>OY856409.1:1446888771-1448088771 GCA_963693085.1 Alisma plantago-aquatica
GTGATCTTGAATAAATAACGCATCTTGGATGAACCCTAAACTCTTATGCATGACCCTTACTTGATAACGGAAGTTTTGGTCCTTGCATGCTTGTAGAAACGATGGTTTTGCTCTTTCAAATGATGGTTGCTAAATTAGGGTTTGAACGGATCTTCTTCCTTGTGATGCAACTTGATGACCTTTTAAATTCTTTGTGGTTACCAGCATGTTTAGATTCTTAGTGGTTGATGATCTTTTGGACTCTCCATGGTTGCCAAATATTTTTCATCTTGATGGTCGCTAAGTTTTCACCCCTTATGTGGTAGATGACAATTTGAGCTATAGTGGTCACTAAGATTTGTACCCACTATGGTCGCCAAGTTTTTATACTGTGATGGTTGCTAAGTTTTTGTACCTTATGTGGTCGATGAAGTTTTGAGCTCTTGATGGTCAATGAGGTTGTACCTCTCTATGGTCACTATGATTTCTAATTCATGTGGTCGCTAAGGACCTCTAAACTTAGTGTTCGATGAAATTATTTATCCCTAGTTGTTGATGAAGTTTTCTAACCTTGGTGGTCGCCAACTTTTCTAATCATTGATGGTCACCAAGCTCCTTGATCCTTGGCGGTCAATGAGATCTCAGACCCTTAGGTGGTCGATGAAGATTCTGATTCATGTTGCTCGCTATGATCTTAAACCCTAGTGGTCGCTAAGGCACCTAACCCTAGCGGTCACTAAGGTGTCTCTAATCTATGTGGTCACTATGTTTCCTTGACCCAAGTAGTCGATGAAAATTCCTAACACTATGGTCAATGGTTGAGTTTGACTTCATGTTTTCATGCTTGATGGATATGCTACACTTTGGGTTTACCCTTGAGTGCTACTTTGTAACCCTAATTTAACTCACCTTGCTAAACCTAACCCTAATATGAATCGGGAATGATGATTAATCATACATGGCTTCCTTATGTGATTAGTATGATGAAGGACGTACTTTCTCTCTCTATGTTTCTATAACCCTAATTTGTTATATGAACATCATAGTTCTTAATTACAATGTTATGTCAAACTTATGTGTCACATGCATGCTGATGGATTGATGAGCCTTTGGTAAAGCATGAAAAGATGATGATGTGCTTGCAGGGAACAATGTGAATGATCTTATGATCTTGGACATGGTTTTGTGCCCTAAGTGAGGTGTTAACCTCTTCATGATGTGACAAGGACTTGTATCATGTGATAGTACGGTGATGAGTATGGTCTCATGTATGGCAATGAAATAGTACCATGTGATGATGTGATAAGAATTATATTTCATATGTTTCATATCTTCTAAATTTGCAATATACCCATGTTTTTGTAGAACTCTTTTAGGGTTTGTATGTAACTTGATTGATGCATCCTTAAATCACCTAAATGGACTTAAAAAATCAAGTGAAACCCTAATCATGTAATTCCATGTGCCATAGATCCAATCTAGTGTTAGGATTTGCTAGATGGTGAAATGACTATTCCTCTAATGCATGTTGGGAGTCGTATATTGTTGAGTATATGCATTTTTTAGGATGGTTGCTGTCATACCTCGATAGGAGAGTGATTGATGTTGTATCTCAGATGATTAAGATTTAGTATATGACATGTGATTGAGGACAGCTGTGGTTCTACCTTAGATGATAGGGTTTTGAATACCCTAGACTACTAGTGTTGTAACCCATATACCAAGGGTAGATTAGGTTGTTTTGCAGGTTGACTTTATATGTCATTGTGGCTAACTCATACTAATTGAGGGAGGATGATATGTTAGGAGTTCGACTCTCCTAGATCTTATATTGTACTGATTTTGACTTAGTAGTGGTCATTTGGAGTCTGAGTGGTATACCTCAAACTCCTCAGGGCTTAATAAAAGATGTAATCTAGTTGTGTGTTATATCTGTTTAGGGTTAAACACGATTCACATTGGTTGTTAACCTTTTCTTGTTTCTTATATTGTTGATTATTTATGATGCAGTAGGAGTAGTAACTGCTTAGTGAATGATAGCCTTATTTGTTCCTCTAGATATTGTTAATCATGCATGTTGCTATGCTTATCAATTTAATTGGATTAATCTATTTATCCTGTTTAATCTGCTTAATCTAATTTAAAATGTAACTTGATGTAATCAATAATTGTTGGTTGAGAGTTATATATCTCCTTGGGATGTTTGTCTCACCTCGTGGGTCACCACATCTTTTTAGGTGATTATCAATGACATGGTCAAGTTTGTGGTGGTGAAGAAGAGCAGCTTGGAGAGTAGTGGGAGTAGAAGGTAGTCTAGTTGTTAGTGTGTCCTAGAGTCATCCTTGTACTCTCAGGTCCAGGCAGGGGATTTTTTGTAGATATATGTACATCAACTCGAGTTTTTGGCAGTGTGCCTGCATTTTGTATGTGGCATGTATATGTGGAACGATATCTTTTGTATACATGTTGTGTTTGATGCCCTTGGACATATATGTAAATACCTAATATGGTATATGATGATATGTAAGTTGTTGGACCTTAATGTAATGTTTCTAAACATGATGATAATGTTAAAATTGATTTTAATTTGCCCGCTTTTCTGGTTATGTGGTTGTTTAGTAATTGATCGTGTGTTTTGTTTTGAGTAATCTCATTTAGCGTGATGGGGCATCATAGGTAGGTTGTTGACTCATCATATATGACCAACTTACTGCCTTCTAGATCCATAAGATATTATAATCTTTCAAGCTCAAAGGTGCATTCTACTATAACTATAAGGTTTTGTGTTACATAAGGAATTTGAGATTATACAACAATTTGTGATTCTAATTGTTCCCAGTCTACCTCTTTAGGTTCAACATTTTCTTGTTTGTCTTGAACTTTTCAAGTTCTACTTTTCTCCTACTAATTCCTTTGGAATGAAATTCCCTTTGGGAATAAATCTATCCTGGAAAAACACTTTTGATGTCGGATTGGAATATAAAATTAGCATTCAACAAAATAACATTTATGTGATTTGTAGACAAAGCTTTCAAGAAACTATTTTCTTATATTATTATTCGTCCCTAATCACTATCAAAGACATATTGGGACACTTCCCATACCATATCCCATGTGATGTCCATTTTGAACCATTTTAGATGGTACATTATTTTAGTGTAAAGCATGTATCCAAAAAGGAATTGGAAGATCAGCTAGATTCATTGATAGTCATGCCGTGACTAACATGTTTGATTCCTTCTTTCTGATACATCATTATGTTTCATGTGAGTTCATCTTGATACACTATCGCGATCTCTCCAAAAGGTCCTCAAACTCTTGGTTTAAAATATTTCAACATCGATCACATTGAAGTGTCTTAATACTTTTACAAGTTAGTTATGTACTTCATTCATGATCTCCTTGAACACTTCAAGAGATTCATATTATCATATCTACTGATAGCGTCAATAAATATAATAAGGTACTAGAAACTACCTTTAGCATTTATTCTAAAAGGTCTATATACATCAGTATGTATCAGCCCTAACAAATAGTCACTCTCCCACTACATCTACTGAAGAATCTTTTGTCATATTTCCCAATAAATAATACCTACGTGTCTCTAGTGGTTTAATAACCAAAAGAATCTACATAACCATCATTATGGATTCTATAAATGCATATCTCATTTATCTGCTTTAGATGGCAATGCTATAGGTATTCATTGTTTTAGTCCTTGAGTCATTCAATATATATGTTGGACATATTTGTCTCTTCAACTATGCAATATAAATTATTAGACATAAGGCATTGCCATTTTAGAACTTATCGTTTAAATGAAACATCAATATATTCATAATATTCTTGTCCATACAAGATACATGATGTTTTCAATAATGGCAGATACATAATAGCAACTCAGTAACCCATGAATGATAGATTCCAAGTATTGTGGAAGCAACCCTTACTCTGTATAGTTCTAGCTCACTTCTTCTTAGGTCCTGAAGTGGAGATCTCTATCTCCTTCTTCTTCTAGAGCTCCTATATATAAATAAGGAAATTCCTTTTCCAGTTTCTAAGCAGGAGACAATGGTGGCAATTTCTTTCCTTAATCATTTAAGTGAAAAGGACAAATTTCTTTTGCACTTGCCCTCTCCTCATCTTGAGTGGACAAGACTTGGACTTTAGCATGGCCTAAAAACTCTTCTTGGCCTTGCCTTTACCCTTGGACTCACTTCTGTTGATCACTATCATGGATTTTTCCTTCTTCATACTGCTTTGGCATTAATCAACATGCCAATCAATTTAGACAGTGGTTTCATAAGACCCCTGACCTGGCTTTTAGGCTAACCTTGTTTTCATTACCTGATTAGATGCTTAAACCTTAATATAATCTTTTGAGATGATTTTATAACATGTGACAAACTTATGTTTTCTATTTGGTATTGCTCGGATGATGTTTGAGCTATGTCTCCTTATTTTAGACCAAGTTGCAATTTACCCATTTTGAGGCGTTAATCTTGCTATTTGTCACATGTAGAGTGTGTTCCTTGTGCCTTAGCATCATGAGAGACAAGACGATTCTATGGGGCTCCTTACTTGGACCATGGTTCATGTTATGGCATCACATGGTGAGGATATGGTTTGCTTGAGTTGCCTTGTTGTTGAGTGTCGACCTTGTTAGGGTTTAGTGTGTTGTGACTGCAACATCACTCTTGGATGAATGTTACAACCGCAACACATGCCCAAGTTATTTCTTGCTTCAACCTTTGTGATGTATAGGTGGTTTGGTCGCTAGGGTTTGTCCACTTGTGGTGAGTTTCGACCTAGTTTGGTTTGGTGATCTTGTGTAGCGGTCGCCACATGCACATGGTGAGTTTTGACCTCTACAAGGTGTGTAGTAGACCTAAGTGGTCACTACACCACCTAGGTTGTGTCACCCTTCTTTGCATGCAAATGTTTAGTGGTTACATGACTGTTTTCTTGGTGGACAAGAGTCCTTTTGGTTCTCTCTTATGTCGACACCTCATACCCACCTTACCTCCCTCCAACCTTGAGTATATAACTTCTCTCTTCTTTATGCAAGTATCCTTTTCAGACCTCCTTCTTTCCTCCTCTCTTGTGCACTTCCTTGGATCTTGGTGGAGCCAGAGGGTGTTGATCTAGGTTCTTTGGTGGCCGATCATCCTTGCATGTGGTGCTTTTCAGCTTGATCATCTCCTTGGTGGTGGTTCTTGGCGATCCTCTCTCTTGGTAAGTGGTTTTAGACCCTTGATTTTGTTTTCCCTTGAACCTTACCTCTCTTTCTCCTTCTTGTCCATGAAACTAGGGTACAACCATGGTGTCTTTCTTGAATATCTTCCCCTCATAAAGATCGGAGACTATGGTTTGACGATGGGGGCACCTATGTGAGAAGAAGCTTTCTTCTTTCTTCTTCTTATTCAGCCTAGGGTTTTTACCCTCTTTCTTGAGCCATGGTTTGATGATTGTGTTCTTCTCTTTGGAGGTGATCTTGTGACCTAGGTTCTAGTCTTGATTGAAGCTTCCTCCTCTCTCTTTGGAGCTTATGTCTTTGGAACTTAGTTCTCTTCAAAGTGGGTTATACAACTCTTCTCCCTCTTCTATTATTTGCACCATAACCTAACTTGTATGCTACTATATTAATCTCGAAAACTTTATTCTAATGTGCTAGATGAAGTTATCATGATCTAGGGTTCATGATTTTGTAGTATTCTTATATAGATTTCTCTCTTTGTTAAACCCTAATTTCATGTACCCGATTGTTAAGTGATGTTGAGATGATGTTCATGCATGCATCATGATTCTTGGCTTTATCGCGATGCTATGTTTCAACCCATATGTTTTCTTGAGGTTTTGAATTGGTTTTTCCCGAGGTTGGAGCTTGGTCTTCTCTCTTCTAGTGTTGTTTCTTGGTGGATCATGTAGGAGATTGTTTTTAAGGTTTTATATGACCATCATGTACGGAGTTTTCCCTCCTCGATGGTGCTTAGTGTTTTGATGTTTACCATCTATTTTGATTATGGCTTATCTCTGTTTTGGAGATGTTTATGTGGGGTTGAGGTAGTTTGATCTTGGTGTTCGATACACACACCTCAATGATTTTTGCCTATACAAGTTGGGTTGGTTTGTTTCGATCGACATGCCCTTGTCTTGGGTTGGTTTTGATTCGGTAAAAGGGCTTCAAGTTTGTTTTGTTTTGTTCGACACTCATGTGACATTATTGCGGTCGACTTGAATTTTCATGTTGGTCATAACACATGTTTGCCTTGGTTGGTCGCTACACTTCATGTGTACTTCAGTCGCAACATGTGTTCTGGATCGATGGTCACTACCCTTAGTAGGTTAACCCCTTCAGTTGATACACTTGTGCGAGTGGACTTATGGTCGCTACAAGGTGTCAGCTAGGATGGTCGACACATATACATGGGTACATGGTTGCTACATGTGCATGTACAAGTAATTGATGGTTAATTCATAGTGTTGTCGGATGATTATTTGATTTATCCTAATCATGTTTCTTAACCCTATTGTGTTTCAAGAAAATGGGAGATGATATATCTAGGGTTGGAAAGTTGAATATTAATTAAAACCCTAATCAACAATATGTGAGAAACCCTAACCCTAATTCTAGGGTAATCTATACTTGTTTAGCTTGCATGGATTAATAGCATGTGAATATATTTTCTCTCTCCTACCTGTATAACCCTAACCTTGCAGGTTGAATGAATGTCATAGCTTGTGAATGCTATGGTGGTAATCATGTGATATAGGCTGATGGCTATGAGCCTTGATGAGACATATTGATATCATTATGATGTGATGGGTCTTATGACCTGGAAGAGGCTTAAATACCTAGTGTGAGGTGTTATCCTCTAGTGATGTGATGAGGGATTAATATCCCATACCAGTGCAATTATGGTGATAGCCTTGTATGGTTGTGTGATATGTTGATGGCTTTGAATGGCAGTGACATCAAGTGATATTGTGACAAGTTTGCACCTTATACGTTTTATATCTTCTAGAGTTGCATTATCCCCTTCTCTTTGTAGAGTTTGTTTAGGGTTAATATTTTGTAACTTGATTGATGCTTAAAGACACTCAATTGGCTTAACTAATCAAGTGGAACCCTAATCATGTAGTTGCCATGTGCCACAGAACCATCTTCAGTGTCAGTACGTTGTTGGATGGTGAAATAGGTATTCATAAGGGAAACCCAGAGCTCATATTGTTGAGTATGTGAGGTGCAAGTGACTACATGTCCTTGACATCTTCATCCCAAGTGTTTGGGAATGACTATAGTCAGGTCTCGGTGATGAGTATGTGATATGACGTGATAGAGGATAGCTACAGTTGTACCTCAGTGATTGGGTTATATACCCTAGTTTATAGCATCGTGACATGTACCAAGGTGGGCTAGGTGTTTTATAGACCACAGCTTTGACTATGAGTTGTTGTCTCTATAGGACCATAGCTTTGACTATGAGTTGTTGTCTTTATAGGACTAGCTTTGACTATAAGTTGCTCACTTTGCAGTTTGACCATAAGTCATTGATGTGCAAACTCGAACTGAATGAGTTGTGTAGGAGAAGATCATGGATTCCGGCTCTTCCATTGATCTTTTATGGCACTTATTTTGACTTCATAGTGGTCGGTAGGATTTGAGTGGTACACCTCAAATCCTCAGGGCATAATAAAATATGTATACAACCGTCTAGTATATTTGATTAGGGTCAAATACAATTCACACTGGATGACCCCCTTGCCTTATCTCTGTACGCATTTCTCGAATTATAATGTGGTAAGAGAAATCAAATGTTATACATGTTCTTCATATTCCTTCTTAAAGTTTAAAATTGTTCTACTGCTCGGTAGTAACTACGTAAATAGCTTGATCGTATTATCAATTTAATGCATATAGTGTAGCTAAATCTTCTCAACCTAATAATAATGTTATCTATCTGCCTTAAGTTTACCAACACTTATAATAGACGTTGGCAGAGAGTTATATCTCTCACTGGGATGTTTGGTCTCACCTTATGGGTTTCTACATCTTTTAGGTGGTCATACACAATGATGTAGGGACCGTGCAGCTGAGGTTAAGTAGTAATAGGAGCAGTAGTTTTTGAAAGGTTGGACGTGGTTCTACTATTTTGTAGTATATTTCTATGTGTCGTCCATGTTCTCTCAGGTCCTTGGGGAGGTTTTTGTTGTTATGTATATCGATGCAAGGTTTTTGGCTATACACCATTGTTGTACATATATAGCATGTATGTATATAAATAGGTTACGATAAGTAGCAGGTTGTGGCTAGTGATCCAATAAATAGTATCATGTAGTAATCTTTTGACATGAGATATGTAATATAGGTGATTTTATGGAAACAAATGCATAGGTTTCCACTCAAGGTGGATGTGTAATATAGATTTTAATGTACTCTATTTTATGGTAATCTTGTTGTTAGTGATAATTCCACACCTTGTTTTAAGTGATCTCACTCTTTGTATGGTAGGAGGAATCATAGTTTAAGGTTGGTATCAGAGATTTAGGTTCTCTGAGTCTACAAGGACATAGGACTGGGGTTATGTCTATTCTCATGTCCTCCAGTATGTCTTATGGTAACTTCTTCTTATGCAGAATATGAAGAAGAAGAGAAGAGAAGATGGTTGGAGAACACAAAGAACATGTTGCTGAGAGTAGTGTTGCTACCCTAGGAGGTGGTGCCAGAAGGCATGATAGGGTTGATTTTGTGTCTGAGATGCCCCATTTTGACCTGGAAGTGGTGGCCTTTCCAATTCATGTTTGGACAGTTTATGGCCACAATGACACATATGGCAGACAGAATGTGCATTCCTCAAACAATAGCAATAGTCCCCAATGTGGAATCTCTAGGTTCTAGGAAGACCTTTGAAAGGTTTAGGCATGTAGGGCAGTTGAGTATGTGGGTACAACAAACTTGACATATGCAGATCAGTGGTTAATCAAGATGAATAAGGCCTTCAAGATCCTCAACATCCCCGAAGAGGACAAAGTGAAGCATGTGGTGTATCAGTTGAAGGGGAGTGATGGCCATTGGTAGGCTATTGAGAAGGATAAAAGGTCTAATCTGCTGATTGGATGGGAAGACAACTGATGGGAGTTCATGAGACATTACTTTATGGAGACCTATTTGGACGATAAGATCACCCAGTTTGAGAAGATCCGACAGGGATCTCTGACAGTCAACAAGTATGAATCTAAGTTCATTAAGCTTCTAAGATTTTATCCCCATATGGCTGTGACAGACAAGGAGAGAATTCGGCATTTCTAGAAAGGTTGAGTATAGAGTTGACAACTCCAATGTCATCTCTAGAGGACAGAGAGAAGTTTTCCATGTTTGTGGAGTTGATTAGGAGGGTGGAGTGATCGGTGTTGGAGAAGCGTGAGACAAAGGCCAAGAAGAGGCCTACATAGTATTAAGGACAGTCATCTAAAGGCTTCAAGAATCCTAGGTTTTCAGGACCGTTGTCACAGTAGAGGTCGGCAAGTCAGTCTCAATGGTCACCAAGAAAAGGTAGAGGTCATACCTTTCTCCCAACGGGAGCCAATAGTGTTGCATTAGTTTCAGTAATAGGGTTGTCTAGGTTGTGGTACATGAACAAGACTTGCTACAAATTTGGGCAAGTTGGGCATACGAAGTGATTTTTCCCAATGAAGGATGAAGAGGTTACCCACAACTGAGACAGAGTCAGCAAGGGTCACAGTAGTGATAATAGTTGAACAGTGGTAGTGGAAGAGGACGTGGACAGGCATCGCATGTTGGTTCTTTTGGGAAAGTAGTAGAGGAAGGGGGCGATAAAAGGCAATGGATCGATTCTACGCAATGAGTCAGCCAGAAGGAGTGGTCAACCCATGAGTTGTGATAGGTTAGCTGGAGTTATATCATTGTGATTTGTCTTCTTCTTACTTTATACCTATTTTGGTTGACTATGGTGCAACGCACTCTTTTATCACTATAGAAGTGATTGCTAGTTGTCGTTTGCTTGTTTGTCATAGAGCTAATAGTCTTCATTTAGAAACCTTGTTTGTTGGTTCTTTTGAGGTGTGGGTGGTGTTTCCTTCTAGTGTCCTTTCTTTTTTAGGACATAGCATTAAAGTGGATCTCATACCACTTGACATGCATTGATTCGATGTGATCCTTAGAATGGATACTTTAGAGAAGTATCGAGTGGTCTTGGATTATAGTTCCAAGGTGGTGACATATGTCGATGGCAGTGAGATGTCAGTCTTCCAAGGAGATAGGAAGATTCTTCTAATATGTTTGGTGTCAACATTGGTGGGAGAGAAGTTGATGAGGTAGGGTTGTGAAGCATTCTTGGCGCATGTGATGGATACCAAGGCGAGGAGTCTAAGTATCCAGGAGGTGTCAGTTGTATGTGAGTTTGAAGACGTGTTTCCAGATGAGTTTTTAGGTGTTCCCTTGATTAGATAGATTGATTTTGAGATCAATATAATACTCGACATGCAGTTGATAGCTCAGACACCGTATAAGATGGCACTATTTGGGATGTGAGAGTTAAAGAAATAGTTGAAGTAGAATGAAGAGAACTATCCCACACACGATCTAGAGCTAGTTGTAGTTGTTCATGCCCTAAAGATTTGGAGACATTATCTATATGGCGAGAAGTGTCATATCTTCACATATCATAGGAATATGTAATACATCTTCTTAAAGCGTGAGCTAAACATGAGGCAGTGTCGCTGGATGGAGTTAATCAAGGATTATGATTGCACTATAGATTACCATCCAAGGAAGGTGAACATGGTGGCATACGCTCTGAATAGGAAGTCATTATCTACTGACAAGGCACAATTATGTTCCTTTTTATGCCACAAGAGTGACATGTTAGTGTCTTTGCATGAGATGAATGTAAAGTTGGAAGTCTTCTTGTTGGTTGGCTTGTTGGATCAATTACAAGTGAATCCCACATTATGAAAACATATCAAGGATTCTCAATGGGATGATACTATGATTTTGCAAATCTGAGAAGAATTTGGCAACGATAAGTGTGATGGTTTCCATGAGGCAGAGGATGGGACAATATGTTACCACGATAGAATGGTGGTACCTAACGTTGATAATCTGAGGAAGTTGGTTTTGGAGGAGGCTCACTCTTCAATGTATGCTATGCATCCAGGAAGCACCAAGATGTATCACAATCTAAAAGATTTGTATTAGTGTCCCGATTTGAAGCACGGCATGGCTGAGTCTGTTGCCATATGTCATGAGTGCCAACATGTTAAAGTAGAACACCAGAAGCCTACAGGAACTTTGTAATTGTTGCCCATACCACAGTGGAAATGGGACCATGTCACGATGGACTTTGTGGTTGGTCTGCCTAGGACAGCTAAAGGTCATGACTCCATATGGGTGACAGTTGACCGATTGACAAAGATAGTGCACTTTTTGCCAATGAAGACATCATACACATCAGAGAAGCTTGCTCAGATATATGTTGATGAGATAGTGTGGTTTCACGATATCCCAGCTACCATCATATCTGACAGAGGTCCTCAGTTCACCAGATGTTTTTAGGAATGTCTACACGTAGCAATGGGTACATAGTTGAGGTTCAGTACAATGTGTCACCCATAGACAGATGCACAGTCAAAAAGGAAGTTCCAGATTCTAGAAGATTTGTGAATGCTTGTGTTTTGTAGTTCTTGGGAAGTTGGGATGTGCACCTTAGCTTAATAGAGTTTGCTTACAATAACAACTATCATAGGAGTATTGATATGGTACCTTATGAGGCGTTGTATGGGAGACGTTGTAGATATCCTCTATGTTGGTATGAGACTGGTGAATATCAGATTTTGGTTCTAAGCTTGTGTAATAGACAACATAGAAGATCAGAGTGATTTAGCAGTAGCTGAAGGTAGCACAAGACAAGCAAAAATCATATGCAGATAATTGGCATAGACCCTTAGAATTCCAAGTGGGAGACAGGGTGTACCTCAAGGTCTCTCCTTTGAAGGGTGTTTTGAGGTTTGGGAAGAAGGGTAAGTTGGCTCCTATATATATGGGAACTTACCCGGTGTTGGAACGGGTTGGAAAGGTGGCCTACAAGTTAGGGTTGCCACCTGAGTTGCACAAGTTACATCCAGTATTCAATGTGTCTATGTTGAGGAAGTGCCACCCTGATACAGATTTGGTGTTATAGCCAATGGAGGTTGAGCTAGATGAGGATATATCTTATGTGGAAGGTCCTATGTTGATCCTAGATAGGAGGGTCAAGAAGTTGAAGAAGAAGGACATCGTGTTGGTTAAGATTTTGTGGCATCATCATGGCATAGAGGAAGCCACGTAGGATCTTGAGGAGGATATGTATAGGAAGTACACGTCTCTTTTCACGTAGGAATTTGGGGGAGAAATCCTTATTAGGGGTTCATGGTTGTAAGACTATTGACCTGGATTTTGGGCTAACCTTGTTTTCTTAGCCTGATTAGATGTTTAAACCTTAATCTAATCTTTTGAGATGCTTTTATAACATGTGACAAACTTATGTTTTCAATTTTGTCATGTTTGGACGAAGTTTGAGCTATGTCTCCTTATTTTGGACCAAGTTTCAATTTACCCATGTTGAGGGGTTAATCTTGCAATTTTTCACATGTAGAGTGTGTTCCTTGTTCCTTATCATCATGATAGAGAAGATGATGCTATGGGGTGCCTAGCTTGGACCATGGTTGATGTTGTGGCATCACATGGTGAGGATAGGGTTTGCTTAAGTTGCCTTGTTGTTGAGTGTCGACCTTGTTAGGGTTTGGTGTGTTGTGACCACAACATCACTCTTGGATGAGTGTTATGACTGCAACACATGCCCAAGGTATTTTCTTTAACCTTGGTGATCTAGAGTTAGTTTGGTCACTAGGGTTTTTCCTCTTGTGGTGAGTTTTGACCTAGTTTGGCTTGGTGGTCTTGTGTAGCGGTCGCTACGTGCACATGGTGAGCTTCTGTCGCTACAAGGTGTGTAGTGGACCTAAGTGGTTGCTACACCACCTAGGTTGTATCACCCTTCATTACATGCAAGTGTTTAGTGGTTGCATGGTTGTTTTCTTGGTGGACAAGTGTCCTTTTGGTGCTCTCTTGTGTTGACACATCATACCCACCTTACCTCCCTTCAACTTTGAGTATATAACCTCTCTTTTCTTCATGCAAGTATCCTTTTCGGCCCTCCTCCTTTCCTACTCTCTTATTCTCATCATTGGAGCTTGGTGGAGCTAGAGGGTGCTAGACTAGGTGCTTTGGTGGCTGATCATCCTTGCATGTGGTGATTTTGAGCTTGATCATCTCCTTGGTGGTGGTTCTTGGCAATCCTCTCTATTGGTAAGTGGTTTTGAACCTTTGATTTTGTTTTCCCTTGAACCCTACCTCTCTTTCTCCTTCTGAGACATGAGACTATGGTGCAACCATGGTAGCTTTATTGAAGATCTTCTCCTCACAAAGGTCGAAGACTATGGTTTGACCATGGTGGTACCTATGTGAGAAGAAGCTCTCTTCTTTCTTCTTATTGTTCAGCCTAGGGTTTTCACCCTCTTTCTTGAGCCATGTTTTAACCATGGTTTTCTCTCTTTGCAGGTGATCTTGTGACTGAGGTGTTGATCTTGGTTCAAGCCTCTTCCTCTCTCTTTGGAGCTTGTGGATTTGGAGCTTAGTTTTCTTCAAAGTGGGTTATATAACTCTTCTCCCTCTTCTATTATTTGCACCATAACCTTGCTTGCATGCTACTATTTGAATATATAAAACTTGATGCTAGTGTGCTAGATGAAGTTATCATGAGATAGGGTTTATGATTTTGTAGTATTCTTATATAGATTTCTCTCTTTCATAAACCCTAATCTCATGTACCCAAGTGTTAAGTGATGTTGAGGTATTCATGCACACATCATGATCCTTGGTTTTATCAGCATACTATTTTTTGGCTCTTATGTTTTGTTGAGGTTTTGAATCAATTTTTCCCAAGGTTGAAGCTTGGTATTCTCTCTTCTAGTGTTGTTTATTGGTGGATCATGTTGGAGATCATTTTTAGGGTTTTTTATGACCATCTTGTATGGGGTTTCTCCCTCATAGATGGTTCTTAGTGTTTTAACGTTTACCATATATTTTGATTATGGTTTATCTCTATTTTGGAGATGGTTATGTGTGGTTGAGGTAGTTTGACCTTGGTGGTCGCTACACTCAACTCAATGTTTTTGGACGATACAAGTTGGGGGTGTTTGTTTCGGTCGACATGCCCTAGTTTTGGGTTGGTTTTGATTCGGTCGAAGGGCTTCAAGTTGGTTCTATTTCAGTCAACACTCATGTGACCTTGTTGCAGTCTATACTCTTGAATTCTTACGTTGGTCGCAACACATGTTTGCCTTGGTTGGTCGAGACTTGGTGTGTGCTTTGGTCGCAACATGTGTTCTAGATTGATGGTCAGTACCCTTAGTAGGTTAACCCCTTCGGTCGCTACACTTGCATGAGTGGACTCATGGTTACTATAAGGTTCCACCTAGGATGTTTGACATACATACACGGGTACATGGTTTCTACATGTGCATGTACAAGTGATTGATGGTTAATTCATAGTGATGTTTGGATGATTGTTTGATTAATCCTAATCATGTTTCTTAACACTAATGTGTTCCAAGAGAGTGGGAGACGATATATCTAGCATTTGGAAGTTAAATAATAATGAAAAGCCTAATCAACAATATGTGAGAAACCCATAACCCTATTTTTAGGGTAAGTTATACTTATTTAGCTTGCATGGATGAATATCATTTGAATATATTTTCTTTCTCCTACTTGTGTAATCCTAACCTTGTAGATTGAATGAATGTCATAGCTTGTGAAAGTTATGGTGGTAATCATATGATACACAGTGATGGCTATGAGCCTTGAGACATGTTGAGATCATAATGATGTGATGTGTCTTATGACCTGGCAGAGGCTTAAATGCCTAGTGTGAGGTGTTATCCTCCACGGATGTGATGAGGGATTAATATACCATACTAGTGCAATTATGGTGATATCCTTATATGGTTGTGTGACATGTTGATGGCTTCGAATGGTAGTGATATCAAGTGATAATGTGACAAGTTTTCACCTTATACATTTTATATCTTCCAGAGTTGTATTATCCCCTTATCTTTGTAGAGTTTTTTTAGGGTTTATATGTGGTAACTTGATTGATGCTAAAAGACACTATGTTGGATTAACTAATCAAGTGGAACCCTAATCATGTAGTTACCATGTGCCATAGATCCATCTTCAGCGTCAGTACTTTGCTTGATGGTGAAACAGGTATTCCCAAGGGAAATTGAGAGCGCATATTGTTGAGTATGTGATGTGCAAGTGACTACGTGTCCTTGACATCTTGATCCCCAAGTGTTTGAGAATGACTACGGTCGGTTCTGGGTGATGAGTATGTGATATGATGTGATAGAGGACATTTGTGGTTGTATCTCAATGATTGGGTTATATACCCTAGTTTATAGCGATGTGACATGTACCGAGGCGGACTAGGTGTCTTATAGATCCATAGCCTTGATTGTGAGTTGTTGTCTCTATAAGACCATAGCTTTAACTATGAGTTATTGTCTTTATAGGACTATATCTCTGACTATAAGTTGTTGTCTTTGTAGATTGACTATATGGCATTATGGGTGCAGACTCGAACTGATTGAAGTAGTGTAGGAGAAGATCTTGGATTCTGGCTCTTCCATTGATCTTGTATGGCACTAATTTTGACTTCATAGTGGTCGATTGGATTTGAGTGGTATGCCTCAAATCCTCAGGGCATAATAAAATATGTAATACAACCGTCTAGTATATTTTATTAGGGTCAAATACGATTCACATTGGATGACCCCATTGCCTTATCTTTGTACTGATTTCTTGAATTATAATGTAGTAAGAGAAATCAAATGTTATATGTGTTCTTCATATTCCTTCTTAAATTTTAAAATTGTTCTACTGCTCATTGGTAACTGCTTAAATTGCTTGATCTGTATTATCAGTTTAATGCATATCGTTTAGCTAAATCTGCTCAACTTGATAATAATGTTATAACCTATGCTTATAATAGACATTGGTGGAGAGTTATATCTCTCGTTGGGATGTTTGGTCTCACCTCATGGGTTTCTACATCTTTTAGGTGGTCGTTCACAACGAGGTAGAGAACATGTAGTTGAGGTTAAGCAGCAATAGGAGTAATAGTTGTTGAAAGGTTGGACATGCTGCTAGTATTTTGTAATTGAGTCATATGTGTTGTCCCTATACTCTTAGGTCCTTGGAGAGGTTTTTGTTGTTATGTATATGGATACAAGGTTTTGGCTATAAGTCATTGTTGTACAAATATGGCATGTATGTATATAAAAAGTTATCATGTGTACTAGGTTGTGGCCAGTGAGCCCATGAACAGTATTATGTAATAATCTTTTGGCATGAGATATGTAATACATGTGGTTTTATGGACTCAGATGCATTTGTTTCCACTCGAGGTGAATGTGTAATATTGATTTTAATTTGCCATGTTTTATTGTAATCTTGTTGTAAGTGATAATTTTGCACTTTGTTTTGAGTGATCTCGCACTTTGTGTGGCGCGGGGAGCACTTGATAAAATGTCCATATGGTTCAGGAAACTATTGTAGAATCATATCCATGGCTAAATCTTGTCCTAAAAGAAATATCCACATGCCTAATCATATTGAGCACATGGGGTTCTTACTAGATCTTTGTCTGTCAGTTTTCACTTAAACAACGCTTTAAAGACATTATGCCTTGCTTGCTTTACATGATTCTTAAGATGTGTTACCATCTCGAGAATATCCATGTTTTCATGTTGTTCATACACCTCAAAATATGGTCTATGATCTTTGTCGCATCATTGCCATGTTTCAAGTAAGCATCCATTTCAGCTTTAAGCGCATTTGGAGTGGGTTCCTATGGCTCTAGTATTTCACAGACATAGAGTTTTTGCTCATTGGTGAGAACGCTTGTCAAAGTCCTAAACCATATGTGGAAGTCCTAAACCAGATGTGGAAGTAAATTCCATTTAGTTTGTCCTACTCAAGAACTGGTTGCGATGATAACATGTTTGTGTTTGCCATTAAATTCTATAAAAGTTATTCTACAGTTTTTTCAAAATATTTTTGATCAATTTGATAAGTTTGATGATATCAATTTGGCCTTTAGTTAATTATCACTCCAAGTATTTTATTCAAGTTGATAACCCTCATGTGTCAATTCAGAAGATTGCAGTGTATAATCTTCTAGTGAGCCAAAACCCAAAACAATTGAATTATTACCCAACCAACGCCAGCATCATAACAAATTATTAAGGTAGGAAACTTTTTCCAATTACATCTCATGTAGTTTTTGGATATCAAGAACTGGTTGCAATAATAACATGTTTATATTTTCCATTAAAGTCTATAAAAGTTATTCTATAGTTTTTTCAAAATATTTTGATCAATTTGATAAGTTTGATGATATCAATTTGGCCTTTAGTTAATTATCACTCCAACTATTTTATTCAAGTTGATAACCCTCATGTATCAATTCAGAAGATTGCAGTGTATAATCTTCTAGTGAGCCAAAACCCAAAACAATTGAATTATTACCCAGCCAACGCCAGCATCATAATAAATTATTAAGGTAGGAAACTTTTTCCAATTACATCTCATGCAATTCTTGGATAGATTGTATGTGCAAATCCATGTCATAGACCATCGACATGCTTCTAGGTGGTTAATTTCATTAAGGATACCTAGTTAATCCTGAACAAGAGTCAAAACGATAGTAATGCACCCCGCTTGGTAGGCCCACATAACTACCATCACACTTCCACAAGATGGATAGAGCACCACATTTGGCGTGCCCACACATAGTCAATTAAGATTTTCATGTGAGTTGCTAATGGAAAGTATCTTATATGTAATACATTTGATTGAGGGATTTTATAAAAATACATATACATATCCAATCACCACATACTTATAGTACATATCATGTAAATGTAATAACCACAACGAAAACATGCAACTATAAACACAAGAAATGGTTATGGCCATACTATTCTAATTCTATGGAGCCACTAGGAATTACTACTACCTAAGGTCTACATCATATGAAGCAACCTGTTGTTGGTGAAGATCCATGCTTGAACCAATCCGAGTTGATTGGTCCAATACTTGAACTGATTGGCTTGCCTCATGGCCGCTTGGTTGGGATCTTCAAATGCTCGTATGGTCTCAGGTTCAACCAATGTCTGGCTCCTTCAGTCGATCAGTTGGACCACCAGTCAATCGGTTTGTCTTCTCTTGTTGTCTCGCCTCCTTGGTCCTCTAGTCGATTGGTTTGTCTCACGAGCCGATCATTTCTTTGGGTATAGAACGTCTTATCATGATGAAACATAAACTAAAATTATCCTATTTTATATTACATTGTAAAAGGGAAAACCTAAAGTTACATTCTAGGGGAGATATGAAGAAGATCATTAATTTATATTTGGAAAGGAGGAGAGAGGCTCGGCATGCAAACTGAGATATAAATAGGAATGAACAACCACAACCATGCAATTATGGATCTATGATTATTGGCCAAAACCATGCTAACATCCACCATAAAAACCAACATTTAGGGTGACACATGAGAAGTGCATATATATATATATATATATAAAGTTTTTGAATTATACGTGGTAATTAATCATATATGTACATTAACCTATTTAATATTTGCATTGTATGTAACTAAAAATAAATCTGATCATATCAATTTAAAGCTAGATACACCATAAATTGACGTGGCTCTGATACCAGTTTAGGAAAATCAGGGTGATAGATGAGACAGTGGAAACAAAAATTTAAATCTCGATTTCCTAATCATCAAGATTGTGTCAACAACAATGTATCTAGGAAGGAAGGTTTTTCAAGGTTATACCCGGTCCTAAAGCAAATCCAGCAACAATACCCTCGCAATAGTGTGTGCCTTTCTTCAAGCAGCAGTGTGCGTCTTCAAGTGGCACTCGAGCACTCTTCAATGGAGGCCTCCTGGTGAAACACCACGGACGGCGGTTGATAGCATCCTCCTAGCAGGAAAAACTCCTCACCTCTAGTGTAGTCCATGCAGACCATCGGGAACTCCATGTTGTGGTACCAGAGCCAACGGGAAGGAGTTATCTCTTTGAACGTCAATGTACTAGCACTGATTCACTCTCTCACAATTGTCTCTCCCTTTCTATCCCTTTCTTTTCGGGTAGGACTTGCTCGGGCTCTCTATTGGTTACCACAACCATAGAGGACAACAATTGTCAGAACTTATTGTTGTGTCTGGGATGCCCCCAGTACCCCTCTATTTATAGGAGAGGTCAGGGTTAGGGTTTCTAGTCATTCTGGGAGTCTAAGAGATGGGGTTTGTGAATTTTTCAAAACCTGAGAATGGTTAACCATTCACTTCACTCACCAACCGATTGGTTTGTTTGAACCGGTTGATTCATGCATGTTTCCTGTTCTAAATCACATTGGTATCCAATGTGTGATTAATTCACAACATGAGGTCAACACTAATCCTTGATTCAATCTAATTGATCCTTGAATTGGGTGGTTCATCTCATGAACCGGGCAGTTCATCTCATGAATCGGTCATTTGAGACCTTGAACCGGTCATTCACTAAGTGAATCGATTGATTCATGCCCTGGTTCAACCATTGATCAGCCAATGTTGTTTCTAATTGACCTGACACTCCATCCGATCAGTTCAACACTTGAACTGTCAGTTCAAAGTCTAGTCAGTCAATTTTGAAATTAGTTGATTAATTGAATACCTAAACACTTTTAATAATCAAGTTCAACAACATTCATTAATAAACTCATATTCCAAGTGCATCATATGTGTGTGACCCTATAGGTCCCAAATTATATTGGCAGTGAATGTCCATAACTAACTTATGACATCAAAAGTAATGAGTGGTATCTAGCAACACATCATTGCTACCCAAGTAATTCAGAAAGTTGGAGAAAAAATTCAACCTACAATCTATGATCAATTCTATAATGATCGTATAATTCCTTTGTCTTTTATATTTGTATTTAACTCAAGGCATGGAATCATCACCCTCTTCAATGTTCAACCCATGTTCCTTGAACTAGAGTAGACTGTCTGAGATGCATGTGAGCCCATATATCATATATCAAGTCACATGACCAAGGCCATACATTTCTCAGTCTCGCTCATTAAGAGGCCTAGATATCAATCTGTTGTAAGAGGAACAAATCCCATCTACATCACAAACACTCAATCCCCATGTGTCACAATGCACATGAGCATCACCTTTATGGTAACCCTTATTCAAGGTCATGTTGGATGATGTCCAAATACAATGAACAATATGTGATGATTGTATTTACTTTAAAGAACCACAATCACTGCTATTACTATGAGAGTTGATTCTAACTACCACTCCAAGGTATCCATGTATCACTCTCATGGTGGGTCTATTTGATACACTAGTCTCTAACATGTACTTGTGTGCTTGAATTGATATCATATATCATGACTAATGAAACTTTGCCATCAATCAATATCACTCTACTCTTATGTAATATTATCGTCTATTTTGCTTCCACAGTTTTATCCAACCAGGAACATAACAAGAATGTATGTACTCTTATCATACATATCATATCATTGTTCAAGTCATCAAGCTGAAGACATATATCATCGAGTAACACCATTCTTTAGACATCTACTATGTATATGTTATAATCTCATGATTTAGACAAACATAATAGACAAAATTACCTTTATTATTATCAAATTAGGTATCTAATGTCTCACTCCAATCATCATATGATTGGCTCTCTGGGCATACATACCAATAACTTCATCCTTTACTTGAGCTTTATCTTAGTCGATCATTATCATACGTCTTTGGATTTTTATTTTTCCTCTAGTCCTCTTCTTCCTAGACTCTATAGTCTATGCAACTTCTTCCTTATTCCCCTCTTACAATCTCTCTCTCCTACCCTCCTTGCAAGTAGATTCTTTCTCTCTGTGTTCTTCTCTCAGATCCAAGTCGGAGGACCCCTTACTCAATAAAGATTGGTGTCCCCATCTTCCCACTCGACAAATAGATTACTTATTCCCCTATTTTTGTTCTCTTTCAGAATCCCCTCATCCTATAACTTAGAACATATAAGTATCACCTCCAAAACCACCTCTGGACTCCAAAATCCAATAGTGTGCATCTCTTTTCTGCCGGTTTGTGTCAAGCAATATGCATTGAGATCTTGGTGCATGTGGCGCCCAAACTTGACTCATTTGTTGAGGTCAGGTCCTTCAGACTTGGCTACAACCCCACAGAAGCTCTCCTCAGGGCTCTGTGAATCTTTTGGCACAACAATTTTGGAGGTTGAGGTAGTCTTTATATATTTTCCTCTTTTGTTCTTTGTCATTATAGGTCTATAATTGGGAAGTGGTCCTCGCGTTCCCAACTACCTCCTTGCATGTTTTACCCTCCAACATCTTTGGTTTGGATTGCCATTTCATTTTTGATCTTTTGTGCTTTAGTTTGTCATTTTTTTGGGTTCCTTTCCTTTTTTCTCTATCCATTAGTGGCATAGGTTGTGTGTGGAGGTCAGTGAACCTAAAGTTCTGATTCTAGAGGTTGATGACTTCACTAGAGTTACACAAATACAATGGAGCATCTTCCAATGTGTTTTAGGGATCAAAGATCGGTCTTTGACTTGTATGTCATGGATAAATGATGCCTCATCTTCATCTTATGGATGAACCATGTTAGAAGATGATGACTGTGTGTTTTTGCTTCTTTGTCCTTGCATTGATTTGATTGATGTCACACTGTCATGAGTATCTCTATACTTTCCCTATAATAGATATCATGTCATAGATATTATTTAAGTGAATGCTTTCATAAGTATATTGTGTCACACATCAAGACAATGATGCATAATGCATAGGGTGATTGGTCTTTTGCCTTACTTTTTCCAGTTTACATAGTTGTAAGTCATTTTATCTTATATAATTCATAATTGATTATTTAATCATCAAAAATATTTTAAAATATGTTCTAAAATCATAAAAATAAACCCTACCCTCTGGTATAAGTCTCATAATTTAAAACAAATATAATAAGAAGTAGAAATTTCTAGGGGTTGTAATATGCTCATCAATTAATTATTTACATTTAATGCAATAATAGGTGAATTATACCCTGATTGGATCTAAGATTGGACCTTGAGTTTGAAGACCTATTTTGAGATGTGTTGCTTCTCCATTGTGTCATATTGCATTACGTTATATTTTCTATCTATCTTTTACTAGACGGTGATGTGTTATTTTGAATGCCACATATTTACATCTACCATTTGGGTTCAAACTCTTGGAATTAGTCATGTGGAGTGTGGTAAATGCAAATTTAAAACCCACTTGATCTTGTTGTGTTGCACTCAAATTTCATCTTGATGAAATTATTGATCCATATTAAAAGGAGACTCTAATAGGCTTATGTTGGCCATGGTTGTATCATTGTTCAAAATTATGAATTTGAATGACATTTTTCTCATTTGGAAACTATATTGTGATATGAATGAGAATATGCTTTCCTATCTATTTAAATGTAGTTTGATTTATAACTTGTATAATGTACAGACTAGGTGGTGTGTCCCTATTGTGTGTATTATCAACAAGGGGATCAATTGGTGATTCATGTCCCTGGGTAATAGTGTTGTGATAGCATTACTCTGCCAGAGGTTATGGCGGTGATCCCATTATATGTGGAAATTGTGGTGATGACGTATAACTTGAATTTTATTATACTTATCATCATCATGATAATCTACATGCATAATTCTTTTATTTATTATTGTTATTGAATTTGAGATTTACAGAATGATGTGGTAATTGTATCTTTTGCTTATTCATATAATCTTTGTGTATTACCATATGAAGGTTCCATTTGATATCCATTTAGATGATGATATTGCTCTCTTTTTCTTGGTAAGCCTTGTTATATTATTTGTTGTTTCTTTTCCTTGATGTTGTCCAATATCTATTTATATGCACATATTGGCTTTTATGCTGACAACAACCACCGTGTCTTATCTTAGGGGGTATGCTTCAAACCCCTTATGTAGAGAATAACTTGTCGTAGGTGACCTCTAGATGCAACCTGCGCAATAGTCTTTGCTTGAAGATATATTGGAGTAGCCAGGTTGCCCTCTATAGCCTGTTAGCTATAGTTGATTTCCTTCACTTTTGTATTCACCATGCATGGTGATGGAACTATGATAGAAATTATGATTGTAATATCTAGACTTTTATCTTCTTTTGCTACATTTTTAGTGTATGATACATTACATACTTAAATTTTAGTTCATCGTCCTTTACAAAAAGTTATTATCAAGTTTGGCAATGGATGGGTTTCTATTATTCCCTCAAGTAAGTGAGTGGCTACCCTATCGGGTCCCACTCCTTACATTTTAAAACCCTAGTTGATAATCCATGACTCAAGGATAGGCATATCAACAGCCTATATAATGTTACTCAACTACCTAACATGGATAAACTTGAAATAGTCATATCATTGACGCTTAGGCTCTAATACCATATTGTACAAAGTGATATCCACTCAAATGGTATGATACAAAGAGCCATGTACATACAAAAAATCTAGAAAAATAACTATTACAAAGTTACATGATCATACACAATTGTTCCTCACCTCGTAAACTTAGTACAACCTAAGTATATTGGTTTCTCAACATCATGCACAAAGTTTCTAATAAGGGAGGTGGATCTGTAACATTAACCCCACAACTATCTAGCATCACATTAGCCATGTCTGTTTGAATTGGTTCATTCTCATCAATATGTCAGCCATTTCTTCTTCGTCAAAAATATCACTACCAATATTTGCTGATCTCGTATTTGGAATCTCTCCAAGCCAATACCATTTAGTATAGCCTTATGGAATCCCATTTCACATGACATGATCTTTGATTGTGTCAACATCGTCAACTTTCAAGTTGTTACAACAATTCCTACAGGGGCAATAGAACCTATCTCCAGTTTATTTTCTATGCTCCTCTATAAATCTTACAAACTTGTCGAGACCATTAATAAACTCCGGAGTGCATAGATTTGGATTATACATCCATGATCGACCCATTCTACAATCAAATGGAAGACGAGTATCTCATCATGTTTTAGCTACTAAGTTAATTTTAGAAAATACTTGTGTTTGAATTGAGCCCTAATCATCTATTAGCATTGATATTCATCACTATGTACCACCTATCCCATTCTTGAGCACTTCATCTCACTAATAAGTGTATAATATGTGTTCAATTTCAATAAATTTCGAAAACATTTCCCCACAGTTCTCTAAGTACACTGATGTAGATGGGAAAATACACACCTACATATGTATCTAGAGAACAAAAGGGGAAATGATGTCAAAATTCATTGAAATCGAACATGCATTATACACTTACATCCTATGTGAAATGAAGTGCTCAAGAACAGTCCCAAACTGGTGAATACCCAAAGTCTACTCCTAATGAGTGAATCCCAGACGGGTTTCTAGGTGAACAACATGGTTTAGAGATTAGAGTTAAACTTTGACATAATTTGTGAGAAATGAAGCATACATATTTAAGCAAGTAACTAAACATATATAAGGTTCTTAACCTATCATTGACCATCTAGATCACAAGAAACAACAGATTAAGATAAGATCACATGCATGCATTAGATTCTCATCACTCACCCACTAATAGATCCATTTTAGGGTTTTTTTCAAGTTAGGTTCAGTTGGTTATTGGCATATTTGATGATCTTTTTACTGATTTAAGGTCCATTATGAATGTGTGTTTCAAGTTTCAAGACATTTTGAGGTTCCATTAATTTCCTATGATTACTTCAAGGTTTAAGTCATATATGTATAATTTAGGGTCCAAAGTCTCATAATAGTGCATAAAAGGTTCATGACTAATAAGTTCAACATATAACCATTGTATTTAACATTTCAACATACATTCAGTTGTCAACATTGATACACCATTATATTCAACATTTCAACATACATTCAATTATCACAAGATACACCACCATATTCAACATTTCAGCATACAGTAAGTTATCACAAGATGCATCATTGAATTCAACATACATTCACTTATTGCAAGAATAAAAATAAGTTTTAGGCACAAATTATGTCAAAAGTATCATGGAGTTACATGTGGAAGCTCTAGAGTAGGAGGACACTGTGAGTATCTGGCAAGACGCATCAAGGTGGAGGCAGTGAGCAGCTTCCATGCTCGATTAGCAGTAGAAGGAAGCATTGACGGAACTAGCAGGAGGGGCACTGATAGAGAACGAGAAAGACGGGGGAGAAGGAGGAGTAGGCACTATCAGAGAAAGATGATTAGTTTCGGAGAAGAAGGAGGAGTAGGCATCGACAGAGCTTGTCGACTGGTGCTTGTCAGAGAACAACGCTAGTGCTCTTTGGAGAACAACATTGGGGAAAGGTGAGATGGAGGAGGAGCAGTGCAGCAAAGCTCAAAGGAGGAGGAGCAACAATGACGATCACCCCTAGTATCGTGAATAGTAGGCTCACGAGGAGCAAAAGAGGGGAAAGGGTTTCTCATGGGGTTCATTGATAGATGCATACCTCGTCAGTTGTTTTAAAAACCAACGACATATAACCTTCATCGTCGGATCTGTTACAACCCCATCTTTTGGGTTCATTTGGTGAGAAATGTAATTTCTCATATTAAAGATATTTGAACAAATAATAATATAATTTGTTTTGAATAAATGGATTTCCTTTATAATAACAGTGATGGTTGTTTTATGGGCTTTATTGGCTATTGGGCCCAATAACAAGGAAGAGATAAAAGGAACTCCATTATTAATAAGAAATGGAGAAAAGAAAATTGTAGAAACCTCTAGAAGGCAAAAATATGTAATCTAAAGGTGGATTTCGTGCCTCTTGGGTTCCTTGGGTCCCAAGGAGTCTAAAGTTGCAAAGATAATACACCAAGAAAAGAAAAGACAAATTAAGTATTTCTTTAATAAGAAGAAATTGAAAACAATGATGAAATGTGGAAAATAAGTGAAAAGAGGTATAATTGAGTTATCCTTGATGGATTTTCGTATCCAAAGGATTCCAAATGTTAAATGGAATGCCAATGATGAAAATAAAAAGAAAGATAAAGAGAAATCCTCAAAAAGAGATATTTTAATCAGAAATAAACAAGATAATGAGAAATAATGAATATAGATGCATCTAGAAGGATAATAAGTATCCTTAAAAAGGAATTTTGAAATCTTGGAGTTTCTTGGGGTCCAAGGAGGCCCAATGGAGAAAAAAGGAAGAGAAAATACCAATAATGCAAAATAAGAGAATAATGTGATGCATCATTAATGACTTTTTGATAATATCAAAAAGAGATGATATTTGCTTTAAGTAAATAGAATTTGTGCCAATGGGATAAAATGCAAGTACAAAAGAGAAGGAAAGAGGTAACTTTCGGATTTCTAATGATTCATGAAATAAATAATATCAAAGGGATAATGAAGAGAGAGAAGATTGCTTCTTAATTAAGGGAAATTGTTTCCTACTAGGAAAGGAACTTGTTTCCTCTTGTATGAACATATTGGGGTGTGGATACCCTCCCCTATATAAGAGGTAGGGTCTCTGGTTCGAGCTCAAGATAAAATCCCACGTAACTCTCTCATTTCTCCTTGTTCTTTCCATGCAAACCCTAGCCGTGATGGGTAGAGACATCCTTGAGCAATTCCGTCATATATTTGATCCCGCCAATGATCTTGATATAAATAAAAAATACAGGGTCATGGGGTGGTTATGTTGGAGGCTTGATGCACCCACACTTCCGACAGGGAGCTTGGCGGTCGTCGTTCTGCTCTAACCCTACCGCAACGGCCACTAGATGGTTGCAAGGTCATCTGCGTAGGCAGACCTGGCCAGTGTGAGCCAGCTACTTTGGTTGCATGATCAAGGCATCCTTGGGTGCGCATCGGTGAGTCAGAGGAAAAGGAGCCATCTCCGGTGGTCGTTGGGGTCCAAGAGAGAGTGGAGAAGCCACGTGAGGTGCAGCTAGGGCGACGCAGCGCGCCGTCGCGAGGAGGAAGACGATCCACGGGTCATTGGACAATTCTGCCCCTCTGCGGGTTAAAGAAGCAATCGACTTACCAAGGGCAGAAGTGTCATTTAATTCTAATTTCTAAGTGGGTCGTGTTGCATGAAGGAGGCGACGTGGCAGCTTCTGATTGGTCCAAAAAGGTAACTTTTACAAAAATCATATCTCTTTAATGGTAGTTCGAAAGGACACGCATAAAATATGAAAATTGCTCAGAAAAATGAGGGAAATCCAATAAAAATATATTTAGAAGCTAATTCCTCTTGCAATTCGAAAAGTAATGAAAGTTATCAACTTTAATGCTTTAATGATTAAGAAACCCTATTTTGTGATGATTAATGTAATTAGTAGAGTTTAATGGACGATTAAAGTTGATATTAGCATGTTAATCATGAAAAGGTATATTAAGAACAAAAAGGATGAACTTTGCACGTAATTAGTTTAATTGAGAGTTCATGTGCATAAATATGCTTTAATGGGCCTTGAAACCCTAATATTAGTAAATGTGACTCATAATGGTTTTAATTATTCAAAATCGTGAATAAAGTTGAGATACGATAATTCCAAGCTATTTCAAGTATAAAAGTTCCTAATTGTGGATAAATAATCTTAATGTAGTAATTAGGGTTTTCTAGTGGATAAAGGTAGAATTAATGGCAAATAGAGTTCATAAGTGATTTAGACCATAACGAACTATGAATTGATGATAAATGAGCATAATGATCTTGACATGGATTAAAAGGATAAAAATGGTAGCCTTAATGTAAAAGAGGCTTAATGGACTTAATTGATGGTTAATTATGCTTTTTCTGAAATCAGGGTTATATGTGGTTAAAAGATAACCTTAGTATCTTTCATGAAGAATAGATGTGATAATTAGGGTTTATGAGTAATTGAATAAAATTAGGGTTTAAAATAGTAAAAGATGAAGTGAAATCCTAATTGCAATGAAACCCCTAAAAGTGGACTAGAAACCCTAAGAAGCGAGCTAGGTTTAGTAGATCTTGATGGCATGATTAATAATAGGAAATTGTATGCATATTTTAGGATCTCATAATGTACTTGCTTGCTTATTTGGATTTCTTGATTGGTTTATTCTGTCTCAAATCAGCCTGACAGGTATGTGGTTACGCTTATGAATATCTCAAATTAGTTTTTCTAGGTTTTCCGAAGTTTTCCTCTATGACTTGAATTAAACTGTTGGATGAATTTAATTCATGCAAACTATAATGTGAATATGACTATCACTTAAGATATGTGCCTACTAGCTCAGATCCTAGTCCCCTTTGTGGCTTAATGGTTAGACCTAGTACATGGCTACCTATGCGGTAGGTCCATCAGGTCATTGGATGACTTAGTACATGGCTACCAATGGGGTAGGTCCATCAAGTCACCTTGAGTCAAGGATTGGGCTACCTTTGGGTAGGGCCATGCGACTCTATAACCCTAAGTATTGGCTATCTGTGAGGTAGGGCCATGGGGGTAAGGATCTACCATAGAGAGAGGTAGTATCCAAGTCCACTATAGGGACAACACAGAGATAGGGGATAGGTAAGGATTGAGTAGTATTGCTTAAGACGTAATATTGGTTGTTTAATGATAATTGGCTGATTACATTATTATCATAGTTGCACGATTATTGTTTCCCCCACATACCATCTTTATGCTGACCGGCGTTTTGTTTGTCGGCATTTTAGGTACAAATGAAAAGGACAAACAGTAAAGTGGCATATGTGGAATTAAATGAGAATTAAAGTATTGATGAGGATTAGTTAGAATACACTCCAGATGTGGATAGAAATAGTGAATGAAATTTTTGAAAAAGGTATGCAAAGTTTAATTTTTATTACAGCCTTTCAGTCTAGTTGGTATAATTTGATAATTATTATAGATTATTTGTCGAACCTTTGATCTTGAAATTTGTATAACGGCTCTAACCTCTTGATCTCTCTTAATTGGGGGTTATTAGGAGGCGGGGTCGTTACATTTGGTATCAGAGCGTGGGTTCCTCATTTAATCTTTAATAATTATTAAATTTTACAAACTTTGTAGAAGCCAAGGGAGTTATTAGAGGATTTTCCAAAAGACAGAGGTGTCTAGAAAAGGATCACACCCAGGGGCTAGCAAGATTTTCCATTGTACCGCTAGTCGGAATACGAGGACTCCCGGATCCGTGTGACTGCCTGGACAAAGTCTTAGGATTTGACTCGAAATAAGATACCTTTAGGACTCTCTCCTCTTATTCATCCCCTCTCAACTCAAATTACAAGGATTAGGGTTTTCTCTATTTTCCACACCCTCTTGAGGTATGGGTAAGATTGATAAGGTTTAAGGAATCCTCCACTAAATTAATAAAAAGCATGTAAATAAGATGTCATGGACATAAGCTTAACAGATTAAGCGTAAAAGAATAGATACATGCTTAGGTCGTATGACATAAGTTGTCATGCCCTCAGGAGAGACCTGAGGCTAGACCTTCTTGTCAAGAGGATAAGTAAAGAAAGTTAGTCTTGGAGGTAGGGATCTCCATTACAAGTAGAGACATGGCACATCCTTTGAGGATGACGTTAACCCTAACCCTAAGTGAAGGTTAGAGAGAAAGATGACATGATGAGCTAGATGGACATGCATTGGATGCCATACGAGCCATGAGAGGTTGGATGACTGAGTACCTTTGACGACCCAACCTTGGGAAGGGTCGTGCATGTTAGAGTGAAGGATAGCTCCTTCATTGATGAGGTTAGAGAAGAACCTATGGAACCCCATGAGCTTATATGAGCATGGCATAGTAGGCACCCAGAATATGTCTATAGTGCGAGCAGTAGGTTGAAACCCTGGCCAAGGGAGTATGTTGGATAGCTTATGAGATAAGCATAAAGAGTTATGGATAACCTTGAACAAACATAAGCTTGACCATAGGCTTCACCATGTGGGGGTATGTTTGTGAGCTTGATCCACCTCCATGGAGAAAGGACCTTTAGTATAAGGTTGGTTGTGGAGTTAGCTCTAGAGAGAGAGAGCAGGACCCAAGCAAGAAGGTTGGAAGCCTAGACTCCGAGATATGAGGAAAAGTGGGGAGTTGAGGATGATGTGACCTAAGTGGATGATAGTGGTTGCCTCATGCTGATGGTATCTTGGTATCCACTAGAGGAACCAAACCCTAGAGAGAGGATGAGACTGCTCATACCTTTGTACCTCTGGTATAGATGAGAAGAAAAGTTCCTTAAACCATGAAGAGGTTTAGTAACACGTTGTGAGGCTGTGTACCTTGTTGAATGTCCTTGAGGAGGACTCAACTCCGGGGTGTTGCATGAATAAAAGAATCATGGGAAGCGCATAACATACCTTGGACATGCTTGGTTCGTGGTTAAAGGTTGAGCATGCAGTTGGACAGTTGTTGCATAAAGATATGAACCTAGGGTTCTTAGGCCTAAGAGGGGAAGTGGTATACCTAATGCTCATGATGAGATTTGAGATTCGAGCATGGTACTCCTCATGGTTAGAGTAGAGGGAACCCCTTAAGTTTAAAGGTGTGTTTGATGAACCCCCACAGCTAAGTGATGACATCGGAAGGTATGATCTTGATCCAATGTTGAGGATGAGAACAAGTATGACCTAGCATGGTTTAGTAGGTGGTCTTCTTGTGCCTTAGTAGCTGCTGGGTTAAGCATGCTCATGTGAATATAAACCCTAAGGATGTTTGTGACCTTGTTGTCAAGAGTTGTAGTTTCCTTCCATCCTGGGAGAGGGACCCTTTGGTAGGGTGTATACCAGTTTGGTGGGTTTTGAGGAAACCTAAAGAGGTCTCATAGGATCTTGAGAAGCTAAGTGAAAAGTACATGGTATGAGAATGAACCTGTAGACCCATAGATAACCATCTCTAAGTACATGTGGATGTGTTACCATGGAGGTAATCGGTATGGGGCCTGACCAAGGTAGGAAGGTTGCCATGACCCCCTATGAAAGGATGAAAGTCAGCCCATGAATGTAGAGAGAGATGATGAAGGCTTGGGTAAGGTTCTAAGCTGAATATGTACTATAATAGAATCCTAAGTCTATCCTAGGGTCAGGTAGAGATAAGACCGATGGAAGTAGAAGTTGCCTAATTCCCTAGTTGCTCATGACCATAGGGTCAGGAGGTAATAGCTATCATTGTTTGAGGGCCATGGGTTAGGAGATTGATTGCCTTCATGAACTCATGGGACCCAAAGGGCATATGAGTAGGGCACTCTCTAGGTGCATAAGGGAAGAGGGATGACCCCAAAAGTGACGGCACCCTATAGACCTAGAGGAGATGACCAAGGAATGTGTGTGGACCCAAGTAGGTTCAAGACCAGTTTTCTGTGAAAGTAACTTTGATATCAAGATGATTGTGATGTAGAGGCATAAGTTGCACGTTTCAACTTAGATTAAAAGGTGTACTTGCAAGGTGGGATGTACCATCTCTACTCTTGGAATAGGAAGAACTTTGTATTTGGACTGCAGCCAAATGCTTATTTCCTCTTGTTATGGGAGTGAGAGATAGGACAATATGCATGCCATACACCAAGGATAAAAGCTGATGTGGGTTGGAACATTGCCATGAGGTATGAGGATAGAGAGGATAATATACCTAGTGGAGTGAACGATACATGGATGGTTTACAAACACTAAGAGGAATAATGTAGTCATCTTATGAGGATGTTGTTATCATGAGCTATGAAGGTTGAGTTCGAAAAACCAAGAGAATAAGCTCAGAGTTTTCTTGATGAAGATAGACTTGGAATTGAGATGAGATTATAAGTGGAATACATGGAGGTGTATGTCTTCAACGTTATCTAATACCTAAGGATGGGAAGTGGTAATAAATGCTCTGGATGAGATCTAACTGCTTAATTTAGATGGAGGATAGAAGAGGTTGTTAGGTTAACCCTCAGTTGGAAAAAGAGATAAGTTTGGCTAACACACAGATGTAACAATATTGGTTGATCACATTAATGGTTGTTTGGTTAGCCAGCTTAGGCCTTGATGCAATGAAAGGATGGTTGTAGAACCTCGAATGCACTTCTCTGAAAAGGAAAGTGATGAAACCCTGATTAGAGTGCTTTAGGGTTTCCGCGGAATCGGTCTTAAGGAATCATGACAATACGGGAGATCATGATTTAAGATTACCATATACCATGGTACTACCAAGATAATAAGTGATAGTAGTACTTTGGATGCCTAAGATAAAGTTGCATGTGGTATGTTTCCATGCATGACAGGAGGTGAAGGATGAACACCAGTAACCCAGTGTATTGTTATAGAGGGAGTTCATCAATATGGATGTTGTGGTAAGTCTCCCCTAGACCAAGGAAGGTCAAGATGCAATATGGGTTATGGTAGATCACATTACCTAGATGACATGAGAAAGAAAGAGTATTGTCAAGGGACAGATCTGGTTGAACTACACATGAGAAGATGGTTCAACTACACCATGATGCGAGTTCAAAAGTTCTTGAGCATAACTTAAAGATACACTTCCATAAAGTGGAAGTAGATACATGAAGAACTCGATGTTAGTACAGTTTATCACCCCTAACTCATGGTTAGTGTGATCCAGACTAGAGGGTCTGATGAGAGCATGTGTGCTCATTCAGGGTGATACATAGAGACAGTTCTTGTCCTTTGTAAGACGTGATGATAACCACCATAGCCAGTATCAGGTTGTAAAGAAGCTTTGTAAGGGAGGTTGTGTCGGTCACCACTTCATTAAGATGATGTTGGTGAAGGGACCTCGTGAAGGTCAAGAAAGGACCATAGTGTGTGCAGATGAAGTCACTTTGATTGTGCAATGGCTGAAAGGAGACCAGGGACGACATGATTCGTAAGATGATGTAAAGTAGACTGACATGTAGTTCACTGTGGGGGAACATGTGACATGAAATCCGACCCCTCTAAGTTATAGCTAGGAGAGTTGAGTCCCTGATGCATGGGTTCTTTTGACATGGTTTGGTGGAGAAGGTTAAGTTTTTCCCTTACCCCACAGGATAATGTGATGTGTGATGAGTTCCATGTGTCCAATTTAGAGCACTATGTGAGGTACCCGGACCATGTGTGAAGCAATGAAACTAGTGAGCCCCAAGGGAGGCTGAAATGACCTAAGTCACCTGTGAGGTTTATAGATGCCAAGGTGAAAGAACTTAGAGAAAAGAATATGTGATGATAAAGGTTCTTTGGAAGCGCCATGGATAGGGCAAAGCCACATAGGGGCCAATGATGGACATGGAAAAGTCTTATCCTGAATTGTTTGTTTGCTTGATGGAATTTTGAGGGAAAAATTCCTATAAGAGGGAAGGATGTTACAACCCCATCTTTTGGGTTCATTTGGTGAGAAATGTAATTTCTCATATTAAAGATATTTGAACAAATAATAATATAATTTTTTTGAATAAATGGATTTCCTTTACAATAGCCTTGATGGTTGTTTTGTGGGCTTTATTGGCTATTGGGCCCAATAACAAGGAAGAGACAAAAGGAACTCCATTATTAATAAGAAATGGAGAAAAGAAAAATGTAGAAACCTATAGAAGGCAAAAATATGTAATCCAAAGGTGGATTTCGTGCCTCTTGGGTTCCTTGGGTCCAAGGAGTCCAAAGTTGCAAAGATAATACACCAAGAAAAGAAAAGACCAATTAAGTATTTCTTTATTAAGAAAGAAATTGAAAACAATGATGAAATGTGGAAAATAAGTGAAAAGAGGTATAATTGAGTTATCCTTGATGGATTTTCATATCCAAAGGATTCCTAATGTTAAATGGAATGCCAATGAGGAAAATAAAAATAAAGATAAAGAGAAATCCTCAAAAAGAGATATTTTAATAAGAAATAAATAAGATAATGAGAAATAATGAATATAGATGCATCTAGAAGGATAATAAGTATCCTTAAAAAGGAATTTCGAAATCTTGGAGTTTCTTGGGGTCCAAGGAGCCCCAATGGAGAAGAAAGGAAGAGAAAATACCAAAAATGCAAAATAAGAGAATAATGTGATACATCATTAATGAATTTTTGATAATATCAAAAAGAGATGATATTTGCTTTAAGTAAATAGAATTTGTGCCAATGGGATAAAATGCAAGTACAAAAGAGAAGGAAAGATGTAACTTCCGAATTTCTAATGATCCATGAAATAAAGAATATCAAAGGGATAATGAAGAGAGAGAAGATTGCTTCTTAATTAAGGGAAATTGTTTCCTACTAGGAAAGGAACTTGTTTCCTCTTGTATGAACGTCTTGGGGTGTGGATACCTCCCCTATATAAGAGGTAGGGTCTCTGGTTCGAGCTCAAGATAAAATCCCATGTAACTCTCTCCATTCTCCTTGTTCTTTCCGTGCAAACCCTAGTCGTAATGGGTAGAGACACCCTCGAGCAATTGAGGGTCGTGAGGTGGTTCTGTTGGAGGCTTGATGCACCCACACTACCGAAAGGGAGCTTGGCAGTCGTCGTTCTTCTCTAACCCTGCCGCAACGGCCATTGGACAATTGCAAGGTTGGCCGCGTAGGCAGACCTGGCCAACGCGAGCCATCTACTTTGGCTGCGCGATCAAGGCATCCTAGGGTGCGCAGCGGTGAGTCATAGGCAAAGGAGGCATCTCATGTGGTCATTGGGGTCCAGGAGAGAGTGGAGAAGCCACGCGAGGCGCAGCTAGGGTGACGCAGCGTGCCGTCGCGAGGAGGAAGACGATCCACAGGTCGTTGGACAATTCCACCCCTCCACGGGTTAAAAAAGCAATCGACTTACCAAGAGCAGAAGTGTCATTTAATTCTAATTTCTAAGCGGGTCGTGTTGCATGCAGGAGGCGACGTGGCAGCTTCTGATTGGTCCAAAAAGGTAACTTTTACAAAAATCATATTTCTTTAATGGTAGCTCGGATGGACACGCATAAATATGAAAATTGCTCAGAAAAATGAGGGGAATCCAATAAAAATATATTTAGAAGTTAATTCCTCTTGCAATTCAAAAAGTAATGAAAGTTATCAACTTTAATGCTTTTAATGATTAAGAAACCCTATTTTGTGATGATTAATGTAATTAGTAGAGTTTAATGGATGATCAAAGTTGATATTAGCATGTTAATCATGAAAAGGTATATTAAGAACAAAAAGGATGAACTTTGCACGTAATTAGTTTAATTGAGAGTTCATGTGCATAAATATGCTTTAATGGGCCTTGAAACCCTAATATTAGTAAATGTGACTCATAATGGTTTTAATTATTCAAAATCAAGAATAAAGTTGAGATATGATAGTTCCAAGCTATTTCAAGTATAAAAGTTCCTAATTGTGGATAAATACCCTTCATTTAGTAATTAGGGTTTTCTAATGGATAAAGGTAGAATTAATGGCAAATAGAGTTCATAAGTGATTTAGACCATAACAAACTATGAATTGATGATAAATGAGCATAATGATCTTGACATGGATTAAAATGATAAAAATGGTAGCCTTAATGTAAAAGAGGCTTAATGGACTTAATTGATGGTTAATTGTGCTTTTTCTAAAATCATGGTTATATGTGGTTAAAAGATAACTGTAGTATCTTTCATGAAGAATAGATGAGATAATTAGGGTTTATGAGTAATTGAATAAAATTAGGGTTTAAAATAGTAAAAGATGAAGGGAAACCCTAATTGCAATGAAAACCCTAAAAGTGGACTAGAAACCCTAAGAAGCAAGCTAGGTTTAGTAGATCTTGATGGCATGATTAACAATAGAAAATTGTATGCATATTTCAGGATCTCATAATGTGCTTGCTTGCTTATTTGGATTTCTTGATTGGTTTATTCTGTCTCAAATCATCCTGACAGGTATGTGGTTACGCTTATGAATATCTTGAATTTGTTTTTCTAAGTTTTCTGAAGTTTTCCTCGATGACTTGAATTGAACTGTTGGATGAATTTAATTCATGCAAACTATAATGTGGATATGACTATCACTTAAGATATGTGCCTACTAGCTCAGATCCTAGTCCCCTCTGTGGCTTAATGGTTAGACCTAGTACATGGCTACCTATGGGGTAGGTCCATCAGGTCATTGGATGACTTAGTACATGGCTACCAATGGGGTAGGTACATCAAGTCACCTTGAGTCAGGGATTGGGCTACCTTTGGGTAGGGCCATGCGACTCTATAACGCTAAGTATTGGCTACCTGTGAGGTAGGGCCATGGCGGTAAGGATCTACCATAGAGAGAGGTAGTATCCAAGTCCACTACAGGGACAGCACAGAGATAGGGGATAGGTAAGGATTGAGTAGTATTGGTTAAGATGTAATCGTGGTTGTTTAATGATAATTGGTTGATTACATTATTATCATAGTTGCACGATTAGTGTTTCCCCCACATACCAGCTTTATACTGACCGACGTTTTGTTTTTCGGCGTTTTAGGTATAAATGAAAAGGACAAATAGTAAAGTGGCATATGTGGAATTAAATGAGAATTAAAGTATTGAGGAGGATTAGTTAGAATACACTCCAGATGTAGATAGAAATATTGAACCAAGTTTTTGAAAAAGGTATGCAAAGTTTAATTTCTGTTACAGCCTTTCAGTCTAATTGGTAGAATTTGATACTTATTATAGATTATTTGTCGAACCTTTGATTTGGAAATTGGGATAACGGCTCTGACCTCTTGGTCTCCCTTAATTGGGGGTTACTGGGAGGTGGGGTCGTTACAGGATCAAACCAAAACACCGCTGAAAAAATAGTTGTCCGACATTCATAATGTCGTCAGTTGATTAGACAAAATTGTAAACTAATACTACATCCCAAACGTAACCCAGCGATGCTTACACCGTCGATTGTGGTGACGACATCCTATGAGAAAAAACAATTTTGGGGGGTTGTGGAAACTTGGCACACATGTCTCTTTGGTTCATGTAGTTACAACTGACAAGATATATACAAATAAGAATTATAAGGAGCCATTTGATGCATAGCCCTTTATCCATCGATTATAATGCCACAAATCAACAAAATAGGTTTTTGGTGGCAGACGAAATGTTTGTCAAATAATTATGTGAAAATGTATTTTCATGGGCAATGTATCTCGTCGGTTGCTTCGAGAATCAACCAACAATATAGATAAAACACAACCCATGTTTTCTTAATTGTCCAACCATGGCAGTTTTCTTTACGGATTTGACCTAAAAGAGTACACTGTCAGTTTCCCTTCAACAAACCAATGACATACATCATATCTATAGTTGTGACTCTTGATTCATTCCAAATAAATTACACATTGGATGTTTACTCTTATCAACCAAATATTTCCTTCCAAAATACAATAAATACAAAATATACTGTGGAAAATTAGATGGTTCTTCTTATTAATGAACTTGAGTAAATCATGAGTAATGAAGGAACAAGACAAGATAATCTACTTGAAAGAGGGGTCCAGATTTTAGAAGAATAATTGCAAGGAAACTTGACATGGACAATATATTCATAACCTGACACACATAAGAAATAGATTGAAGTTGAGTAGAGTCTCATTCTTCTTAATGGTCCAACATTAGAAATTTGTTCTCCCCCACTTTCCAAGAGTGAACTTGAACTTTCTCAAAAAACTTCACTCTTCAAATCTAATTAAAATTACATCACTATAATTTTTGGACATAACTTCGTCCTACACAAATATATGTTCACTTTATCTCTTCCTACAAACAAATTCTTTTCCTCTTTACCAAAATGTACATGTTCATCCTATAGGATGATAAGAGAGATCAATTCACACAGTTGTTAGGCAGCTTCCAAGATCATTCTTTCATGATGCAGAACAACTTAGCATCACTTAGGATTTCAAGTTTTAGAAAATCTTGTGGACCAAGAACATCCATCAAGAAACAAAATTTGGTGCTCCATATATCAACCCAACGTTCAAAACTAGAACCATTACCGGCACACATTTAATATTAGGAATCAGAAAATCTCTATCTCAAATAAGTTGATGGATATACCAATACAAAAAACTATTGACCTCAATACACCAAATAGTAATATTTATCGTGAATCCATCTAACCCAAAGAGAATCCTTCTTAATGCCTAACCCACCTTTTTCTTACACTAAAAAACTTCATCCAATTTGACGAGGTGAATGTTATTCTATGTTTTTAGACTTTATCAAGAGAAATTTCCTATAAATCTTCTCAATTTTATTTACCACTAAGGAAGGTAAAAAAAGGTAGATGAATAGAATAGATATAGTGCAAAACTACTCAAGTGGACCAGTTCAAGCCAACCTGTCATAGAGGGAATTTTTTATTTCCAACCATCTAGTCTAGATTTGACTATATCAATAAGAGGTGCAAAAAATTCCATCTTCAACTTTCCAACAAACAGGGGGTTACCAATTTATCTTTGGGGCAAAAAACCTATATGATGATAAGAATACTATAAATAAGACCATTCTTTGGATCACAACTATAAAAAACGAACTCATTAAAGGATTCAAAATAAAGCAGACATCATCCAAAGTTTTTCAAAGATTTCATTAAGATGATAAGAATTCCTTTCATTTGCTTAGTGAAGATCATCAAGTTGTCTACAAATATCAAGTGGGATACCTCTAGGATTCTTAAGGCCATGGTAGGAGTAATCTTACTATCTTTAACAGTATAATTTTGCTGATGAGTAAAACATTACATAAAAATGACAAAAAGATATGGTGGTAGAGGGTTATCCTACGCGATACCATTAGTGATATTAAAAGCATCCATATGTTGGCTAAATGGACATCATTTAAATCCCTTTGTTTTGATAATTACAAACATTTCATTCTTGTGGATCTAACGTGCTACTTGAGCATTGCAGGAACTAGGTGGATGACAAACCTTTGGAAGATCTATATGCTCAAATGTCTTAATTCCATGATTGTAATCAAATGTAAAAACTTGTACAAGTATATAATGTACAAGTACTTAGATATCATATAAATCAAGAATTTAGATCTTGCCTAGCCAATCACAACACTTAGATAGGTCATCCCCTACAATAGTGTCACAACTGCACACTAATAAACACACTTAGTGCATAGTTCAAAACATTGAAATAGAGTCATTCTCGATCGACAAACTTCTCGACCGAGACACTCTCGGTCGACCAATTCCTCGACCGATAATTGACCCAAATAGCCGTTAGATACAGCAGACAAGGTAGCTGGGAGTTGAAATTGAACGTTATACACACTTGCTCCAGACTGTCCCTCGGTCGACAAAGACTTCGATCGACAGGATTCTCGGTCGACAATTCCTCGATCGAGAAGAGCTCTGTCTGCACTTTTTAAAATTAATTAACTAGTCGTTGCTAAAGCAATTAGTGGATACCTAACGGCTAGTTAAGCACTAAGAACCCCCTAGAAAGTGTCTAGAACATCCTTAAGCACTCATAGGCCATTCCTATAAATAGGACATGCCTTAGGACACCCAAAATACACCTGTGCAATACTTGAGCATACTACTTGTAATTGGCAATCATTTCTTGTGAGCAATTGAGCAACTCTAGCATTTGCTATTCATTTCCACTGCTCCAAATTCATGTCCTATAGGCTAGCATCTCCTACCAAAGCACTTACACTTTCATATACATTGGTTAGGAGATCAAAACGCTTGATATAGGAAATCAAGACTTGTGCTACAACGGTAATTGTAATTTCCATTTTCTATTCTTGTTGCTTCTTATTGCTTGTACTCTCCTTGATACTCCTAGGGTTGGAGGCTGCGGATTGAAGAGGGTTTGATCTTCTCAGTGGAGAAGGAGGACTTTGGAATACTTCAAGAAGGTTGTCTCAATGGGAAGCTACTTCAAGAGGAAGGCTACTTCAAGGGGGAGCTTGAAGTTACTTCAAGGAAGGTTGTTTCGAAGTTGGTGGGACTACTTCAAGGTGAAGGTTTTCCAAAGGGTGGTGAAAGTATTTGTAATTTTATGTAACATCCTTGCGAGGTAATAAAATTTAAATACTTTCAAAATCCCAATTGGAAACAATTGGGTAGTAGACTGACTCCTTTAGTTTTTGCTAAAGGTGGAACCACTCTAAACACCTTGCCTCTTTCTTATTATCTCAATTGTAGTTGTTTGAGTTGAATATTGTTAAAATATTTATAAAACCCTATTCACCCCCCCTCTAGTGGTTTTTCATTTGGTATCAGAGTAAGGCTTCAAGGAACTCTAACAAAGTCCTGAAGAATGGGTGACGGGGTACTCAACAACCTCAACTTGGAAGGGACACTCGTGGCTAGACCTCCACCTTTTGATGGCACTAATTACACCTACTGGAAGAGGAGGATGCAGTTCTACTTCCAGGGAATTAGATGGGATCTCTGGAGGATGGTATCAAAACCATATGAATTTCCTCAAATAGAGTATGCAAATTGGGATGCTAATACGGTAAGATCTGCCCAAATGAATGCAAAAGCTATAAGTATACTCTATTATTCAATTTCAGTTGGTGAATTCAATAGAATATCAAATTCGGAAACAGCATATGAAATATGGCATAGACTCTCCATAACCTATGAAGGAACTGTTTGAGTTAAGAATTCTAAAATCGGAATGTTTAAGCAAAAATTTGAACAGTTTCGTATGGATCAAAATGAGTCTATTAGTGAAATGTATGCAAAGTTCTCTTCTATTTTGAATGGTTTAAATGCTTTAGGTAAAGTGATCAGTGAAGAAGATCAAGTATCAAAAATTCTTAGGTCTCTTCCTCCCAAGTACAAGCCCAAGGTGACTGATATTGAAGAAGCAAATGATCTCACCCGACCAAGGATGGAGCAACTCATTGGAAACTTAGAAGCACATGAGGCAACCTTGGAGGAGGAAGAACGACGAGAGTGTGAACTTCAACAAGGAAGAAAGAAAGATATGGCCCTAAAAGCTTCACAGATCATCACACAAGAAAGTGATGAAACAAGTGATGGAGAAGGAGAAGAAGCTCTAATTGTTAATGGTAAGAAATATAGAAGATTTAGATCTAACAAAGTTGTTGGTTCTTCTTCTTCCCCTCCTATGTGTTTTGAATGTAGAAAGAAGGGAAGTCTCAAAAATGAATGTCTTAAAGAAAAGAAAGGAAAGAAAAGCTCATCCAAGAAGAAGGGAAAAAAAGCATACAAAGTTGCATGGGATGAGTCAAGTGATAGTGAAAGTGGAGAAGAGAATGTGGAGTGTCTCATGGCCAAAGAAGATGATAGTGACGATTCTCAAGAGGTAAGCCTTCTTGATTTGCCAAAAGAAGATCTAATTGCTAGTCTACAAGATACTCATGACAAATATGTTGATTGTAAAAAGAAACTAAAGAAGGTTACTAGAACTAATGAGGATCTATATGCTAGATTGAATAATCTTTCTTTTGAAAAGGACAGTATTGCTTTTGAAAATTTGACTTTGAATTCATCTTTAAATGATTGCAATATGAAGCTGCTCACTTTAAAAACAGATCATGGTCTTCTTTCTCAAGAAAAGGTTGATTTGCTTGCAAAACTAAATAATTTTCAGACTCAACTTATTCTATGTAATCATCTAGATTATGATGTTGTTGTTAAGGAAAGAAACTCTTTATTATTTGATCTAGATAAAGCAAGGGTAGATATCAATAAGAAGATGGATGAGATTGCTAAACTACAGAGAGAAATTAATGGTTTAAGGGGCATTGATGTTCTTGATAATATTCTTCTAGTTACAATGGAAGAAGAGGTTTAGGATATGTTCCAAAAGAAAAATCCTATCAACCTAAACCTAGGAGAACTCAAGCATCCAAGACCAAGATCATGTTTGTACCCAAATACACAACTCCAAATCCTAGAAAGAGAAATGAAGTTGACTTTATTTGTTGTCATTATTGCTTGCGTCTTGGACATTACTCTTTTTCATGCCCTTATAAGAAGAAGGATTATGAATTAGTTTGGGTCCCCAAACCTCAAACTTAGAAGATTTGAATGTAATTTAGTTGTGATATGATCTAATACTTCTTTTGAACATCTAAATGTCTTATCTCAACTAAGTAGATAGCTTCATGTATTGCTTTAAATTCAAAACTGATACAAACAAATTATTGAAACAAACAGAAACATTCTCGATCGACAAACAGTTCGACCGAGACATCCTCAGTCGAGAAAATATTTGACCGAGAGAATGCATATGACAAATCTAAAATCTATAGGAAAATTATAGTGAAAACAGTAACTATTCCGGTCAAAGAATGTTTGATCGGAGCAAAAATCGGTCGAGAAATTATCGACCAAGTGAATTTTTATTTTAGTTCAATTTTAATCTGTAAAACAGCAACTCTCTCGATCGAAAAATTGTTCGACTGAGAAATCTGTCAGTCAAACTATTTGTCAACCGCATGAAGTTATGTTCAATTTACTTTGTTAAAACATGTTCAGTTTGTTATTAAATGTACCTAACCATAATGGACCATCACATGGGTACCAAAACCTATATTTTATTGCAGGACTGGGTAGTTGATAGTGGATGTTCCAAACACGTGACTGGGAACAAGGATGCATTTCAAACTTTTGAGAAAAATAAAAGCAGAACAGTCACTTTTGGAGACAATGGTAAAGGTAAAATTGTTGGAATAGATAATATTGGTACAAACCTTGAAATAAAGAATGTTTTACTTGTTGATGGTTTGCACCATAATTTAATAAGTGTCAGTCAATTATGTGATAGTGGATATGATGTTTTATTCAACAAAAGTTGTTGCAAGTTACTAATAGAAAATACTACAAATGTTGCTTATGAAGGAAAAAGAGTTGGAAATCTATATATCCTTAGACCTAACTCTATGCAATCTGTAGTTGGAAAATGCTTACTTGCAAAAGAAAATTCTTTACAACTATGACATAGAAAATTAGGTCATGCTAGTTCATATGTTATCAAAAAGCTAGTTAAATATGATCGTGTTCGTGGTTTACCTAAGTTATCTTTTGATCAATCTGAAAATTGTGAACCATGTACTTTGGGTAAACAAACTAAAACTTCTTTTAAACCCAAAAACATGCTTAGCACCAGTAGATCACTAGAACTTATTCATATGGATTTGTTCGGACCTGTGAGGACACAATCTATTGGTGGGAAAAGATATTTCTTTGTTATTGTTGATGATTACAGTAGATATACATGGTTACATTTTCTTGCAAATAAAGATGATACTATTCAAGTTTTCATACAATTTTTCAAAGATTGAAAATCAATTACAAAACAAAATATGCACAACTAGGAGTGATCATGGTGGAGAATTTCAGAATCATCTATTTGAAGAATTATGCACATCTCAAGGCTACACTCACAATTTTTCTGCTCCACGAACTCCACAACAAAATGGCATAGTTGAAAGGAAAAATTGGTCATTACAAGAAATGGCTAGGACTATGATGCTTGAACATAATACACCTAAAACATTTTGGGATGATACAGTAAACACAGCTTCTTATGTACTAAATAGAGTAACCGTACACTCTTATTTGAAGAAAACACCATATGAAATCATGTATACTAAGAAACCAAGGGTTGACTATTTTCATACTTTCGGCTCAACTTGCTATATCTTAAACACAAAAGATGATAGAGAAACGTTTGACTCTAAATCACAAAAAGCTTTTTTCTTGGGATATTCAACTTCTAGCAAAGCATTTAGAGTTTACAACAATATCTCTAGAAAAGTTTAAGAATTGATTCACATTACTTTTCATGAAGAACTAAGAACTGAAAATTATGATGTAGTTGATATTACTCATCAAGTAGAAAATCTAACCATATCAACTAAAGATGATCAAAATGGTACAAATGATCAAGAAGTTGAGACACAACAACCCGTTCCTAGACTCATTAAGGATCATCCTCAAGAACTAATCATTGGAAATCCTAATGATAAAGTAAAAACTCGTTCATCTTTTAGAGATGTGGCAAATATGGCATTTGTATCTATAATTGAACCTAAGAAGGTGATTGAAGCTCTAAAAGATGACTATTGGATAATGGCAATGCAAGAAGAATTAAACCAATTCACTAAGAATGATGTATGGGACTTAGTTCCTAAACCGCAAGATAAAACCATTATTGGAACTAAGTGGGTTTTTAGAAATAAGTTAAATGAAATCGGGGAAGTAGTAAGAAATAAAGCTAGGTTGGTAGCACAAGGGTATAATCAACAAGAAGGAATAGACTTTGATGAAACTTATACAGCAGTGGCAAGACTTGAAGCCATTAGAATGCTACTAGCTATAGCCGCCCACAAAAACATCAAATTATTCCAAATGGATGTCAAAAGTGCATTTCTAAATGGATTAATAAAAGAGAAAGTATATGTTGCCCAACCACCTAGTTTTGAAATACCGGAAAAAGGTGACTATGTATACAAACTTAAGAAAGCACTTTATGGTTTAAAACAAGCACCTAGAAATTGGTATGAAAGGCTCAAAAACTATCTCTTTGATAACAATTTTTTCATTGGAAATTCATATTCTACCTTATTTTTCAAAACATATGAATCCGACTTTCTAGTTGATCAAATTTATATTGATGATATTATCTTTGGTGCATCAAATGAATCTTTATGCAAACAATTTAGTGATATTATGCAAAAAGAATTTGAAATGAGTCTTGTGGGAGAATTGACTTTCTTTCTTGGTTTTCAGATAAAGCAAACGCCCGTCGATATTTTTATAAGCCAAGAGAAGTATACAAATGAACTTTTAAAACATTTCAGGATGGAACATTGCAAACATGCTACCACTCCAATGGCTACCTCTACTAAAATTGATAAGGATGAAAATGGGGAACCTATTGATGATTCCTTATATAGGGCCATAATTCGTCGTTTGCTTTACTTAACCGCTTCTAGACCGGACATCATGTTTTCTATTGGACTTTGTGCTAGATTTCAATCACAACCTATGCAAACTCAATTTCAATCCGTCAAACGGATTTTAAGATATTTAGCTGGCACTACAAGTTATGGTCTATCCTAAAGGACAATCTTTGGACTTTAAAGCTTATACCGATGTTGATTACGTTGGTTTTTGAATTGATCGAAAGAGCACAAGCGGAAGTTGTTTCTTGTTAGGAAGAGCCTTAGTATCTTGGCTTAGCAAGAAACAAAACACGGTTGCCCTCTCTACAACTGAAGCTGAATATATGGCATTCGGATCTTGTTGCGCTCAAGTGCTTTATATGCAACAAGTTTTAAACGATTATGGTTTTACTTTTTCATCCACGCCTATCTTTTGTGACAACACAAGCTAGCGCTATAAACTTATATTTTACACAGTCGTGTCAAACATATTGAAATCCGTCATCATTTTCTAAGGGATCATATCTCTAAAAACCATGTATCCCTTCATCATGTTGATACGAAAGATCAATTAGCTGATATTTTCACAAAACCACTTCCATTAGATCAATTCAATAAAATAAGGAAGTAACTACTCATTACTCCCTTAGAAGATGTTTTCTTTGACATCTGTGCTTCTTAAATCGGTTGGTTTTTCTAATCCTTACATTTTGGCTTCAAATGGACATCTTTTCAAATGATTTGATGGTTGTCTTTTTAAGGGGGGAACAAATTAAGGGGGAGTTTTAACACATGATTTTAACGGATATCTTTTTGAAATGACAAAGGGGGAGAAATAATGTAAATCTTAAATAGTTGTAAATCTTAAATACTCAATAAATGAGTTTCATAATCTCTTGGCTTTACATTAAAAGTTGTTATATTCCCTAAGAGTTGGATTTTATGTTCCATACTTATTTGGGAATAATAAGCACACATTTCATAAACAAGAGAAAGAATACACAAGGTAACTCTCAGGTATGAAACTTAACTCATTTTAAGATTGTTTGATTTATGTTTTGGAAATGTTTGTCATATTCAAAAAGGGGGAGATTGTTGGCTAAATGGACATCATTTAAATCCCTTTGTTTTGATAATGACAAATATTTCATTCTTGTGGATCTAACGTGCTACTTGAGTGTTGCAGGAACTAGGTGGATGACAAACCTTTGGAAGATCTATATGCTCAAATGTGTTAATTCCATGATTGTAATCAAATGTAAAACCGTGGACAAGTATATAATGTACAAGTACTTAGATATCATGTAAATAAAGCGTTTAGATCTTCCCTAGCCAATCACAACACTTATATAGGTCATACCCTACAACAGTGTCACAACTGCACACTAATACACACACTTGGTACATAGTTCAAAACATTGAAACAGAGTCATTCTTGGTCGACAAACTTCTCGACCGAGACACTCTCGGTCGACCAATTCCTCGATCGAGAATTGACCCAAATAGCTGTTAGACACAACAGACAAGGTAGTTGGGAGTTGGAATCAAACTTTATACACACTTGCTCCAGACTGTCCCTCGGTCGACAAAGACTTCGACCGATAGGATTCTCGATCGACAATTCCTTGACCGAGAAGAGCTCTGTCTGCACTTTTCATAATTAATTAACTAGTTGTTGCTAAAGCAATTAGTGGATACCTGACGGCTAGTTAAGCACTAAGAACCCCCTAGAAAGTATCTAGAACGTCCTTAAGCACTCATAGGCCATTCCTATAAATAGTACATGCCTTAGGACACCCAAAATACACTTGTGTAATACTTGAGCATACTACTTGCAATTGGCAATCATTTCTTGTGAGCAATTGAGCAACTCTAGCATTTGCTATTCATTTCCACTGCTCCAAATTCATGTCCTATAGGCTAGCATCTCCTACCCACAGCACTTACACTTTCATATACATTGGTTAGGAGATCAAAACGCTTGATATAGAAAATCAAGCCTTGTCTACAATGGTAATTGTAATTTCCATTTTCCCTTCTTATTCTTTCTTATTGCTTGTACTCTCCTTGATACTCCAAGGGTTGGAGGCTATGGATTGGAGAGGGTTTGATCTTCTCGGTGGAGAAGGAGGACTTTGGACTACTTCAAGAAGGCTGTCTCAATGGGAAGCTACTTCAAGAGGAAGGCTACTTCAAGGGGGAGCTTGAAGTTACTTCAAGGAAGGCTGCTTCGAGGTTGGTGGGACTACTTCAAGGTAAAGGTTGTCCAAAGGGTGGTGAAAGTATTTATAATTTATGTAACATCCTTGTGAGGTAATAAAATTTAAATACTTTCAAAATCTCAATTGGAAACAATTGGGTAGTGGACTGACTCCTTTAGTTTTTGCTAAAGGTGGAACCACTCTAAACACCTTGCCTCTTTCTTATTATCTCAATTGTAGTTGTTTGAGTTGAATTATTGTTAAAATATTTATAAAACCCTATTCACCCCCCCCCCCCAGTGGTTTTTCACCATATGTCACCATTTAGCAACACCTGGCAGAATGTAGTTGAGAAATTTTCCTTCAACTATACTATCCAATAGGAAAGTTCAAAGCATCCCAATTAACGAAACCATATGCTTTTGATAGATCGGTCTGAATACACGTGCGACCATTCCCTTATTTTTTATTGAATTCATGAATGAATTCATTATAAAGCAAAATCATGTCTTTAATGCTCCTTCCTTAAACAAAGTAAATTGATTTTAGCTAATAAGTGAAAGAAGGAAATTATGTAATCTATTTTCCATGACTTTAGAAATCACTTTGATAAGATATTGCAAAGAGCAATGGGCATAAGTGGGACCTGATAGGGGACCACTCCTTACTTAATTCAAGAAAAACAATTTGCATGTAACCCCGTGAACTCAAATATGACCAAATAAAAGGGTTGCAATGTTTTTTCTCAAACAAATGAGTACAGAAAAATAGTTTGTTGCAGCCAAAAATAAAAATCCAACTATTACATAAATTCATTGTTCTTCTTAACGGTGGGCCTTAAAGGAGAAGTATAAATTTTGATTCTAATTATCATAATCACATTATGGTGAGCAATCTTCCCATCTCAAAACTCATCCTTGCACTTTGTCCTAAGAAAAGTCCCCTCCTCCCTGAACCTCGGGTTGAGCTAACTCTAGGTGGGTTGAAAAACAACACCCAGGGAAAAAGAAATCAAAAGGAAGTACGTCAGCAAATGTTGAGTATGCATAGAGTAAAATAATTGGGCATCAATTAAGGTGAGAGAAGATTTGAAGTAAAGAGATGTCAATGATGAGATATCCAAAATACAAGGTTTGTCAAAGAGATTTAACATGTCTAAAAGATGAGGCAATTATTAATAAGTAAATGGAAAATAAAATGTTTCTTGCCATACTCACTTCAACATGATCACAAAGATAAATAGTGCATGGTGATAAATAAACATTGACTAGCATATACTATAAAATAAGGTGAGAAATCATGAATATCATATCAAGGGTAGGAGGACTAGAATCTCAGTGCCAAGTAAAATATAACAATATAGGAGGACTAAAACCTCAGTGCATTGGCAGGATGACTATAGCCTTAGTGCCTAAAACAATAAATTGGAGGAGGACGAAAACCTTAGTTCATCGGCAGGAGGAATAAAACCTCAGTGTCTCAAACATGGTGCCACTAAGTATATTTATGACTAGTTAATCACTCATGCTAATAGGAAAGGCAATAAAAAGATAAAATTTCTTTCATGTAAAGGATAAGAAATAAAAGTTGTCAACAAGTGGGGTCATGGAACACAATTAATTTGGTCAGAAGACCACCAATGTGGTATCAACATTAATAAATTAGGAGATTATGAACAAGGAAGAGTACTTTCACAAAAGGATATGATTGTCTACAATTTAGTCAATGCCTCGTATGGGAAAAAGAAGTTTTGTCATGATATTATGCCCAATTTAAAACAGAGTGGATGTCCGAACCACAGATAGAGTTTACATGTATCCAAGGTCAAAATCCTAATTCCATCTCAGTCCCAAGCATGTTATGATGTGATCAAGAAACATGGTATGGGAAAAGCATATAGGGCCTCCGTTGGAACCTACCATGATGACTTTGTAGGGTGAGAGGGTTAGAGACCCACAGTTGTGAACAGTTGATGATCAATGATAACCAGGTATTAATAGGTGTATTGAAGACAAAAAATGTAATCAAACAAGTCCTTAGACATATTTTATATATGTTAATATGCATGGGTGTCTTTGGGGAGAGGCATGGCGGTAGCGGGTAATAACCATCTATGATTCAGAGAGTGTGTCTTGGGGTATATATATTACTATCATCGACTAGTCAAATAGGATATTGCAAAAATATAAGGGAGAAAAATAACTACATCAAAATGTGAATATCACTGGAGGGATGTAGGAGAAAGTTGGGAAGTAGGGAAAGGTTAATAAAGGAAAAAGAGGAAGGGAGAGGGAAAGTAGGAATTGGAAGAAAGAGAGTACCACACAGAAAAGGAAAAGGAAAATAAAACATGATAGGAAGAAACTTAGAAACCATATCAAACAGATTGTATTAAATCAAACAATTAAGAGTTAATGCTTTCGATTGTATAATCTCTTTTCAAATTTGTATTCTCTTACTACTTTTTAGTACTGACATTTTACATTTAAATATTTAGTTATACGAGTGTGATGGCATTCTTTATATATGTATTAATTAGTGTGTTTCTAAAATAAATGTCAGATCTTATTTCTTTTATTTTATTTCCATGTGTGTACAACATTGTTTCTGATTATGTTATACCATAATTTTATTTATTACAATAATACAAGTTGGTTTGCATTATTCATTTAATATATTAGATGTTTTTCTTTTTATGATAAATTCAATATTTTTGGCTTCATCTTTCATTTTCTTTCCTTAAGGAATTTGAGGCATCTAAAAACTCCTAAAAGATGTGAAACTTAGCCTACAAGCAAACTTGAACATGAGGAAAGTGGTTTTATGATTAATTCTTCATGTTGTTGTTGTTTATCATTTTATTTAATATTTTGGGCTTTAATATACATTATCTCTGCTAAACTACACTAGGGTAGATAATATTGTCAAAATATTGTGGAAATTCACACATAAACTGATTATGGTATGTACATTTCCAAAATTGGGATTTTTTCTACAATTGAATTTATTTAGTAATTTATTTAACACTTTTGGCTCCTATTCTTATTTTATTTTACAATTAGAAGTAAAATAGTTATGATTGTGCAAACAATCTAAAACTTGGCACCCAAGGTAATTGGGACCCAAGGAACACATTTTTTATTATTATATTTTACTTTTGAAATTCCTTTTCATTAGTTATGGTGCAGATTAGTATGTTTGTCTTATTACCATTATGTTTGTCAAAATATTATACATTTATCATAAATATTCACTCAATTGAGTCTTATTATATTTAATACATTTCTAAGATCTATATATTATTATTTTGCACTAAATTGTACATTTTACTTGATATTAAATCCATTAATTTCATATTTATTTTAATATTTAACATCATTAATATTTATGGGCATGGAATTACTAATTGTTACTCCAAAGCATATTATTCAAATTTACTTAGTCATTGTGTTAGTAAAGGACATACATGTAACATATTTCATAATTTTATTACATGTTGGCACATAATTAAGTCATTATGTAAATGTATTTTAATTTTTATCCTTGTTTGGTCAAATCTAAGAAACCAAATCCTACTAGATTTCTAATCATGGAATAGGGTAATATTTTAAGTTTTGGTTTGTTACAACACTCCACCCCTTAAAGTGGATTTCTTCCTCCAAATCCATATCCTAAATTAAGAGTCCATCGGATACTCGTATATTGTGAGTATAGTTGTATTGTATCGTTTGGTGCAACATTTCCTTAAGGGTTCCAGTTATGTCTACCCAAGGTGGACCACTTAGAAAGGTCTATTTAGGTACCCCTGTTAGGTTGTAGTTATTACAGATATTTTAGTTTGATTAATTGCCTAAAAGTTAGGTAATGTGTTTTTTGTCCAGCATCTTTAACTAGTTTTCTAATTCTTAAATATTAAGGCTTTAAGACCCTTCCTAGAGAAGGAGATTCTAAAATCCAACTAGTCACTCTATATGGATAGCATGAGGTGTGACAACTATGTTCCAATAGATCTTTTCCAGGTCAAAAGTATTAGTTGTCCTAACATGTTGGTCTTCCTGAAATATAGGTGTAATGTATAAGGGAAAGGACTATAAGGATGAAATTCTAAAATAGTTAGAGTGTTGAGAACAATTATGCTCAGATACCATCTTGTAAGGAGTGGGACTTGATAGGGGACCACTCCTTACTTAATTCAAGAAGAATAAGAAATTGCAAATAAACCCATGAACTCAGATATGACCAAATAAAAGGGGTGCAATATTTTTTTCTCAAACACATGAGTACAGAAACATAGTTTGTTGCAGTAAAAAATAAATATCCAACTATTACATAAATTTATTGTTCATCTTAACATTGGGACTTAAAGGCAAAGTCTAAATTATGATTGTAATTATCAGGATCACATTGTGGTGGGCAACCTTCCCATCTCAGAATTCATCCTTGCACTTGGTTCTAAGAAAAGTCCCCTCCTCCCTGAACCTCGGGCTGAGCTAACTCTGTGTGGGTTGTAAAATAACACCCAGGGAAAAGGAAATCAAAAGGAAGTATGTTAGTGAATGTTGAATATGCGTAGAGTAAAATAATTGGGCATTAATTAAGGTGAGAGAAGATTTGAAGTAAAGAGATGTCAATGATGAGATATCCAAAAGATAAGGGTTTGCCAAAGAGATTAAAAGATGAGGCAATTATTAATAAGGAAATGGCAAATGAAATGTTTCTTGCCATATTCACTTTAACATGGTCACAAAGATAAATAGTTGTATGGTGATAAATAAATATTGACTAGCATATACTATGAAGCAGGATGAGAATCCATGAATATCATACCGATGGCATTAGGACTAGAACCTCAGTGCCAAATAAAATGTAATAATGCAGGAGGACTAAAATCTCAATTCATTGGCATGGGGACTATAACCTCAGTGCCTAAAATAGTAAATTGCATGAGGACTAAAACCTCAATGCATCGACAGGAGGACTAAAGCCTCAGTGCCTCAAACATGGTGTCACTATGTCTGGTTGTGACTAGTCAGTCACTCATGCTAATAGGGCATGCAGAATAATATAAATTTTCTTTCATGTAAAGGATAAGACATAAAAGTTGTCAACAAGTGAGGTCAGAGAACCCAAATAATTTGGTCAGAAGACCACCAATGTAGTATCAAAATATCAAAATTAACAAATTAGGAGATTATGAACAAGTAAGAATACTTTCACAAAAGGATAGGATTGTCCACAATTCAGTAAATGCCTCATATGGGAAGAAGAAGTTTAGTAATGATGTTATGACCAATTTAAAATAGAGTAGATGTATGTACCTCAATTAGAGTTTATCTAAGGTTAAAATCCTAATTTCACCTCAGTCCAAGTACATTGTGATGTGATCAGGAAACATGGTATGGGAAAAGCATTGAGTGCCTCCGTCGGAGCCTGCCATGATGACTTTGTGGGGAGAGAGAGTTTGAGATCCACGGTTGTGAAGAGTTGATGGAAAATGATAATCGAGTATCAATAGGTGTATCGGAGACAAAAACATGTGATCAAACAAGTCCTTGGATAGATTTTATATAGGTTAACATGCATGGATTTCTTTGAGGAGAGGCATGGCGGCAGTCGATAATCGTCATCTATGATTCAAAGAGCGCATATCTTGGGGTATATATATTACTATCATCAACTAGTCAAATAGGATATTGCAAAAAGATAAAGGAGAAAAATAACTATATCAAAATGTGAATATCACTATAGGGATGTGGGAGAAAGCAAGAAAATGTTAATAAAGGAAAAAAGAGGAAAGGAGAGGGAAAGCCAGAATTGGCAGAAAGAGAGTACCACAGGAAAAGGAAAAGGAAAATAAAAGGCGATAGGAAGAAAATTAGAAACCATATCAAACAGAATGTACAAATTAAACAATTAAGAATTAATATTTCCAATTTCATCTTCTCTTTTTAAATTTGTATTCTCTTACTACCTTTTAGTACTCACATATTACATCTAAATATTTAGTACATGCGACTACAATGTCATTATTTACATAAGTATTAATTAGTGTGTTTCTAAAATAAATTTTGGTTTTTATTTCTATTATGGTAATATTTGGATGCGTGTACAACATTGTTTCTGATTATGTTACACCATAATGTTATTTATTACAATCCATTCAAGTTGATTTACATTATTCATTTAATATATTACATGTTTTCTTTTTAAAAAATAAATTCAATATTTTTGGTTTCATCTTTCATTTTCTTTCCTTAAGGAATTTGAGGCATCTAGAAACTTCTAAAAGATGTGAAAATTAGCCTACAAGCAAACATGAACATGAGCAAAATGATTTTATAATTAATTCTTCCTATTTTGGTTTCTTATCATTTTATTTAATATTTTGGGCTTTAATATACATTCTCTTTCCTAAACTACACTAGGATAGATAATATTGTCCAAATATTGTGAAAATTCACACATAAACTTATTTTGGTATGCAAATTTTGAAATTGGGATTTATTTCTACTATTTAAGTTATTTAGTAATTTATTTAACACTTTTGGCTATTCTTATTTTCCTTTACAAGTAGAATTAAAATAGTTATCATTATGCAAATAATGTGAAACTTGGCACCCAACGTAATTGGGAGCCAAGGAACACGTTTTTTACCATTATATTTTACTTTTAAAATTCGCTTTTATGAGTTATGATGTCATTAGAATGTTTGGCTTATTACCATTATGTTTATCAAAATATTATACTTTTGTTATAAATATCCACTCAAGTGACTCTTGTTATATTCAATACATTTTTAAAAGAGCTATATATATTATTATTTTGCACAAATTCTACATTTTACTTATTTTACATATTAGTCCATTAATTTCATATTTATTTAAATAATAGAACATTATTAATATTTATGGACATGAAATTACCAATTGTTACTCCAAATCATATTATTCATTTTTATTTAGCCATTATTCTAGTAAAGAAAATACATGTAACATATTTCATGATTTAATTACATGTTGGCACATAATTAAGTCATTATGTAAATGTGTTTTAATTTCTATCCTTGTTTGGTCAAATCTAAGAAAACAAATCTTACTAGATTTCTAATTATGGAATAGGGTAAGATTATAAGTTTTGATTTGTTACAATGGGTCTCTAGTTCTTAATATCACATGTATCAATACATTATGGAATAATCATGATGAACATTTTATTAGCTTCCTTCACTTTCCTTCTTGACATAAAAATTCAAGCACTATAATAGTAACGTCGTGCTTGTTGATCCCACAACACTCCCTACATAATTTTTCATTAAACCCATCTGCCAGGGCACTTATAAACATCAAGATTAAAAAATACTTCCTCAAACTCCTTAGTGACATTTTATCAAGCTGATATTTTTGAATTTCATCCACCTTATTGAACTAAATCCCACTAAGAAGATCAATAGAAGGATGAGAGTTTTTGTTGAATAAGTTATTGTAAAAGTTACACAAGAACTTTGTAATCTTGGGCCTTTCATTGTAAATAAAATCATCGATATCAATATTTTTAATATGGTTTCTTTATCTTCTGAATTTCATGGATGAGTAAAAGAATATAGAGTTAGAATATCTCCCCTTGAGCCATTAGATATGAGAATTCTGCCTCAACAAAGACTATGCTTGTAGAAAAGTAGTAATAGCAACTTTACAGCTATAATACCTTTTGAAAAAGAGCATCATTATTGGGGTTATTATCATAATTATTTCAATCTTGAATAACTCCCTTTTTAAGAATCATTGCAGACTCAGAGACAACTCCAATATTCTTATTTCAAGAAATAAGATCAAATTTAACATTCCTCATTTTTTATAAATGTATACATGAAATGACCTTCAACATCAATATTCCAACCGTTTTCAATAAAATCTTTGAAATAGTTTCTTTTAGACTAGGAATTTACAAAACAAAAAGGAGATTTAATAGGGGAACCTTTACAAATATTAATAGTAATAAGTCTATGATCACAAGTGATAACACGATGAGCCTTACTTTGGAAATTAGGTGACACAAACATGAATTCAAAATTTTAGATAATTTTAGAAATAACATGTTACCACCTTGATGACTATCCCGCGTGTAAAAGGAACAATTAAGATCCAAATCAATCAAGCCAAAGTTGAGAATACAATGGTGAAAATCTTCCGTCTATTTTTTAGTGGGAGGCTCCTTCCCAGTATGATCAATTATATTTTCTAACAATCTTAAAATCTCCCATAAAGATTTAAGTCATCTTTGTGCGGCGGCGTGCTAGTGTCGCGGTGCTCTCCTTTCTCTCTTGAGGACGGTGACGGCTAGGGTTTACGTATGTGAGTGTGAATTGAAAAGCCTCTCTCAATATCTTATATAGATATCGGTTGTCAAGCCCCTTTAAATAGGAGACGAAAGGAAGTAGGGTTTCCTAAACCCATCGGTAAACAGAAATATTGTGTTAATTAAAACGCTCATGGATTAATTAGAATATTCTGGAATTAATTAATTAATCAAATAATCGCATTAATTAATTAATTAATATATGACTCCTTGTAATAGCTCGGGATGGCTCTATGGGCATATATATATATATATATATATATATATATATATATATATATATATATATATATATATATATATATATATATATATATATATCAACAGTGTTACCTCACCCTAATGTGAAAATAAACAAATAATAGGTTGGAAACCAAGGTGAAAAGATAATCACCAAGTGGAATCAAAACCACAAATGAAACATGTAATCACTAAGAGATGATATCATGTAGATACTAAGGATGTGGATATACCTTGAATTGAATTCAGGTACCTATCTTAGTAATAATATGAGAAATTGGCATATGAATATAAGACGTTAAAGTTACCTAAGTACCACTGCTAACCATAAGGTTTAAGGCTGAGATGCGTTCTCATTCACCTTAAGCTTACTAGGTTTGAATTTTGGGGATAAAATCCTTATAAGGAGGGGTGAATGTTATATCCTCAATTTTGATAAAATTAAACTACACAAATGAATTGATTTGTCGATTCCCCAATAGTATTATTGGTGGAATAATGATAACTTTGTTCACCTTTGTGGCATGGGTGCTTGTGGCACAATTTAAATAAATAGAAGGAATTCATACATGAATAAATAATAATGACTTCTGATATGATAAATGAAATAATTGTCAAGTTTCTAAGAGAAAATAAAATGTATGGATTTTCAAATAATTAAAAGAGTAATTATCTATCCATAAGTGGTGACACAATGTTGTGTCCCCAAATAACATTGTCTCAATTTAACCTTTGTATACTTGAAAAGAATAATAGAAAGAAGAGCATTCTAGAAATTTGGAGAAAAAGATACACCATGTGATAATGGTATTGTTTTAATAATTGTCTTCCCTTTTATTTCCTATTTTCCAAATCCATACTTTATGAAAGATGGAGATTTCATGTGCATGGCAAAGAGATTTATAGAATAAAAATACTTAAGAGTCAACAAAATAAGAGAATATATGAGGCGTGTAGTTAATTCTTTCTGATATGTATGTCTTTCCTGTTAGTGGGTACAAATTGTTTGAATAAAAAGAGACATCTATTAATTGATATGGAATATTGGTGAAGGAGCGTTTATATGGCATCATGATATAAAAGTGTCCTACCATATTTGACATCATCTTTGTACGGAAAGAAAGAGAAAGGAAAAGATATGAGTACATGAGAAGGATGTAGGTACATATATAGGCGGTATGTTGAAAAGATAGACCGTCCTGATCCCTCCTTCAAAGGGTGTACCCTTCCATAAGAGTTCATAAGTGAACCTCACTCTCCTGACAATGGCAAGTTCTCCTCGTCCATAGTGGTCTGTTGCAAGGTGCTTTCCATCGTGAATCTAGGAACATGGAAGTTTTGCTTCATTACCACGATGAAGCAAAAGTGAGAGAAACACGATAGACCTTAGAGGAGGTAGAGAAGAACACCACTCGATCATATTATCGATGAGATCGAGATGCCACTTGTAGGGCAGTACCAATGAGACTGACGCATGCCTCGTATGTGTCAACGATTCGGAAGATCAGACCCACGATGATCGGTGCGAGTGTGAACGAGGCATGTCAACTAGATATTGCAGTGTGGGGAGGAGTAGATGGATTTCGAGGAGAATATATACCTACAAACGTGCACCGGTGGTGCTTAGGTAAGGACATGAGCCCTCTTTTCTTGTTCTGCAACACGTCATCATTCTCAGTAACTTAAGACGTATGCGATTGTTAGTGGACGGCTGAGTCCGTCCAGGGCACACTGGGGAGGTCGAGCGTTTCATGATGTTTGGAGCCAAGAGTGATGAAGGGGGGAGGATCGATCCAACGGTCGTCTCTAATGGACTTAAGTCGTACATCCTCACATCACGAGGAAGAAGAAAAATCACGGTGAATGACCGGTATGCCTCAGATCGTGTGCCTAGAGCACAGGGGTGCGGGAGTAATTTCTCCCTTAATATCTTAAGCGAGCCGGATACAATTAAAGAGGATTTCATGGCTAACGTGGCACTCTGTCATCGGTCAGGTTAATGATTATCTTCCAAAAATTGTAGTTAATTAATGGTAACTCGGATGAAATAAATCAATATAAAAAGTAATCAGAAGAATAAGAGGAACACAAATAAAATAGTTTTATATTCTAGATCTGAGCCTAATTCCAAAAGTACCATGAATACCTATTTAGTGACAAATTGGTACATTAAAACCCTAGATTTGGGTATTAAAATGTTGAAAAGATTAAAAAGCTAATCTTTGGTGTTACTATCTGATATTGTTGAATAAGATGAGAAATCAATATGATCATGACCATATTAATTATGCATGCTCACGATAGAATAATTTGGTAGATTTGGTAATCATGGCTACATTTAATATGAATTCAGGTTCTTAAGTCATTAGATCACTGAGCATGAGGATTGGAGTATCAAACATAACCCTAATAATAACTCAATAATAAGGAAACCTAAACCCTAGTTTAGGACCGAGTATGATTTAGTTTATTAATGAGATGGTAACACTTCAGAATTTACATACTTGTAGATTAATATATTGATTGGTTGGATCTTTTGATTGAATTGATTGAATATGCTTGATGTATAACTACATAATATGCATGGCTCATTGTCGACGTATGCGGCTACGCCTATGATTAGCCGATTTAGTTTGTCAGTGCTTACCGAGATTTTCTCAAGGATTTTTACAATTAAAATGTTGTTTGTTTATTTACATTCTATTCAATCATAATGCCACTATGAATATTACTTAAAGAAAGATTATATGAAATAATTGTCAGTATATATTTGCAAATAATTGTTGGAATATATGTTGTTATTTACTTGCGCATTTTTATTGCACCCCACGTACCAGTATGGAAACATATTGACCGTGTATTGGTTTCACATTATTTTGGTATAAATTGACATACATGATAAAGGACATGAAGATAAAGATGGAAATTATATGAAAGGAGGATTAGCTAGCAATTTCTTCTCAAATATACAGTTCTAAGGATAGAAAGTTCATGTAAGCATCTTGTATATAATTTTTGAAACGAATGAAATTATCTGATATTTTATATTGTCCGATTAAAATCTGGATCCTTGGGTAAAATTTGTAGGTATCGGCTCTCATCTTTTTACCTTCCTTAATAGAGAGTTGCTGAAAAGTGAGGTCATTACAAAAGCCTCTTAAGGATCTTAAAAAACTTTGTAAATTTCTGACAAATTTAATAAATGATATTTTCTCCAGTAAAGGATGATTTTGAGGCAATAATATTCCATCCAATAGTCTATTGTTACTTAGATATCAACTGTAAGTTTTCTTTTCACCAATCTTATTGTTTGGTTGAGTCAATCTCACTGGGTGCTCCAATTACATTACCATTATGTTGTGAATCTTATATTTTGGTTGAGTTGCTTTTAAATGATATTTAATTCCATTATCTATTAGACCCATTACATTAATGAAATGTTCATCATTTGTGTGTGTTTGAGATTTGATGTTCATTTAGTTTTAGAAAGAAAAAATATTGAAGAAATCATTCTAAATTGAACATGGCATCTGTGGAGGATGGAATCTACACTTTTGGAATCTCAGTGTCTATCTAAAGGCACATCATGGTGTAGTCACATAATATGTTTGGCAAGATAAGTTGGGAATGAATTATTCATGTTGTATTAGTAGTTGTTACAAGTAGATAATTTCAAAAAAAAATTGACTTACACTTCCCATCGAATTACCTTGTTTGAGTGAACTCAAAACTTATCATATGTCTAGTCTTGAGATCTACTCTCCTAGGGTGGGTCTGGTGTGGCCCTGTATGCGAGTTCCTCGACATCAAGAAAAGTGGGCAGGGGCTCTTTAGAGAAAAAATCTGAAACGATAGCATCAAAGCCAGTCGCTAACCTTGGGAATCACTCAAATAGATTTCTACTAATTGTTAAGGATGCCTAGTGGCTAGTAGACCTGATTGGGATATATTTTATCTATTTAAGGGGTGTTAGGTGGGATACAACAGATATATTTAGACTTCTTATTCCCTTTACTGGGCTATTTTAGCCCCAAAAAAATTATCGTAGCAGTACAGTTGGCTGAATTTCTTCTATGAAATATTAAATCACGAGTAGACGTTGAACACATCAGTAGTTAATCCACTGAACTTTTTTGAATATTTAGATAATGACACCTCATATCTTGAGTTGATTGTTTGGTTGGCTGAGTTTCTGGAAAAGAAACTCGACTCTCACGAGTATATGGAAATTCATATACACTGTGTCCAAATAAATTATCAGAAAAATATCATCCTGCACGGTGGCCCATCTGGAGCATTTCGACACAAATCAAAGTGTATTGTAATTTGTTCCAATTAAATTGGTTATAAAATTTAAGCTTAATTAAAAATCATACATCCAATACAAGTGATACACATCATAAATGTGTAGAAAAATCTATTTAATTCTTCAAGCATGAATCTATGTGCAACACTTGGGTTTGATCCAAGAACCGTGGCATGGAAATTTCCTAATTATAGACCAAGCAATGTACTTATTCAAGTTACCAATCTCAAAAATATAGGGCACAATTTGATGAATACATAACAATTCAACGAAAGTTAAGGTGTTGACAATATAGCTAACTCAACTCCGCTTTTCTTCAAAAAAATCGGTCCGCGCAGCCGCATATACTCCTGCTTATTGAAAAGCCCACAACTTATCTCCATATACACACACATTTCATTACATATTAAAATTTTAATATATAATCATTTTGTATATATACATTTTAATACATACAACAATTTCCTCACACATCCGTACATTTATATTTATATGAATACTTTTGACATTTTCATACATATATATATATATATATATATATATATATATGGACATGTATGTATATATATACAAACATATATTTGGACATGTATGTATACATTTTAATTTATTCAAATTTACAGACATTCATACGTTGATATCCATACATTTTGATATTTGTACATATTATATCTATACATTTCGATATTTGTACATATATTACAAACACATTCCATATATAGAAGTATATACATATATAAGCATTCATACATTGATATTTGTATAATTATATATGAATATATATTAGTGCTTAATGTATATATTTATACTTCTATTTATGATCTCGGTATATGAAACGCATATACTCCCGTACATAATTTTACATACCTTATATACTCTATGCAGTATCCCCTCCGCCCATACACAGCATACCGCTTTCCTAAACAATGTCGTACGTTATCTTTTCAGGTACTGGAAATGGTTTGTCTTAACATCCGTGGATTTATTTTACAGTGAGCAAGAGGAATGAAGCGGGCATTATGTAGATTGAATATCGAGACAGTCGACGGTTACTCCAGAGATACGACACGATTGTAAAGTCGACAGTTTTATTGGCAGGAAATGGAAAATTCGCGACACATTCTGAATTGCCGAGGAAAGAGCCCACGGGAATTATAATACCTTGCAAAGTATTCAGCCGTAGCTTAATGCCCAGTCGACCTCCACAAGCTTGAGGTCCAACTGGATTTTTCTCGACATCCGCAAGGAGCATGATAAAAAGGACACGTGGTCGTATTCCTCTCTCGGCTCATTATAGATTTTCGCAAAGGAATCATAAGGTACCCTGATATAACGACAGCTTCAGGTGACTCACGGAATCAAGGATAACATTGCACAAACCACATGAAAAGACAGTTAAACGCTATTATACCTTATGGTACTATATTTTTTCAATTATTTGTTCGTCTGATACCATTGAACGGCGGGCTACAAGATGAGATGCAATTATTGTTTGCTCAGATGAAGGAAACTTCAGATCCCTACAGCGGCATCAGAATCTAATACAGTAACAACATGTTTGCTCACATGTTTTGCCACAGACACCATGTCAAGAATCACACTGGGATCCAATCCTGCTCCACCCCGCTTGATCAAGCCACAAATTTGTCCACGTTTATCTAGAGAAATGGAAACAGCGGAGCTCATCTGGGACTCCTCTTCTGAAGTAGCATCAACAATATAGTGTCTCCCAACCTGCCAACACAGTAATGCGAACGGTTTGAAAGCCGATCACAACCATACTTTATTTTGAAAACTGCCAGCTACAAATTAACTAATAGGCTCATTTAGCGCAAGCGTAACTAGCTTTTCCGAAGAACAAGGTCAAACTAATACAATTCAGTTATTCACAACATTAATGAGGCGCACCAACATATGCATATACAGCCCAATATCCGGCCACTGCCCGCATATGCATGTACATATCAGGCATATGCAAGGTACATGTTGCCACTTTGAAATTTGTATGTATGATTATATATGTACGTTTGTAGATCCTATACGAACCACTTAACACATGCACCCACAAGTACAGAGACGTATATATATATATATATATATATATATATATATATATATATATATATATATATATATATATATATATATATATATATATATATAGAGAGAGAGAGAGAGAGAGAGAGTCAGGCTAGAATACACTCGAGTGTATCCGGAGCGGAATACACTCAAGTAATTTTTCATGATGCAATATTTTTTTTGAAAATTTAATCCATTGATCTTCTTAAACATCTTGTGAACAACTCATACGCAAAATTTGAGCATATTTGGATATGTATAGCTCATGTTATGAAGACCGCAAAAATTATGCATTTCAAATTAGTTTCGCGCGTTGATTTTGTTGCCCTTGGATGAGTGACTTACACTCATCAAAATGGGTTCAAAATTTGTATGTAGCCTATTTAGAGTATGACGGTGAAGATCAATGGTGTACATTTTGCAAAAAATAGTCTTGATATGCAAACACACTTGAGTGTATTCGTGCGATCCGTACACTCGAGTGTATTCTAGCCTGACTCTATATATATATATATATATATATATATATATATATATATATATATGGCCTCCACAGGAGTTCGGTAAGGCGACCGTCTCTCACCCTACATTTTCTTGTCTCAACCTATAGATTGAGTGAGTTGAAGAAAAAAGTCTGACAAGGCTAGGACTCTATCTAACAGAGCCAATACGCCATCTGTAACTAGTCGGTCTTCATTCCATCGGGGAGAAGGTATGAAGGCAATGTAGCCCAGCCTGGTCCTGAGGAGTGGGACTGTGAAAGTTGCAGCAAAAGGAAAGGACTAGAACCAGTTTCTTCAGTAATGAGATTGATTACTCAGAATATCACAGTGGTTGAATGTATTGCTCTGCCAAGTTTAGAATGATATACATGTATTATAAATTTCAAATAAATAGACGTGGTACCATAGAAATACCAGAGTCAAGTATAAGTAAGGAAAAGATACAATATAGTAAAACTTTTTAAAGAATAATAAAATAATAGACTTAGGAGCCATGAACACCGTAGAATCCCTATGAGAGATTTGCACCTTAGGGATGAAACGATATATATATATATATATATATATATATATATATATATATATATATATATTATTGTATGAAAAAATAACCAATTACATTTCTAATATATTATCATTTGACAATAATGTCAAGGACACGAAAAGAATTATTGTAAAGAATGTAAGAGTGATCAACATATAAATATATATTTATTGTCATACATAGCTACAAATATTAAGCAATGTAATCACTATCCTTCATAGCATAGCTACTTAGTACAATCTGAATTGAAGGTGCAAACTAAGAAAAATCAAATGTATACTAAGAGTATTAGATCCAGTCAAACAAAAAAGAGTATTACATACGGTCAAACCCAAAAAAGAGTATTAGATCCAATTAAAAAGTGATATTTGGCACATAAAATAGGCAATACTATTAATTTTGAGCATTGGTGTAGCCATATCAAACATTAAAATAAATAAATATACAACTAGACCCACAAAACTAGGTCACAGTAGCATTATAATAAAGTGTCCTCGCCTTGGCGTAGCCCTGGGGCGCCTTGACGCCTAGGCGCGCGCCTTGACAAGTATGGACTATATATATATATATATATAAGCCTCTGTCCCAACTATGTTGGCGTCGGCTACATGGATCCTTCGTTTCCATTCAGCTCTATCATGGGCCATATTCTGATTGAGATGTAGAGATTCAAAATCTCTCTTTATAAGCTCATCCCATGTTAATTTAGGCATTCCTATTATTCTATTTATAGTGTTTGGCTCAATAGCATTGCTTCGTATAGGCACACTAATAGGTCTGCATTGCACGTCGCGCAACTTGTCCTCAATGCTCGCCACCCTCACTTTATTCCTAATATAGTCATTTCTCAAGCGATCTTTTATTGTCTTCCCACACATCCATCTCAGCATACGCATTTCAGCCACGTACATCTTGTTGAGACCTTGTTTCTTCACCGTCCCATATATATATATATATATATATATATATATATATATATATATATATATATATATATATATATATATATATATATATATATATATATAGGGTATATCTTCGCTACCCGTGTGGGTAACTAAGATTTGCTACCCGTGCATCAATTTTGTAATGGGATGACACATATATGTAATGAGACAACCAAATTTGTAATGAGACAACCGAAATTGTAATACAAAAATTTGTTTTGTATTACAACGATGTTACAGTAATAAATATATATTTATTAACAGCATTGTAATACAAAACGAGTCTTTGTATTACAATTTCGGTCGTCTCATTACAAACTTGATTGTCTCATTACAAATGCATACCTTCCCATTATAAAATTGATGCACGGGTAGCGAATCTTAGTTACCCGCACGGGTAGCGAGGATATACCCATATATATATATATATATATATATATATATATATATATATATATATATATATGGGTATATCCTCGCTACCCGTGCGGGTAACTAAGATTCGCTACCCGTGCATCAATTTTATAATGGGAAGGTATGCATTTGTAATGAGACAATCAAGTTTGTAATGAGACGACCGAAATTGTAATATATATATATATAAAGAGAGTGAGAGAGAGAGTCAGGCTAGAATACACTTGAGTGTATAGATCACACGCTAAATTCAAGTTGTGATTACATATGTAGATAATCTTTTTGAGAAATCCAAACCATTGATATAAATTGTTATAAAAATACATGTTGCATGCAAATTTTGAGTTCATTTGGATTCTATTAAGTCACTCTTTTATTGTCAACAAAATTGGCGTACAAAACTAATTTGAATTGTATCCTTTTTGTCCCCTTTAGATGCATGATCTACAAGTGTCTAAATGAGCTCAAATTTTGTATGTAGTATGTTCATAAGATACTTGAGAAGATCAATGATTTAGATTTTCAAAATAAATGTTGTGTGATGAAAAATGACTGAGTGTATTCGATCTCCACTACACTCAAGTATATTCCAACTTGACTCTCTCTCTCTCTCTAGGCTAGAATACGCTCGAGTGTACAAATTACATTGTACACTTAAGTTGTGTTTACATATCTAGATCATTTTTTTTGACAAATCCAAACCCTTGATATACATTGTTATAACAAATACAGGTTACATGCAAAATTTGAACTCATTGGATATTTCTAAGTCATTATTCCATGACCAACAAAATTGACGCATGAAACTAATTTGAATTGTATCATTTTTTTTCCTTTATATGCATGACCTATAAGTGTGGTTTAGATTTTCAAATCAAATATTACATGAGGAAAACGACTTGAGTGTATTTGGTCTCTGCTACACTCCAGTGTATATCTGTGTGTGTGTGTGTGTGTACGTGCGGGTGTGTGTGTGCGTGTGCGTGTGTGTGTGTGTGTGCGTGTGTGTGTGTGCGCGCGTGCGTGTGTGTTTGTTTCAAAAATTAGTTTGTGACATCGCATAAGCAGCCACATACAAAATTTGGACCACCTATAGAACCGTATACTGGAAAACCCCCGCAAAAGCGAACCAGGCCGCATAATCAGCCGCACAACTGCATAAAAGACTGATTAATCATTGATTTTCATATAGACATATCACTATTTCTTTATTACATTATATTCATCTATGTTTGTTTATATTTAGATCATAGTGCATGCTTGTATTTATTTAAGGTGTGATGATTGCATATTAGCATGGTTGCATCCATTATTCTTGTAAATATACTATTTAATACATAATTATACAAATCAAATATGTAAATTCATGATTAGTATATATATAGATATAATAATTAATAAATAAATAATTCAAAACCACATATACTCTCGCATATACTCAACAAGGTGACCTCTTCGAACGCATAACAGATACTTTTTAAAACATTAATATATAAATATATACAAGTATATGTATGTATATAAGTATATGCATATTTATATGCATACATTTTGAACGTACATACTTTTACGATATACACACATACATAACATTTGCACACACACATATACACATATATATGTACGCCGACAAGGAGTGGCTCAAGTAGTCAAGCTCGGTGTCTCCTAACAAATGGACCCAGATTCGAATCCTAGGTGCCAGCTAGGTTTACCACCCTCCCGGACGTTTGGCTTCCGTCACGGGCATGGGAGGGGGGGATAATGTCTCTCTTAACCCCATACATATATACATAGATATATATTTATATACATACAAATACAATGCCGACAAGGAGTAGCTCAAGTGGTCAATTACAGTGTCCCCCTAACAAAGGGACCCAGGTTCGAATCCGAGTTGCCGTCTTGATTTACCACCCACTCGGGCGTTCGACCTCCGCCACGGGCGTGAGAGAAGGGGAGAGAATGTCTCTCTTAATCCCATACATACAGATAGGGCTGGCAATCAGGTCGATTTCTAGTCAATTTCGGGTCATATGTTCAGAAGTCCTAAAAAATTGCACATTTTCGGGTCCAATCGGGTCAAAAATTGCCAGCCCTACATACAGATACAACACATACATACATTTACAATATGCACATATACATAAAATATGTGTATATGTACATGCATATATTTTGATAAGCAGACGAGCTAAGGGGGGAAGCAGTAGAGAGGAAAAAAAAGGATAGCTAGCTGCATCAGCTAGGCCTTGGCAGCCATCTGAGAGCAAAGACGAGAAAATGAAAATTTAGCAAAAGCAGCTACAATTCACGCTTTTAGATCATGTTTAGAGTATAAGATAATTCTGTATTGCTAAAGGGGCACAGTTAGTATAGAAATGCAAGGAGGTGTGCAAAGCCCAAGACACAGTGCGGAACTAAAGATAAAAGTGGCTCAAGTAGTGAATGGAAACCAAAAAAATGCCAAAGGATGTCAACAATGATGATGACCCAAAACGGAACAGTGTGTTCTAAATTCAATGGGGAAGTAAGAGTCAGTTTTCCCTTAAAAATGCATACGAAACTGGAAAAAGCCTAAGTCACAAGTAAATATGTACACTTCGATACCACTGAAATGAATGATCTCGATAATGAATAATAACTACCATTTGACATCCACTGAGCACAATTTCAATAACGGTTTAACTAAAAATAGTCTCCCTATGTGACGAGCTTTGAGTTGATAAACATGCATTTTCTTTCTAACCTCACCTCATGATCGGACCTTTCAGTTTCACCTATTAGCTGGTAATGTCTACAAACAGCAGCCACTAAATGTGTTTGTTATATCTTATATGTTAATGCATAAAATTGCAAAGTTTATCATAACGAATTATACGAAAAATCAAGTAGCTCCCAGATGTGTGCTTTTAAACATAAGAGATTTCTTATGTTTAAAAATCAAGTAGCTCCCAGATGTTTAAACATAAGAGATTTCATAAGAGATTTCTTATGTTTAAAAATCAAGTAGCTCCCAGATGTGTGCTTTTAAACATAAGAGATTTCTTATGTTCCTGTTCAGAGTAGATAATGTTATTTCGCATGTATGAATTCCAAAATCTTCTAACACATTATACTCCTGTGAAATATAATGGTCAAACACCGTCTCCTAAAAGATATTAAACACGATCTGTAGAGAAATCACATATATTGCTTACCTTTGTCAAAGTTATTATGACTGGAACGTTTGAAGTGTCAAGCTGCAAAAACTCGTCATCAACAATATCAATTTCAGGTTCCTCGTCAGCAGATGTGTCAGGAATGACGTTAACTTTTGGGACAGACGTATTGCTTAAAGCGACCTATCATTGAGACATAAAAAATCAGTCTAGCATTAATGTACATATTCATTTGCAGCTCTACTTTAGTGCTGCCAATTCAGTCAGGAGAGTGAACCGACACTTCAACTAGCATTGTATAACTAAAAATAGAAGACAGAAGCACTGTCCGGAAGTGTCAACATTAATCTGGATAATCCTTATTACTGATAAGAAAAGTAGTCAATCCTTGAAAACAGCATATATTCAGTACCTGACTTTTGACATAGGCAATTGCTGCAAATAAATATGTAAGAGAACAGAATCCACCAACCTTACATAACTGCTGTAAATGAATGATTAAGAATGAACTTTAATTTGAGTATACATCTTAACATTCAAGGCAAATCACCAAAACTTGAGGAGCTTAAGTTTTGAAGCCAAATTTTTTGACACTTTAAGAGTTAACTGCATGTATATATCAGCCTTTCAACATCTTATATAATTTATTTTGTATTTAATACAAATGCTCGGCGCTTCTGAGAGTTTTGTAATTTAAATCCCAATTGATTGTATTTGGGAGTTGATATTGGACAAAAAAAATCGAAATATTGGAACTAATTCTGGTGTAACTCAAAATTGCATGCCATAATTAGTGCAAACTTGTTTAATCAATATATATATGAATTTAGTATGACCTTTTTCAACCCAAGGTACTGACCAGTAAATATCTTGACCAGATTTTATCCCAGTAAGAGATTTGTGAAGGACCTGTCGGTCTTATTTTGGAATTCATATACGTATATTTGAAAATGAGAAATAGATAGAGAAAAAGGACAAACATTGGGACACCGCATCTGGGATGAACCAGGTCCACATTGTGCATCGCCTCTGCCAACTCAACCTCTTCTAAACATATCCTCCCTCTCCAAGTTGCCTCTCTCCTTCAAGATTCCTTCTCCATCAATGATCTGGCAACACGCAAGCCCTAAACTAGACCCAATGAACCTTATGAGCCTGCAACCACTAGGGACCAAAATTGTACGTTCAGCCTCTAAAAACCATGCTTTAAAATGTTCTAATTCGATGCCGTTTCTGATGGTCCAGAAATAGAAATTTACAGAAATTTTGACCAAAATTTCGATATTTCTGCTTATTTTGACACAAGATTTCGACGTAAATTTTGACGATTTCGATGAACAAATAAAGGAATTAAGTCATAAAATGTTACCATGATGATCTTAGCATGGTTTAAAATTTAGTCAAAATTGCGAAATTTCGATCGAATTTTAAGTTTCGACCGGTACCAGACATCGAATTGGACAATCCAAACAGCCAAAATTTCTGATTTTTTAATTGCATTAAAAAAATTTAAAAAAATATTAAAAATCCTAAATAAATGTGGGAGACCCCCCTGAGTTAATTGAATCCTAAATATAAGATCTAACATGTTATTGCATAAGAATATATGTAGTATACATTGCATCATCGAAATCCTGATCGAAACAGTTTTGTATATTTTCACTCAAAACTGTAGGAGCCCCCCCACCCTATACCTACATATGATATTATTGTATAATTAGGTGTATTTATGTATGTGGATCATCATGGTAAAATTTTATGACTTAAATTCTTTATGAAGTCATCGAAATCCTCAAAATTTGCATCAAAATCTTGTGTTGAAATAAGCAGAAATATCGAAATTTCGGTCGAAATTTCTGTTTCTGGACTATCGGAAACGGCATCGAAATCGTCATTTTAAACATGGTGATCTACATACAAAAATACACCTGATTATGCAATACTATCATATGTTGGATAGGGTGGGGGGCACCTACAGTTTTGAGTTAAAATGCACAAAACTATTTCGATCATGAATTAGATGATGCAATGTATACATACATATATTCTTATGCAATAACATACTAGATTTTATATTTTGGATTCAATTAACTCAAGGGGTCTCTCACATTTATTTAGGATTTTCTTGATTTTTTTATTGCAATTAAAATCAGAAATTTCAGCTATTTGGATTGTCCATTTCGATGTCCGGTATCGGCCGAACCGAAATTTCACAATTTCGACCGAAATTTTAAACCATGTTAAAAACGCAACTCAACAGAACCAACCACCATCCATACAACACTGAAGAAAGTTGCCCCACTGTTGGTCAACTAAGCCGCATTCTTTGTCAATCACACAAAGTCATCACAACAACAGCGTGCATGCCTTTGTGCACCAAGCCATCATGTCAATCGTCTAACTTCTCTATCACCAACAACCCTAGCTACATGGGCCTTTGCAATCCAACATTTGTGAACAAGCCTTTTTGTATCTTCTCCTATTGCAGAATCATGAGACATCTTATTACAGAATCATGAGACATCTTATCTCCGCAGAGACATTGCCACTTTGGAAAGGTTCATCTAAGATTAGCACACAAGCCAAGACACATTTAAACCATTATGTTAGGTCTTCAAAGAAAACAAATAGTGTGGCTGGTTGTCTCGACCACATTCTCCCACCAAGCTACCTTCTTTGTGCCTATGTTCACACTCATTGTGCACCATCATGGGAGTAGGAAGATGCCACAACAAACAACGCAAACAATCATGGTTGTAGCAGCATTTAGGAGCTGCAATGTTACCACCAGCCTCTATTCATTTAAATACCAACCACACTAAGTAGAAAATCAACTCATCAAGGGTGTCAAAATCAATTTTTCAAAGCGATTAACAAAGTATGATTATATATCCTCTGTTTTCCAAATGTATGTAGTTAATTTTGGTGGGATAGATCGAGTCCATTGCTTTCACCCTTTCGTATATATAAGCAACAATAAAAGTCTATGACCAGCTAGTTGTTGATGAAACAATTAGGCTTACGATGTGTTCTTTATTGTGTTTGGTATTTGGAATCCAACCAAAAGTTAAAAAATAGCATTCCATATCTATACGAAATCTCAAATCATCATGTATACTAGGATTGGGTAACATATATTATTGAAACAAGAATCAATGATGTCATCTTGCTTCCTATTAGTATGTCGATAACAAGAAGAGGGTGCATCATCTTATTTGACTCCTTTATAGCAAACAATATATATAGTTGTTAAGGCAGCTAGGCACTAGGCGTTTCTTAGGAGGCGCCTCGGCAGGTGCCAAGGCCTTTGTAGCGATTTTACTCTCTATTCAAAATGATGTTGACACTTGATAGTCATATATTTTAATTCATAATTTTATTTTTTTAAAGATTCAATAATGGCATTATTACATAGTATATAGGCTAAACCACACCTAACATGACCTACACTAGACTTTATTGTTCGTGATTCAAACTAACTTCATCTAAATTTTATCTAATTTGACCTCATTTGCCCTAATTTGGCCTAAATCAAACCTAATGTGATAAGCTCCTACCTTCTCTCGATATTCAACATGAGCTTGATTTGATTCCAAGTTCATTCCTTCGCAATCGCCCTTCACCTTTTGAACGACTTCAAGGACATGACACCCAAGGAACTTCCTAATGAGTTCCCACCTTCCCTCAGTATTTAGCATGAGCTTGATTTGATTTCGGGTTCATCCCTTCCCAATCACCAAAATTATCGCATGAACGTGACTGAAAATGATGTCCTTAAGGGCTTCATTTGTGAGAGCAAGAGCCCTTGTGTTAAACATGCTCTACTCGTCCCAAAAAGAAAGGTATTTGGAGAATGTGCCTCGACTATCGACCTATCAAGATCATCATTAGGTATCATTTTCCCACTGATAGACTTAACGACATGTTAGATTTGTTGGCTAGGTCCCAAAGGTTCTCCAAAATAGACCTACCACCAAACTCCCGACTTATATGAATGGATTGTCATGTCCATCGGCTTGTCCAATGCCTCAAGCACATTCACACGAGTCATGAATGATGTTCCTCGACCATACATAGGATAACTTCTATTGGTTTACATTGATGATATTCTTCTCTTTAGCAAAACCAAGGAAGACCATACTGCATATAAACACACCTTGTTTTTGAAACATTGTGTTTGGAAGAAAAAAATTAACTTAAAGAATTGTTCCTTTCTTGAAAACAAGGTCATCCTAATAGGTTTCATCATTTCCACCACGGTGTTATTCTCAAACCTGAGAAAGTTAGAGGCACATAGAGTGGCTAGAGCCCAAGACTATTTCTATGCTTTGCAGTTTCCATGGGCTAGTGACCTTCTATTATCGCTTTATTTGAGGTTTCAACACAATTATGACTCCACTCACCGAACTTCTCAAACATGACATATTGACTTGGACCACACCTGCTACATGAGCCTTTGTAAAAATCAAAAAGGAAATGACTTAAGACCATGTTCTTTGCCTTCTCGATTTTTTTCTTCCTTAATTAGTGTCATGTGATGCTTCAGGTGTAGGAATCGACATGTATTGAGTCAAGAAGGTCATCTTATTGTTTTCTTTAGTGAGAAACTCAATGACACTAAGTGCAAATATTCTACTTATGACAAAGAGCTCCACGCATTTGTTCAATCTTTGCGTAATTTGTGTAACCATATTTTGCACCAGGAATTAATTATGTGGTATGGTCATCAAGGCATGTGCTTGTTGAACTCTAAAAAGAGCTCGAGTGTTCGTCACGCCAAGTGATGTGAGGTTCCCACATATTCACCTTCCAGATAAGTGTTGAAAACAAGGCCATCGATGCTTTGAGTCATAGCATAACCAGTCCTCTATCGATGAGCATTGAAGTTGCTCTTACCCTGACTTTGGAGTGATCTACTATGAGCTTCTTGAGAACAAGATATGTTTGTTTGATTTTGTTCTTCGTGAAGGATTCCTCTTCGTGCTACCCACCTATATATTCTGAATACTTCCTCGTGACTTTCTTGTTTGGGAATCACATGTCGGTGGCCTAGTTGTTCATTTTGGTAGGGATAAAACCACTACTCTTGTCACTAATAGGTTTTATTGGCCTTCCCGACATCGTGATTTTACGTGTATCATTTCTATGTCTTGTGTGTGCCAATTTGCAAAAGCCAAAAGGCAAAATGCGGGATGATACATTCCCCTTTCCATTACCCACGAGCCATGGAAAATCCGATTATGAACTTCATTCCTAGCCTTCCGCACACTTACCGCGGACACAACTCTATTTTTGTGGTTGTTAATCACTTTTCCAAGATGGCTCACTTCATCCAATATAGCAAAAACTCTTATGCCTCGCATAATGCCGATCTTTTCTTCAATGAGGTAGTAAAGCTACACTAGCTCCCCGCCACCATAGTTATTGATCGTAATGTAAATTTGTCAACTATTTCTAGAAGACACTAGAAAATCTTAGGCATCAACCTCAAGTTTTCATTAGCCTTCCATCCTCAGACTGACAGTCAAACTAAGGTGGTCGATATGAGTTTGGCTGACCTTTTAAGATGCCTTTTAGGTGACCATTTGGGAAATTGGGATTTGATTTTGTCAACTTTAGAATGTGCCTACAATAATTCCGCGAATAGGCCAAGTGGGAAGAGTTCCCTTGACGTTATCCAGGGTCATAAACCTTGTCAGCCTATTGTCCTCGCTCCCCTGCCTACCAATGTCAGCCAATCCCACACTGAAAAACTTTTGTCAAGCATATTTGCGAGTTACATGTTGAGATTCGTGAAAACTTACATTGTCTTAGTTTGGTGGTGGCCTAGGCGGACACTACTTGGGCACCTAGCCGCCTAGGTGAGCACGTCAACAACTACCAAAGATACAAAATATCAAGAGAGGAGAACCACTCTCGGAAAGGAGAGATGATTTATTGAATAACTTATAAAACACATGAAGTAAACTGCAGCATTAAGAGAGTCGCAAGTCAAATACTAAAATGAGAAGGGGGTCGTGAAGAAGGGCCTAAGGGGGGTAGAGATGGAACCGAGAACTTCCAACAACCCTTCACGCATGCCTAGGGCGACAGCGATGAACCAGGTTGTACACACCCAAGAGGAAACATGAAGTCTTCGCTTTTCTTTTAATTAGCTAGTTTAGTATCTAGTACTTCATTATTTTCACATGGTTTTCAACAGCAAGTAGCATGGTGAAAATCCTAGAATGACCTGGTGATCGAGATAGACTTTAGTCTAGGCAACACTGCATTGTGTCTTGCAAGCAGAATGCAGGCGATTGTCACTCACCTACTACCCATGATTGGTGTAGGGGGTTTAGGGAGGCCAGCAGTTAATCGAGAAAATGAGGTAATTCTGTATAAAATACTTAATATCTATGAATGAAGCCATAACATACTCTTAGATGCAAAAGATCAAAAAGATTATTCAAAATTTTGAAGTGCCCTAGGGAAAAATCGCATAGTATAGATTCACTCAAAGGAGTTCGGAGCATTATAGATGATAATGATAGAGGATATAGAGGTCTTGACAAGCTGATGTGGGAAGATTGCAAGGTGGGATTCCATAAGAAGCATTTTCTCACCACTTATCTAGATGATAAGAAACAATGACTACAAGGTTAGAAGAAACTCCAAATGTTTGCAACAAAATATGAGAACTACACGACTTAAATAATTCTTTACTCAACTAGTAATACATGAATCAGAAAAAATGCAAGAAATTGTGGGGTTGAATTATGTAGCACAGGCAGATGGCGGTCGAGCATAGAGATGACATGGCTAAACAATACCATGTTTTTACATGAGCAGGGATTCTGACGAATATTCGCTATAAAAATTACATGAGACCATAATTAAAACAGGAAATAAAATCCAAAAAAACCGAAAACGAATTCAGTAGCTGAAATTGAAATAACACCACAAGAGATTAAGCTACTTAGATTGTATATGGAATCATTTGCCTTCAGTCGTTCTATGCTTATGAAGCAGTTTTAGTTTTACTGATTTTACTCCATCAAAATTGTGTATAAACAGAGATATAGAAATACAGGATGTTTTTTAGTGAGTGCTTCAAGTGGCAAAAGAATACTACCTTAATAGCAGCACCTAGCGCATCTAATATATTCCCATCAGAACTAATCACAAGTCCATCAACATATAGGTCCCAGCATAACTTTCCTTCCAAAACAATCAGTGCTGAACGATCTAAACCAGCACCTAGCATAAAATAATACGGAATGCAAAAGAATTACAAATATGTTGAGAATTAGACAGAAAACAAATAAACAATATGCGGGGGAAATCATATTTCACAAACCTTAGTAATATAAAGGCATGTTCTATCACCACTAGCATTCTATGCTAGTCCAAATCAAAAAATAATTTGGATCTAGCAACAAATGGTTGAAATGGCAGCATGACAGGCTTTTCAAGCTTGTATGGTGGGATTACTATTTGCTAAAAATTTAACAATACTCGAAAATGCAGGGATCCAAATGTAGAAGAAATGGGTGAGTTTCAAACTATTTTCAACTTTATGGTTAGTGAGACTGAGAATGACTACTAAATTCTCAGTAATATGTCCATGTTTACAACTTGTCCACAAAGTTTGCCTCAAGTATGTAAGCAACCAAGCAAGGATTAAGAACTTATGCATGAACTGAATGCTTGCAATTCCATCTAGACCTAGCTGATGTTGAAGCAACAAACTTGTTGGTATAAGTGGCTATTGGGCCTTAACCCGTGTGTTTATTATTTACGTCGTATTCTTTTTATCCTTGGTACACTTAAGTGATGATCCATTTACCCACTTAAGTCTTTCTACCCTCCTATATATAGGAGAGCATGTAGTCATGTTTTCCTAGTGAGAATTACCAACAAACTTGTTTACATGGTATCAGAGCACCTGGCTTTGAGATGCAAAACTTTGTAACCCTGACCATTCCCTTCCTCTCTCTCTCTTTTCTTCCCTCTCCCTCCCTTGGTGCCACCGGCTAGGAGGCCCAGCAGTAGCGGCGGCGGCACCACCTGCCGCCACCAGCCACAGGGGCAACAATAGTTGTGTTATAGCCACTAGCCACTACTTGGGCTGTCGTTAGGCGATGGGGCGTTCTAGCCCATGGACCAGCAGTAACTGCAGCACCGAAGGCTGTCTAGCTAGGAAGCACGGATACGGATACATTTCGGATACGGGTACGGGTACGGGGATACGACAATTTTTGAAAATATAGGATACGGGTACGGCATGGATACGATAATTATTAAATATTTATTTAAATATTTTCAAAAAATAAATAGTATATTTATTTTAAAAATAGATGAAGGCAGTCAAATTTCATTTATAAATCATAATATATATAAAGAAAATGGAAACGAATTCCATAGTATCGAACAATGATATAAAAAGGGGTATTTCATTCATATTAATGTCAGATAGAAGTTACAAAAAGACGTCATAAAATCATATTCTAAACCATTCACATTTCATGTCATCTGTGACACCAAACCATCTTCTTTCGTCTATAAGAAGTAATTAAATATTTATGTATACAAGAATTATATCCAAATTCCAAAATAAAAAAAATGAACTGAAATATGAAACAACAGAGGCAATTAAAGACAAGTAGGTATATTAACAACAAGACACGGTGAGAAAATCAGAACTACTAAACAGAAAAATTTGAGAAAGCTAGAGAGGCTTACGTTCAAAAGGGATAAACAAAGACAATGCCAAAATAGAATTCCGAAAAGAGTTAAGCTAGAAATTCAAAGGCTAGAGGTTGTAACCACCAATAGAACATAGAATCCCTTTGGAGAAGATGAGGCACAATGGCTGTACGTTAACCACCAATAGGCCATTGGAGAAGATGAGGCACAATCCGCACAACAATAGAAATATGACGTGGACTGAAGCAAAACCAAGCTTCAAAATATATCGCACAAGCCAAAGGAACTGTTTTACTGATTTGAAAAGAGTAGTAGTAAAAATGCAGGTCAATCCGTTAAAAGGTCTTACAAACGAAAAAAAAAAGGCTTGAATGGGTCGGGCCGTATCCAAAACGTATCCAGGATGTATCCAAGCCGTATCCAGGCAAAAAAAAGCAGCAAAAAAGGGGATACGGTTGGAGAGGTATCCGATACGTATTTAGGTGTATCCATGGAGTATTGGTATCCGATACGTATCGAATACGGGTACGACACCTATTTTGGAGTATCCGTGCTTCCTAGCTGTCTAGCAGCCACCAACTGTAGGGGAACATCAGCAGCCCAACAACCAGGGTCAGGCCTGCCAGTCGCGACAGAGGGTGTTGTAAAGGGCTACCACCTCCAACTGTCAAAACCATGGCCTAATGACTCTCTTCTTCTTCCCATCTCTGCTTTTCCGTGTGCATTATGAATCAAAAACAGAGATAAGAAGAGAGGCTAACTAAGAAAAGACCTTAGTTCATATATAAAAAACAAAGGGGCAAAGCATTAATGTTTCTTCATCTCCATGTGAATCCCCTTAGCTGTGTCATTGAGTACTCTATATGATATCTTAGCGGGGCAAAGGGGATGATTCATCAGCATCCATGTGCCTACTCCCCACAGCAAAGGGGATGATTCATCAGCGTCCATGCGCCTACTCCCCACAGCAAACTGGTATCGATGAGCATAAGAATCATCACTTTCTTCATATTACGCGCTCTATTACCATTCATGCTAACCTTCCCAAACATCTCTAGTTCAAGACTGTCTTAATTCCTTGCTTTCTTATTGATCACCAACCTTCATCTTTTCAAAAACGGAAACCCCTATTTCTCTCTTATATTCTCAGAAAAATATGTTTCCACTCTCGGATTTTATGTTGCATTGTAACTATGCATAATTTCAACCCAAAGGGTGATAAGATTTCCCCCTAGGCACTTGAAATGACTTTTCCAAGATATCTCCTACTCACAAAGGGTATAAGTGTCTTGATCATGTGATTGGTCGTCTTTATGCCTTGGTCGAGGTCGACTTCCACAAAAATAGGTTTTTCTTCTCTTCTAAGGTGTCTATCAATCACCCGCAAGGGTGTAGCTCACTGGTGATCGGACCGTGAATGCAGACAGAGGTCTCATGTTTGAATCCTCACAGAGACAAATAAAATTGGGATTCATGTCTAACATGGTTTGCGTCGGAACCAATGGGTTGCAAACTTGGTTTACCTTACTCCTCCTGTGTCGGGCCTCCACAGGTCAATGAGGGGTCGGGGAGAGGAAGTCTCCTCGATGACTTTTTTTAAGGTGTTTATCAATCAAATGATCTCCCTGCCAGACCTTTTTCAAACGACCCACCACCATAGAATGAGGTTTCGAAAAAATTGTCAAAATTTTGCTCAAAATTTTGATTTCGCTGGCGTCTGCAACGAAATCATGAGATTGTCCAGCTATGTCAAAATCATCAAAACATTTTGCCCAATTTTGAAATTTTTCGAGGAAATGGCAAAGTTTACTTATCTTCAGTGTTCAAAAAAATTGTCGAAATTGGCAAAATTCCGCTAATTATTTCGATGCCGCCAATGATCGGACATAGAAATGGCCTTACATGTCTGTACGTAGGGAATTTTGCCAGAAAAAATTAAATTTCGACAATTTTTTCGAATTTCAACGAAATTAGGTAAATTTCGATGAGAAAGGGCCCATTTCGTCCGCATTTCGACGAAATTTCGAGAAATGTGGTACGATGTCTGCAAATTTTACTATGTGATTCCTTGGGCTTGTTAGGGGCAATCTAAGTTATGTTTCTTCTCCTCCTAGCCTAATTCTACCTCTCTCTCCTATTCCTCTCACTTCTATAAAGATCTTCAAAGGAAATATTTAAAAATGTGTGTGGGAGTGATATCTATGACTATGATGACCCACTAACTTTCATTTTTGAGGTCACATGATTTATGTTATAGTGCGCAAAATTAGCATGACTATCGAGATATTTTGTATGTATGTCGTTATCAATCATACCTCTAACTACATGGTTGCCTCTTATAGGCTCTCGCGACAAAAGCACATGACGAAGAACAAAGCTTGAGTTAATCCATTAGTATGCATTTTATCACTTGTAAGCATATGGAGATTAACAGTGAGACACATCTATGCTTGTATAAAACAAAATAAACAAGAGCCAATATGTTGATAGGTATAATCAACAAGGAGGATGACAACCATCATGGTCCAATCAGATGCATAAACCATAGTTGTCTCATGCTTCGTCAATACTCACTCACATACCACTGCAACATTGTTTGTGTACTACGTCCTATCATCCTACAGAGAGGTCCTACCATCCTAGATCATGCTATGTTTCCATAAATTTGTCTTTAAGTCTATATATTGTGCTTGTAAACTATGATGACTTAATTCATTCATTTTGCCGTTCAATTGACCTCAAAATCTCCATTGAAATGTTTGTCGAAATTGTTTAGCTTCCTTCACTCACACATGAGAAGCCCCACCCCCTCACACATCCAATATGAAATATTATTGCATATTTGAGTAGATCGAAATCGGACATTTTCTTCCTTGCTTATCTCCCACATGAAGGAGCCCCCTCACCTATCCCCATATATATTTTTATTACATTAACGATGCATATAGGTGTAGAGATCATGCCTGTGAAATTTCATGACTTAATTCATTCATTTTGGCGTCAAAATAGGTACACAGTTATATCAAAATTTTTGTGGAAATTTCAATATATTTTGGCTTCCATGTTATTGAAACGGCATCGAAATCGGATACCTCATCCTTGCTCACCACCCGCTTTACCACCACCACCTCCACCACAATTGTTTTTCTTCCAAGGTCTATCATTGGTGCAAGAAAGTTGATCAACAGGCAGTTGTCCCCCTCCCATCATCATTTATTCCAATACAATCCGATAAACCAATAGGCAGTGGCTCTTCGCAAAGGTATACGCTCTTGTACCGAGAAACATCCAATTTCTAACATTTTTTGTCTCACTCATCAATGCTCTTATATGTATGTGTTTGCCACAACCTTGGACAATATCTTTGTTTGCAAGCACACAACTAATGCCCTTGGGTACCCTGGACGGAAAGTTGTAATGATTAACAAAATGCAAGTGTTGCATGATAAAGGCATGTGGGATCTGGTGGGTCCACCTCCTAGCCAGAACATTGTTGGATGCCAATGGATATTCTCTACAAAGCACCTAATTGATGGCTCCGTTGAAAGGCCCAAAGCGTGGTTGGTTGACAAAGGTTTTACCCAGGCTTTTGGCATTGACTACTTTGAGACTTTCTCTTCCATCACCAGGATTGCCTTTGTTCGTATCCAGATCTCATTGGATGCAAATCTTGATTGACCTTTTGGTACAGTTGAATATTATAAATACTTTTCTCCATGGTGAACTATTTGAGGAAATTTACATGCAGCACCCTCCCAACTTTGTTATGAAGTAAGGAGTCTTCTAACACGGTATGCCGCCCTTGTTCTACATCATCGGCCTAAAGCAGTCTATGGTGGCCTAGTTAAATAAGCTAAGCATTATCTTTGATCACTCGGCTTCATAAGGTCTGCTACAAATCATTCTTCGATTCTCCTACTCATCTCAAGGTTAGATTCTTCTTGTTTTACATGTGGATGATATTGAGATCACTAGCCATGACATTAAAGGTATCCCAAGTCTAAACTACTATCCCACTTTCACGCTAAGGATCAAGGAAGTCTAGAGGGTTTTCTCAACATAGAAGTTTTGTACTCCACAGGATTCAACCTAACTCAAAGATGATAGGTCTTTAGACCTGTTAAGGAGATTGGGAAGAAATATGGCAAACCAATCTCCATTCCAATGGACCACCACACCAGATTTCAAGTTGGGAGAAGCTCTTCCTCAATTATAGAAGTATCACCGCATATAAGGGAAACTATTTTATTTGACAATTACGCAACCTGATATCATTTATGTCATTAGACTTGTCCGTCAACATCAGTGTTTTAAAAATCGTGCTAAGCGGCGCAAAGTCCTTGGCAATTTAATTGTACCTCAGGCGGCTATTGAGCAGATTTTGGGTTTAGTGGCCGCTTTTAGCCCGCTTTTTTCCGCTTTTTCCCGTCAGAGAATTTATACTCATTAACACCAATGTCAACAATGTGATTTGATATTTATATGAGCATAAACTTATATGTTTATGTTATAAACTTATATGTTTATGTTAAATGAATATGAATGTATAGTTAGCTGCTGATTTAATATATTCTTAGCTACTAACTTAATATAGCTAGTTCGCCATTTTATGTTTACAAACTAACATTGATCAGATATTTTGTTGTAGATGGTTGTATTCATCAAATCTTTATTATCTTTACTTGGTATTAAGTTTAAAGGAATACCTTGGTTTAATTATGTAAACCATTCACAAATCATAATATTATTTATGTATATATGTGTATAAATTGTTAAAAATATTTCAAAATTAAACATTCCCTTTTTTAAAAAACGCCCGCTTAATTGCCCGTCTAACGATTAATCAGCTACAAGGTGATGTTTGCTCACTTCCCGCTTCACGCTGTTTAAAACGTTGGTCAACATACAATGCCCGTTTTCAAGCTCATTGGTGTAGCGCTCAACACATCATGCAATGTCCCAAGAGTGCTCTAGGAAACTAGGACATAGTTTTCGAAAACTGAACTGATGAGTGAACCAGTGAGACCTTCGGTTCTCAGTTCAGTGGTTCAACCAGTAGTCGGACAGGTTCAACCGCTGACATCATTATGACGTCATAAATAATTTTAGTAAAATAATATATTCAAATATACAAACGAAACATGAATAATAATACACTAGCTCAAAAGAACGTAATTGACAACTTGACTAATTAGGTCTTGACTAGGATGCTAATACAATCAGAAGGAAATAATCAATTTAGTAATTAAATTATAAGGCAGATTGTAGTTATAGATGAGAACTTGTTACTGAAACAGATGAAGTCGTACCATGTAGGCAGCATCAGTGTATCACACCATTCGGCTGTGACACAGAAATTTGGCAGCAAGCAGCAGCACACAATTCAGCAGAGCAAAATCCAGAAGACTGTAGCGCACGCCAATTCCACTTTTACACCAAAGTGAAGCTAGCAATATAGGGAAGAGATAAGAGATAATTAGAAAATCACAGACAAGTTTTAAGTGATTAAGTAAGAACAAAAAGAAGCAACTGAGAGGATCAAAGGATACGTCAAAGGGAAGAGCAATGAATTAAGAGAAAAAAGAGTACATCAATAGCAATTGAGAGAAGAAGCGACATAGTAGGGGGGGAGGAGCAGATAAAAAGAAGGAAAAAGGGGACAGATCTGGAAGAAAATGAACGATATAAAGAAAGAGGAGAAAAAGAGAAGAAAAGGAAATGATAGGAGCAGTACTCCCCGTGAGGCAGAATAGGGGAGTGAAGAAAAGGACAAAAAGCAAAATAGGAAGAGTAGAGCACTACCCTATGTTATATAGAAAGAGCACAAAGAGGAGAGGAAATGCACAAAGAGGAAAAGAGGAAATGCAGCACCTTGGCAAAGGAAGAAGGGGACGGGTACAGGAAGAGAGGAAGAGAAAAAGAGGACAGGCTAGGTGTACATGAAGTAGGTACAAAGAGGAGCAAATCAGCAATACTTCGTCAATGGAAAGGGGGGAACAAGAGGAGGAAGAGTTGCTTGGAGGAAGAGCTGCTTGGAGGAAGAAGCGAAGAAATAAGGGTGGAATAGGAGCTGGACAAAGGAGAAAATAGAGAGATGGAAGAGGAGGAGAAGAAATGCACCTTGGTGGTTGTGTTGGTGATGCTAGCAAGGTTAGGAAGATCCAAGTGCGGCGCGGCTTTATCAACGGTGAGATAGGTTCAAGCTCCAAGCAGCGGCATCGTCAGTAAATCTCTGACAGCACTGGCCAGAGAAGCAACAACGGCAACATTAGGGTCAGTCGCAATATCGAGGAACTAGGACGAGGGGTCAGGAGGTATCGGGGTTTGAGGGGTTTTTTTGAGGCATGGTCACTTGTAGACATTAGAAGCAGACTGGCGGTTGTGTAAAACCCGCCCAGTTCGCCAGTTTAACCGGCCGATTCTCCAATTATTGGCCGGATTTGTCTCAATTGCAGGTCTGGAAGCCCACCCAGACCAGGACAACCACCGGTTCCTGGTTGAACCGGCCGGTTCAGTCTGGTTGTGACAACCCTGCTTTTGGCAAAGGATTGTTCTACAACCTATCTATGTAAAAGATCATTACTATCTCCGATTATGCAGATGCAGATTGGGGCGGGAGATGCTCAAGATCGGCGGTCTATGTCTAGATTTTGTATCAAGTTAGGTAATCATCATGTTGCCTGGAGAAGCAAAAAAATAGTTTGTTGTTGCTCGATCTAGCAAAGTTGAATGTCAAGCAATGGCCCATGCATGTTGTGATTTACAGTGGGTGGAATTGAAACAGAGTTCTGATTGAATTTTCAAAACTTGTTTTGAATCCAGCAACTCCCTATTGTGAGGGAACTACCACATCAGCGTAAACCCCCAGACCTCGAGCATCCTACCCACCTAGGAACCATTTAAAGCACGTAGTTGGTCGGCATGCTAGACGAAAAAACAATTATGAGAAATGGCCCCCGCGCGGGGTCGAACATGGGATCCTCCATTGGGGTTTATCGAGCCGCACCACCTGAGTTACTCCTCATCACTTGAGTTACTGCTCACCGACTAAGAGATTCAAAAGCCATAACAGCTTCAATACGGGTAGACTGTTTGTCATTTTTTAGTCTTAATGACCAAGCTAAATATGGGATTCTCAAACGTTTCATCTTGTGATGGTGTGTAGAAGAGTAAGTTAATTAATCACTTGTGTCAAGCACTACGGTCTGGATCAGTTGCTTCTATTAGTAACTTGGTCTAAGTTTGTTATTTTACCTCTCCCTATAGTTATAGGGTAGGTTGTCTTAATGTACAACAGTATCTTCTATATGTTCTCTCACATATTTCAAACACGTGGTTGGCGAATGAATCTTGTTTTTCCATTAATCGGATTGAAATTTGTGCCTTATTCAACAAATATAGACCTAATACAACTATGAAAAGATCCACACATGTTCATCAAAAGGTGGAACTCTCAGATGTTTCAAAACACCAAATAACTCTACCGCTGATTGTATACATACATACCAGCCTGGTTATTTCCACCAAGTAAACACTTTTGAAGAGCAAGCGAAAGTTCTGATGATAGTTGTTCTCCTCCTTTACCCTGAAAAGTTAAAGTAATATAGCATACATAAGACACATTAACAATCTTCCCATTACAAAACTACGTCAGAGATGGCCATTTTAGAATAGGCTCTTCAATGTATATTCAAGCAAATAATAAATAGATTATAGTCAAAAACAAAAAGTGAATTATAGTCCAAATCCCGAAAAGATGTTGGATGATTTAAATTTTGATAAAGGAAGATCATTGAAACCATAAATTCCAGGAATATATTCAACTATTCAACTCATTGCCACCATGTTGCTTTTATATATTATTCTTCCATAAACAAAATGATATCTCAAATTAAACTGAGCTATTATTTAAAATATAAAGTTATAGATACTCCTCTAATATGGAGAGAAGAAGTTATAATGCAGACTGATGATGCAATTTAGTTTCAACTCGTGTAGTAACAAGTTAACTTATTAGGCAGCAATATAGAACTTCTAGGTCCAAAAATATGTAGATGTAGTATACTAGTCAACGGTCTTAGAGTTATTACCAGCATGATAGATATTATTAAAAGTGATGTACACAGCAGGCATTGAATGTGATGCAAACAAGAAAATAAAGTTTTGTAAAGTATTTTACGTCCGAAATCACAAGTCTAACTGTGAGTATAATTTTTTACGGTTCGAACAGCTTAGCATTTAAAAGAGATGACCAATTAAGCAAACACGACAAAGAAAATGAAATGCAGCTTTTATATGACAAACCTCAAAGACAGGGCCAGCCGTGGAGCTGCAGTCTACAAATATAGCCACTTTACCTTTGTCAGGTTCAAAAGAGCTTGGCCGCCCAAGTTCAGCCTGTGGAACATTTATGGTACTTGCATAATAAGTACTCCTTGATTTTTTCAGAGACAGCTACTCTCACATTTAAGAAATAGGGCAATGCAGCGTGCGAATTTAGATAGATCACAAGTAACATCAGTAGTTTCCCTATTGATGAGTCTTAAATTGCTTCAATAATATTTTGTCAATAAAAACGTTCCAAAAATCAAAAGGCAGGAAGCTAGCAGCCCTGCTCAAGCTAGGCAGTAGGGTTACAAGCCCTAATCCCTGCTGAGTTGCTTTCTTTATCATTTCCATCTAAACTACGTATTAGCATCATGTAGTTTGTTCAATGTTAACTAGAATTATTGTGAAACCTAAGTATAGTGCTATAACATATAAAGTAAAGTTTATTTGGAAAATGTTTAAAATAAGTAGAAGTATAGAGAACATATCTAAGACACTCAATCACATAAAGAACAAACTTCAGTTTTCGTGGTAATTGGCTCATATGCGTAAAGATCTATTTTGGGCAGTTTGGGTTAAGGTTTTGGTCGGCATGAACCTGGACAAATGGATACCAGGCCAACTCTAGAAGGTGTTGGTCTGGATCCGAATAAACACCAACCAAAAGCCAATCAATGCGGGGCAAGGAATGAGATACCGTCCATACGGACTATATTTTGACTGAAATACCAATACCGACGCCATAGGATGTTGAAACATGTGTGCGTACCGATAGGCTCCCAAATATCGGTATACCGACGGGTATACCACCAATATCGCCATCTTTCAATGGTTTCGGCGTAAAATGCACTACTAACTTTATTATACCGACCGAAACCGCCAATATCGATGGGTAATTACTGTTTTTTTTTTTTGCGAGAATGACTATTGTCACTTCCTGGGAGGAGAAAAGGTGTATTTGGGTGATATTTAGCAATTGCAGCTCAAATCAACCCAAATCAAGGTAAGTTTAACTACTCTTCCATTTTCTACCATTTGCAACCTCTCAATCTCCTTTTCCTACTATTTTCTTCTACTCTCACAAAAAAAAATATTATCTACCGCCAAAACATAGTATTACTCCAATTTGAATATGTTTGTGCTAACTATACATACATCTATAAGTATATTGTGTAGATATACAATATTATCACTAGATCTACAAAATTACAACACTATTAATTACTATTATCATGTAATGCATCTAATCATTACTACTATTACAATAAGTATTGTTATAATTAGTTACTTGTTTATGTTTAGTACAAGGCGTTCTAACAAAGAGTGATGTGAACATATATAAAAGAAAGTATAGTGGAACTATCTTTTTGTTTATTAAAAGTAATAAAATTGATGAGTTATCTAATTTTCTATATATTTGTGTACTAATGTTGTATAAGTTAAGTTATTATTTGGTAAGCCTTCAAAAGTGTTTTATATCATTAAATAACACCTCTTTATTGTTTTCAAGACATTATTTTAGAAATTCAATTTTGAATAAAATTCCAAAATATATCGTGTTTGATTACATAATACAATTCTATAGTATTGTATATGACGTGTATGAGCAACATGTAACTTCATACAACCAACCTTACATAATGTACATGTCAGTGGAGCAATATGTCAACCATATCATCTCAATACTGTATGGAGAATCAGTGTGTGACTCGACATACAAATGATGAGTTAGTAGTTACTATTATATTCATGTGTTGTAAATGGTATCTTATTGCATGAGTGTGTGTATTTATGTTTATGGATTGCGCTAGTAAAATATCAAATCTTAACTTCAACATTTTGTCATCGAAATCCCCAGAAAACTGGACAGATTCCATACCTCCCACTTGATGGACAACCCACACACATACCCCTCATAGAAATTTATTGCATAAAACAATGCATTTAGGTGGGCGATTACACCTACAAAAATTCATGATTCAATTCATTCATTTTGGCGTTGAAACGGCCAGGATTGCGTTTGTGGATATTATCATCTATATACTGGTAAATGCATGTTTCCAGGTTGTCGAAACAGCATCAATATCGGATATCTCGTTCCTTGATGTGGGGTCGGGTTTGGGTCAACATCGACATATGCAAGGTGCTCACCACAACAAATTCCACCGACGCCGGCACATTTTTTCGGCATTTTAAATAATTGGTGCCGGAATAATATCCAACTAATTATAGGCGTCATGTCTATCCTGAAAATAAGATAGCGCCAAATTGGAACGCACGAAAGTGGAAAAAAAAAGTATGTTTTCCTATTTCCTTTCCCACTCCCGAAGAGTTGGTCAAAATCAAGAGTTGTAACCCCCGTTCCCTTCGTCCATCCCTACCGCGGTCCCTTTTCCCGATTCATGTTGCCATGTGACTGCCCCTTTCTCTCCGATGATCCTTTTGATTTGATCGAATCCTCCTTTCGTTCCATACAGGTTTGTGTGAGGCGATCATATGTTATGTTTGGGTAAGAACAAAAATCAATCTCTCCCCCCCCCCACCCTCAACATTTTGTCATCGAAATCCCCAGAAAACTGGACAGATTCCATACCTCCCACTTGATGGACAACCCACACACATACCCCTCATAGAAATTTATTGCATAAAACAATGCATTTAGGTGGGCGATTACACCTACAAAAATTCATGATTCAATTCATTCATTTTGGCGTTGAAACGGCCAGGATTGCGTTTGTGGATATTATCATCTATATACTGGTAAATGCATGTTTCCAGGTTGTCGAAACAGCATCAATATCGGATATCTCGTTCCTTGATGTGGGGTCGGGTTTGGGTCAACATCGACATATGCAAGGTGCTCACCACAACAAATTCCACCGACGTCGGCACATTTTTTCGGCATTTTAAATAATTGGTGCCGGAATAATATCCAACTAATTATAGGCGTCATGTCTATCCTGAAAATAAGATAGGGCCAAATTGGAACGCACGAAAGTGGAAAAAAAAGTATGTTTTCCTATTTCCTTTCCCACTCCCGAAGAGTTGGTTAAAATCAAGAGTTGTAACCCCCGTTCCCTTCGTCCATCCCTACCGCGGTCCCTTTTCCCGATTCATGTTGCCATGTGACTGCCCCTTTCTCTCCGATGATCCTTTTGATTTGATCGAATCCTCCTTTCGTTCCATACAGGTTTGTGTGAGGCGATCATATGTTATGTTCGGGTAAGAACAAAAATCAATCTCTCCCCCCCCCACCCTCGTTTCCAGTTCTTTTCTATTCAAATCTAATCGACTTCTCTTATATATAAATAATCACACAGGTGTTCCACTTTGTTTACATCGAGGCAGTGTACACAAAGAAATATGGATTGATTCAACCCGCGATCAAACTACAACTGGTATGCTTCTTTCTTATAAAGTAAATGCTATCACTTCTCATATTAATTTAACAGTATCAATCAGCCATCTTCATCTAGTACATGCCCACCACCCGAGGAGGACAAAGCCACTGATTAATATGCGACAGTATAAAGGCTGGTTCAAGTTTCCTTTGTCAACTGATCTGGTCAAAGAGGTACTCATGTCCATCAAGAGGTTTCTTATATGTGAATCTTTAATTCAGAATACCTGGAGAGTTATATCTTTCACCTAGCCCAGGTCCATAAATCTCTTCAAAGGTAAAGTCGTTCAATTCAGATGTGAGTTTTACATTTCAACCATTGATATAGGGAGGACGGACAACACTTTTAGGCAGTTTTTTCCTTGTTTTCTGGTTCTAGTTTCTCAAGAGATGGAAATGATGGATAAACGCCTATTAGTTTCCACGTTTGCATATATTGTTCAAGATGTTGCTATGGAATGTAGTACTTTAAAACAAAGACATAACATCATTTCTTATCTTGAATGATATGATTGTCTTAGTTAGATATCATATATGAATTGATTACAACATCGACTAATAGAAAAGCTGGCATAGTTTATTTCTACTTATTATGAATATCAAATTATAAGATCTTACATAGTGAAATATGTTCTCATCTACCTATTGAAAATTCAAAGTCTAGGTGGGCTAAATCAGTCATGCCCTACCTTTTTTAAGGGCACGTTTGGATGGCAGGATCTAGCTGGATTTTGATGAATCCTGCATTTACGTCATCCATGTACTAGTTACTTGGGATTTTAAGAAATTCACTGAAACAGATGTTTATGTTTGGCGTGATGGATCTTTACCTATCGGTTGCTTTTGCTCTGTTGCACCTTACAAGCGTGACCGTCTTCCCCGATGGCCATTACAGACTTACCTATTGTATCACCTCCTTGTCTTCCTCCTCGGGCCCACTACCAAACTAGTAAACCCGCCCACCCCTAGGAGCGCAGACAAGAAAGCACCTCGTGCCTGCACAATTTCGAACAAGGGATGTGACGCCGGACACACCTATGTGAGCTTCAGAGCTTGTCTTCTTCCATAAGATGCTTCACCTACGCAATTACAGATCTAGTCCCTTTGGCGTCTGTCGGACTCATATTGCCCCACCTGGGGTGCGGCCAACGACGTCGGGCCTGCAAAGGCGGAATGTGCCGCCGGTGATTGCCACAAAACTAGGAAGCTTGCACAGGCATGGTCGGGCTCGTCGTAGGGGTGAGGTCGGCGTGGGGGATTCGAGATGTGGAGATCTGGGTAGGGCAGTGGAGCTGGGAGAAAAGGGAGGGGAGCGATGGCGGAAGCTCTCACCGCTTCTGCTGCCGGTGGAGCAAGGGAAGAATGAGGCATAGGAGTGGTGATGGGGACGGGGTGAGGTTGTCGCGCAGCGAGCTGGAGGACGGCGTCCTGCAAGTTTGAGATGGAACAGACTCTCCAGCGTTTACAGTATAAATTGAAAACCGGGATCCCTTGCTTTTTACAGCTACAGCAAATCAAACATAAACTTTTCTGTGCTGGATCTATAAATACAATACAATCCATGTAGATCCTTGAAACCAAACGTCCCCTAAGTAAAAATTCTAAGCATGTACAAACCATACCCTTGAACCCTTTTTCAAATTTTTGACAATGTATCATATCACATGAAAAAAGTGGCGAGGTCATACAAATAAAGTAGAGTGTAGGCCATGGAGGTAGAGCTCACAAACTAATATTGATAGAACATTTCAAATATGATACAAGTTTCACATTCGTACTATGTTCAAAACAACAAGCTTGAAGAACAAAAGAATCATATATGCAACACTGTCTGTATATAAGAATCGTGTTGTGTAATTATTTTTTGAACAAAGGAAGAAAGTATTCATAGTCAACGATAAAATTTTACTTCTAGACAAATATGTACGTAACCAACAATATTGAATGCTTAATGGGTATTTCTGCACTGCTTGCCAAAATAATGCTACCTAGTTTTTAAGAAGGGAGAAATAGTGGTAACTTTTCAACCCATTAGGAAGACATCTGTTAAAATATGTTAAACAGTAAACTCATTTTGAGTTTTTATAGGTTCATTATCATTGTGATAATATATTTATTGCCCATGCGGAAAAATGAAGTGGGGACCCTATGTACGGTATTTCTAGTTAGACAAAACATAACAAAAGGAGAGTAGTGTTGATCGGATAAAGCACAACAAGTACATTTAAATGCCAACGCCCCTTTGTATCACATAATTGTCCGGAGTTCCTAAACGGTCAATAAAAAAGTATGGTTTTCTCTAGCCCCTCTACCCACACTAGACAGAAGTACTAATCTTGTAGTCCAAGAAATTAACAAATAAACAAACTTTCTTAAAAAAAACTAATCTTGTAGTCCAAGAAATTAACAAATAAACAAACTTTCTTAAAAAATATCATTCTCGCTTTCCATTTCTGATTTGTATAGTAACAAAAATAGTGAAAGTCCTATCTTTATGATTCACCCCTTAGGGGGTGGAATAGGGAAGCTTAATTAAGAAGTAACATATATATGATAGAAAAAAATGTAGTGTCATATTAATTTGGTTGTCACTACTTAGAACAATATTAACTTCTCATAAATCCCCACAATACAAATGTAAAAAAGAAAACCCATCAGCTTTATCTTTGATGGTTCCTCTTATCACCCCTTTCTTGAAATTTCTCATACGCACTTAGTTTGCACAATAAGCTTCCTGAACTAGCCATATTAAAAATATTGACTTCTTCTCTTTTGACCTTTCCTACACCTTTAAATGAAAACCCTTTCCACTATAGTTGATTGCACACCTAATGAAATCATATACAATGAAAGGTTCAAATTTTTGGACAGAAATTATTGACCAACAAGGACTAAAGTGGGAGCCGAATTTATTATTGTTCCTCAACAATGACATTTCAAACGTATTTAACTAGACAAGGCTACAACTTGCACGAAACCCTTGCACGTGTCGTATGATGGACGACGCCAATGGTTTAATCAATGAAAGATCATGCTTTTTTGATGCCTTGATTTCTGAATAATGATTCATCAAAATCCAATCAACAAAAACATTGTGTATATGTATTTTCATATTTAGAGAAAGGTAATGGTGAAAATTTTAGTCCCCCAATACTCATTCATTCCTTGTATATAAAATTCCTTCAATCTCGTTAAGAGTTTTATTTAGTTTTTTGACACAAAATTGTGAGGAATGGAGATGAAATGTCATTTTTCTGCAATTACTTTGTTTTTTTCTGTAAGAATACTTTGAAGATGTCAAATGGGGTATATATCTTTGTACATCTATAATTTAGATGATAGGGACCTTGTTGTAAGATATGCCATGTGAATTGATAAGGGATGTGAATGAAAAATGGTATGATTGAATCCTTTTGTTATATATTGAAATCAATTCCAAGTCATTTTTAGTAGAAGATGACCTCACACCTACATAAAATATGTAGTCTAGGTAGATGTACAATATATGTGACCCATATTTCTCAAAATAAAAACCTAACATGCACATGACCACCTCCCTTGAGCAAATTTTTCATTTCCCAGAGTGCACATTATTGCATGGGCTATTAAAAGAAATGCCATTTATGAATTCTAGAGACTATTTTTCATGCACAATAACACTATGCATATTGAGACTAACAATCACCAAATTTGGGTTATTTCTACACTACTGAGAGGTCAACTTATCCTTGCATGTATTTTCCCAAAAATTGTTTTTACTTATTTATATCATGTCTAGTCTAAACTAACTTCCAATGAAATGAGAAACAATTAAATGTTTCATGTGTCATGGATTTAGTCTAAATACCAAATGAGTGTTCATTCTTATGTTTACTCGGTTCCTTATTGCTATGTCTTCATCCTGCCACCCCCATCTCCACCAAGCAACTCATGTGTGAAACATAACTGCAACAAGGGTCACTAGACCTCTAGAAATATTAGGGATACCACCTAAGGTCAACATACCTTAAAGTCTAAGGTGTTAGATAGGAAGGAGGCAACCATATATGTGGATGTGCATGCTTTGAGTGAAGATGTATGAGTGAAGTTGTAGGCCTCTAGGTGGTCCTATCCACCCAAGGGAAGCCTACAGGGTGTATGTGTTTGTAGGTGTTCTTCATATTTGTTTATATTTTACATACATATAAATGATTTTGCATATACATTTATTTATATTCAAATATATATACTATTATGTACATGTGTATTGATTATCCCTAAGCTAATTAATTAGTCATACTTCACCTATATCACACTGTCAAGACCAAAGCTAGACCTACTCGTCCCTAATTTGACATCACATGAAGTAAATTTGATCTAGTTTAACTTAGCATGCCCTATTTTGGCATAATATGACCTAATGAGACGTAATTTTTCCTTGTTTGTCCTAAATTGGCCTAAATGAGCCCTAATTTGGAAAAATCAGACCTAATTTTCCCAACTAAGACATGTTTTCCCCAAATCAGACCTATTTCCCCCTATATCAGACCTTTTTCACTAAAATTTGATCTAATTTGGCCTGAATCTGACATATTTCTTATCTAAAATAAATACACTTAATCTAATTTGACAAAATTGAGACCTAATCCGTGCCAATTACTACAAGGTTCAGTTGAATTAGGTAGTGATATTCTCGTATTTATTTGGTTATATGTTAACTTTGGATCAGCCGACTCCAACATAGTTGGGATTGAGGCTTAGTTGATGATGATGATGATGATGATGATGTTAACATTGGATCAACTGTCTTTGGTTACTTAACTTCGGGTCAGGTGTCAACTTGTGATTGAGTCTCACATACTTGGATCATTTGTTTATATGTAGCTATCAAGTCAAAACAGATATTTGGTTTGTATTTCTAGGTAGGAAAGTTAGACAATGGTCATGCCACGTCAGGTTTATTAGGCTAGGCCAACTATTTCAACTTCAGTGAGAGTTTGTTATAGAATTGCTAATTTTGGACTAGATGTGAGCCTTAGGCTCTAGCATAATGATAAATAAAATAAGTTTTTTCGCTACCAAAGTGGATATGAGAAAAAAACTGAATATCCCAACTGTGATGCTTGTGTACTATTGGGGCGAGGGTGAGTGGAAGGTTTTTTAGGTTTTCCAGAACTTGAGAGGTTTTTGTTTGAGATATCTTGAAAATGAAGGCAAAAGATAAAAAAAATGTTATACATGATTCCATTTTTCAGTCATATATCTTGAAAATGAAGGCAGAAGATCTAATTTAACCAAATTTAGACCAAATTTTTTGTCTTCACACTTATTGAATTGATAAAGAATTTTCGTAACAAAACATTAGTAAAAAAAGTCTGAATAGAAGTTTGCAACTAGCAAGACTTCATACTCTTGGTCCCATATAGCTTTGTCAAATGCAGGTGAATATGCTTAAAATTAATATAGACGTTAAAGTATATCAATACTTAGTGATGGAACTTGGCTTGACAAAAGATTATATTTAGAGAACATGTGATTAATCTAGTGGATGAATATCTAATTTGTTCACATACTACTATTCTTTTTAGATGTGGAATTGTTCATCAAATCTCATTCTAGCAGTTTTTTTTGTTCTCTTTGTGCTATGTTTTTAATCTAATTCTAATAGCACGGGCACACGTTAATATTTAATTCTTTAGTGCAAACTAAAATATTTATTAGTGTTTACATTGCACGAGATGATGACTGCCTTCATTCCAAACAACAAATTGTATACATGCGAGGGGAAGTACTCATTCAACCCAAACATGTCGATGGGTTACCCCTATAACATAAAAGTGATTCTTTGTGAAGTAATGGATCGAGAATGTGAATGCAATCAAGAGGTCTTCAGCATATGGGACATATTTTCAGTGAAGGAATTGTTGCATCAACCACTTCTTGGGTCTTTTGAAATTTCTTCCGAAATGCGCAGTCTCAGGGAGTTGGCCCTACTGAGGAACCAAGAGAAGTCTTCACTCACAATAATTGAGGTTCACCTGGGTGTGGACTCTTATCTAGTGTGGTGTGGGTAATGTTCACTCCCTTAGCTTCCTTTCTAAATTCAATCTTGATTCAACAGAAGCCACCATCCTCTTTGGAAAAAAAGCAGAACAAACAACTGCAAATTACCAATATATTTCTTTCCCTTCGGTCAGGTGATACTTTTTCTCTCGAATATGCATTGGATGAGTCCATCATCCACCATAAGTACTTCAAACACAACTCGGACAGGAAAAAAAGAAGTGTCTACACCTACAATCTAGTGATATGCAACTAGAATTATAGCCATGACAAGTTGACCATATCTTGGAAACACGACGAGTTTGTGTACATGGTTAGGATAGTATGCTTTTCATTTCAAAACACTCCCCTAATATTGGGCATGCACAGTACTCTTGTTACAGGTGATAAGGAAGAACAAGATGATCTTGAAGGTGTATCTGATCCGTGTTTGGGGTATCACTAGGTGAGGGGACAAAGTGTTGGTAAGATATTGAACTACTAAAGGTTCTTTAAGGACTCAATTGGTTGGCAGAGCATGGTAAGTCGCCATCCTAAACATATGCTACAAGGCAAAGTTGGTTTCTGGTCGAAGTATTTTATCTATTTGTTTCATTTGTATCCTCTCTGCCATCTTTGCAAATTGTTAAAAGTTTTTTTTTTGCTGCAGATGTATGCTATCCTACTGATCGTTTGTTCGATTTGCAGGGAGAATTAACATTTAGAGGCTTACTGGGTTGTTGATATGTTTGGATTGTGCATCTTCTGCTTGCTATTCTAGGATCAAGAATAGTCAGGGGTATTCAACAGGTTAAATTATTTATTGTTTCCTATGTATTGTATAGAAACAAGAGCCACTTTTTCTCATCATTTCCCTTACATGGCCAATGATTACCCAGACTTGACTTTCTATAGGTACACACTCATCACAAGGTGGTGGTGTATAAGGGGGAGGTCGTTGATGTGAATTGTGGAAGTGGAGGTCTTGATGTGTGTGAAGCAACTTGCATCTTGGTCGATACTATCGACACTCTGTCGATAGTATCGAGATCTGTCCAGGTTCATGTTGAAGCCAGCTGCATCTCGGTCGATACTATCGACACACAGGTCGATAGTATCGAGATTGGTTCAGGCGCAAGAGAATACTCCGTCGATACCATCGACACAAGTCGATGGTATCGACACCGGCACAGTGGCGGAACGGCAAACCGGCAGCTGACCTATTTTATTTATGGAATGTTGTTTTTATGCTTTTTCTCTCTTTGTACCTCATGTATTTACCCTAATATATAAATACAAGTGTGTAGGCTCAAGCCCTACTCACGTTTGTTGCACCTAGCAGCCGACATGTGATTGGTGTTCCCATCTTCTTCCTCCTTCATTTCTTCTTACATGGTATCAGAGCGGAGATCGATCTAGGGTTTCTCCTCTCTTTCTCTCCGGAGGATCTCTCCAGGTCTCTCCTTCCTTGACGGTCGACTGCTTCCCACCCGTCTCCTTGGCGTAATCCACCTGCTGCAAAGGACCACCGTTGGCTACTCTGGGTCTGCGGTAGATATCTAACTCTACCGTAGCCACTATCACAGAGCAGTTGAGGATCTCCAGGTGATCCAACGATCATCTAAAAACACCGTCGGAGGACTAGTTTCATCTCAATCATCATCCTAGTCACACCTCCTCCATGTGTGATTAGGAATATTCTTTAGAGGTTGTGAATGCGTCAGTAACGCATTTCTTCTTTCTTTTCGTCTATGTGTGACGTGTATCTCTCCGTCGCCACATTTTCTTTGACGTGTATCATTCCGTCATATATTCCGTTCTACAATGGAGGATATCAAGACACCTATGATCTACAACGAGGTGTCACCTATCGCCTCCATCAAACTCAACGGAAAAAATTATCTTCTATGGATGAACGCCATCCACACCGTCTTGGAGGCTCGTGACAGAGCAAGGCATGTTGACTCGGGTCCCAAGGCATCTACTGACGAAGGATATGCTGAATGGAAGCGACATGATAGTCTTGTGAAGACTTGGCTGTGGAATAGTATGGAATCTGCAATAGCCGCAAGGTTCATGTTCTACTCTACGGCCAAGGAAATATGGGACGCCGTGAAGCAACATTACTCTCAACTCTCAAGAGAAGAATGCTCTCCGCCAGTTTATGATTTATGATCGTTTGTTTGCTGAAAAACAGGGTGACCGATCTCTTGAGGAGTATTTTGGGGCTATTCAGGCTCTTTCTCAAGAGCTAAGTTATTATCATCCTGTGACTGTTGCAGAACAGATAAAGGACAGAGATGATCTTGTTACGGCCAAATTCTTATCTGGGCTTAACTCGACTTGTAGCTCCGCTCGGAGTGTTATCTTGGCTACTGATAAACTACCTAGTCTTGTGGAGGCTTATTCAAGAATCCAGCAATCACCGTTTGAGTCTGCTTCCTTTGTGCCTGATATACCTTCTGCAGAATCTCATGCTTCTATTGCCACTGCCGCTGCAGTACGAGGAAGCCGCCCTGGTATGGGTAGAGGGCGTGGGACACGTCCGAAATGTACCTTTTGTGATAAACCAGGACATACAGTGGAGAGGTGTTGGAAGAAACATGGAAGACCTGCTGCACCACCTGTGGGGGCAGCACATTGTGCCACCACTACAGGATCCTCATCCTCTACAGCTGTGGGTACATCTTCTGGCACCGGCATCACTCTCACTCAAGAAGAATATGATCGGTTCATTCAGGCGACACAGCATATGAGTATGGGTTCATCATCATCTTCTTCATCGGCAAATTTGGCATCTACAGCTGGTAATCAGGCTACATCTTTCATAGCATCTGGCTCATCCTCATCTTGGGTGGTTGACTCTGGCGCCTCACAGCATATGACTGGTATGAGGAGATTGCTCCACACTATTGACTCATCAATTCCTCACCAATCTGTTACATTGGCAGATGGTTCAGTGAAAAGAGTTTTAGCTAGTGGATCTGTCTCCCTAACACCCAAGATTGATCTTAAATCAGTTCACTTTGTGCCTGAATTTCCTTTTAATCTTCTTTCGGTTGCAAAACTGATTGACACTTTAAAATGTTGGGTAATATTTGGACCTTCTTGTTTTATGTTACAGGATCTCAAGAGTATGAAGACGATTGGTGGGGGGCCTAGGAAGGGTGATCTCTACCTTTTCAACGGTGACAGTCTACCTCGCCAAATGCCTACTCCTGCTCCATCCATCATGTTGAGTGGTTCCCCCTTACTATGGCATTGCAGATATGGACATCCTTCTTTGGAGAACCTGCGGAAGGTGGAACCAGAGTTATCCCAATTATCCTCCTTAGAGTGTCAGTCATGTCAACTGGGAAAGCACCATAGGTTATCCTATCCCAGTCGGGTCAATAAGCGGGCTTCTTGTCCCTTTGAGTTAGTGCATACTGATGTGTGGGGTCCTGTAAAAGACCAAAGTTATAATGGTTTTCGTTATTTTATATCTTTTGTTGATGATTTCTCACGCATGACATGGATCTACCTTCTTAAAAGTAGAGAGTCCGTGTTGTCCATTGTGAAACATTTTCATACTGAAATTAAAGTCCAGTTTGATTGCAATATAAAAATTCTTCAGTCTGATAATGCCTTGGAGTATGTTCAACAGGCTATGTCTGATTTTTGTAGCTCGGTTGGTATGATTCACCGCACTTCTTGCCCTCACACTCCTCAGCAAAATGGGGTGGCAGAGAGGAAGAATCGCCATCTTCTTGATATTGCTCGATCTATTATGTTTCAATCTAATGTGCCCAAGAAGTTTTGGTCTGAAGCTCTTTTAACTGCTTGTTTCTTGATCAATAGACAACCTTCATCTGTTCTTCAAGGACAGGCTCCCTTTTCTGTTTTGCGTCCCAAGGACTCTCCCTATCCTATTCCTCTTAGAGTGTTTGGTTGCACTTCCTTTGTCCATAACTTTGACCCTAAGACCGACAAGTTGTCTCCTAGGTCCATTAAAATATTGTTCCTAGGTTACTATACTACGAGCAAAGGATACAAGTGTTACTGTCCTAGTCTTCGCCGCATGTTTGTGTCTAGGGACGTCACTTTCCATGAGACCACTCCATATTTCTCCAATGCTATTAGCAAGGGGGAGCAGTTGAGAGAGGGAGAGCCACCAAAAATACATAGTGAGAGACTGCCACCATCAGTGCAGAGTGAGGGAGTGCCACCTATCATTCCGGATTTTACTTCTATTCCGGATGAACAAGCAGGAGATAGACCTACCATTGAGCATTACACACATGTATATCATAGGCGAGGCAGGCAGGATCCAGAAGAAGTAGCGGCACCAGTCCCTGAGCCCTCATCATCGCCTTCTACTCAAGAGAATCCTACAGAGAAATCTGATCTCAACCTTCCTATTGCTGTTCAGAAAGGTACTAGGTCTTGTACTATTAAACACCCTATTACAAATGTATGTTGTCTGTCTCATCTGTCTAAGCAGGCCCGTGCATTCGCTATTGGGATTGATTATGTGTATATACCAAGAAACCATTTTGATGCAATGAAGAACAGTGGCTGGACACAGGCAATGCAACTTGAAATGTCAGCCCTCTTGAATAATGGTACTTGGGATCTGGTTGATCTTCCTACAGGAAAGAAAGTAGTAGGCTGTAGATGGGTTTTCACTATTAAACACAATCTGGATGGATCAGTTGAAAGGTTGAAAGCCCGATTGGTTGCAAAGGGCTACACCCAAACCTATGGCGTTGACTTCTTTGAAACATTTTCTCATGTTGCTCGCCTGAATTCTGTGCGGATCATTATTTCTCTTGCTACTACCTTTGATTGGCCATTATTTCAGCTGGATGTAAAGAATGCATTTCTCCATGGTGATCTACAGGAAGAAGTATATATGGAGCAACCTCCTGGGTTTGTTGCTCAGGGGGAGTGTCAGAAAGTATGCAAATTAAAAAAGGCTATTTATGGGCTGAAACAGTCACCTAGAGCTTGGTTTGACAAGTTCAGTGAAGTTATTCTTCAGATGGGTTTTTCTCGCTCCAAGACTGATCATTCCTTATTTTACTCCAGCTCTTCCCGTGGATCCATTATTCTTCTGGTATACGTTGATGACATAGTGATTACTGGCAGTGACACCATGGGAATATCTAGTGTCAAAGAGGGTTTGCACAAACATTTCCATACAAAGGATCTGGGCAAACTGAGATACTTTCTAGGCATTGAAGTGCTTAGATCTCATGCAGGTGCCAATTTATCTCAGAGAAAGTATGTGCTTAATTTGTTACAGGAGACAGGCATGGCTGAATCTAAACCGGTAAATACTCCAATGGATTATCACATCAAAGAGGTGGTTGATGATGTTGAGTATCCAGATCCAGAATATTATAGGAGAATAGTGGGTAAGTTGATATATCTAACTGTCACCCGACCGGATATTTCATTTGATGTGGGCGTCGTCAGCCAATATATGCATTCTCCGCGACAATCACACTGGATAGCAGTCTGCAGAATTCTGAGGTATCTAAAAAGTGCTCCCGGTAAAGGTATCACATATTCTAGACCAAAGGCACCTCCATCTACTCTGTCTCTCACAGGATATTCAGATGCTGACTGGGCTGGTGATCATACTGATAGGAGATCTACATCAGGCTATTGCACCTTTCTAGGTGATCATCTTATCACATGGAAAAGTAAAAAGCAACATGTGGTTGCTAGATCTAGCACTGAAGCTGAGTATCGTGTTATGGCCCAAGCATGTTGTGAATTAAAATGGGTCAAATCTGTTTTATCTGAATTACAAATTTCTCTTCTACCTTCTATGGAGCTCAAGTGTGACAATCAATCTGCCATGCACATCGCCAGGAATCCTATCTTTCATGAGCGTACAAAACACATAGAGGTTGATTGCCATTTTATTCGTGATCAAATAAAAGACGGCACCATTGTGACTCCATATGTTAGGTCTGAAGATCAACTAGCAGATATTCTGACAAAGCCCTTGGGTTCAGCAATTTTTCAGAAACTCTGTGGCAAGCTGGGCATCCACGATGTGTACTCTCCAGCGTGAGGGGGAGTGTGAAGCAACCTGCATCTCGGTCGATACTATCGACACTCTGTCGATAGTATCGAGATCTGTCCAGGTTCATGTTGAAGCCAGTTGCATCTCGATCGATACTATCGACACACAAGTCGATAGTATCGAGATTGGTTCAGGCGCAAGAGAATACTCCGTCGATACCATCGACACAAGTCGATGGTATCGACACCGGCACAGTGGCGGAACGACAAACCGGCGGCTGACCTATTTTATTTATGGAATGTTGTTTTTATGCTTTTTCCCTCTTTGTACCTCATGTATTTACCCTAATATATAAATACAAGTGTGTAGGCTCAAGCCCTACTCACGTTTGATGCACCTAGCAGCCGACATGTGATTAGTGTTCCCATCTTCTTCCTCCTTCATTTCTTCTTACAATGTGCATGCTGATCAGATCACGCATATGCATCATGTTGTTGAAGCGATTGAGAGGTGACATATAGTATACCTCATGCTACATTACAAGAAATATATTGTCTAGCTTTTTGTTACTTGGGAAGAAAGCATATGATCAACAAACTGGTGGGAGAGTAATTAGTTGCTTCTAGATAATTTTTATTTGCCAAGTACTTTTCCATTGTCTAATTATTTGAATTTACATAGTCTGTGTGTCTATCTAATGACACCTTCCCTCTCGGACTAGCACTGGACGAGCCGTCCTCCACCACAAGTACTTCAAATACAACTCGGACAGGAAGGAAGAGCCTTATTTACACCTACAATCTCAAGATATGCAACTAGACCTATAGCCATGACATGGTGACCATATCTTGGGGCCATGAAGAGTATGTGTACCTGGTCAGGATAGCATGTTTTTAATTTCAGAACAACACATCCCTAATATATTGGGCATGCACCATGCCCTTGTTCTTGTTGTTGCCAACTCAACTAAAGACAAATTCTCATTTTACAGGTGATGATGAGAACATGACGATCTTTTCTCGAGCTGTTCTTTCATCCTTGTCTTCCACTCTTTCTATGGTTCGTTCTCATTTCATCAATTTAGTTTCTGAAGAGTTTAAGCTATCTTAAGAAATAAATTATTCGATTATTGTGTTGGCAATGTTTCTATCTTTTTACTCCTAGAAATGTATGTACATGTAGCTCATTAAATTCTACTTTCTTGTGCTATACTTCTTCCACCATCAAGCATTCTGGTTTATACTATTACTAGCCTTCAGATTTGACTATATGGAAATAATATATGGGTAGTATCGGATTTTATGTTACATCATAATACTGAGTCACTATTTGCAACATAAGAATCAATGAAATAGGCAAATACATAATTTTCATTCGTCTACGTTGCACTGAGTTCTACCAACTTAAGACTAATAACATATCAAATTGCAACCAAAATTTAGTAAGCATCACCAGCATTGTATACAGACTAAGTACTTTCTTGTAAGTATAAATATAGATGTATTTCACATAGTAAGGTGTGAGAAATGGTCGAGACAGGGTCAATCTAGAAAACTAGACCAAATAAGTCTATATGGTCTTAGACTTGGTCCAAGGCTATTGCCTAATTGAGCTCTAGATCATATTTGTTTTAGCCCCGACCCAATTGCTAGGCAAGCACAATCAATATACGGTTCACATTCATTCATTTTCATAGACTAATAATAGGTTTATACTCTACTGCTTGCAAGTAATTGAATATTCTAATTTGTAGTGTTGTAGTATTCGAATTTGAGTGAATGAAAACTTGATGGTTACGATTTTGTTACTAGTGGTCACATTAATCTAGAGCTCTTGTGGTAACCAATGACTCTGTTCTCAACGGAGAGATGCTTCTAGTAGTCCATTGTGAATATTCATATGTTTTGGAAGACTAGACAAACAAATAACTTCTTATTTCTAAATACATCTGTTTCTAATGTCTTACACAGTTTCTTAACCTTACTGTTTCTTTTTTATGAATTTAATGTTGGTGGCCTCTTAGCCACGACTGAGGAGAGCAGGCTACTCATTGAACTCTGTTCTTACCTTTGACTTTAATCTTACCTTTGAGGAAATGACTTGTATATGGTTAAAATTTAATAACTACGTCAAATTAGAATGTTTCTGATGTCTTCAGTCTTTACTACGTTGTATTATGTTGCCAGATAAGGACTAAGATATTAACTTACATCAGTTTTGAAAACCAGAACACGAAGAGAGTTTATATGCATTAAAGTAAGACTTGAGTCGCTGAGTTTCTAACACTATTGCAAAGAGGAGGCTTATGTTTTGTTTACACCATCTCTACGACCATGCTAATTGGGTCAACTCAGATTTCAACCCATATATATTTCCATATTGTTAGCATGGTTTTTGGTTGCTTCATAGAATTGATCGTTGCCAAGACAACTAAGTTGGTTCACTATTAGATTATTCATTGAACTGAGGCATGGAAAATTGCTAAACTTTTAACTCTTGATAATGTTTTATTACCCGGAACAGGTTAGGTCACTTGTTTTGTTTTGTTTGGTCCAACACAACTGGAATCAAGCTATGAACATGCCGACCAAGACATCTCTACTTAAGACTTCTAGGTAACAGTTCCTCGCCAATTTAATATTACTAAAAATGTCAACAATGAGTTTGGCTGCAATTCAGCTTGTTAGAATTTTATGATAAACCTATGGCGTTGGTTTATATATTTGAATAATTTTCAAATGATGTCGACATCTTGGGCTTTTCTATTTGCATGAGAAACCAGCTTTGAAGGGGTAAAATCTCAAGATGCTTCAAAGTTGTTAAGCTAAGCTATATTCCATGTGAAACTGCAGATTAGACACTTATACCTTTTATGTTATACTGTTTATATGTTTGAGGAGCTGTGTAGTCAGGTCACCATTGTAACCATAGTTTTATAATACAAATGTTTTATAAAGCAGGGAAACATGTGACTTTAGATTGAAAAATAAATAACTCAACACGAAACTTCATTCATGATCAAGGTATCAACTATGAAGAATAGTTATGTTGGTAACATTATCGAAGCAAATTACATTGTGTACTAGTGTGTGTGAGTGTTTAGTAGAGAGGATGAACGGAAAATCGCTTGTCCTCTCAGTCTGTCACTGTGAATTGAAGATCGCTTGTCCTCTTATAGTCTGTCATTGTGATAAAACATGTGTTATTATTCTCATCGGTTTGTTTATTAATGTATGACATGCCATGTTTGCAGGATTGAAAGGTGGAGCACATCTCATAGGTGCTACCTATGAACCTATATTATCAGACAAGTAGTATAATTTACAAGTGAACCTATCCCCTGCACACATGTTGGTTTCCAGGTTTGGGGTTCAGCTAGCCTTGTCTCTACAATCTCGTAGCTGAAAGTTCCAGTTTCGTCGTTAAACGTTGTTATTCTTTTCTTAGCCCATCCCGTGTGTGCAACTTCTTCTCCAACAGCAGATTCGAGTGCCCTGTTTACCATGCCGACACAGTATCGAACAGAACCAGGCTGGAAGTGCTCTCCTTCAATCTGATAACAGGTGTGCCCACCTGTGCAGGCTGCAGAAGCAATGGAGGAGTGACCATGCTTGGTCCACTGTTGTCGCAGCGATGACACTGCTCGTTGTTCCTTCCGATGGAGGCAAGATGCTTTGTGTCGCTGCAAAATAGCTGGTGGCAATGATGAACGAGCAGAGTATGGTGTGGCCTAGGTATTGGGATGCACCTGGAAATGACGTCACCACAAGCCTGTCAGCTATACTTTCACTGCCATCATATCCTTCCTCAGTTTCCTACAGGCTGTTGTACTTGCTCTCACAATAGCATGCTGTTGTACTTGCTCTCACAATAGCATGTTGAGGAGGCCTTGTGCTCTGGGTCATCATGCAGAGCAACTCCAAATCCTCATAGTGGTCTACGCGGTATGCTACAAATGGAAGAGGCGCCCAGCGGTCATCATTGGGATAACTGGATAAGAGGACGTCAAAATGCTCCTACGCATATTATTAACTTAAGGAATCTAACTCTTATCATAATGTAATGTATACATAAAAAAAGTTTGTGTTTTTCTGTACATGTGATGATGCTTATTTGAAGCAAACAGTTGTATCAGACTGATTCCAAAAGTAAATAAAATGTTTGGCTTATATAATATCATGTGAGTGTATGTAATATATATATATATATATATATCAAGGTTGTCAAGGCGGCCAGCATTTCCCAAGGGGCGCCTAGGTGGGGCGGGCGCCTAGGCTGTTCTGGGCGTTTTTTATATTTTGTATCTTTTTCAGTATGTTAATTTGATTCTTATTATACATATATACTACATATAATACCATATAGGAAACATAAAAAGAGGGAAGAATGAGGTTATGACAGCAGTAGCAGGAGATGGGAATAGGAAGAAAAAGGGGAAGTAATATCAACAAGCCTGCAACAACAATTGGAGCAGGAGACTTAGAAAAGAAAGCAGGGAAAAAGGGTGGCAGAATGAGGCTATGACAGAAGTAGCAGGAGATGGGAATAGAAAGGAAAAAGGGAAGTAATATCAACAAGCCTGCAACAACAATTGGGGCAGGAGATGTAGAAAAGAATAAAAGAAAACAGGGAAAAAAGGGCGGGATGAGGTTGTAACTCAATAGAGAGGAAATGGAGGATGGAAAACAAAACAAAAGAAATATAAACAACAGCAGCAACATCACGAGGAATAAGTGATGTAAAAGAGGAAAGTAGAAAGTACAACATCATCAACATTACGAAGCATAGGTGATGTAAAAGAGGATTTGAAGAAAACAGAATAAAAAAAAACACAGCAGTAGTAGGATTTCGGAGTAGGAGGGGATATAGGAGGAATAACTCAAAAAAAAACGCAGCAGCAGTAGGATTAAGGACTAAAATGCAGGAGAAAGGATAAAAAAAGAAAAGAAAAAGAAGCAAGAACAACAAACATATGAGGAAGTGATTTTATGACTTACCAATTTGGCCCAAAGCAAACATGTTTTCCCTAATTTTCCAAAATTTGGCCTGATTTTGCCTAAATCAGACCTATTTCAGCCATAAATTGACTCAAGCTAATCTAATTCGACCAAATCCAGACTTGATTCATGCTAATTTATCCTTTAAATGACTTCATTTAGGCTTAAAAGGCCTTAGACACCCATATAATGCACATACTAGGCTGGGCGCCTAGTTTGAGCAGCCTTGCCTAGCGCCTAGGCGGGCGCCTTGACAACACTGATATATCTATATATCTATATATCTATATATATATATATATATATATATATATATATATATATAGGCGCCTTGACAACACTGATATATATATATATATATATATAATGTGTATTCCATAATCAAGTGACGTACATTTTGATGTGTTCCCTTTTTGAAGTTGTTTGTACAGTTTTCTATATATGCCTAGGATCCATTCCTGCATGCACAAAATGTCAGATTTGAAGAGATTTTGCAGCATTTTTAGATCCATCCCCGGAAGATAAGAAATGTCGTTTTTATGCCATCCCGGCATCTTATAAATTGCTGTTTCATACTTTATAAGGCACGGTTTTCGACGGCATTTTTCCTGCATTTTAGAATTTGCCAGAAACGAGCAAAGACGGCGTTCTTTGGGGTTTTCGCCGGCATTTTAGTATGTCGGTGAAGTTGATATTTGTTGTAGTGACTATGGAGGACCAACCTACCCAGTGCCCATATAGGTTAGCATTGAGCCAAAGGTAGATCAATGCCATACCAAATCTTGGGTTGACACGGGTTGGAGTGGTATCGACCTAGTTGGATCATTGAGGCGAAGTGATGTTAGCAAAGATTGGTCGATCCATAGATAAGATCAACTGAACTTTCTTGTGTCAGTAGTAGTGGTTGTCATCGAGGGTTATAAAAATATTAAATATTCACCAACTTTGATCTAACCTACAACAATTAAAGTTGTAAACCACTCACCCCCATTGTACCTTTTCCAAACCCTAGTTTGCAAGTGAAGTGGCAATTCAGGACGATCGCATTGCAGGTAATCTGGAAGGAAGGGCAAGAACCATGGTTTAAACTATCGGTCGAAAAATGCAAAATTTTGATTTCGACCTGTACCAGACATCGAAAAGGACAATCCAAATAGCCAAAATTTCTGATTTTTTATTGCATTAAAATTTTTTATAAAATCTTGAAAATTCCTAAATAAATGTAGGAGACCACATGAGTTAATTGAATCCAATATATAAGATCTAACATGTTATTGTATAAGAATATATGTAGTATAGATTGCATCACCGAAATCCTGATCGAAACAATTGTGTATATTTTCACTCAAAAATGTAGGAGCCCCCCACCCTATACCAACATATGATATTATTGCATAACTAGGTGTATTTATTTATGTAGATCATCCTGGTAAAATTTTATGACTTAATTTCTTTATTTGGTCATCGCAATCGACAAAATTTACATCGAAATCTAGTGTCGAAATAAGCAAAATATCGAAATTTCGGTCAAAATTTCTGTAAATTTCTGTTTCTGGACCATCGGAAATGGCATCAGAATCGACATTTTAAACATGGGCAAGAAAATTGGTAGGTTTCGGTTTAAATCATGTTGAACCTAGTTAAGGTTAGCTGTTAGATCCGTTGTGTTCCAACTTAATCCACACATCAATGGACGAATCCCTTTTAATCTCTCTATAACTCTAGATTGACTACCAGTCCTGTTTTCTCTCTTTTCCTTAGTTGAGAGCTGAACCGACATAATTTTGGTGCAGAAAGAAGGCTTCCTACTGAATTTCAGGTTTCCAGCAAATTCAAGATTTGCGGGTTGGGATTTTGTTCGCAGCAAAGGTTCCGGCTACAAAAGTGAGTGAATTCCTCAACTTATTAATCAGATTCAAACTCAAATGCAAGAATCAAGCAATCCATGTAATCCCTTACTGTTCTTGAAGGAAATTCAAGATTTCTGAATGAAGTGTTGTTGGATAAATTTCCGAATTGTAGAAAATATTACATTTGATTTAGCAAAGAGAAGTTTCTAATGCCTTTAGAAAAACTAGGTTGATTTCGTGAAGTTAAATGGCACCAGATTCAACCAGGTACAGGATTTCACGACAAAATGCTTGTACCATTTCTTAGATTTGTTGCATATTCAGAGCATGATTACGAGTTTTGAATGTTATAAAAGGTTTGTTAGATCTTATCGTTTAAATGGTCAGCTTGACTGTAAACCCTAAATGAATTAAGTTGGTGTCAATCAAAGTCTATGTAAGTGAGATAAAAGTTGTCAAATAGATCACCAGACAATTAGATGCTTTGAACACTAAAGATTCTTGTGTGGGGGTCTTACATGTGATGGATGAAACAAGCATACCGACTTCAAGAAACCAAAATGATATAGGTGAAGTGCATCCTACTTGTTTACTGGGGGTTCAGCCTAGACAAGATAATCTCCCTAATATAGAGATTAGAAAGGACCGAACAATAATGGAAAATCCTAGTGATGCTCGTACCTAAGTACCCAACAATAACCAGAGCGCCCAATTGTACTCCAATTTTAGTTTGTTTTATATGTACGAGATGGATAATCATTTTCATTAGGCATTGTCTAGTGAGTCAGCCTTTTTGTTGACAGGCCAAAGTCAGATGACACCTCTCCTGATTACCCAAAATACGAGGTGGAGTGTTTGTAGGCCAGTTGTTCAGCCTCCAAGACCAAACATGACGAGCATTGTGGCAGATCAGGAAACTAGTTCGTAGTTTCAAAGCTTCCTATTTTGCCTAAAATTTGTAAGCTGAGTCCCGTCACTATTGAGACGCTTTCACTAGAGTAATACACCTCATGTGGGTTTGGGGACGTAAATAAAAGATAAGAATTGAAATAAGCCAAGAGTTGAGCATGTATTAGACTTCATTTTCATTTGTTCTTACATTTCATATGTTCACGATATTTGCTTTTAATATTCTTCAACATCTATGGTGTCTACTTATTTATTACCGCTCGGATTGCCATGTAATACCCCATCTGTCTATCTACTTTATAATTCATAGATTGCTAAGTCTTGCTTTACCAGATCTGCTGTTTTATTGCTTTCTGGTTCAGCTGTGATATATGTAATGGTTGAGACTGGAATTTCACTCAACAGAGGACACGACCATCATCAGGAGAAGCTTCCAAAAAAAGTTTTCAGGTTTTATATCTAAATTGAGGTGGATGTTAAAAGTAGTTATAGAAGTTAGTAGCTGGAGATGGCATTTTCGTCACTCAGGTCCTGAGATAGAAAATGTAATGTAATTAAGAAGTACTTTTATACCTATTTAATGTAGTGTATCATGTAATCTAAGTTTTAGAATGTGAAAAGTGGGAAGCGAGCGGCAAACCTTCCCAAGGTGGTTACCCGTGAAGCAGCTAATCCAGCGGGTTTTTTTTTTTTTTTTGTGGGGGGGGGTGCGGATGAAACAATTAGGGGTCATTCCACTCCTGTATCTAGAACTCCTGAAACTTGTACGCAAAAAAATATTTACTTGTACAACCCTTGCAAACAGAACATAGTATTCTTATTGTTCTGAGCAGCAGGTCGTCATGCGGATTAGTAAATGCCAACCTGGATGTGGCAGTTATAAAATCAACTGCACACGGGGTGATTTAGAAGCCCATGCAATCTATAAGTATAAATACCAGACCAAAAGCTGCTTTACATTTTGACTATTAATCTGTCTTACTATTTGTAAATGAATACCAAAATTTTGAATGGTGGGGGCCAAACGGTCCCTTAAGGTATAAACAGTGCAGTGATATTGCATGCATAATTCGAACTGTTAAATACACACTCACTAATCTAGTTATAGAAACAGCATCTAATAGCTTAAGACTATGTAATAACTTTTTTGACAGCAAAAACAGTTATTACCAAATAATAGATAATAACTAATAGTATGTAAAACTAGGATAAGTAAAAGCTATTAGTATGTAAAAATTAGTACTTATTATACTTTACACACACGAAAGATAAAAGTATATTACGGCAATTGTCGTTAATTGTTAAACTAGTAACAAAAGTCTCCATAGTTTTGGAAAAATGTCATTATTTTTCATTATTTAATTGTAAGTTGAAACTCTTCTCGACAAGGAAGAAAAATGTCTGATTTTGAAGCTGTTTCAGTCAGCACTGAAACAAATTTTTTGACTAGAATCTTGACACATACGTAGTTAGAATTTTGACGGGAAAATGAATGAATTAAAAATTTAAACTTTATCGGATCAATCTACTAACGTAGATCTGTTTATTTATGCAATAATATTCCATATTAGATATGTGGAGGGGGTTGCTTGTGTGAGTGAAAGACGCTAAGTTAATTCAATCCAATGGGAATTTCAACTTCCATTTCCATGGTGCAATTAATGAAGTCATGTCGGTTTGCCGGCACGATATATAGACCTAAAGACACAAATTGTCTAAGGAAATTATGGTGTAAATAGTACATTAAGGAATAACAACACAAATTCAATGGCCAATGCATTTCTGTACTTGAAGGTCACATGCAGGGTTTCAAAAAACATGCCTCGAGGCTTTAGAGGCGTAAGCCTCGAGGCGAGGCGGTCCCTGGTAGGCCTCGAGGCTTAAGCCCCAATTTGCCAATGAGAAGTGTGTGCCTCAATTTGTGCGACGCGTATCTAGGAGCTCGAGGCGCTGAGGCATTTGTGAGGCATAAGCCACAAGACTGTATAAAAAGAGACTATATTATCCCATTTTGGGCTTAATAGGGGCCAAGCTAACCCAAAATTATGTGTATAGATATATGTATGTGCATATCTATGTATGTGTATGTTTGTCTGTTGACAACTATTAATGTTCTAAAAAGCGCGAAGCGAGAAGTGAGAGGACAAGACCTTGTAGCCGATTAATCACCGAGCGGACGATTAAGCAGGTGTTTTTTCAAAAAGTGGATGCTTAATTTTTCAAATATTTTTAACAATTTATACAAATATATACACAAATAATATTATGATTTGTGAATGTTTTACATAATTAAGACTATGTATTCCTTTAAAAATAACGCTAAGTAACAACAATAAAGGTTGATAAATTCAGCCATCTAAAGCAAATCACTTGATCAATGTCAAATTGTAAACATAAAATAGCTAACTAGCTACATTAACTTAGTAGCTAAGAGTATATTTATTCAGCAGCTAGCTATGCATTCATATTCATTTAATATAAACGTATAAGTATATACTCGTTAAATATCAAATCACATTACTGACATTAATGTTACTGAGTATAAAATATCTAACAAGGGAAAAAGCAAAAAAAACCGTGGGAAACGAGAAAAAAAAACGTAGTAAAGGCAGCCGAAGCGGGAAAAAAGTGGCCAATGTGGGCTAAAAGTTGTCACTTAACCCAAATCCGCTCAACAACATCCTGAGCTACAATTCAATCGGCCAGGACCCGCTCATGATTTTTAAAACACTTACAACTATGGACATTGTAAAAGGAGAGGCGGCTGTGGTGTTGTTGCACGTATGCAACGTGAGCAACCCAATAGGGTTCTCTTCTCTATTTATAGTAAAGGGAAATTTACATGTAGGTACAGCAGTAATATAAAATAAGAAATAAATACAAAGTGAAGATATATTAACACTCCCCCTCAAGCTGGAGTGTACACATTGTGGATGCCCAGCTTGCCGCATAAATTCTGGAACACTGCTGGACCTAATGGCTTTGTCAAGATATCAGCAAGTTGATCTTCAGACTTAACATATGGCGTCACCACATTGCCATTCTGTATCTGATCTCTGATGAAATGACAGTCAACCTCTATATGCTTTGTACGCTCATGAAAAACAGGATTCCTGGCAATATGTATAGCAGATTGATTGTCACACTTGAGAATCATGGGAGTTTGAATCAAAATCTTCAACTCAGATAAGACAGATTTGACCCATTGTAATTCACAACATGCATGTGCCATAGCACGATACTCAGCCTCAGTACTAGATCGTGCCACCACTTGTTGTTTCTTGCTCTTCCAGGTAATCAGATGATCACCAAGAAAGGTGCAGTAGCCAGATGTAGATCGTCTATCAACTTGATTACCAGCCCAATCTGCATCTGCATAGCCTGTAAGAGTCAAGGAAGATAGAGGACTCTTGGGTTTATAATAAGTGATCCCCTTTCCAGGAGCACTTTTCAGATATCTCAGAATCCTGCATACAGCTGTCCAATGTGACTGTCGTGGTGTACACATGTGTTGACTTACTACTCCAACAGCAAAAGAAATATCAGGTCTTGTGACAGTTAGGTAAATCAGCTTCCCAACTATTCTCCTGTAGTGACCTGGATCTGAATATGCAATATCATCTTCCACCTCCTTGATGTGATAATCCATAGGAGTGGATACAGGCTTAGAATCAGTCATACCCGTTTCCTGTAGTAAGTCAAGCACATACTTTCTCTGGGAGAGATTGATACCTGCATGGGATCTAAGCACCTCAATCCCTAGAAAATATCTCAGTTTCCCAAGGTCCTTTGTGTGAAAATGATGTTGTAGTCCTTCTTTCACACGTGATATGCCTGTAGAATCACTGCCAGTAATCACAATATCATCAACATAGACAGCAATAATTATGGACCCACCAGAAGAATTTGAATAAAATAGAGAGTGATCAGTCATAGAACGAGAGAAGCCCATCTGTAAAACAACAGCACTGAACCTGTCAAACCAAGCCCGAGGAGATTGTTTTAACCCATAGATAGCCTTCTTCAATTTGCAGACCTGCTGACACTCCCCCTGAGCAACAAAACCTGGTGGTTGCTCCATATACACCTCTTCCTGAAGAACCCCGTGAAGAAAGGCGTTCTTGACATCCAGCTGGAAAAGAGGCCAATCAAAAGTAGTAGCCAGAGAGATAAGGATCCGTACAGAATTGAGACGAGCAACCGGAGAAAAAGTCTCAAAGAAGTCCACTCCATATGTCTGTGTGTAGCCCTTGGCTACCAATCTGGCCTTCAACCGCTCAATCGAACCATCAGGATTGTGTTTGACTGTGAAGACCCATCTGCAGCCCACAACTTTCTTGCCCGCAGGTAAGGAAACCAGATCCCATGTGCCATTATCAACCAGAGCAGAAATTTCCACCTGCATGGCCTGCCTCCAGCCACTGTCCTTCATAGCCTCTAAGTGGTTCCTTGGTATTTGAACAGAATCCATCCCAACAGCAAATGCACGAGCCTGTGTAGATAAGTGCGACAAACAACATACATTGGATATGGGATGTCGAATAGTACATGATCGTATACCTTTCCGGACAGCAATAGGAAGGTCAAGATCAGAAGCCGCTGCAGGAATCTCTTGAGTAGAAGATGGGGAAGGAGGCTCATGGACTTGTGCCGCTACCTCATCTGGATCCGGTCTACCTCGCCTATGATAAACTTGGGTATAGGGTTGAATGGTAGGTGAATCAGGCGATATGTCTTCAACAATGATAGGTGGCACTCCCTCACTTGGAATTGTGGGTGGCACGCCCTCACTTAATTGCTCCCCCTTGCTCATAGCATGTGCAAAATACGGGCTGGTTTCATGAAAGGTGACATCCTTAGAGACAAACATACGACGCAAACTGGGGCAATAACACTTGTAACCTTTACTCGTACCAGAGTAACCAAGAAACAAGGTTTTCAAGGACCGAGGAGAGAGTTTGTCTTGTTTGGGATCAAAATTATGAACAAAGGATGTACAGCCAAAAACCCGAAGCGGAACATGAAACGGTGTGTCCATAGGGCGTAAAACAGAAAAAGGAGTGCGCCCATTCAAAACAGAAGAGGGCTGCCGATTAATCAAAAAACAGGCAGTGAGAAGAGCCTCAGACCAGAAACGTTTAGGCACATTGGATGCAAACATGATAGACCTAGTGATATCCAAAAGATGGCGATTTTTACGTTCAGCAACACCATTCTGCATAGGAGTATGAGGACAAGAAGTGTGATGAATCATACCAACCAAACTGCAAAACTCATTCATTGCTTTCTGAACATACTCAAGAGCATTATCAGATTGAAAAATTTTGATATTGCAGTTAAATTGAACTTGAATTTGTTTATGAAAATGTTTGATAATGGAAAGCACAGACTCCCGACTTTTCAACAGATAAATCCATGTCATGCGAGAGTAATCATCAACAAAGGAAATGAAATAACTAAAACCATTATAACTTTGGTTTTTAACAGGACCCCATACATCACTGTGAACCAACTCAAACGGGCTAGAAGCCCGATTATTGACACGGACATGATAGGACAACCGATGATGTTTGCCCAACTGACAGGATTGACACTCTAAAGAAGACACATGAGCAAGATCGGGTTCCAATTTCTTCAAGCTGTCTAAGGATGGATGGCCATATCTGCAATGCCATAGCAAGGGGGAACCACTCAGCATGGCGGAGGAAACTGGAGCAGGAGGTGGATGACGAGGTAGATAATCACCAGGAAAGAGGTAGAGATCACCTTTCCTAGGCCCCCCACCAATCATCTTCAAACTCTTGAGATCCTGTAAGACAAAGCAAGAAGGCCCAAATGTTACTGTGCAGTTCATAGTGTCAATCAACTTGGCAACAGAAAGTAAATTGAAAGGAAATTCAGGCACAAAATGAACAGATTTCAAATCAATATCTGGAGTAAGGGACACAGAACCACTAGCCACCACCTTCCTCACAGACCCATCTGCCAAGGTAACAGATGGGTGAGGAATATATGAGTCAAAAGTGCGGAGCAGTCGCCTCATACCAGTCATGTGCTGGGAGGCACCAGAGTCAACCACCCAGGGAGTTGCGGATCCAGAAGCCATAAAGGATGTAGCCTGATTACCCGCGGTAGAGGCAAGATGCGCTGAAGAAGCAGAAGAGGCGCCCACACTCCAATGTTGAGTAGCCTGAATAAACCGGTCATACTCCTCCTGAGTAAGTGTAATGCCAGAAGAAGTCGAGCTCGCAGGTGTAGAGTCAGAAGTAGCACAGTTGGCAGCTCCAACAGGTGGGGCGGCAGGTCGCCCATGTTTCTTCCAGCATTTGTCAACAGTGTGCCCCGGTCTTTCACAGAAAGTACATCGAGGACGAGACCCACGTCCTCTGCCAAAGCCAGGTCTGTCAGCTGTAGTAGATGCAGGTCGTCCTCCGCGAACTGCTGCAGCAATGGAGGCATGAGAATCTCCAGAAGGAACAACCGGAGAAGGATCAACAGATTCAAAGGTGGACTGTTGAATCCTAGAGAAGGCCTCCGCAAGGCTCGGTAATCTGTCAGATGCAAGAATCACACTGCGTGCTGAACCAAAAGAAGAGCTAAGGCCGGAGAGGAATTTGGCAGTGACAAGATCATCTCTGTCTTTAATCTGCGCAGCAACCGTCACGGGATGATAGTAGCTCAACTCCTGGGAAATAGACTGAATCACACCAAAATACTCTTCAAGGGATCGATCACCCTGTTTCTCTGCAAACAGACGATCATAGATCATAAACTGGCGAAGAGCATTTTTCTCCTGAGCATAGTGCTGCTTAACAGCATCCCAAATCTCCTTAGCAGTGGAGTAGAACATGAACCTCGAAGCAATAGACGATTCCATGCTACCCCACAGCCAAGTCTTCACAAGGCTGTCAAGTCGTTTCCACTCGGCATAGTCTTTGTCAGTGCTCGTGAGAGGCGCAGAATCAACAAACTTGGCGCGGTCCCTCGATTCCAAGACAGTATGAACCGCATTCATCCAAAGCAGAAAGTTCTTCCCATTGAGTTTGATAGGAATAGGCGAGACCTCATAATAGGTCTTGTTCTCCATGATGCAACAGGGATATGGGTGACGGAGTGATACACGTCACACAGAAGGCTGAGTGGACGGATAGATACACGTCCCGTGACGGAGAGATACACGTCACGACCGAAACTGGAAAGAGGATGCGTTACTGACGCATCAACAGCCTTCAACCGAGAGGTTCCTAATCACACATGAAGGAGATGTGATTAGGAAGCCACACTGGAAGAGACGAGACCCCCGGGTAGGACTTTAGAAGACCGTTGTATCAACCGGAGATCCCGGAGCAGCAAGAGCGGCGCCCGAAAAAGAAACCGAAAAGGCTGAAAAAGAGCCCGGAGACGTAGACGGAGCCTGTAGAGCGGTGCGACGGGATCTACGGCAGCATGAGACGAGCCACCGAGGATCAGCGGCGCCGCACGGAAGGCCCGCGCCCCTGCCGCACGCCGGCGGCAAGGTGCAGCAGCCGCTGCTGCTGGCTGCGGCGGCGGCCGGCGGCGGGAGAGGTGGCCGGCGCCCGGCGGCTGAAGGAGAGGGGCGGCGGGAGGGAGAGAGAGGAGGGGGGGGGGGCGGTGCTGGGTGGGAGGGCCGGCGGCTGCGGAAGCCTAACCTGCTCTTGATACCATGTAAAAGGAGAGGCGGCTGTGGTGTTGTTGCACGTATGCAACGTGAGCAACCCAATAGGGTTCTCTTCTCTATTTATAGTAAAGGGAAATTTACATGTAGGTACAGCAGTAATATAAAATAAGAAATAAATACAAAGTGAAGATATATTAACAGACATGTTAATATTTATACCATTATATGTTGCATGTATGTACACATACTCTTGTGTGTGTATATATGCATGAGTGTATACTTATAACTATGTCTATATATATATATATATATATATATATATATATATGTGTGTGTGTGTGTGTGTGTGTGTGTGTGTGTGTGTACATTTATATGTATAGATATGCATTTATATATATGTCAGTATTAGGGATGGCAGAATTCCCCAACGCACCCATATACCCACGGGGATCTAACATCACTGACCGAATTATAATGGATTTAATGGGTCTCAACGAACAGTTGGGTCTTACCGGGGATAGGAATACACAATCCATTTTCAACCCAATGACCCACTAAAACCCATTGATACCCACTAATACCTAATCTCCTTCTGTGACGGACGCGGCTCCCCTTGCTCGTCCTGCAACGGCACAACTTCCCCTGATCCCCTTCTTTTTGGCAGAAGCAACGAGTTCTGTGTTGTGGCGCTAAAACCGACCCAGGCAAGTTCTGCGCCATGGTGCTGAAGTCAACCTCGGCGGGTGAAGGCTCGGGACAGGCTTTGGTAAGACTGGCGACGCGACGCCTCTTGAGAGGGTTGCTAAGACGACAACCATTTCGGAACTCATCGGCCCAGAGAGCGTTCCTTAGAGGAGTTGTCATGTCGTCGGACACGCTCGTCTTCATCGAAACACCTGACACAATCCGCTATGTTTGCCCTGGAGAAGCACGCCCCCGTCTTCCTCCTCACTCTCACAGGATACAACGAGCACTGACTGAGCCCGATCGTCGTCAGCTCTCTCTACACCGCCCTAGCCCACATCGGATCGGAGTTGTCTGTCCCCGGTGGATCAGCTCTGGTAACATGCGTAGAAGGCAAGTTCTTCTCCAATGGCTTCGACCTCGCCTGAGCTAGCTCCAGGGTCAAGTACCCAACAGAGGCACGGTGGTGGCTCTGCCAGATTGTCGCCCCTCTTCACTTCGGTCGTCGTAGTCTTCCTGTGCCTCCCCATATCCACGGTCGTTGTCATGGTGCTTGTTGCACTCTCTGCCGGTGGGAGCGGTTGTTGTCTGGCTACTGGGTTTAGGTGGATATCGCCGCTGAGGAGATTGGAGCACGGATTCTTAGTGGAGGACTAATCGTGAAGGTTGCGTGCCTGCAACTCGTTTCAGATGTATAACTACATTAATAATATAACGAGATTCTAGTTCGTTCTCTTCACTGCAGTCAACGTGTCTGCTCTTTTGTCTAGTTGAAGCATGAGATATATCTGACATAACAAATGTGTAATTCATGATATTTTTAATAAAACATTGTGTATAGAAGACAGATAGTTGATAATTTTGTGAAAGCTAAGTCAGATCATTGATATTAATTACTTGAATCGTGGCATGAGTTCAAAGTCTAAAAGAACAGGTGTGAATTGGAAGTTATCTACTGATCCGTGATCTGCTCTTGGTTGTTACAATTAATGCTAAGGATTTTTGGAAATTATCAATTTCACAGAGCCTAGTTTGGGAAAAAAGGCTTTGACTTTCAAAGTTGAAAGTAGTTATTATGCAAATATTATATGCACGAGTTTTGTTGCAAATTGTATGAGAACAAATAATTATAAAGGGCCTCTTTACAATCTTTGCATTGAGTGTCTAATCATGGAGTTGGTTAGAATGGGTTATAATGGGTCCCCGTTACCTATTGGGGTGGGTATGGGTATGACCTATTATATGTTTTCTTCAAATGGGGAGGGTGTGGGTTAAGTCAAAATGTAAATGGGTATAGTGGGTATGGGTATGGGTTGCTCATACCCGCCCATTTGCCACCCCTAGTGTGTATTTGTATGTATAGATATATATCTATATATATCTTTGTATTTGTATGTATATTTGTGTGTATATGTATGTATAGATATGTATCTATATATATGTTAGTATTTGTATGTATAGACATGTATCTATATATGTGAGTGTATCTGTAATAGTATCATCATCATCATCTAAGCCTCAATCCCAACCATGTTTCGATCGGCTACATGGACCCTTCGTTTCCATTCAGCTCTATCATGGGTCATATTCTAATCAAGATGTAAAGATTCAAAATCTCTTTTTATAAGCTCTTCCCATGTTAATTTAGGCTTTCCTCTCCTTCTACTAATTGTGATTGACTCAAGAGCATTGCTTCGTATAGGTGCATTAGTCGGTCTGTATTGCATGTCCATATCATCTAAGTCAGCCCATGCGCAACGTGTCCTCAATGCTCGCCATCCCCACTTTATTCCTGATATAGTCATTTCTCAAGCGATCTTTTCTTGCTTTCCACAGATCCATCTCAGCATATGCATTTCAGGCACATTCATCTTGTCGAGACCTCATTTCTTCACCCCCAACATTCACTCTTATATAGCATGGTTGGTCATATAGTTGTTCTATAAAACTTACTTTTTAATATGACAGGGACCTTCTGACCACATAATACTCCAGTTGCACTCCTCCTTTTCAACCATCTTGCATTGAACCTGTGACAAACATAATCTTGGACATCAAAGTTTATTTGAATAATAGAACCCCAGTAACAAAATTTATCACATTTTAGTATATTTATTCGGTCCAACTTGGTTCCACCATTCACACTGCGAGATTGGTTGAAATTGCAATGCATATGCTCAGTTTTGCTCCTATAATCATCAATTCATTTGATTCCAATGTCTTTCTTCAAAGTTCAACTTTATCATTCAATCCATCTTTAGTCTCGTCAATCAACACAATATCATCAGCAAATAACATACACCAAGGAATATCATCCTGAACATTTTTTTTCAACTCATTCATAACAAGAACAAACAGATATGCGTTGAGTGCAGAACCTTGGTGTACCCCAACTGTGATAGGCAAAATTGGTGTCTCTCCTTCAAGCATGGAACAAAATTTCGATTGAAATTGTGAAATTTTGCACGAATTTCGTTTTTTAATCGTACGTCGAAACGTCAGTTTGCATGAACTAGTCAGCAATTTCATGAAAATTTCGCAGCTACAGTTGAAATTTCGCAAAACAGGGGGTATTATAGTGCAAAACAGCCCAGTTTGGGCCTTGATATTGTGAAATCAGTGCGAAAAGTAGCACCTATTTCGTGAAATCGTGTTCCATCGACTGGGTTTGTTGGGACTTTGATCTTTTAGCAATTTTTTTGTGATATCTTGCTCTCGAATGCTGCTTTACTTGATTCTAAGGTATGTAAACTCCCTCCCTAGCCCATCTATTACTACTTTTTTTTACTCCATGTTAGACATATCTTAATAAATACTCCAAAAATCCTAAATTTCTAAGTGGCATTTCTCTTAAAATTCTCAAGATCTTGAAGTTAACTTGTAAATCTAAGAAACAATAGTGTGAAATACGTATATCTATACTTATTTTGAGAAGCTAATCAATATATTTCATATATTATACACGAAATGGCTACAAAAGCTTTTTTAATGGAAGTTCTTATATTTTTGCATTTTTCACTTATGTAACCCTATATATATTATAATAGCAGCCTTATACAAAATTATGTGTAAGTTGTAAGTTGTAAGTTGTAACTTGTAACCCTAAATATATTTTTTAATTATTCACTTAAGTAACCCTAAATATATTATAATAGTAGACTTATACAATAAATATACTGACCTACAATATTGTAACTTGTAAGTTATATATCTAAGTTATGAAGTTTATTACTCTAGTTGTTTTAACTTGAAGTTTGCAAGTTTGTAATAGTCTAACTGTCTAACATACTTGACATTTCTGTTCATTTGTGCACTCACTCATCAAGACATGGATCCCACCCTAACCTCTAAACATATAAATTTATTATACAATCTAATGTGTCTATGTTCAAACATTGCGTTTGCAAAATTCCATAACTTAATTCCTTCATTTTGTCATCGAAATTGCCATCGAAATTCTGTCAAAATTGTTCAGGTTCCTTCACTTACAAATGTGGGAGACACCCCCCACATATCCAATATGAAATATTATTGCATATTTGAGTAGATCTTGGTGATTAGATCGTCCTAGTAAATTTTCATGATTTAGTTCGCTTATTTGGTCGTCGAAATCGTTAGGGCCGTAAATATTGAAATTTCGGTCGAAATTTTGAAAAAATTCTGTTTCTGGGCCATCGGACACGACATTGAAATCGACATTTAATTCTATGCCTCCAAGAGTCTTCACACTTGCAGTTGAACTATTATACATGTCTTTTAATCGAGTCAATGTATTACATTGGCACAGCCTTTTTCTTTAAAACTTCCTTGGGTACTCGATCATAAGCCTCTATACTTCTCCACAAACCTCCTTATCAGAAAAATAGCATTTATTGTTGATCTTCCAGGCATGAAACCAAATTGGTTGTTTGATATATAAGTTATAGCTTTTAGCCTCTACTCTTGCAGCTCTGAACATCTCCTTTGTTCTTGTAGATGGGGACTGTAGTACTACTTCTCCACTTATGTGGCATCTTCTTACTCTTCATAATCCTATTAAAGAAATCCATTAACCACATAGCTTCGTCATCTCCCATACTCTTCCATAGCCGTCCAGTCAGCATGCCTTTCTCATTTTCATCTTTTTCAAAACATTCTTAACCTCAAATAGAGAAAGTTGTCGTGTGTAAATGATATCTTTTGTATTTATGTCCCATGGGTCTCTTACATTGTTTACAGTATCTCCATTGAAAAGCTTATAGAAGTAATTTCTCCATTGGTTCTTGATATCATCATCCTTCACTGGCACTCTACCATCTTCATTCTTGATGCATTTTACTTGACTCAAGTCTCTTCTTGTCATTTCTCTTATACCAGACATTTTATATATTATCATTTTTCCTTTCTCTTGTGTCCGACTTCTTATAAATATCATCAAAGGATCTAGACCTTGCCTCTTAAACAGCCTTTTTAGCTTCTTTCTTTGCTTACTTGTAACTTTGGAAAGTTGCATCATCTCAACATTTAGGCAAGCTCCTATAGAACTCCCTTTTGAGTTTGATAGCATTATGCACTTCATCATTCCACCACCAAGTCTCATTCTGTGGAGGCTCACAACCTTTGGACTCTCCGAAAACCTTTTTGGCTATCTTTGTTATGTAGAAGCTCATATTATGCCACATAGTGTTAACATCAGCCTCCAAGTTCCAAGAGCCTTCCTTGATGAGTTTATCATGAAAAGTCAATTTCTTTTCTCCTTTAAGATTCCACCACTTGATATATGCTATCTTGGTTTATGTTATGCTTGTCTTTTTTTAACCTTCATGTTAATATCTAAAAAAACCAACCTATGTTGGGTGGTGAGTTCTTTTCCAGGAATCACTTTACAATCCTTGCATACTTTACGATCCACCCACCTCGTAAGGAAGTAATCAATTTGACTGTAATTGTGCCCACTCTTGAGAGTAATTATTAGAGAGTCTAGTTAATTAAGTTATTTGAGTCTAATTGTATATAGGGTTGTAAATGGGTACGGGTAGACCCACGGACCCGCAAATCCGGACCCTTTAAAAACCCGTCACGGGTCTAATTTTTTATACCCGCATACCCTTGGACTCGTATACCCTTGGACCCGCATATAAGCGGGTCCAATAATGGGTATGCTTGGACCCAGACCCGTGTACCCGTTATACATAAGTAACTATTAAAATAATATGTTTTATATATCATACTTTACTAGTCTAATTAATATAATTATTGAGATTATATCCTACTCTAAGGTTGAGACTAGTCATATAACTAAGAATTAACTATTCTAGTTACAATAACGAACATCATATGTAAACTTAAAATTAAAATGTCTACTCATGTACATTACTTTCTACATAAATTAAATGTTATGATCATGACTACAAATATGTAAACAATTACTCAATTAATTTTATTGTATAGAATATAGCATTGTCTAATATAATTATTACATGTTAATATACTATATGACAACAATATCTTATTGTGTTAAATATATATAACATAGTCATTTATCTTACATAAACAATATGATGTTTTATAGAACTGCTTACCCACATACCCGCACCGCATACCCGCTATTATTGCGGGTACGGGTATGGTGCGGGTCCATGTTTTGTATTATGCGGGTCTAAAACCGGAACCGGACCCGCTAAATTAGATGGGTATGGCCAGACCCACACCGTACCCGCACCGTTTACACCCCTAATTGTATATGGGCCCAAGTGTGTCTTGGCCCATTAGGGTTTAGTCTAAAGTTTGTACGCTTCCCCCTTCTACTACATAAAGGAAGGGGATTAACTTCCTTTACTTTCTAACAATAATCTTATTAGATTCTCTTTTCTTAAAATGGGAGTGTGCCAAAATCATATCATATGCAACTACGAAATCTAATATGCTCTCTCCTTCTCCATTTCTGTTGGCATAACCAAAACCACCATGAAGTCTCATATCCAGCAATGCTACTCCCTAAGTGGCCATTTAAATCAATCCCAATAATAATATTCTCATCTATCGGTATTCCCTGCAGCAATTCATCCATGTCCTCCCAAAAATCCTTCTTAGCCTCCTCGCTACGGCCAACTTGGGGGGGGGGGGGGGGGCACAAGCGATAACAATATATATATATATATATGTGTGTGTGTGTGTGTGTGTGTGTGTGTGCGTGCGCATCTCTATATAGTATATACATATATATATATATATATATGTAAATCTATATGTATATCTATATATATGTACATATATGTAGTGATATATAAATAGATGGGATTATATAAATGGGATTAACATATATTTATATATGTAGTTTTATATGTATTTAATATATACGTATATGTATATATATTTATATATGTATTATTATATGTATTTAATATATACGCGTATATTTATATATATGTATATGTACGCCTCTGTACAATCTGAGGCTTACTCCTCGCCTCGCTGAGACAAAAATGCCTTAGTGCACCTCACGCACTTTAAAACCTAGGTCACATGTACGAAAACTGGTCAAAATTTAGACAATTTTGACAATTTTGAACATAGCTTCCTATGTAAAGCATAGGCCGGCGAGTTTTTATGACTTTTCGCTTGTTTTCATGATTTTTTACTATTTAACGAACATTCATCTTTTTTCATGAAGTTTTATGATTTTTTGTATCATTTTAATACAAAATATTGATTTTCAAAGTTAATTTCCATGTTAATATTTTTTTAACAATTTTAGTAGCCCTCTTATGATGTGACCTAATTGATTTGAACATCAAGAATTCCCCCTATGCTCCTACACCACAACGATAAAAGCTTCCACTATACATCTTGCAAAACTACTTTTTCCATACTTATGGGATCTTTTATGGTGTACACATACATGATAATTCTACATATAGATATGTATATATGCATACATACATATCATATATATACATCTGCGCGTGTGTAAACATGCCTAGATACCTAAAATAGTTTACATATCAGACTTATTCTCGCTGTTTCCCCAAACACAAGGCAGTAAAAGGAGATTGAAAGAGGAAGAAGAATTCAACAAAACAAAATAAAAACAGCAGTAGCAGATGCTGAAATAGAAAATATAGAGGAAGGAAGAATCGTTCAGTGATAAATAAATGAAAACGTGCAAACAACAGTAGCTGTGAGAGGAAATTTAGGAGGAAGGAATCAGAAAAAGAACAAGTATATGCAAATAGTAGTAGTAAATCTGGGAGCATGAGATATACGACAAATCTGAAATACATGCACCATACTCACAGAGTAGTAGGAAGGGATACAGGAGGACAAAAAAAGCAGCAGCAGTAGGATATAGGGATAAAATGCAAGAGAAAAGATAAAAAAAGAAAAGAAAAAGAAGCAAGACCAACGGACATATGAGGAAGTAGATAAAATTTAACAAACAACACTATGAGGAGTTACCTATTTGGCGCAAATCAGACCTAAATTTTCCAGAATCAGAGTTGTTTTCCCCCAGATCAGACCTAATTTGCCAAAATTTGACCCGATTTGGTCTGACTCAGAACTATATCAGCCATAAAATGACTCAAGGTGACCTAAGCTGACCAAATTTAGACTTAATTCATCCTAATTTGTCTTTAAATGGCTTAATTTGAGTCTAAAACGCCTTAGACGCCCACGTACACACTTAATAGGCTGGGCGCCTAGTTGAGGTGCCTTGCCTAGCGCCTAGGCGGCGCGCTGGCACCTTGACAACTAAGGTATATATACACAATAAAATGCAGATAACTTGGGTTTCTCGATGCTCTGCCGATCTGAGGAGAACATGTGATCAGACATGACCTATCCTCCTCATTGGCCATTGCAGCGGAGGAGGTAGACACCTCAGAGTCAAAGCATGTTACTACATTAACCAAGAAGAAGCAACCAGCAGATCGAAGACATGCCTACTTGGATGATGAGACCTGCAATCGGACAGATATAGCATGGAATCGCAGTGTGCTTCTCTATGCGATGGGGAGATTTCCCTTCTCTTAATATCTCCAGTCGCGGATAAGATGTGAAAGTCGAAAGGGAACTTTATGCATTATTCAAATCCAATGATTTTTCTTTTTCATATTCAACATTGAAGATGTGATTGTTTTATCTAACAAGTTGAGATGGTTTGATAACCAGCCCATCAATTCATGAAAGAAGATAAACAAGGCAATGAGCTTTTTGAAGAACTTCTAACATTCATCTATGTATGGACTCATCTACAAAGTCTGGGCTGCAATTGGTTAGGGGAAGTGATAATGAGGTGTGGCCACTGTTCGGAAAATCCCCCGCTTAGGCCGAATAATCGGCAGAATATTCCTTTTTGGGGGTCTACCGAACCGATTATCAATAATCGGCCGATCGGGGGAATAATCGGCCGATTAATCGGCGATTTTCAAAATCAAATGCTACTAATAATTTTTTTTTTACATTAATTTTTTCTAATACTACTATTGGTCATTACAATTACATTCTCTTCTTCCAATTTACATATTTGGTCTTCTGCTCATGTTTTCTCTATAAGTTTATAGTTAGTGTTTATTGAACTGATCCTTACTATTGACGTTTTCTCTATAAGTTTATAGTTAGTCTATTACTTATAAATGTTTCTAATTACTTATCATTGTCATTATTATATGGTCAATATATAATTTACATATCCTTATGATTAATATTAAAAAAAATCAAAACCGATTAAAACCGAATATTCTCCCGCTTATACTCCCGCATACCGTATATACTTTATTCGGTACCCTCTCCGCCCGTACACCGATTACCGCTTTTCAGAACACTGGGTGTGGCTGTGAAGTAGAAGGGCGCTCAGACTGTTTTATCATCCCTAAGCCCCGAAAGTGTTTTAATAATCGTGTGAAGCGGCCGCTTAAGCTTCAACAGGCCCTAGCCGATTAAAATACACCTTAGACGGATGTTGAGCGCATTAGAGTTAAGTGGTCACCTTTAGCCTGCTTTGCTTTTGTTTCCCATGTTTAAGCGGTCATTTTTTGTTGAGGCGGCTTAGTCAGGCCCAAAACTTTTTTTTGTCATGATGTACAAGTGCTTCTATACAACACCTTGTTTCTTCTTACTAATTATGTAATATTATCAATTTCAGTATGTCATATAGATATCTTCTAATGTGCAGTGTATAGTACACACTGTATTGAATATATCTTCTACGCAGGGGCGGAACCAGAAATGCACAATAGGAGGGGCTGAAAAATAAAATATGCAAGCATCAAGATTCGAACCTGCACCACTTGGACAACTAAAGGTGCAAAGTACCACTTCAGTTAGACACTCTTTCTGTTGGGGATACTTTAAAGTTTAAACATGTATATATCTACATATGTTAGTATTATTATATTTTTATAAGTGTATTTCATCATTCTTTTGGGGGGAAGGGGAGGCTAGAGCCCCCCCATCTCCCACCAAGCTCCGCCCCTGCTTCTACGTTATATGTGCTAGTTAGCTATTTTATACTCAGTAAGACATTGACATCATTGTCAGTAACGTGATTTGGTACTTTTCTGAATATACTTATTTATATGCTTATATTAAATAGTAACATAAATATATTGTTGGCTACTGATTTAATATATTCTTAGCTACTAATTTCATATAGCTAGTAAGCTATTTTATATTCAGTAATATTAACGTCAGTAATGTGATTTGGTACTTATATAAATATATACTTATATGCTTGAAATAAATGAGTATAAATGTTTAGTTAGCTACTGATTAATATATTCTTAGCTTTTGATAAAATATAGCTAGAAGGCTATTTTCTTCTAACAAGTCTGACATTGATCAGGTTATTTGCTGTGGATGGCTGATTTTATTAACTCTTTGTTGTTGTTACTTGGCATTTATTTTAAAGGAATACATAGGTTTATCTAAGTAAACATTCATAATTTATATTTTATGCAGTATATTTGTATATAAAATGTTAAGACATATTTGAAAATTAAGCATCTGCTTTTAAAAAAAGCTCCCACTTGACGCTTAAGCGGCTACAAGGTCCTGCCTGCTTGCTTCCTGCTTCACACTTTCGAACATATTGATATTGATCCCTGACTTTTAGGCAAGGCAAGAGTAAACTCAGAGCGCAGAAAAGATGTCCACAAAGGAAATTTTCGAGCATAGGCAAGCAGCCTCTACGTGTGCGGATGATTATGAATGCCTTTCTAGTGGTTGCAAATTTTGAAGGGCGTTCGGCCACACCGACTATGCATGCTAGGAGAGCCCTTATCCACATAAACACGCAAATAAGGTGGAGAAGATAGTCTGGCAAAAGAAAGATAAAGGGAAGATATTTGTGGATGCTAAGGAGCAATACATTGATGCTATCGTTCAACTAAAGGATAAAGGCAATGTTATCAGGACAGGACCGGTCATCAAACCGGTGAGGCTACTGCTTACCGGTTAACCGGTTCGACCTGTGGTTGAACCGGTTCAATTGATAACATCAACAATGTATAACAATAATAATTTTTAGAACTCACAATAAAGTCATAATCTCATACCTCACAACATGCTAATGTTTCATACAAAATGAAACTTCAAAATCCAAAGTTCAATAACAGAAAACGATTCTAAGCATAATTAGACCCCTAAGTTCTCGTAAGAGTCGGGGTTGGGAAAGTGAGGGTCCAAAAATAGTTCACGTGTTGAGAGGTGAAAAGGAAATTATAGTCACCTACTCATTGGTTGAGACAGAAGCTCTGGTTAATCAAACCGGTGCACTAGGTTTAACCGGTGAACCGGTCAGGTCTGATAGGTTCGACCGGTGTCTGACTAGTTGGACCAGCATTACCGGGTTTTAGCAATAACCGAACCGGTAGGGGTGCTGGTTCAAGATCCGACCGGTCGGACCGGAAGATCCAGCCGGATTTTAATAACACAGGATAAAGGGAAGATAGTTGGGGGCCTTATGTCATCTATCTATGTTTTGAAACTTAACTCAAAAGCTCTCACCTGTGTCTAGATCGCACATTGTGGGTTTTGTGGATTCCAGAAAAGAAAGTTTGATGTTTCAGAAAAAACTGCTCCAAAGTTCATTACAAGAAGGGTTTCTCTGAAAATACCTTTACACTCGCAATAACATCTGTGGCACCTAACCGTACTCTTGCTGATCCGGTAGCCTGTAAAGAAAAAGTAAAGATCACAAACAGGTAGGGCTTCATAAAAGAAGACGGGATAAAAATATAAAGACAGACAGCATGCATATTCTCAAGCAGAGGGATGGGGCCAATAGGACCCAAACAAATCACCTGGGGTATTACTCCAGTTTCAATGGAGATAGGACGGAAATGAAGCCTCTTCCGACCATCACATCGAAGATCTTGTTCTATTCCACCTCGTATGAAGTTTTTCTCCCCCACAGACAATTCTCCCACCATCCTCAAACAGGCTCACTTGATCAGAACTGAGTCAGAGAAGGAGAACGTGATTCAAGGCAATCTTAATGATCAAATTGAGCAGAAGAGTTAAAGCATGAAGTAGGGATGACGACAACAGGGATTAAACTGTAAGACAGAAGGATAGGGGTGAAAGCATAATAAATATGGGTAACATCAAACGCAGCTCTTCTCTTTTCTAAATTGATAGAAATTGAATCAGATATTAAAGTCCATTATCCTTTTTGGTGAAAACGGATATGAATGCGACCCAGATAAGAACAATCTGCAGAGAAGTCTATAAGTTTATACATTAAAATAACAAATTTGAATGCAGATATAAGTGTAACATCACAACAGATGTGCTTAAGCACTCTGTTTCTATAAAATAAGTCAGATTAATCGAGTTTTTCCCCTGACAAGTAGTCATAGAATGGGATAATTCAATCTTTTAACTGTGTAAATAAGAAAACACACTGGCAGGTTAAAAAAAAGCATATTCAAAAGTAAAATGGAAGATGAACGAATCAAGTAGTTGCCTACTCAGCCCATTGGCTAGGCTTTAAGGACACAAGTGAACTAATCTACAAATGTAACCTCACCGCTGATGAGCATATTAGTTTCCCACTATCCGCAAACTGTCCATAAACGGTATCAAGTTATTTATTCCATACGAAGTTTATAACTGATGTGAGTCTGATCGCTGACTCGTTTTTATAGTGCTTTAAAATAGTAGCCATTTTCCAATTCAGGTTCAGAAAATTGGGAAATGCTGGGCAGTCAAAAAGGATAACTGTACTGTCTCAGTTTCATATAATTTTATATATAAAACATTATATAATGCCTTACTAAAAAAATACAAAGCCCTTCATATATATATATATATATATATATATATATATATATATATATATATATATCTGTGTGTGTGTGTATGTATATGTATATATTTGTTCTAGCTAGTCTTTGTCGGGAATACCGGCATATAGGAATACTGTAAAAACAAAAAATTAACGAAAAGACATTATCCTATTCAGGTTCAGAAAATCAGTAAGCTAGGCAGTGGAAAAAGCTCCCTGTACTATGTGATTTCTCAGTGAGTAATCAATTTTGTAATATTTCTACGTAAAAGAATTTTTAAGTACATATCATTTTCCAATCTAGTCTTTATTGGAAATACTAGCATTCAGAACACTAGAAAAATGAGAGAGAAGAAAAGGGACATCAGATACTCAATAGGCAATATGCAGAAGATTCTCATTTTCTATTTTACTAAAAAAGATCAAAAAATAGGATAAAAAAACAAAAAAGAACTATCTTTGAATGTTAAGTAATTTCCTAATAATATACAAAGGCACTGCAAAGTGGATTCGTGTTTGTTGTTGAGACGCTTACCTTTAGGCTCCATTTTTCTTGACTGTCATTTATATATTATGGTATCCTGTATAAACTGTATATATCCTTAAAGTATAAGAAAGACAAATGGGCAAACATAAAATAAGGGGCCTAAGAGACAAATCTCTTCCATACATATGGGATACGATTAGGATATTAGAAGTCCAATATTATGAAACATGTAAAAACGAATTGTATATATAGAAGAAAATTTCACTAAAATGCATGATGTTTATTTGTTTTCACAAATCTATCTTGACGTTTCAAAAATATCAAACTAGTACATCGTTTGTCAAATATATTAACAAATGTATGACAGATACATGCATTGTTGACTTGCTAATGATTATATAATCCATATCTATACATTGGGGAAGAGAAGGATGCAAATGGTTGGTTAGTAAAATTTAGCATGCTAATGTCAAACATGTGTTTATCTAATCATGTATACTTCTGCTAATAAATTTAACGAGATATTGTGGTGTATAGTTCCATTTATGTATAGTGTGCTTGTAAAATTGATATAGGATGGTTTTATTTCTCTATTGCAGATGTAATACATGGTAGGTGGGGTGTATACAAATAGATAATGGTATCCTGTTATGATTGCACGTAATCATTATATATTAGTTAATTTAGTTAGTAAAACATGTTTATTTTGTAATTCTTAAAACATCATGATATATTTGTTAAGATAACGAAATCCATTTATAATTATAAAACTAACCCTTATATAAAAGGCAATGTAATTGCAAATTAGCACTGGAGTTTCCTAGAAATCCAATGCTCAACAACCATCCTAGGAGATTCAAGATGTGTCTAAATTCAGCAGTTATAGATGCACAATAAGATGTAAGACCGAGAGAGAGAGAGAGAGAGAGAGAGAGAGTGAGAGTGAGAAAGGCAGAAAGAAATAAAAACAGAAAGAAGGTAGTGGCATAAGAGTCCTTTGATGTCGTTTTGGGGATAAAATAGTTGAAATGGAATATAGCATGAAATAGTTATAATGGAAGGGACCTCAACTTGGAATTTTGTTGGCCAGACGATCTTTATGCACCAAGCTTGAAGAGAGCAGCGATACTACTTCAAATTATGCACTCCGCGCTTGTTGTCGTCGGTGATTACCATACCCATGGCTTCAAAAAAACGACAAACTAGAGCACTATACCAGCACCAGCAAGGTTAATTTCCATGGAATATAAGCCTGTTTTCTTGACCAACTCTTCCAGCCCGCAAGCCTAATAAGAGAATATATAGTGTTCTAGTTTTAAAACAAATATACTATATAAAGCATCATACATTAAACATATGAAATTACACGTAAATTGCAAAATATACAATTATGCATATTTCTATATACACATATACTGTATATTGTGTATGAAGTGCATGCATTGATATAAGTATATGTGTGTATTGAAGTGTATATACACTGATAAACACATTTAAACATGTATATGAGGATATTTGCATTGGTAGATATGTATGAATTAAAATCTGTATTTTATATATATATATATATATATATATATATATATAGAGAGAGAGAGAGAGAGAGAGTCAGTCTAGAATACACTCGAGTGTATTCAGAGCGGAATACACTCAAGTAGTTTTCCATGATGCAATATTTTTTTTGAAAATCTAATCCGTTGATCTTCTTAAACATCTCGTGAACAACTCATTCGCAAAATTTGAACACATTTGGATATGTATAGCTCATGTTATTAAGACCGCAAAAATTATGCATTTCAAATTAGTTTTGCACGTTGATTTTGTTGCCCTTGGATGAGTGACTTACACTCATCCAAATGGGCTCAAAATTTATATGTAGCCTAGTTATAGTATGACGGTGAAGATCAACGGTTTACATTTTGTAAAAACTAATCTTGATATGCAAACACACTTAAGTGTATTCGTGCGATCCGTACACTCGAGTGTATTCTAGCCTGACTATATATATATATATATATATATATATATATATATATATATATATATATATATATATATATATATATATACAGAAATATGTATATATGTATGCTTATAAATGTATATATATTGAATGTGTACATATTTAACATATGATATGAATATATATAGAAATGCATACATAAACATGAATATAAATGTATTAATGAGTGTGGATGTGAATGCATGCGCATAAGTAGTTCAGATATATTTAACTAGCATACATATGTACTTGGATTTCAGCAACCGGACGCATAACCCGCATATGTGACGGGCCTGGCGGCCGCATACTGGGTTGCAGATGCAGATGTGGTGTCGTTAGTAGAAAAACGACATAAACAGCCGCATACATGGCCACTTAAATCAACTTTGCGAACAAAAACATCAATCACCAAGTACTCTTGTTCTACAAAGGTCATATCATGCTCAAAAAGGACATCTCGTTGAAGGAAGCCATCCTCCCCATGACGGAATGGTGTCTCGGTCGAGAGTCATTTTGACTATGAGAAATATCTATGTTGCAAGCATAAGGATTTCTACTGTTAGGGCTTCCACATGGATGTCAAAGAAGATGCTAAAATGTGACAACTACCAACTCCAAAGGTACGCCACAGTGCCACTAGCAAGAATTCAATTGACTATACCACAAGTAGAGAAATTTGGTAGGAAAACAGTATCGAGTACTTTTAAGGGACTGGTCCCATTCCATGGTTACTCGAACATTCTAGCTGTGGTTGTCTGGTTGATTGGTTGAGCGAGTGTTGCCACTTCACTCAAACACCCCTTCATGGGAAAAGTGACAGCCAAGACATTTCTTGCTGGTGTTATAAAGCCCCAAAATGTGCCAATACTAAAAACTGTGACAAAGATCAACTCTTCACAAAGCAACTTTTACTGTTCATTCTCCCATGTTACGGAAAAAAATGGGTTTCATCTTAGAACACCATCCCCTTAACGGAAGGAAAATTAAAGTCCTGAACATGTCTCTACATACCTCAAGTGTTATTGCTCATTGACAATAAAGGAGCAGCTGCTACATTGTCTCTGTCGGGATAATTTTAATATAACGTCGGTTGGCACCTTAACACCAGCATCCATTGCAAATCATTTATTGCCATGAACCCTCATCCATCATTTCTTCTGTGAGGGGCACGCCAAGCTACTAGCACCATGTGAGATGCTTTCAGCTAGGAAAATAATTCCCGCCAGTTAAATCTCTTCCTCATCTAGTCTTAGAATCAAATGCAACAATAGACTATAGCTTATCAGCAAACCTCCAGGTAGACCATTGCAATAACAGACTAGCAACTTGATGGTAAAGAACCTTTTACATCCAAAGCTGAGTGACCAAGATATCACATCGTCTTGAACCCTAGTCACCCTAAGACTCACCCCCATCTTCTGCATTTCTTCACTCAAACGATGACATGGAGCACCCAAGAAAATAACTAAATCCTAAATCCTAGAATGGTTTCATGTCAAAAACATGTAGTCACTAAAGTTCTAGTCTATTGGGTTGATTGATATCCGAAGGAAGCTAAGTGAATGTTCTACTCCAAGCTCCATTGGAACTTGTAAGATGACTAGGACACATGACGCGTGATAAGACCTTCAGAGGATGGTGATAGGCCCACCTTAGCCACGCCTTCCCTAGCAACACTTGCTATCAATGGTCCTTGCAAACAGTCACTTGCAACCACGACCACCAACAATTGTTGTTGCTTGCAACCCTACAATTCCAAGACTTTTTCTATTCCATTTGAATTTCATCCATTCTTGTTTCCAAGATAGAGGATCTTACATGCATTATTGACATCATGTATCGCCTTCCACCCCAATCACGAGAAAGCCACATAGGCATGGACATTGTCCATCAAAGTAGTGCAAAGTAGTATGTTGTGTACATGCATAGAGGATACCTCTTGAAGTATATGTGGCATGCAAGCATGGGTGGGGATTAGCAATTATTTTTATGAATTCATTGTATGCTAATCAAAATTATGTTAGAATTATAAAAAAAAGCATAAATTGTGTAACTTAAACTTGAATTTTAATATAATTATAGTATGGATGAAGCTTAAGATCATAAAGTAATATGTCATCTAGGAAGCACGGATACGGATACATTTCGGATAAGGGTACGGGTACGGGGATACGGCAATTTTTGAAAATATAGGATATGGGTACGGCATGGGTACGACATTTTTTTATATTTATTTAAATAATTTTAAAAAATTAATAGTATATTTATTTTAAAAATAGACGAAGGCAGTCAAATTTCATTTATAAATCACAATATATCTAAAGAAAATCGAAACCAATTCCATAGTATAGAACCATGATATAAAAGGGGTCTTTCATTCATATTAATGTCAGATAGAAGTTACAAAAAGACGTCATAAAATCATATTCTAAACCATTCACATTTCATGTATCATTTAATTTTGTGTTGTAAAGTGTGTCATGTCATCTGTGACACCAAACCATCTTCTTTCGTCTATAAGAAGTAATTAAATATTTATGTATACAATAAGTATATCCAAATTTCTGCGTGGAGACTTGGGATCTGTTTTGTTTCCTCAAGGGGCACACTTTGTACCTAAAGTTTTTGGTTTTATTAGTAACAGGTTTTTTGAGCGACACGTAGGTATATTAACAGCAAGACACAGTGAAAAAAGTATATCCAAATTCCAAAATTTAAAAAACCGAACTGAAATATGAAACAGCAGAGGCAATTATAGACAAGTAGGTATATTAACAGCAAGACACGGTGAAAAAATCAGAATTACTAAACAGAAAAATTAGAGAAAGCTAGAGAGGCTTATGTTCAAAGGGGATGAACAAAGGCAATGCCAAAATAGAATTCCGAAAAGAGTTAAGAGAGAAATGCAGAGGCTAGAGGCTGTAACCACCAATAGAAAATTGAATCCCTTTGAAGAAGATGAGGCACAAAGGCTGTACGTTAACCACCAATAGCCCGTTGAAGAAGATGAGGCACAAGCCGCACAACAATAGAAATATGAAGTGGACTGAAGCAAAACCAAACTTCAAAATATATCGCACAAGCCAAAGGAGCCGTTTTACTGATTTGCAAAGAGAATCAGTAAAAACGCAGGTCAATCCGTTAAAAGAAGGTCTAAAAAACGAAAAAAAAGGCTTAAATGGGTCGGGCCGTATCCAAAACGTATCCAGGCAAAAAAAAAACAGAAAAAAGGGGGATACGACTGGAGAGGTATCCAATACGTATTTAGGGGTACGGCACCTATTTTGGAGTATTTGTGCTTCCTAGTATGTCATCTAAATTGACTCCTAGCAAACAGTAACATATTAATAATATTACCCATTGGGAGGCGAAGGCAACTAATATAGTAAACCAATGAAGATTAATAAAATGGCAAATTACTGACATCATGGTTTAAAATTTCGGTCGAAATTGCGAAACTTCGGTCAAAATTTCGGTTTTGACCGGTACCAGACAGCAAAATGGACAATCCAAATGGTCAAAATTTCTGATTTTTTAATTGCATTGAAAAAAATTTAAAAATCTTACAATCCTAAATAAATGTGGGAGACCCCCCTGAGTTAATTGAATCCAAAATATAAGATCTAACATGTTATTGTATGAGAATATATGTAGTATACATTGTATCATCAAAACCCTGATTGAAACAGTTTTGTATATTTTCATTCAAAAATATAGGAGCCCCTCACCATATACCAACATATGATATTATTGCATAATTCGGTGTATCTATGTGCAGAACAAGGTTGGGGAAATGTCTATATCCGAACCGACTCTCTGAAGGTTGTCTCTGAAATCACTAAGTCAACCCCTCTGCCAAAGCTTAAACCCTATGCCATGAAGATGAGGAAGTTGTTTGGAAGCTGTCACAAATCGTCCCTATTCCACATCAGCCAGAAGCTCAATGAGCCGGCTGACGCAATTGCAAAACATTGCCTCAACATTAGGAGTCAAGTCCGTTTTCAGCATTCTATTCCCACTTGGTTTAATATTGATGTAAGTGTTAGCATTCCTTCTGTTTTAACCGCACTAGAGAGCGGGATAAATAATAACTAATCTCTAGTTTGCCAAAAAAAAGGTGTATTTATGTATGTAGATCATCATGGTAACATTTTATGACTTAATTTCTTTATTTTGTCATCGAAATCGTCAAAATTTGCATCAAATTCTTCAGTCGAAATAAGCGGAAATATCAAAATTTAGGTTAAATTTCTGTTTCTGGATAATCGGAAACGACATCGAAATTGACATTTTAAACATGGATTGACATATTACTGACATTACCAATTGGTAAATGAAGGTACATAATATATCAAACCAATGAAATGGTAATTTGTGATGAATCCCAAAACCAAGATGGTCAAAGAAGTTACAAGTAAACTTTGTCTGCATCTATAACAATAAGTAACTAAGCTTACCAAGTACATGAAATATTGTAATTAAGTAAACAAGTAAATGAATGGGTGGGAGACGAAGAAGAAGATAGGAAATGAAGAATGTCACTAAGAGCACAAAGGTCAGTAACAGGAGGAAGACGTTGCTAAGGGAGGAGAATGAAGAAGAAGAGGATTAAATAGAAGACCAAGAAGGACAAGGAAATTAGAAAGACAAAGACAAAGAGGAGGAAGACAAGGAGTAGCAGTTGGTGGTGATGGTAGTGGAGTAGGAGGATTGGAGAAGGAATGAATAGAAGTCAACGGGAGGAAAAGGATTGCAAAAGAATGGTAGTATAAAGTAAAAGACGAGGAAGTGGACGAAAAAGAGGAAGAGAAGGAATGAGGAAAACAACACAAGACTGGGGAACAAGGAGAAAAATGTCCAATTTCAATGTTGCTTCGATGGCCACGGAAACATAACTTTACAAGAATTTCCAAGAAATTTTTTACAAATGAGTTCCTAACGTTGCGATGGTGTTAGAGAGTCTATTTACTTAGGTTGTTTCAATCTATTTACTTAAGTTATTTTAGTCTATTTGTAATATGGGCTTAGTTGTGTCTTGGCCCATTAGGGTTTGTCTTGTATCTGTATGCTTGCCCCGAATCCCATATATAGGAAAGGGGGGTTGCCTCCTATCAATAAGAAAAACTCTACACAAGGGGTTTCCCCCACTCATATCGTTTTCAACATGGTATCAGAGCACGTTCTCCCGTGCCATCCCCAACCCTAAGAGAGAGAGAGAGAGAGAGCACAAAAGAAAGTTGCCTCCCCTTGCGGGTGGCCACCGCCGCTAGGCATTGCTAGGTTGCCCGTAGGGATTTCCCTACTCTTCTTGGAGTCGTCTCCATGAGCCATTTCCATCTTCAATAACAAAATCATCCGCTTTGAAGTTGCTGCTACTAGATCTATATGGGTCGTCATGCCACCGCCATGATTTGCTACATTTTGAGCCTCCAGATTAATCCTATTTGTCGTCTTCATCTATACAGTTGCAGATCTGCACTGTCGTCATCTATCCTTTGTAGATCTATACCGCACTCATTTACATCCTTGCAGATCTCTACCACCTTTGTCATGTATGCATCTATTGAGATCTAGTCCCAAATTTGGGATAAAGATCTCCCCTTTCTGGAGATTTTGAGGAGATACTAAACTGATATGGTGGAGATCCGGAGTGGAAAATCCATCTTTTACTATTGAATCTGGGGTTTTTCTGCTATTGTTCGATGTCGACACGGCGTATCGTTGCTTGACACGACGTGTTCTCGGAGATCTGCTTCGTTTGCGACTTCGTTCGCCGCTGTAAGACATGATGTCACTTTTGGACACGGTGAGTTGCTTGTACCTTGACAAAGCGTGTCATCTTTTGACACGGCGTGCCACCTACTTCTACCCCGAGATTTAGAAATCAACACGGCATGTCTTTTCAGTGGCGTGTCAATTGTTATTGTTGCTACTGTGATATCAGACATGTCGTGTCGATGAAGAGACACGGCGTATCCGCTGCTTACTGTTGCTACATCTTGGCGTGCTACATCATCTACTCGTGCTTTTGTCCTTTTCTAACTAGCAACAATTGTCTTCCCTTTTTAGCAATTTTATATTTGTGTACACTCCCTAGTTTTTTGCCCTACTTACCTTTTGCCTACCTCCTCAATCCTTGCTCCACCCCCATATACATATCCAACCTATTGATCCTACAATTTTTTTACCTTGTCCAAAAAAAAATTACAGTGGCTCTGCCCTTGCATTTCGGGTCGTAAAAAGATCCATTTGTTTTTCTACACGGATCTATGTAATTGGGTCATGTTGCATATTGACTCGCATTATCAGCTACCTCCACATATTTGCCTACACAACCCTACTTCTACCATTGTTTTTACTCTTCACTCCAACCATTCTCTTGACTCTTTTCGTGGTTGGCGTGAGGGGGAGAATAGAGGATGAAGAGTAGAGGGAAGAGATGAGATGGAGGAAAGATGAAGAGAAGAAGATCCTTATTCTACTGCTATATGGATCTCCATGCTACTTTTGCTGCTACTATGTGATGTGCTTTTAACTGCTATATGGATCTTCATACTACTATTTAGTGCTACGATGTGGCGTTTCTTTGCTTCTATGTGGATTTTGCACTGTTATGTGGATCCCTCATGCTACTTTTGTTGCTTCTATGAGGATTTTTTTGCTTCTATTATTACTTATTCATCGTCATTTTATTTGATTACTGCTACTACTTTACTTGCAATATCTATTGTTGATTTTCTGTCGATGACGTCACTATTGCTACTTATGCTATGATTAGCACATTTACCTTACTGCTTTGTGAGTTTGCACTACTGTTGTCCATGTTCTGTTTGCACGTTGACTCTTTGTAAGTGCGTTGCACACATCTTTGTGATTGTGACCCAGCACTGGACATGTCAAAATGGGTCATTGACCAGTGGGCACCCACGGGTCGACCCGTTTAATACTGGTTTGGGTAGGGATTTAACCACCCATTCAATTATGGGTCAAACCCGACCCAAGATGTTTATTAGGTGGGTCCTATGGGTTGACCTACAGACACCCGCAGGTGAACCACTTACAAAGGACATATAATAAAATTAAATTCTATAAATGAGTGCTTATGAGAATTTGTAGATATGATTATATAACTAGTGAGCATTTGAATATATTGTGTTTCCTTCTTACGTATCATATGTATTTGACATACTTGAACTTACATGTATATATATTTCTAAATGTTTTTCTCTGTGTTTGATTTTGCCAATAGTTGTGTATCTGTAATAATAACAAACATTTCTACTATATACTGATAGAAATGATAACATCATCCTAATTTGTTCTTATCATCAAATTGTAATAGTTGTTTCTGTGTGTTGAACATTTACATGCATCGGCAAATTGTTCATCTTTTATATTTTATACTAAACAAAACAATTGAGTACTTTGTAGTGTTTTAAACACTAATTTATGACACAAAATGTAGTTTTCTATTATGACTGACGTGAAATATAATAAAATGAATGTTGTAGATAAAAAGAGAGACACATGAAGAAAACAATTAAAAAGTTATATTTATATAATTTCTAAAAAGAACTTTGAGTTTTACTACAAGTTCTATGGGTATCGCGGGTCGACAAGTGACCCGTTGGGTTGGGTATGGGTGGACTGTTGTACGACCCATTTAGAAGTGGGTCTTTTTTTACCCGTACATGCAATGACCCGAGCCGAGCCAGACCCAACCCGACCCACTCGTTTGACAGGTCTAACCAGCACTCATTGGATATTGACATTTGCTACAAGGATGGAAATTATATGATGAGATGATGATGATATTTTTGGTGACTTCCATGCTATGATGGAGCTTCATGTTTTTTTGCTACTGTTGTTCATCTTGGAGACTTTTTGTTGCTTTCTACTTCAGATATTGGTCTTTTATCGGCTACATCATCTATAGTCTGCTACTGTGTTCCAGCACTCTCTGGCTTGTTCATGCCTGGAGCATGTTGACTCTTTTCTTGTCCATGCCTTGTATGCACGTTATCCTCTATTTATTGTGTTCCAGCACTCTCTGGCCTATGATGATAGCGACTGTGATAAAGATCATGATGCCTACATATTGATGTTTAATCTACTTCAGATGCTACTACACGCTGGTTAAAAAGCTCCTTCTACCTGGTACCTGCCTATGTACCCGCTTTTGGATTATCTGCTTGAGGAGGAGTATTTGAGTACTTGAGTGCTTGAATGACATTATAATATTGAGGGAAGAAATTCTTGGACGGGCTTGGTTATCTTTTTATTTTGTTTCGTCTATTTGTCTCTCAGTTTGCAAGCTGACTTGGGATTCTCCCAAGCTCCAACTTGAGGGGGAGTGTTAGCGAGTTTATTTACTTAAGTTGTTTTAGTCTATTTGTAATATGGGCTTAGTTGTGTCTTGGCCCATTAGGGTTTGTTTTGTGTTTGTATGCTTCCCCTTGATCCTATATATAGGAAAGGGGGGCTGCCTCCATAGTAACAAATTCGGTATTCGGGATACGTACGGTCGAGCTGAAAAATTCGGTATTCGGGAATTATGCGGAAAATTCAGCTTAAAAACGGTCAACGCACGGTAAAAGTTCGGTCAACTATTCGGGAAAAAGTCGGGAAAAAAATGGATATATATACATACATATATATACATGTTTGCAAAAATATATTAATTGGGCAACAAACTTGAGATATGGAGTGCAAATTAAGGTGCTAAAAATGAAAATTAAAGTTTGCCACATCTTGGCTTACAAAAAAGAAGGCATCTTAGGACCAAAGAGTAGTAGACCATTACATTAACATCACACAACAATCAAGTTTAAAGTCTATTACACCTCTGGAGACATAAAATCAAGATTGAAAGGCTCATAATCAAATTCAACATTTGTTGTAGTAGTCATGGAAATTACAAGAGAAATCGCTGGACGAGATTTCAAAACAAATTGATATAATCATGGAGATTACAGCCACAATACTTAGTTAGAACATAGAAGAGACTCTACTGCTGTTGGATTAGTAGAGGAGAAAAGGGGAGGGTGACTATGGGGGGGAGGAAGACAGAGAAGGTGAAACAATAATCTAAAATTGATGGAAATTAAGACAGGGGCCGATGGAGGAAGGGGGAAATGCGATGGCGTGATGGAAAATTTAAGGAGGAAGGTTCAGCGGAGCGTGCCTGTTGGGGAGGATGAAGGGGGATGGTCGGGTATGGCTTTCATGCCACAACAAACTTCTGGTGGCCGCAGCAACTAAGTGAGAGTGAGGGGATGGCGGGGCGGAAAGATGAGTGAGGAAGGTTCATGGGAGGGTGATTGTGCAGCCGACCTTGCTGCTGCGGTTGTGCAGCTGCTGGAGCGGGAAGATAGATGAGGGGATGAGGGTGGACGGAGGATGAGTGGGGGAAGACCACAGAATATTAGGAGAAGAGGGGACGAAGGAGGGGAAGAAGTTGAATAAAAAAAAATACATAGGGGACATACCTGGAGAAGCAGCCGTAGGAACCGAGGAAGCTGCTGAAAGCCGCCGGCCCGCCGCAAGCGCCGTAGTCGGTGCTCTCCTTCTCGCCTGATTTGGGTCCTGCAGCCTCAGGCGGTGCTCTCCTTCTCGCCGGCGTTGGGTCCTACAGCCTGCAGGCAGTGCTCCAGCAACTGCTCCTCACCGGCAATGCTGCTCCAGCATCGGGCGCAAGAGGGGTTCTAGCGGGGGAGTCGAGGGGTTCTCGCGGGGGAGTCGAGGGTTTTGTGTAGCGATGGGCTGAATATGACTGGGGAAAAAATAAGTGGGCCGCACAGTACCGTTCAAAACGCGAAAAAAACGAAAAAAACACGTTTAAAACGAAATGTACGTATAAAACGCGTGTATAAAACCCGTGTAAAACGTTTAATACGTTTTGAAGTATAAATCGGCCGTAACATACGCTGGATGAAAAAATCGCGTTTTAAACGCGTTTTTTCAAAAAAAACGGCGGTTTTTTTGTTACTATGGCTGCCTCCTATCAATAAGAAAAACTCTACAGGAGGAGTTTCCCCCACTCATATCATTTTCTACATATGGTAAATTAATAAATGAATTTATGAAATTCTACCAGAATTATCTACTAGTGTAGATCCACTCAAATATGCAATATTTTCATATTGGATATTGTGGGGGTGGGGTCTCCTCGTGTGAGTGAAGGACCCTATTTCAATGGGGATTTCGATGGAGAATTGTTTATGTCAAATTTTAATGGTGAAATTAATAAATTAAGTCACCATAGTTTGTTGTCACAATATATAGACTTAAAGACACAAAACTCTGCAAAAAAAAAAATATGACGTAGCTAGTACATAGTACATAAAAAATAAAAATAAAAATCGACGGTTAGTGTGTTTCGATTTCGATAGCGCATTTCCATATCCGATTGTCATCAGTTTGGAAATAATTGGCAAAATTTCAACGATTTCGTCGATATTTTAAACTATGTTGGGGAAGAGAAGAAGAGGAAGAGGAGTAAGAAGCATGGGCGAAGTCAGGGGGGCAGCAGGGGCCATCTTCCCCTAAGAAAACTCAATCTGAATAGCTTTTGATTCCAGAAGACTATTTATACATATGTAGTAGCATAGTTGCAAAGTCAAATTCATAGTCTAATGGTTCCTTTTTGTTCCCATCACCTACAAGTTTGATCTTCAAATCTGACAAGTACCCATTTTCCAATCAAATTGTATATGTTGTTTTGTTCGTTGTTTGCAATTGCAACACCTATATTAATTTTTGCCATGTTTCTAATATTTAGAGGAATTCATCTATTAAACATTAAATTACACTAAGGGGAGGCTCCTAAAAATTAATTAGAGTGTCTATTTATTATGAAGATTTTATAGAAGTTTTGAGAATAAACACTTCATTAGCTTACTGATAATGAATGCAACTTGTTAAGGTGGTTTTTATTTACAAAAATCTAAACCTATTATAGTATTTTAGCTTTAAGTTACAAGTTCATACAACCAAGAAGAAGCATGATACCTTTATATTAAATTATAATTATTTGAGTCTACTAATTTATTTACATAGTTAATGAGTTTTTTTCTTGTATAATTCATTTCAAACTAAATGAGCTACTTTATAAATTGTGAGTAACATTTGTTAATATTCTTGCTACATTTTTCTTTGGTAATATGAGCATGCAAAATATATATTCCATTCAAGGTTGTTTAGTTGTACATTCACACAACTAAAAGTATGTTTCACATAATTCCTATATTGACTTACCAATTAATGATTTTGATAAATTTCTAATAACTGGATTGTGGGATTGTATTTACTTTTGATAAATTTCTAATAACTAGATTGTGGGATTGTATTTACTCATTATCTGTCATGGTTTTTATTTATATAGTTAGATATAAGTATATGTTGTTTATTTGTTTTTATTATATAGTTAGATATAAGTATATGTTGTTTATTTGTTGGTGTAAGTAGATAGTTATAGATTCTTATATATTTTTTACTGATGCAATAAGTATCCCTTTTAATATATATAAAAGAACAACACAATGTATGTGTGGTGCTTCACCTTGCCGTATGCAATTCTATATTTGTGATTTGGCTTGCACTTGAACATGAAAAGACCTACTGTTTGGTGGTCAAAAAATCGATATGACTTCATGAGTTTCTCCTAGCAGAATAAAACAGGAGTGTGAGTGGTCTGATTAAGCCGATCGTATCATAAAACCACAGACCAGAATATACATAGTGGTTCGAAAATATCATCGGCTAGACTTTACAGCTGGCCATGCCCAACCAAACTCAAATTTACCAAAGAAAAATTGTCAAACTTGATTGGATGTCATAATATTAAAGTAATTCCACTATTTCGCTGATGCCAAATTGTTTGAGATATTCCAACAAGCATGGTTACAAATTCAGGATTCGGCAATCATTTGGTGAGGCTAAAAAAAATCGGCATTAACTTCTGCCGAATTTCACATAAAAATCAGGGGAAAATGGATACAAGTTTGGTAAATTATTTGGGGAAAATGCAGGAAAAAGGTGATATATAGCTCACACGTTTTTTCCCTTATTTTTATACCCTCCGTGGCACTCAAAATATATATAGCGCACACATGTTACATATTGATCCAATACCAATACCGAATATTCAAGTATTATATTATGCTCCAAAAGGTTGAACATAATGACACGTATTCAAAGAGCATATCTCAACAACCAGGAACTGGTCATGTTCATCATGCGCTAGAATAGCGGATCTGTAACAACCATGTAACAACTCAGCCCCTGTTTCGGCTGCACGTCTGCACTTCTCTCCTCTAATCTCTTCTATATAAGACACTGTATCTACATTCAGTAATATAACAGAAAGAGAGATTTCTCTCGCAGTCTCATCTTGCATTTCTTCATGGTATCAGAGCATACCACGGCGTGATAGCTTACTACTACGACCTCAAGTCTTCTTCTGCTCCTAGTCATCATGGCGCCACATACTTCATCCAACTCCCCATATCCCTACCCCTCCACTCTCAACATCTGCAATCATGTCTCACTAGAGCTCACAAAGGACAACTACATCCTCTGGCGAGAACAAATGCTAGGCCTGCTCGAGACTCACGACCTCAACAACTTCGTCACCGGCACTGCCCCGGCACCCGCAGCTGACTCCCCCACACTCGCGGCATGGCGTCGCACTGACAAGCTTGTGCGTAGCTGGATCCTCAACAAGCTGTCACCGAGCTGCCTTTCTGAGGTCGTTGGCCTCCTGACCTCACATGAAGTATGGCAAGCCCTCCAATCTGCGCACGCCACTGACAGCACCGAGCGTCGCTTCCTCCTCCTCCAGAAATTAAAGGACCTCCGCAAGCAGCCCACCACCTCCGTCCATGAATACATATCCACTTTCAAATCCATCTGTGATGATCTAGCCCTCATCAACAAACCCCTTGAGGATAATGAGAAGGTCTTCTACCTCCTCAATGGCCTTGGTGACACCTACAACCCTTTCACAACATCCATGCTCAAGCCACCCATTCCGTCCTACTCATCCCTTATCCCCCAACTCATCAGCTATGACACCCCACACAGGCAACTGAGACATCGGTTGTCACCCCAGCCTTCACCGCCTCACACTCCCCTACCCGCGGTGGCCGTCGTGGTGGTCGGGGCTCCCCAACACGTGGCGGCTACAACCGGTTCAACTCCCGCGGCCGCGGATTTTCCCAACACCATCAGGCCAGCCGCCAGTCTTACCCTCCACCAAACACCAACTCTACTGCCAGCCACCCTTCTCTGTGCCAGATCTGCAACCAACCCAACCACTCTGCCATTTCCTGTCCCAAGCGGTTCAACCATGCCTATCTAGATGCTCACATCCCTGCGGCCCTCCATAACCTCCACCTTGCCGAGGAAGCTGATACCCAAGCCTGGCTTGCAGACACTAGCGCTGGTGCGCACATGACACCACTTCCAGGTTTGCTTGAATCTCCTTCACCCTATCGTGGTTCTCAATCGGTGGTGGTTGGCAACGGGTCTCAACTCCCGATCTCCCACGTTGGTAATGTCACTGTGCCCATTTCCGGTCATCTGCCTCTACGCCTACAGAGAGTATTGGCTGTCCCACAACTCTCACGCAATATACTATCTGTTAGCCAGTTAACAAAATCATCTCCTGTTGCTTTTGTGTTCTATTCTAATAGCTTTTACATCTTCAACTACCTCACCCGTCAGGTGATCGCAACGGGGACGCGCTTGGGGGACCTCTACTTCCTACGCCACAGTAAACTGGTGCCGACCTTCACCGCCCAATGCTTGCCTGCCGCCGACATCAGTACGTGGCACCACCGCTTGGGACATCCCCACGTTGCTCTTCTCCGCCGCCTACAACAACACGGCCTACTGCAGATTTCTGCCGCCTCCAGTTCCACTGCCTCCACCGTCTGCGACAGTTGCCACATCAATAAAGCTCATCGCCTTCCATTTCAACCCTCTTTACATCGTTCCAACAATGTTTTTGAAAAGATCCATTGTGATCTATGGGGCCCTGCGCCGGTCACTTCTATTCATAAATTTCGCTTTTATGCTTGTATTGTTGATGACTGTTCCCGCTTCATGTGGTTCATCCCACTTAAAAAATAAAAGTGATTTCTTTGAGCAATTTTGCCTATTTGATCGCTATGTTGAACGACAATATCAAACTCACATCCGCATCTTCCAATCTGATGGTGGCGGCGAATTCACCAGCACGGCCTTTCGCCAATACCTGTCCGCCCGCGGCATTCGCCATCAGTTTTCCTGTCCCAACACGCCGCAGCAAAATGGGGTTGTGGAAAGACGCCATCGGACCATACGCGAACATGGTCTAACTCTCCTTCACTCCAGCGGCATTCCACATACATACTGGGTCGAGGCTTTTACCACTACCGTCCACCTCCTCAATCGCCTCCCATGCACCCCTGTACAAGACACCAGCCCCTACCATGCTCTCCACAAAAGGCTCCCAGACTACTCCAGCCTACGCACTTTTGGATGTCGCTGCTTTCCTTACATCTGGGATTCTCAGCCGCATAAATTCTCACCTAAATCACTCCCCTGTGTTCTTCTCGGCTACAGTGATCGTCACAAAGGATACCAATGTCTGCATCCTCCAACAGGAAAGATCATCATATCTCGGCACGTTGCCTTTGACGAACAACACCTCCCATACAAACACCGTGTACAACCCCCCATGCCTACACCCCTCGTCACTGAAATCACCAGCTACCGCGAATGGTTTAACCAACCTGCTTCCCCCCCTCTCCACCTCCAACCTACCAACATCCGTCAGGATCCCCGTCTTCTGGACTCCGTCCACGCTGTGCCACCGACCTCATATCCTACACCACCCCTGCCACCCACCATTCCACATGCCGACCCACCACCTTCCACTACAAACGCATCCCCCCTGGACCCTGTTCCCACCAGCATGCCTCACCCACCTGAAACACATGCCAATCCCTCCACTCCTCCAACTAGTCCAGCCATCCCCCCCTCCAATCCACCCCCTCAACCCATGATCACGCGTACTCATGCTGGAACACACAAGCCCAACCCACGCTATGCCAACCCCGTCACCATTGCCATGCACACAACCCTGCCAAGAACCATCCAACAAGCTCTTACCCACAACAACTGGCTACACGCCATGCAAGACGAGCTACACGCCCTACACAAACAACACACTTACACTCTGGTTCCCCGACTACCTCACATGTGTGTCCTACCCACTAAATGGTTGTGGAAGCTAAAGTATAACGTCGACGGAAGCATTGCTCGCTATAAAGCTCGTTATGTTGCCAAAGGATTTAATCAAGTTCCTGGTATCGACTTCAGTGAAACGTTCTCCCCTGTCATCAAAACTGGCACCGTTCGCCTAGTCCTTTCCATTGCGACAATGAATAAATGGGAGGTTCGTCAGCTTGATGTAAATAACGCCTTCTTGCATGGCCCCTTGGATGACGACATCTACGTTCAGCAGCCAGCTGGTTTCATCGACCCTCAACACCCCTCTCATGTATGGAAGCTCCACAAAGCCCTTTATGGCCTCCGACAAGCCCCGCGGGCGTGGTTCAACTGCTTGAGTTCCTTCCTCCTTTCTTTGGGCTTTCGATGCAGCTCCGCCGACCCATCCCTGTTCATTTGGCACCAAAATGGACATCACATATACCTTCTCCTATACGTTGATGATATCCTCCTTACCTCCTCTTCTCCTTCACACCTTGAGCACCTCATTCATCGCCTTTCCTCACAGTTCTCTCTTAAGGATTTGGGTGTCGCCCATAACTTCCTTGGGATTGAACTTCGCCCAACTCCCTATGGCCTATTCCTCAACCAAACCAACTATGCCTTAGACATCCTAACCAAGGCCAACATGCTCCACTCAAAACCAGTCAGCACGCCCATGCAAACCAAGCATTCTTCACCCTCAGATGACGCCCCATACCCAAATCCAACCGACTATCGAAGCCTCCTTGGTGCACTCCAATACCTCACTCTCACCAGACCTGATATCACCTTTACAGTTAACTATCTAAGCCAATTTATGCATGCCCCCACCTGCACTCATTTCCTTCAACTTAAACGCCTACTTCGCTACCTCAGGGGTTCCTATCACATGGGTTCTCGCATCTATAATTCCCCCTCATACCAGCTCCGGGCGTTCTCAGATGCAGATTGGGGCGGCTGCCCACAGACACGGCGATCAACCACCGACATCTGTACGTTCCTTGGAAAAACTTGCATTACCTGGTCAGCAAAAAAACAACGGACAGTTGCGAGGTCCAGCGCCGAAGCCGAATATCGTGCCATGGCCTCCGCTACTGCAGAACTAACGTGGCTAACTAATCTGCTTCGAGAACTCGACATCCAACTCAGCAGCCCGCCGTGCTTACTCTCAGATAATCTAAGTGCCTTGCATCTAACCACCAATCCGAAGTTCCATGCCCGCACGAAGCACATTGAAATAGACTACCATTTCGTCAGAGAAAAAGTCGCACAAGGAGCCCTGGTTACTCAGCATGTATCCAGCAGTTTTCAACTAGCAGACGTATTCACAAAGGCTTTACCGAAAGCTCATCACTTCACCATCATGGACAAGCTTGGCCTCTGTTGCCCAGCCATGCCAAGCTTGCGGGAGACTAATGACACGTATTCAAAGAGCATATCTCAACAACCAGGAACTGGTCATGTTCATCATGCGCTAGAATAGCGGATCTGTAACAACCATGTAACAACTCAGCCCCTGTTTCGGCTGCACGTCTGCACTTCTCTCCTCTAATCTCTTCTATATAAGACACTGTATCTACATTCAGTGATATAACAGAAAGAGAGATTTCTCTCGCAGTCTCATCTTGCATTTCTTCAGAACAAGGGGCAGGTTACAGGTTAGAGAGACTTACAAAGGGAATCACGTCCGGATGATGATAGGAATACTGTGGTCTTGTACGGGAGCACTGTACGACTGCAACACTTACTAGAGCACTATATGCACTACGCGGCAGTCTCAAACAGCCCAACCAACCGAAATGCGTGGCTATATTAGATACAGAGGAATAAAGTGAGTGAGATTGAGGGGAGGGAAATTGAGGACAGAGGAGGCGGAACTTTAATCAAAAGAAGTGGAGAAAGGCTGCGTACCTATCCTCTACTCCCTACTCACCAAACAAACAGTTCCTCTGGAATGTCAGCTGCTGGCAATTGGAGAAGAAAGACAATAGAAAGAAGAAAAATGGAAGGGATCATATACATGTAAATGAAGAGAAGAAGATGGTGCGGAGGACAGGAGGAGGTACCGTAGGGAAGAATGAAGAAAGAAGGACATACCTGCAGCTTGTTTGATGCCGTCGCCGCTTCCTGGAGTGGTGGTCGCTGCTGCTTGCAGTGGCCCTTGTCCTGGCGCTGGGTGGGGTCGGTGCTCCTTGCAGGAGCCGGCATTGCTGCTGCTTTGAGCGGCCGGCGCGGCAGCTAGGACGGCGCTGCTTGTTCGGGGCCTAGGCACCGAGCTCTAAGGTCAGGGGTCAGGAGGTTTTCTCGCGGGTTATGGCTCGTTTGGTTGGAGCGAAAATGAGTTCAACGAGTTGCAAGTGCAAGGTGAGTTCCCATTCTTACGTTTGGTTTGACGGAACTCTAACCCGCAGTGAGGAAACCGACTGCACAGTCAACTCGAACGCTGTAGAAATTGAGGAAAAGCAACCGCGCGTGAAACAGCCGCGGTTCGTTTTCCAGGCTGCTTGAACGCTACAGAAACCCTCCGGTGATATACTACTCTGGATTTCCCTGTAGCCCGTGATAGATGTTCTGGAATGGCGTAGCAGATAGACGGACCTGGTAACTATATTTTGGTAAGCAGATCGTTACACACAAAATCTTTGTGTATATATACCAGAGTTTTAACCTCAGACTTCACAGTACCAAACGATAGACGAACAAAGAGGATGGCTCCAAGTTACATCCAACCAAATTAAAGACAGAGAATTCCAGTTCATGCTTTTCGCTTTCCTGAATTAGAATTCCTGGTATGTGTTGGTTTTACGTCAAACCAAATTAGCCCTTAGGCGAGTCAAATTTTAAAAAATTACAATAACAATAGAAGAAATGTACTACGTTTGGTTGGATAGAAAGCCAACACGTGTTTTCCAACCACTTGTGTTTTCCAACTGATTACGTTTGGTTAGATGTACCCAAAACCCAGACCGTGGAACAACCTCACAGCTAAATCTATACTACTGTAATGTTTTCTTTTAATTACAATTGTGCCATCAGTCAATCAAGTCACTCCATTTTCAAAATGATGAGCTCTCCTTAACTCTTTTTTTTTTCTCCTTTTTTTAAAATTTTTAATTTTGTTCCTACTCGGCACCTACCGTCCGTTTTCCTCCTACAAGCTAACACGATCCCCCTCCAACTCCCCTCATAATCCCACTCTCTTTCTATCTTCCTCTAATCGTTTATAACTTCTCCTTATATCCCTCCCTCACTCTCGTCACATTCTTCCACCCCAATAACCTCCGACAAAATCTCTTTCCCTCTTCCTATATTACGTTGAATGCTCAACTAACTACCACCCTCTCCCTCTCTTTTGTGGACTCACGACTCATTCACGACACCACCCTCTCCCGATTACCCACCTTAGAGGACTCTATCTATTCATAAAAAAAATCATGATTTTATGTCAGCCACAATGAGAGCGTGTTGTTCCCGCTCAACGAGCCCGTCGAGCATAGACACCGCCAGATCAGAGATCACAACATTTGCAGCACCTTGCTAATGTCTGCCGCATGAAAGGTCGGTTGAGGACGGGTGGGTTTCAATTCATGCCTCCACCGTAGCTGACTTACTACCAGAATCTCGACAAGAGGGTGGCGAATCGGTTGGCGTACTACCTGATACATAAAAGCCATAGTTGATCCCTTAATTCGCCATTGCCATTCTCCGGCCATCATGGACAGTTCCCCTTGTTGCAAGAAGGCACACACCAACAACGATGCATGGACAAAAAAAGAAGACTGCCGTCTGATCTCCTACATCCGAGCCAACTGGAAAGGATGTTGGAGGGATGTACCTAGAGTCACCCTATCTCGAATGGTGTGGGAAGAGCTGCAAATTATGTAGATCAATTACATCCACCCCGACCTCAAGAGAAGGAACTTCACCAACGAGAAGGACGACACCATCATCAAGATGCACCGTAGAAGGGAACAAGCACATACTACTAATTAATGAAATTCTCCTGATAATTTCACATACATGTTTTTCCTTCCCCTTTTGATGTTGGCATTCCGTTTCGGTAAAACAATTACATTTTACTAACAGAAAATTGTCTCTTGTTGAAAATAAAACATAGGTGGTATCTGACCGCTGCCCGCTTGCCTGGCCGTACCAACAATGAGATCAACAACTACCGTGACACACATCAACTTTACCGCAGATGCACTACCCAGTTGCGAAGGTTGCTGATAACACCAAATTTTGTGATGTTTTTGGCCTTTATTTCGTTATCAAAATTGCCCTTTTAAACCGTTTTCCTCTCTTTTTATATGTGTTTTTGCAATAACAGGCCACGCTACGCTCTTAACTCAATATTTCCATCTTTTGCAGAGTTTTTCCCCCATTTTAACTCATTTATCACCGAAAAGGCCCGTCCCGGCCCATAAACGTGTTCTACCTGTAGCGGCTTTTTTCTTCTTTCAGCCGGCCGACACGCTCGCTGCCCGACAGGGCAGCGTGATACGCTGACGCGCGACACAAGGGCGTCGTGCAAGAGGAAGCGGACGAGTGATACGCCATTTACCCGACAGGGACCCGGACTCGCCACGATTGTTGTAGCATGTCGCGTGATACAGGTCACCCACCGGCAGGCGCCACTCGTCACGATGATCGACAGCCCGACATCCTTGTACCAGACAATACGGTTATCAGGCATGCTTGAAGCCGCAATAATGGAACTGAAGAAAGACATGTGGCGTCCGGAGCACTATAAATTCCTCCAACCGCTGCATATAAATAGCAGCTACAGGACTCCGATGGGACGGGTCGGAACCCTTCAAGAGCTGACTAAGGAAAGCTTCAGGAGCTAACGTATTGTGCCTCAGAGGTGTGATGGGAGATTCTAGGTGAGCACTTCCCCATCCTGAGAGGGAGGGAATGGTTCACTTAGGGCCGTCCCGGGCACCACTACAGGCTGATATCGGCCAACAAGGATACCTGATACAAATGACCGATACTAGAAGCAACACTCTAGCCCGCCACGATACCGAATCCTGATATATTCGCCAGTCACGGTGTGTCGCCCGAGAGGGTGCCGCCCGACATGATCGTATCGGGCAAGGGCGCCTCGCACGATACGTCCGCCCATCATGAGCGTGTCGCCCGAGAGGGTGTGCCGCCCGACACAGGCGTATCGCGCAAGGCTCCTGCCCGGTATCGGGCTGGAGAGTCTGCTGCTGTCTGTCGTCCTTCTAAATCAAGAAGGCGACATTTATCTTTACTTATTTCAATCATTTACTTCCTTTACTTATGCAATGTAATCAGACCCTTATATGTTAATGGAAATAGAAGAGTTTTAATTATCTTCTGCTTTATGTTTGATACTTTTGTTGGATGATTGCTATGTTTGACATCTGAACTTTAGCTTGTACGCTTAGATCACGTTTCGATTAGCTATTGAATCGTGTTTTCCCGTTGCAACAGCCTCGAGAGAGGTGTTGTGGCTCTAGTGTTTGGTCCGATACTGGAGTATGAGAGTGCCCGGAATCGGAGTTGTTTTAGTAACCTTTCCACTTTAACTTAAGTCCAACAACCTCGAGAGGGGTGTTGATGCTTGGTTAGAGGTACCCGCTTCGAGAGGAGGGGTACAAGATGTTTCTGCTGCTACTTGTTTTACCGAAGTTTTCTCGTTCGTGTCTTACTATAGCATTAGTATTATCTCTCTATTTCCGTTGCACAAAAACCCCTAAAAACTGATAAATGCTTAAAACTCAATTTTTCCTCGTAGCTCCAGTTGGAGATAGATTTCTTTTGTTTTATCGATCTTATTCTGTTGTTCCCTTGAGGAATTTTACCATCTCTTTACCCTTGTCGGAGTGTAACATGTCAATCCAGCGTTCTCAACACTACCACCCTTGTCCCTGTGTTCGACCCCGTATATCTACTTCGACCCTGTAAACAAAGTTGCGGGGGCCTAGAAGGTTTCGGGTTATAAATTTAAAAGTCTGACTACTTCAAATCCGCTCCACTTTTCGGACGTGCGATTTAAGCTGGTCAACTTTTTGGCGCCGTTTTTGGGGACAAGGCAAAACGGTACTGTTGACGAACCCAAATCCACTAACTACACTCATGTGCCTCAAGCTTAGAAATGAGCTTGACAACACTCTCTTTTTTCCTTTTATTATTATTATTCTTTACCTGAAATGAATAATTCGTATTATCAATAACAGATTTTCTAACTTGATTGTTTTACGATGCTCAGGTACTCAGAAGAAGGGCATTCTGCTCAACTGAGCACCGACACCATCCAACATGCCACCTCGCGTTGAACCACCCCATTCAGAAGATGAACGCCAAGGGAGAGCTAGACCTCATTTGCCTCCACCTGAAGTCAACGACCGCTATGACGGAAATGATCAACCTGAAGATCAAGAAATGGAGCAGTTCGAGGAAGACCATCGCCGTGATAAACATCGTCATCACCAGAGGCACAGAAGAAATCACAATAATCAAGAACAACGCCAGGAAGGCAGCGACAACGATGATTCAGAAGAAGAAGAAAAGACTCCGAGGGAGTTAGCTTCCACAAAGGCTAACAATTCCAAATGCCCTATCATCATTCCGCGATTCAACACCACCAATTTCGAGCTCAAGCCATCAATCATCTCCATGATTCAAAACAAAAGCTTTAGAGGGAGTTCTAAGAATGACAACCCCTATCACCACTTGGATGCTTTCAAAAACATCTACGACACCATCAAAATGCGGGGAGTTCCCCAAAAGGCAATCTACTGCAAGGGCTTCATCTTTTCTTTGGAAGATAAGGCTCTATCATGGTATCTGGGGCTGCCACACCAAGCTCTGAATGGATGGAGTGCACTGGTGGATGCCTTCGTGAACAAGTTCTATCCTACTGAGAAGACCGTGTGGAACAGACAAAGGATAACTTCCTTCATGCAAAAGCCAAACGAGAACGCCTGGGAGAGATACCAGGAATATCAGAGGGACTTCCCTCACCACAACTATAAGAAAGGTTTCTTAATCACTACCTTCTACAACGGTCTAACCCCCGATGAAAGGGTTTCGCTGAATGCAGCAGCAGGAAGTGACTTTCTGGGGAAGAAGCCGAGCAGGTCTGAGAAGATCATCAAGAACATGGTCGAGCTGCAAGCCGGCACTGACTATGATAGATCCGACAGGGGCCAAGCTAAGAAGGCTAGTGATGGACCTTCTTTTGAATCCAAGGCTCTAGAGAGTATCACCTCTCAAATCTAGAAGATAGCAACTGATGTAAAGCAGCTAAAAGAATCCGGTGGAAAGGGAAAGAAGTAGATTGAGAAGGTCATGAAGTATGTCACATGTGGAGAGGGTGGATACGGGGTAGATAACTGCATCTACACCCGACCTGATGCATCGAGCGATACTGAATCTGAGGCTGAGGGGACTGAGAATGTCTCTTTTGTAAATTTCAAAAGGCCGGACCATCCTGGTTTCAGTTATGGGAACAAAGATGCAGCTAAAAACTCACATCAGCTGCATAACTCCACTAAGCCACCTCAAGCTTTCAAAAAGAGGGGAGGACCAAGTCAATTCGCCAAAAACACCTCCTTCCAGTCAAACAAAGGAAATTTCCAAGGACAGGTTAAATACCAAGGTCAAGCCAAAGAGCAGGGACATGACAAGGTTTTAAACCAATCAGACGTGGATGGAAAATTGTTTGATTTTGTGAAGAGACAAGATACAATTAATAATCAGCTAGCGCAGAGTGCGCTTTTAAATTCGGGTGTTCTGAACTCATTGCAGGTCCAGATGGCGGATATGCAGACGCATCAACGCCAAATTGATCAGCAATTAGCTCAGATGGCCGAATTGATCAAGAATCCTTTGGGAAAAATCCCTTCCAACACCGAAACGGCCAAAAAGGCGGGGCTGTGATCAAGAAAGACAGAGATCGAGTTGCAAGATATGGATGATGTTGGAGGCTAAAAGTGAAGATCCTGGAGCCGTCGAGCTGGCGACGAAAAGTACAACACTCCTCGGGAGGCAGCCCGAGCTTTTATTTTTTTTAGAATAAGGTGCTATTTACTTTCTTGCAAAACAAACATTATGGACATTGAGTCTTGTATAAAATTCTTTTTTGTTAGTAAAATTTATTAACTATTTTTGGTTTATTACCAAACCTACAATCCTATATTAGTAATAATGGCCCTTGCCCTCTCAGTCATTGCCCTCTCAGTCAGCATGAATAGGGGATAATAGGGGGAGGGGGTCATTACATTTGGTATCAGGGTAGGGTTTACTCTTTAACCTCTAATAGTTATTAAAATTTTCAAAGTATGTAGAACCCATAGGGAATTACTAGAGTGTTTTCCAAAAGAAATGGTGTCTATAAAGGACCGTGATCAGGGGCTGGCAATATTTCCATTTACACTGCTAGTCAGCTTACGAGGACCCCCGAACCTGTGCTCCCTGCCTGGCCAAAGTCTAAGGACTTTACTCAAAATAACGTACCTCTAGGACTTCTCATCTAATTTCATCACTTCACTACCCTCTTCGCTCCCTAAATCCTAGGAACATGTATCTACCCCCTCTTATCCCTTCTAAGTACTAGGGTTGTGGAAATTAGGGATTAATGCATCCTCTGCCAAATAATAAAAGTGGACACAAAGATAGAGAGAAAAGGTTTGATGAGTTTTCCCCTATATAGGTAAACCCTAGAGGGACCAGGGCTGGCTAGGAAAACAATGCCAATAGATCAAGAGGATTTCAAAACATAAAGCATAGGTTGTAAACCTAAACCTTAACCAAACACCTTAATCCTAGGGTATGAGCAGAGCAGAAGGAAATAATTGTTCCACCCTAATAAACAGTAAGCAATGGCTAGCGAAAGAGAGAACCTAATAAGTTGGATGCCTTGGTTTACCTGTGCATGTAGGTGTGTAGGCTAGGCATGCATCATATAAGTTGAGGACTTTAGTATGCATGTGAAACATAGACAATAAGTGGTTGCATGACCCCCCAGTGTAACTTTTGGTTTTAATGACCCAACCTAGGGTGTGTCGTCCATGAAAAGGAGAGAATATCTTTAAGAGAGATAAAAACCTAAATCAGAAGGTTATCAGTAACCAAAAAGTTTAAACTCCTCTAGGTAAGAACCCTAACAAGGATCTTCTCACTCATATATGAGTTGTATAGTGACATGCACCTATGAGGAAGTAAGTGATATCAATACTGGAAATAAGATTAGTTGTAAGACCATAGGGGCAATGCCACTGTAATAAGGCCCGAGTTAGTGCATGCACCACATGCGCTGACTCTTCTGTTTTATACTCCTGGATGGGTAATACTATCTAAGGTCAGGAACTTAACCTTAGGCCAATGATGTTTTACTCATCGACCGCTTTTTCCCACTTTGTTTTTAAGTTTTTTTTATCTATATTTTATTCTGAAGGTTTCGTATCGGGCAACAACTCAACTGGCACGCAGAACACGCTCATATCGGGCAAAAAGGTCTATCGAGCATCACGTAGGTCGTGTCGGACGACACACCCGGGCGGCAAGCCCCCGTATCGGGCAAGATGAGTAATTACCCTTGATTAGACGGATGGGATCGTTCGTCTTGGGAATGGCTTGTCTCAACGACCGACACACGTCCCAGATTTACCCATTTTACCCCCAGTTGAGATTGTTATATATCATACAGAGGTTTTACTGTGTCGGGCTACTTCTTTTACTCTCCTAGCTACCCGTATCATGCGGTAATTTCTCCTTTTGCTCATATGTCGTCCAGCTAGCTTTTGCTCTCGTGTCGCGCAAGAGCTTCAGATAGTAAAGGTATAGCCCGACAGACTGCTTGCCCGACACGACCTTCCTATCGCGCGTGACGTACCAAAGTTGTCGACTTTAGTCGATTTCCTTTGTGTCGCCCGATACGTGAGTCGCGCTACCCATCTTTAAAGCGCGCTTGCCCGATACGCCATGTCGGGCGATAATCGTGTCGCCCATCCTGGTGTCACCTCGTTTGTTCTTGTTATCGGGCGACACGTTTTTCCTTAAGGAAGTCCCTATCGGGCTGTTTGTTTTGCGCAACCGTATCGCCCGACACACTCGTATCGGGCAACATGTTTAACGCACAAGCTTTTTTCTGTATCGTCCTCTTTGTATCGCCCAGTATGTTCTTTTTTATGGACGACACCGGACTTTGTAACGGGAAGAATCTTATCGTGCAATCAGTTTTTCTTGCCTACCTAACATTCAAATGATCAATGAACTTGCTTAATGATAACATATATGGCCTGTACAAAGCAAACCGCCCTTTGAATTGACAAACACGACAGAAGAATCAACACTGAAGCCGCAGCTGAAGCAACAACGATCGGACAGAAATGCCAGAACCCCGAGGCAGTTGGGTCATCAACCGCCGAGAAGGGAGCAAGGACGGAAGAAGTAAAGAGTCCATTTTCTTTCCCAGAGGATGCATCCAGAACAAGTGCAAAGCTCTCAAGAAGGAAACGCAAGGTTCGTGCAGACTATGACGATGATAACCGGCGTATGGTAGATAGAGAGCTCTTGAAAACACTTGTGGATACTATATCCAAAGAAGATACCCCCCATGAAGAAGGTGGCTTCATGACTGATGAACCCAAAATACCCACATTCAATCCAGAAGCCACTGGAGAAAGACTTCCACTGATTTTCTCTTTTGGAGATGGTCCTAAACCACCGCAGAAGACAGACTATGATAAGGAAATGAACCTCTCTTGGGGGCTACCAAATCAAGAAAAAGTATTGGAAGAGATAAGGGGACTTCTCTGACTAGTTCAATAGATGATGAAAGTTTAAAGATACTTTCGTTGTGAACATGAACAAAAGGCAGCTTCTTTAAACTTTCATCCTAATAGTTTTGGAACTTCTTCCTCAGCAAAAGCGCATGACTGATCTCATTGAATCTTGCAATTCTGAACCCACATTTGCCTTTTGGTAAAATCTAACTATACTATCTTCATCCTGGAATGAATATCGAATAAAGAGACGCCTAACCAACTCCATCACATCGACTACCACAACAAACAAGGAGAATATGGGTGGAAGCTTCTATCTAACGCAGGTGCGCTCACCAGCTAACCCTCACCGGGTTAACATTACGCTACCTTATCTACTTCACAACTCTGGGACAGAGTGTGGAGCAAGTTTGGGGGGTACCATGTATCGGTGAGGGAGGTATAAAAAAAATTCCTCACCCATTTTGTTCTTTTTATTCCTTTCCTTTATCATGTGTACATATACATATTCATGCTCATACAAAAATTTTGCTAAAATTTTTGAAAATTTTGCTTATCTTGTCTCCATACATATGTACAAAGACACTATATAAGTAAAAACCTGATACGACTTCTTGCCAGTTTGTTTTCTATACGCCTAAGGAGATGCAAGTTTCGTTATGTCTTTCTGATAATGCAGCCTCAAACAAAAAAAGACTATGACTTTCCACGCCAAAAATTTCGAAAAATAAGCTCGCAACAGCTAAGAGACGTGTATGCAGAAGGAAAAAGCTGCCCAAACAGCAAAACTCCCTCTTGTTTTCCCTTACCCAAAAAAAATCCCAAAAAGAGAAAGTAGCCTTATGAGAGTGAATAAAAGCATGAGAGTTGTGCCCAATAAAAAGAAAGAAAAAAGAAAAAGAAATATATACACACTTGTTTTCCAAAAGTACCCATCTTTAGGCATGGTAGATCCGGGGCAGTGGTACGTAGGATGTGAAATCACTACTCTAAAGCCAACTGACTTGGACTGCAGGGACCACTTGCCCGCTAACGGACCCGTACCTGGATGGACTGATGGGAATCAAGAAAAACCCAAAAAGCCTTAGCCTACCCAACACACAACTTTCTGATCCCAAAAAGCTATTTGGTGTGAAAGCTAACTTCAAAATCATGCACCACAGTCTCGCCGAAGCTGTAGAGAAATTTTTTGCTTAAATAAGACAGGAGAAAATAAAGTCTGTTGTTCGTAGCCGGGCCGTATTCTCTGGAGACATCTCAATGCTCGCTCTAACCTATGGTCTGAAAACTATACCGGTCAAGAAGAAGCATCACAAAACAAAGTATAAAGATTGATTGAGGACAATCAAAATGCTAGGTTTGGGGGAGTTTATAACACCAAATTTTGTGATGTTTTTGGCCTTTATTTCGTTATCAAAACTACCCTTTTAAACTGTTTTCCTCTCTTTTTATATCTGTTTTTGCAATAACAGGCCACGCTACGCTCTTAACTCAATATTTCCATCTTTTGCAGAGTTTTTTCCCCATTTTAACTCATTTATCATCGAAAAGGCCTGTCCCGGCCCATAAACGTGTTCTACCTGCAGCGGCCTTTTTCTCCTTTCAGCCGACCGATACGCTCGCTTCCCGATAGGGCAGCGCGATATGCTGACGCGCGACACAAGGGCGTCGTGCAAGAGGAAGCGGACGAGTGATACGCCATTTACCCGACAGGGAGCCGGACTCACCACGACTGTTGTAGCATGTCGCGCGATACAGGCCACCCACCGACAGGCACCACTCGTCACGATGACCGACAGCCCGACATCCTTGTACCAGGAGATACGCTTATCGGGCATGCCTGAAGCCACAATAATGGAACTGAAGAAGGACACGTGGCATCCGTAGCACCATAAATTCCTCCAACCGCTGCCTATAAATAGCAGCTTCAGGACTCCGATGGGACGGGTCGGAACCCTTCAAGAGCTGACTAAGGAAAGCTTCAGGAGCTAGCGTATCGTGCCTGAGAGGTGTGATGGGCGATTCTAGGTGAGCACTTCCCCATCCCGAGAGGGAGGGAATGGTTCACTTAGGACCGTCCCAGGCACCACTGCAGGCCGATATCGGCCAACAAGGATACCTGATATAAGTGACCGATACTGGAAGCAACACTCTAGCTCGCCACGATACCGAACCCTAATACGTTCACCAGTCACAGCGTGTCTCCCGAGAGGGTGCTGCCCGACATGATCGTATCGAGCAAGGGCGCCTCGCACGATACGTCTGCCCGTCATGAGCGTGTCGTCCGAGAGGGTGTGCCGTCCGACACATGCGTATCGGGCAAGGCTCCTGCCCGGTATCGAGCTGGAGAGTATGTTGCTGTCTGTCGTTCTTCTAAATCAAGAAGGCGACATTTATCTTTACTTATTTCAATCATTTACTTCCTTTACTTATGCAATGTAATCAGACCCTTATATGTTAATGGAAATAGAAGAGTTTTAATTATTTGCTGCTTTATGTTTGATACTTTTGTTGGATGATTGCTATGTTTGACATCTGAACTCTAGCTTGTACGCTTGGATCGCGTTTCGATTAGCTACCGAATCGTGTTTTCCCATTGCAACAGCCTCGAGAGAGGTGTTGTGGCTCTAGTGTTTGGTCCGATTTTGGAGTACGAGAGTGCCCAGAATCGGAGTTTCTTTAGTAACCTTTCTACTTTAACTTAAGTCCAGCAACCTCGAGAGGGGTGTTGATGCTGGGTTAAAGGTACCCGCTTCGAGAGGAGGGGTACAAGATGTTTCTGCTGCCGCTTGTTTTACTGAAGTTTTCTCCTTCATGTCTTACTATATCATTAGTATTATCTCTCTGTTTTCGTTGCACAAAAACCCCTAAAAACTGATAAATGCTTAAAACTCAATTTTTCCTCGTAGCTCCAGTTGGAGATAGATTTCTTTTGTTTTATCGATCTTATCCTACTGTTCCCTTGAGGAATTTTACCATCTCTTTACCCTTGCCGGAGTGTAATGTGTCGATTCAACATTCTCAACACTACCACCCTTGTCCCTGTGTTCGACCCCGTATATCTACTTCGACCCCGTAAATAAAGTTGCGGGGGCCTAGAAGGTTTTGGGTTATAAATTTAAAAGTCTGACTACTTTAAATCCGCTCCACTTTTCGGACGCGCGATTTAGGCCGGTCAGTTGTAGAACATCATATACTTCTAAAGCTCAGGATGGACCAAGAGATAGCAAGACTTTGAATGTAGAGTGGCCACCACCATCTGCCTCCACGACTGTCCCATGGAAAGCGGCGTCGAGCGGCAATGTCCGTTGAGCTACAATTCTCTGTCTATTCCCCTCTTCTTCTGCACTGCAGCCGATGGCAGCAGTCACAGTATTTCCACTACCATCAGAAGCGATAACGATTCCACCACAAGTAATGACACAGGCTAGTTGGCTCCAAACAAGCAGTCGTAGCTACAGCACCGACGCAAGCAACATCGGCCTCAACCTATCCATTAACCTCCCATCCCACACCACCACCAACATTCCCCCTCGCATTCCAAAGCCTGCCAACCCTATCTACAGATTCCCCACCACCACCCAGCTAACCACTCACCTGCCCACAAAGCCAATTGACGGTTAGCATCGACGCCGACACTAGCTCCAACACCTTGCAGCCACAACACCAGCACCACCAACCTTACGCCTACTACCAACACTACCCCTACGTCTTCCACCACCACTACGCCACATCAACAACCTAGTACGCGGCATATGCCTTCAAGCGATATACTTTTGTAGTCAATTGGGGTTCCATAACACGGAGCCATGAACCTCCACCTACTAATTCTCATGTGGGGTATGCTTGTATGATGTGGATTGTAGGTGAAGGTGAGTCGGGTAATGTATAACCATAATTGTTGCTATGTTCTCAATTGGTGTGCTTTACCCTAAACTTTAATGTTGGTAGTAAGTTGAGATGAGGAGATATTTGCTATGGAATTGTAACGATGAGGTGATTTCCTTATTAACTGTTACTCTTTTTTAGTGGTATCATATTCCATTACTTAAATTTGCAATGATTGTATAAAAATGCTCTCTCCACGACCATAAAACAAACTTCGATATATATTGTAGCATTTCCATCGATATACTTGATGAGGAAAACAATAGATAGAAAAACTAAGCTTTGACAAAAGTTAATGGTGACAATTAAAAAAAAATGGCTATTGCTTACTTGATCATGGGCGTGAAGCGTGCTAATAATAACATTGTCAAATTGTATCATGATGTACTAGGCAATAAGCATAGCGTTTGGCTTTGTTTTGATTCATTGTATGCATTAGTTTACTATACGTTTTTTTTTTCTATTATGTGATCTATTGGTTGTTCAAACAAGATGTGCATCCAAGTGTCAAGAATACACATAATAGGTTGATCTGTGAACAAGGGAGCAAATAGCTCTTCGTATGTTGGAGTTAGAAGACAAATGAAATATGAGTCAGACGGTTTTGATTAGCACGATCTTGGCTATATCCCCTACAACTACACCTAAGGAGGGTAGGTCAAGATGTGTTACATGTATTACTAATTTAGAAAAATGTATAAACTGTGATCATTTGCAAGTTTTCCTCCATTAAAAGTTGTTGCTCAGGTCCATCTTCATAAAAATAACAACTGCAGTGATTTCAAAGCATTGTCCAGGTAATTGTCCTACTACGAGCCATCCCTTCAGTAAGTACTCATTTTCCTTAGTTTCCTTTGTATATGTTTCTTACTCATATATGTTGCATACAAAGAGCTATCTGCTACCTTGTTTACAGATCAACATGCAATGCGCCATGCAACTGAAGAGCAATTGGAAGGCGTCAGAACGATTCTTTGAATTTGATTTTCAAACAATGTCAAGTATGTGCACTTCTCAACCGTTCTCCTCCTCCCACTCTATGTCGTCGAGGGAACCACTACTTACCAAAGACTACACATGGAAGCTTCCTCAAAGGTGACTACAAAATGAGCAAGTAGTTTATGTATGTGCTTTATATTACAACAATGACTCAGAACCAAATGACGAGAAATAAATTAGGATTGTATGATGACTTAGTGTGTCATTTTTGTTGAATGCAATCTATTATGCTAGCTAAACAATGTACAATTTTTCTTTTTGCTTATTGTGTCCCCCACCCTAGCTCGCTACAATGGGGATTCTTATTTGGTACACATCAATTACATGATAGTTTATATTTCCGATGTTGAAGATTGTGCAATTTTTCAACAAGAGCGAAAGACTTGTAGATAAATATACATTGGTGCAAATTTCAAAGGAGCAAACAACAAGCACCAAGACATTTAGAAATAATTTCTCTTATAACCATCACGATGATCAAAATACTATTTTGTTAAAACATAATACTTAATTTTTAAACTATGTTAAAAAGTATTGTGCAATTATTTGGCTACCAATTACTTTAATTTTATATTTGAGCTTTTGGATTCATAAAATATCTAAGAGGCTTCTTCACTTATGTGATGGCATGTACTTTATCTTGGTTTAAGGAAGGTATTGTAATCAATTATATTTATTGGATAATATATCATATTACTTCCACTAATGAACAAACACAATAAAAAATGTGAATTTGTTCCATATACATATAATCTTGAAAAATAATTAAAATGAGAATCCAAACTGATTAACATGATATGTATGCTAATTTCCTCAATCCGTTTCTCTCTGATTAGCAATAGTTGTTTCTTTACACAAGTTGTAAGATGAGTAGTGATTAACTCTTATGTGCTTTCTCACTATTGATTTTTTATTATATAATATTTTTATATAAATGTTATCTAATAAATAACACTTTGTTATTTGTATATTAAATTAAAATACTAAATGTTGCAAGCTATTACCAAACATGGATTATGGATATCCTTAACCATATATGCATGTAGGTTATATTTTATATTTGACAAAGACACGATTTCTTATCCATGAAATAATGTAAATTATAATGATGTAGGTTGTTAGTTACACTGATATGGGTAGCTTCACAATCTAACAATACATGAGAACTGGAAATAAAATATATAATACTAATCATGATAATTTGTTACACTTCTCAAAATGTTGTAGTCGTTGAAATCTTTATTGTGTTATAAAATTATATTTTTCTTGTGAAATGCATCTTCTTGATGATTATCAACTTCCCTTTGAGTTTACTAACATAATTTTTTGGGCCATAAAAGGATGATGCAATCGACAATCATGATGCTCCCTATGAAGGGATGCAGGTACAAACCCCACTGAGAAATACTTTTTAATTTACCACCCTCTTTGATGTATGGCCTCTACTACAGACTGTGGGAGATGGAGATAACCAACTCTCTATAATTCCCAAAGTAGCATTTGTATATGTCATAACACTTCGTTTATTTGATAAATATTTAGATTTATGCAATCATAAGAAGCCAATAAATTTATAAAAACCATCTACTTGTCTTGATATACATGAAGTGCATGTAAAAATATTTTTATTAACATGATTAATGATAAACATTCGAAATTTGAATGAAAAGTAAAAAATGTAACTTATGTGACCCTCAAATTAAGTGTATTACCTATTACGAATTCAACAAATATAACTTAAAATTAGTAATTGATTGACAAATGACCCAATCTCTCCCTCTCTATCGATGTTATGATATCATAAAGATATTATTGTTCATATTCCACTCATAGAATAAATTAAACTGAACATATTCATATCTGCAAACATATTTGATTTTGTTTTTACATGCATGTGCATGTGTGCGTTTACTAGTGTATAGAAAATTTGGGAAATAGAACTGCACAGAATCAGGGTGTGGTTCTATTTCATCCATATCTTCGTGTAGCTAGCTATTCATTTCGTGGATTAAAAAATTAATCAGGAAACTTGTCGGCTAGAAGTTTCCATGCGTATCTAGCGTACGAAACTACAAGGTACCAAATAGAAACAAATGAACTCAACGAACTTAAAACACTTCGAATTAAATATAAATAATTTGGTTGTAACTCCTCACTTTTAATTTCCTGTTTCGATATGGGTTCATTTTACTTAGAACCAAACTAGCCCTGGGCATGTTTGCTTCGATATTGTCGGGTGTAGTTGGGCGAAAATGAAAACTGTTTGCTTCGATATTGTCGGGTGTGGTACAAGTTCTTAACTTTTTGTTGCAATTGTTTGGTATCTAAAGAAATCAAAGTCGCTGCCGGTAGTTTCTATACCATATGAATAAACACAAGTGTCGTGTCTACTTTTTCAGGTGGGTGTGTGGTTATTTTGCCCGTTGCCACTCACGTGATTGGCTACTTTTTCAAGTATTTGTCGGCTTACTCGAGCGGCCCGTAGACTCTTCTAGCTAAGTGACGCATCTGGATACTTCTTTATGGTGACCATCCCATAGATTTCTCATTTATCCATCCACTTCTCATATTGTACTTTATAATATTATTATAATAATATGACAGAAGGTGACGAGCCTATCCAGCCATTCGAACACCAGCACAATGTAGTTTGTATTTTATTTAACACTTTCGTTTGGATTTCTAAGTGTTAGTTAGTCTGCTTGCCGTCCTTATCTATTATTCATCTTTTTATTCTTTCAAAATATTAACGAGCTATCTTACCGCTATTTGCTATTAGCCAAGATACAGTTAGCCGGATATCCAACTGTTAGCTAGGCTTCTTGTCGTCCTTATCCGATATTCACATTTTTATCCTTTGAAAATGTTGACAAGCTATCTGGCTATTTGCTATTAGCCAATAAAAATGCTCTATAAATTACAGCTAGGCTTCTTGCCATCCTTATCTGATATTCACATTTTTATCCTTCGAAAATGTTGACAAGCTACTTGGCTATTTGCTATTAGCCAATAAAAATACTCCACAAATTACTATGGCATAGTTACCAACTAAACATTGTGACATCTCCGCGTACCAAACAACTACAACATATGAATGTATGTTAATCAGTCTATTAGCCAATAAAAATGCTCCAAAAATTAATGTCATAGTTACCAACTAAACATTGTGACAGCTCTGCATACCAAACAACTACAACACATGAATGTGTGTTAATCAGTCTAATTTATTTGTATTCTTATAAGTGGAATTTTTGTGGTGTGGGTGTGTCCCGTTGCCACTCATGTAATTGACTACTTTTTCAAATATTTGCCGACTTACTCAAGCGGCCCGTAGAATCTTCCAGCTAAGTGATGTGTCTGTCATCCCTATTACGTGTATGGCTACTTTTTTATGGTGACTATCCCATAAATTTCTCAGTTATCCATCCACTTCTCATATTGTACTTTATAATATTGTTAGAGTAATATGACAATAGGTGACGATCCTATCCAGCCATTCGAACACTAGCACAATGTAGTTTGTATTTTATTTAACACCTCTGTTTGGATTTCCAAGTGTTAGTTAGTCTGCTTGTCGTCCTTATCTACTATTAGTCTTTTTATTCTTTGAAAATATTAACGAGCTACCTTGCCGCTATTTGCTATTAGCCAAGACACAGTTAGCTGGATATCCAACTGTTAGCTAGGTTTCTTGCCATCCTTATCCAATATTTACATTTTTATCCTTTGAAAATGTTGATAAGCTATCTGGCTATTTGCTATTAGCCAATAAAAATGCTCCACAAATTACAACTAGGCTTCTTGCCATCCTTATCCGATATTCACATTTTTATCCTTCGAAAATGTTGACAAGCTATGTGGTTGTTTGCTATTAGCCAATAAAAATGCTCTACAAATTACTATGGCATAGTTACCAACTAAACACTATGACATCTCCACGTACCAAACAACTACAGCACATGAATGTATATTAATCAGTTTATTAGCCAATAAAAATGCTCAAAAAATTAATATGTCATAGTTACCAATTAAACACTGTGTCAGTTTCACGTACAAAACAACTATAATAAATGGATGTATGTTAATCAGTCTAATTTATTTATGTTCTTATAAGTTTAGAGGAGTTTTTATGGTGTGAGTGTGTGGCTGTTTTTCACGTTTCCACTCACGTAATTGGCTACTTTTTCAAGTATTTTCCGGCTTACTCGAGCGGCCCACAGACTCTTCCAGCTAAGTGACGCATCTGTCATCCCTACTACGTGCATGGCTACTTCTTTATGGTGATCATCCCATAAATTTCTCAATTATTCGTACACTTCTCATATTGTACTTTATAATATTATTAGAATAATATGACAGTAGGTGACGAGCCTATCCAGCCATTTGAACACCAGCACAATGTAGTTTGTATTTCATTTAACACATTCGTTTGGATTTCCAAGTATAGTTAGTCTGCTTGCCGTCCTTATCTACTATTCGTCTTTTTATTCTTTAAAAATATTAACTAGCTACCTTGCCGCTATTTGCTATTAGCTAAGACACATTTATCCAGATATCCAACTGTTAGCTAGGCTTCTTGTCATCCTTATCTGATATTCACATTTTTATCCTTTAAAAATGTTTCCAAGCTATCTGGCTATTTGCTATTAGCCAATAAAAATGCTCCACAAATTACTATGACATAGTTACCAACTAAACACTGTGACAGCTTCACATACCAAACAACTACAATACATGAATGTATGTTCATCAGTCTATGAGCCAATAAAAATGCTCCACAAATTAATATGTCATAGTTACCAACTAAACACTGCGTCAGCTCCGCGTACCAAACAACTACAACACATAGATGTATGTTAATCAGTCTAAGTTATTTGTGTTCTTATGAGTTTAGAGGATTTTTTGTGGTGTTAATCGAACTGCTTTCTTTTGATGAGAATATCCATATAACTAAGACACAATTAGTTATATGTTCGTCTGGATTTCCAAGTGTTAGTTAGGCTATTTGCCGTCTTTACACACTATTCGTCTTTTTATTCTTTGAAAATATTAACAAGCTACCTTTCCACTACTTGCTATTAGCCAAGACACAGTTTGTTACAACCCCAATCTTTGGGTTCAATTGGTGAGAAATGTAATTTCTCATATTAAAGATATTGGTACAAATAGTGATATATTTTGCTTCAAATTAATGGATTTCGTTTAAAATAGCCTTGTTGTTTGATTTGTGGGCTTTATTGGCTATTGGGCCCAATAACAAGGAAATAGCAAAGAAAATTCAATTAGTGAAGGAATAATTGAATAATTGATAAAAGAAATATGTGGAAACCTCTAGAAGGAAAATCCAAAGAGGATTTCGTGCCTCTTGGGTTCCTTGGACTCCAAGGAATACAAAGTTGCATAAATAAAGCAATAAGAAAAGAAAAGATTATTTAAGCATTTCCTTATGAAGAAAGAAATTGAAAACATTGATGAAATGTGGAAATTAAGTGAAACGATGGATATTTGAGTTTCCCTTTATGGAATTTCGTATCCCAAGGATTTCTTATGATAAAAGGGATGCCAATGAGGAAAATAAAATAGAAATAAAAAGAAATCCTCAAAAGGAAATATTATAATAAGAAATAAACAAGATAATGTGAAATAATGCATTAAGATGCATCTAGAAAGATAATAAGTAACCAATAAAAAGAAATCCAAAATAATGGAATGTCTTGGGATCCAAGGAGTCCCAATAAAGAGGAAAGAAAGATAAAATACCAAAATTACAAAATATGAGGATAATGTGATTCATTATTAATGAATTTTGGGATTTTTGATAAAAAAGGAAAGTATTTTCCTATTACATGAAAATAGAATTCGTGCCTTTGTATAAAGGGAAAGTAAATAAGAGAATAATGAGAGGGATTTTCGAAATCCTAATAACACAAGAAGAAGGTTTATCAAAGAAATAAGGGAGAGAGAGAGAGTTTTCCTTCTCATTAAAGGAATATGTTTCCTTTAAGAGGGGGGGGGACTTGTTTCCACTAGGAAACGTCTTGGGATGCGAGTACCCACCCGTATAAGGAGGGTAGAACCCTTGCCTCGAGATCTAGAGAGAAAACCCTCGTCTTTCCTCTCTTCTTCTTCTTGTTTCTCTACGTTGGCAACACAAGGGCCACCTTGGCGGTTCGCAGCGAATCTAGATGCTCGATGGAGGCACGACACATGTTCGAGGTTCTGGAGTGGAGAGCCACCTTTCTCTTGGCCGCCATCTCCGCGTGACACCTGCAGCACGGCTGCAGGCCGGCCGCGGGTTGCAGGCTGGCCAGCGTAGGCTAGCTGCTTTGGTCGGCAGAGGAAAAGCACCATCAGGTGCGTCGGAAGGCTGCGGAGACAATGGAGGGGTCGCCGGTGCCTAGGGGACCAAGTAGTGGAGGAAGGAATGCCTCCCCGAACTGCTGCTGGACGGCCGCGTTTTGCAGGCTCACTCAGCTCGCACCAGCCGCTATGGCTGCAAGATGAGGGCTCCTAGAGGAGCTTGGAAGCTCTACGGAGGTAGCAGAAGCGCTCTGGAGGTCGTCGGGGTCAGGGACAAGGAGCTGGAGCCGCGCCAAGGTCGGCACTCGGCGGCTAGGGCGTCTGCTGGCTTCCGTTGTGAGGAAGAAGAAGGGCACGTGAACGTTTGACGGATTTGCCCTTCGGGGTACAAAGCAACGGCTGACTTAAGTAAGGGTATAACGGTAAATCCGTTATATTTCCAAATCTACAACGTCGAATGGACTGTGATGACGTGGCAACTCCCGATTGGCCAAGTAAGTAAAACCTTGTTAATTTCATATCTAATAAACCGTAGCTCGGATAAATACAAATTATATATGAATTTTGATCCTCAGAATGAGAGGAATCCAAATAAATTATTATTGAAACCTGATTCCTTATGCAATTCGAAAAGTAGTGTAATGTATGAACTTTAATGTATTAATGGTAACGAAACCCTACTTTGATATGATTAAAGTGATTAATAGGGTTTAATGGATCAATAAAGTTGATATTAGCCTGTTAATGATAAAAATGGATATTTGGAAGAAAAAGGATGGACTTGGCGTATAATTAGTTAGTTTAGAGGTTATATGCTTGAAATTGGAAAAGTACATAAAGATATCATCTTTAATGATTTAACCCTTAGATTTGATGTTAGATGGATAATTCAAGATGATATTAACCTACTGATTAATAAAAGAGAAAATAGGATTCAAAAGATGATCCTTTTTATAATCTGGCTTAATTTAGGGTTTCGTGCACAAATGTGCATTAATGAGCTTGAAAACCCTAATTTAGATGAATATGTCTTTTAAATGTTTTAACTGTTCAAATATGTAAATAAATAGGGATATGATGATCCTAAGTCAATTTTGGGTATAAAAGACTATTAAATGAATAGTTTGAGCAATTAGGGTTTACATAAATGGAAAAGAGTACTATTAGGGTTTGTTAACCTAAAAGAGGTAAAGTTCAAGAAATTGATCTAAGAAACCCTAATGAGTATTAATGGAATCTTAATGTGGATTGAAACCCTAAAAAGAGATCCAAGTCCATAAAAGTAGATTCTTGATGAAGTGTGTAATAAATAGAGTACATATTCTTTTCAGGAATTATGTGATGATTTAATTACTTGCTTGGATCTGTTGATTGGCTTGATTGCATATACATGAAGTAAATGTTGAATAATCTGCATGACTCTTCAAATCAGGTATGTGGTTACTTATGGTTAACCGTTTAGGTTTCCCGACGTTTTCCGAACGTTTTATCGCTTTGAATGCAACTAAACTGCTTGGATGTTCATATTGCAAATATAATGTGGCTATGACTATCACTTAATGTGTACACCTATAAACTCAGATCCTGGTTCTCTCTGTGGCAAAATAGCTAACCTAGTACATGGCTACTTATGGGTAGGTCATCAGGTTAGAGAAAGACCTAGTACATGGCTACCTATTGGGTAGGTCCATCAGGTCTATGGATGACCTAGTACATGGCTACCCATTGGGTAGGTCCATCAGGTCAATGGTTGACTTAGTACATGGCTACCATGGAGGTAGGACCATCAAGTCATAAAGAGTTAGAGATTGGGCTATCCTCAGATAGTGCCATGCGACTCTATACCTAAAAGAGAGGTGATATCCATGTCCACTGCAGGGACAGCCCAGAGTTGTGAATATGTATGGATTGAGTTATATGGTTTAAAACGTAATCTTGTTTGTTAAATCATTAATTGAATGATTATGTTGTTAACTTAGTTGAACAATTATCTGCTTCTCCCCCACATACCAGCTTCGGCTGACCGATGTTTTGTTTGTCGGCGTTTTAGGTACAATGAAAAGAACAAACAGTAAAGTGGCACATGTGATACTAAAAAGGAGGATTAGATAGATTAGTATCGGTGTGGATAGAAGGTTAATCAACCAAGTTTTCAAAAGGTATGTAAAGAAAAATTTTATTACCATTTTCAGTATAGTCTGTTAGAATTTGATAATTGTTTATGGTTATATGCCGAACCTTTGATCCGGGATTAATGGATGTGGCTTCAACCTCTTGGTCTCCCTTAATTGGGGGTTACTGAAAGGTGAGGTCGTAACATTTGGTATCAGAGCTTAGGTTCCTCATTTAACCATTAATAATTATTAAATTTTACAAACTCCATAGAACCCAAGGGAGTTATTAGAGGAGTATCCGAAAGACGGAGGTGTCTAGAAAGGGATCACGACCGGGGGCTGGCAAGATTTTCCTCCGCACCGCTAGTCGGAATACGAGGACTCCCGGACCCGTGTGACCGCCTGGCCAAAGTCTTAGGGTATGAATCGAAATAAGATACCTTTAGGACTTCTCATCTTATTCATCTCTTCTCATCACAAAATTCTGATAAGGACCTAAAGGATTAGGGTTTTCTTTCTTCTCCTCACCCTCTTGAGGTATGGGTAAGGTTAATAAGGATTAAGGAATCCTCCACCAAATTAATGAAAGGCATGTAAATAAGATGTCATGGACATAAGCTTAATAGATTAAGCGCAAACTAAAAATAGATACATGCTTAGGTCGTATGACATAAGATGTCATGTCCTCAGGAGAGACCTGAGGCTAGACCTTCTTGGCAGGAGGATAAGTCAGTCTTGGAGATAGAGATATCCATTGCTAGTAGAGACCTGGCACATCCTATGAGGATGATGCTAACCCTAACCCTAAGTGATGGTTAGAGAGAGATGAGTTGGACCAGGTGTTTGAAAGGACCTGCCTTTGGGATGCCATGGGTGACCTAACGCCTTTGGCAACCCAACCCTGGGAAGGGTCGTGCGTGGTAGGGTAAAGGATAACTCCTTAGATGATGAGGTTAGTGAATGACCTTAGAAACCCTATGGACTTGTACAAGTAGGGCATAGCTGGCACCTAGGGCACGTCATAGTGCTGACGGTAGGATGAAACCCTGGATAAGGAATCATAAGGGGTATGGATGATTTTGAGCAACCATAAGTTCGAACCTAGGCTTCACCCATGTAGAGCATGCCTTTGAGGTTGAACCTTCATGAAGAGAGGACCTCTACTGGTGAGGTTGGATGTAGGGTTATCCCTAGAGAGAGAAGGAAACCCGGTAAGAAGGTTGGAAGCCTAAAACCCTGAACTATGGATGATAGTGGTTGCTTCATGATCGATCCCTGAAGGTTGATGATATCTTGGTTTCCTTTAGAGGAACCAAGCCCTAGAGATAGAAGATGAAGCATCTGAAGAAGAGTTCCTAGACCTAGAAAGGTTTAGTAGCAGGTTATGAGGCCCTGTACCTTGTTGGGTGACCTTGAGGAGGACCCAATCCTAAGTGTTGTTTGAGTTGAAGGATGACAAGGAGTGCATGTCATGCCTTTTCATGCTTGGTTCGTAGTTAAGAGATAGAGCGTGCAGTTAGACACCTAAAAGTAAACCTAGGGTTCCTAGGCCTAAGAGGGGAAGTGGTATACCTAATGCTCATGATGAGAATTAAGTTTCTATAGTTCGAGCATGGTACGCCTCATGAATAAAGGAAAAGGGAAGTCCCTTAAGTTTAAGGTATGTGTAATGATTCCCTCATAGCTAGGTTGATGATAAAGGAAAGTATGATCTTGATCCATCTTTGAGGAAAGAGGACAAGTATGACCTAGTATGGTTCAGTAGGTGATCTGGTTATGCCTTAATGGCTTGCTAGGGTTAAGTAGGCTCATGAGGATGTAAACCCTAGACCTAAGAGCTTTTGTGACCTTGCTGTCAAGAGATAGTTTTCCTCCCATCCTGGGAGAGGGACCTTTTTGAAGGGTGTACACCAGTTTTTGTGAAAACCTAAAAGAGATCTCATAGGATCTTGATAAGCTAAGTGAAAAGTACATGGTATGAAGAATGAACCTGTAGACCCATAGATATTCATCTCTAATTGTATACGAATGAGTCACCATGGAGGTAACCGGTATGGGGCTGACCAAGGTAGGCAGGCTGCCATGATCCATATGAAAGGATGAAGGCCAGCCCATAAATGCAGAAAGAGAGATGATGAAGACTTGGGTAAGGTTCTAAGTGAACATGTACTATAATGGAGAATCCTAAGTCTATCCTAGGGTCAGGTAGGGATAAGACCGATGAAAGTTGGAGTTGCCTAATTCCCCAGTTGCACATGACCATAGGGTCGGGAGGTAACAGCTATCATTGTCTGAGGGCCATGGGTTAGGAGATTGATCACCTTCATGAACTCATGGGACCCAAAGGGCAGATGAGTAGGGCACTCTCTTGATGCATGAGGGAAGAGGGATGACCCCAAAAGAGTCGGTACCCTTTAGACCTGGAGAAGATGACCAAGGATGGTGTGTAAAACCAAGTAGGTTCAAAACTAGTGTTCCATGGAAGTAACCTTGATATTAAGACGTTTGTGAAATAGAGACGTAGGTGTCACGTTTCAACCTAGATTTGAAGGTGTATTGGCAAGGTGGGATGTACCATCTCTACTCTTGGAATAGGAGGAACTCTGTATTTGGACTGCAGCCAAATGCTTATTTCCTTGTGTTATGGGGGTGAGAGATAGGACATTATGCATGCCATACACCAAGGATAAGAGATGATGTAGGTTGGAGCGTTGCCACGAGAAATGGGGATAGAGAAATTATCTTACCATAGTAAAGTGAATGAATGATACAGAGATGGTTTGTAAACACTAAGAGAAATGAGGTAGTTCCCTTATGAGGATGTTTTTATCATGAGCTATGTGGAACTTACAAGTTATACCAGGTTGAGTTTGATCACCATGGAGATGGAATCAGAGAGTGTTCTTAGGAAGATAAACATATAGTTTGAGGTGACATGATAAGTGAAATGCATGAAAGTGTAACGTTACCTAATACCTAAGGATGTGAAGTGGTACTGGATGCTCTGGTTGAGATACATCTGACTTGTTTAACTAGAAGCTAGAAGAGGTTGTTTGGCTAACCCTAAGTTTGAAAATGAGAGGTGGTTCGATAACACCCAGACGTAACAAGATACGTTGAAGGGTTAAGGGTTGTTTGGTTAGCCAGTCTAATCCTTGATATGATGGAAGGATGATGGTAGAACCTCAAGTGCACCTCTTTGGAAGAGAAGGTGATGAAACCCCGACTAGAGTGGTTTAGAGTTTCGAGGAGTTGATCTTGAAAGAGTCATGACATATAGGGAGTCATGGTTGGAGATCATCTTACACCGTGGAATATGACAGTAGAACTTTGGATGCTTAAGATGAAGTTGCATGTGGTGTATGGACATGCAAGCCAAGGGGTAAAGGACGAACCCCAGTAACCCAGTGTATCGATATAGAGGATAAAAGAATCCTTGAGAGGGAATGAGAGCTCAACACTATGGATGTTGTGATAGGTCTTCCCTGGATAGAGGAAGGTCGAGATACGATGTGGGTTATGGTAGGTCGCCTTACCTAGATAAGGAAGAGTTCTGTTAAGGGACAGGTCTAGTTGAACTACCATGAGAGAGATAGTTCAATTACACCATGAAACAAGTTCAAAGGATTCCTGAGTTTGACCTAAAGGTTCGCTTCCATAAAGTGGAAGTAGGTACATGAAAAACTCAATGATAGTATAGTTTATCACCCCTAACGATGGTTAGTATGATCCAGACTAAAGGGTCTGATGAGGGCATGCGTGCTCGTTCAGGGTGATATCTAGAGACAGTTCTTGTCCTATGAAAGATGTGAAGATAACCACCATAGCCAGTATCGGGTTTATATGAAGCTCTATAAGGGAGGTGGTGTCGGTCACCACTTCAGTAAGGTGATGTTGGTGAAAGTACCACATGATGGTTAGAAAAAGGGACCCCAGTATGTGTAGATGAAGTCACTTTGATTGTGCAAGGGCTGAAAGGAGCCTAGAGACGATGAGAGTCGTAAGCAGATGCAAAGTAGACTGACATACAAGTTACTGTGGGAGAAAATGTGACATGAAACTCCGACCCCTCTAAGTTATAACTAAGAGAGCTGAGTTCCTGATACATGGGTCCATTAGAGATGGATGGGTGGAGAAGGTTAGGTTGACCCTACCCCTCAGGATAGAGTAATGGGAGATGTTTTCCATGTGTCCAATTTAGAGCACTATGTGAGGTACCCGACCATGTGCTGAGCAATGAACCTAGTGAGCCCCAAGGGAGGCTGAAATGACCTGAGTCACCTATGCAGTTTATAGACGCCAGAGTGAAAGAACTCAAGGAAAGGAATAAGTGATGATAAAGGTTCTGTGGAAGCGCCATGAGTACGGAAAAGCCACATAGGGGCCAATGATGGATATGGAAAAGTCTTATCCTGAATTGTTTGTTTGCTTGTTTGAATTTTGAGGACAAAATTCCTATAAGAGGGGAAGGATGTTACAACCCCAATCTTTGGGTTCAATTGGTGAGAAATGTAATTTCTCATATTAAAGATATTGGTACAAATAGTGATATATTTTGCTTCAAATTAATGGATTTCGTTTAAAATAGCCTTGTTGTTTGATTTGTGGGCTTTATTGGCTATTGGGCCCAATAACAAGGAAATAGCAAAGAAAATTCAATTAGTGAAGGAATAATTGAATAATTGATAAAAGAAATATGTGGAAACCTCTAGAAGGAAAATCCAAAGAGGATTTCGTGCCTCTTGGGTTCCTTGGACTCCAAGGAATACAAAGTTGCATAAATAAAGCAATAAGAAAAGAAAAGATTATTTAAGCATTTCCTTATGAAGAAAGAAATTGAAAACATTGATGAAATGTGGAAATTAAGTGAAACGATGGATATTTGAGTTTCCCTTTATGGAATTTCGTATCCCAAGGATTTCTTATGATAAAAGGGATGCCAATGAGGAAAATAAAATAGAAATAAAAAGAAATCCTCAAAAGGAAATATTATAATAAGAAATAAACAAGATAATGTGAAATAATGCATTAAGATGCATCTAGAAAGATAATAAGTAACCAATAAAAAGAAATCCAAAATAATGGAATGTCTTGGGATCCAAGGAGTCCCAATAAAGAGGAAAGAAAGATAAAATACCAAAATTACAAAATATGAGGATAATGTGATTCATTATTAATGAATTTTGGGATTTTTGATAAAAAAGGAAAGTATTTTCCTATTACATGAAAATAGAATTCGTGCCTTTGTATAAAGGGAAAGTAAATAAGAGAATAATGAGAGGGATTTTCGAAATCCTAATAACACAAGAAGAAGGTTTATCAAAGAAATAAGGGAGAGAGAGAGAGTTTTCCTTCTCATTAAAGGAATATGTTTCCTTTAAGAGGGGGGGGACTTGTTTCCACTAGGAAACGTCTTGGGATGCGAGTACCCACCCGTATAAGGAGGGTAGAACCCTTGCCTCGAGATCTAGAGAGAAAACCCTCGTCTTTCCTCTCTTCTTCTTCTTGTTTCTCTACGTTGGCAACACAAGGGCCACCTTGGCGGTTCGCAGCGAATCTAGATGCTCGATGGAGGCACGACACATGTTCGAGGTTCTGGAGTGGAGAGCCACCTTTCTCTTGGCCGCCATCTCCGCGTGACACCTGCAGCACGGCTGCAGGCCGGCCGCGGGTTGCAGGCTGGCCAGCGTAGGCTAGCTGCTTTGGTCGGCAGAGGAAAAGCACCATCAGGTGCGTCGGAAGGCTGCGGAGACAATGGAGGGGTCGCCGGTGCCTAGGGGACCAAGTAGTGGAGGAAGGAATGCCTCCCCGAACTGCTGCTGGACGGCCGCGTTTTGCAGGCTCACTCAGCTCGCACCAGCCGCTATGGCTGCAAGATGAGGGCTCCTAGAGGAGCTTGGAAGCTCTACGGAGGTAGCAGAAGCGCTCTGGAGGTCGTCGGGGTCAGGGACAAGGAGCTGGAGCCGCGCCAAGGTCGGCACTCGGCGGCTAGGGCGTCTGCTGGCTTCCGTTGTGAGGAAGAAGAAGGGCACGTGAACGTTTGACGGATTTGCCCTTCGGGGTACAAAGCAACGGCTGACTTAAGTAAGGGTATAACGGTAAATCCGTTATATTTCCAAATCTACAACGTCGAATGGACTGTGATGACGTGGCAACTCCCGATTGGCCAAGTAAGTAAAACCTTGTTAATTTCATATCTAATAAACCGTAGCTCGGATAAATACAAATTATATATGAATTTTGATCCTCAGAATGAGAGGAATCCAAATAAATTATTATTGAAACCTGATTCCTTATGCAATTCGAAAAGTAGTGTAATGTATGAACTTTAATGTATTAATGGTAACGAAACCCTACTTTGATATGATTAAAGTGATTAATAGGGTTTAATGGATCAATAAAGTTGATATTAGCCTGTTAATGATAAAAATGGATATTTGGAAGAAAAAGGATGGACTTGGCGTATAATTAGTTAGTTTAGAGGTTATATGCTTGAAATTGGAAAAGTACATAAAGATATCATCTTTAATGATTTAACCCTTAGATTTGATGTTAGATGGATAATTCAAGATGATATTAACCTACTGATTAATAAAAGAGAAAATAGGATTCAAAAGATGATCCTTTTTATAATCTGGCTTAATTTAGGGTTTCGTGCACAAATGTGCATTAATGAGCTTGAAAACCCTAATTTAGATGAATATGTCTTTTAAATGTTTTAACTGTTCAAATATGTAAATAAATAGGGATATGATGATCCTAAGTCAATTTTGGGTATAAAAGACTATTAAATGAATAGTTTGAGCAATTAGGGTTTACATAAATGGAAAAGAGTACTATTAGGGTTTGTTAACCTAAAAGAGGTAAAGTTCAAGAAATTGATCTAAGAAACCCTAATGAGTATTAATGGAATCTTAATGTGGATTGAAACCCTAAAAAGAGATCCAAGTCCATAAAAGTAGATTCTTGATGAAGTGTGTAATAAATAGAGTACATATTCTTTTCAGGAATTATGTGATGATTTAATTACTTGCTTGGATCTGTTGATTGGCTTGATTGCATATACATGAAGTAAATGTTGAATAATCTGCATGACTCTTCAAATCAGGTATGTGGTTACTTATGGTTAACCGTTTAGGTTTCCCGACGTTTTCCGAACGTTTTATCGCTTTGAATGCAACTAAACTGCTTGGATGTTCATATTGCAAATATAATGTGGCTATGACTATCACTTAATGTGTACACCTATAAACTCAGATCCTGGTTCTCTCTGTGGCAAAATAGCTAACCTAGTACATGGCTACTTATGGGTAGGTCATCAGGTTAGAGAAAGACCTAGTACATGGCTACCTATTGGGTAGGTCCATCAGGTCTATGGATGACCTAGTACATGGCTACCCATTGGGTAGGTCCATCAGGTCAATGGTTGACTTAGTACATGGCTACCATGGAGGTAGGACCATCAAGTCATAAAGAGTTAGAGATTGGGCTATCCTCAGATAGTGCCATGCGACTCTATACCTAAAAGAGAGGTGATATCCATGTCCACTGCAGGGACAGCCCAGAGTTGTGAATATGTATGGATTGAGTTATATGGTTTAAAACGTAATCTTGTTTGTTAAATCATTAATTGAATGATTATGTTGTTAACTTAGTTGAACAATTATCTGCTTCTCCCCCACATACCAGCTTCGGCTGACCGATGTTTTGTTTGTCGGCGTTTTAGGTACAATGAAAAGAACAAACAGTAAAGTGGCACATGTGATACTAAAAAGGAGGATTAGATAGATTAGTATCGGTGTGGATAGAAGGTTAATCAACCAAGTTTTCAAAAGGTATGTAAAGAAAAATTTTATTACCATTTTCAGTATAGTCTGTTAGAATTTGATAATTGTTTATGGTTATATGCCGAACCTTTGATCCGGGATTAATGGATGTGGCTTCAACCTCTTGGTCTCCCTTAATTGGGGGTTACTGAAAGGTGAGGTCGTAACATTTGGTATCAGAGCTTAGGTTCCTCATTTAACCATTAATAATTATTAAATTTTACAAACTCCATAGAACCCAAGGGAGTTATTAGAGGAGTATCCGAAAGACGGAGGTGTCTAGAAAGGGATCACGACCGGGGGCTGGCAAGATTTTCCTCCGCACCGCTAGTCGGAATACGAGGACTCCCGGACCCGTGTGACCGCCTGGCCAAAGTCTTAGGGTATGAATCGAAATAAGATACCTTTAGGACTTCTCATCTTATTCATCTCTTCTCATCACAAAATTCTGATAAGGACCTAAAGGATTAGGGTTTTCTTTCTTCTCCTCACCCTCTTGAGGTATGGGTAAGGTTAATAAGGATTAAGGAATCCTCCACCAAATTAATGAAAGGCATGTAAATAAGATGTCATGGACATAAGCTTAATAGATTAAGAGCAAACTAAAAATAGATACATGCTTAGGTCGTATGACATAAGATGTCATGTCCTCAGGAGAGACCTGAGGCTAGACCTTCTTGGCAGGAGGATAAGTCAGTCTTGGAGATAGAGATATCCATTGCTAGTAGAGACCTGGCACATCCTATGAGGATGATGCTAACCCTAACCCTAAGTGATGGTTAGAGAGAGATGAGTTGGACCAGGTGTTTGAAAGGACCTGCCTTTGGGATGCCATGGGTGACCTAACGCCTTTGGCAACCCAACCCTGGGAAGGGTCGTGCGTGGTAGGGTAAAGGATAACTCCTTAGATGATGAGGTTAGTGAATGACCTTAGAAACCCTATGGACTTGTACAAGTAGGGCATAGCTGGCACCTAGGGCACGTCATAGTGCTGACGGTAGGATGAAACCCTGGATAAGGAATCATAAGGGGTATGGATGATTTTGAGCAACCATAAGTTCGAACCTAGGCTTCACCCATGTAGAGCATGCCTTTGAGGTTGAACCTTCATGAAGAGAGGACCTCTACTGGTGAGGTTGGATGTAGGGTTATCCCTAGAGAGAGAAGGAAACCCGGTAAGAAGGTTGGAAGCCTAAAACCCTGAACTATGGATGATAGTGGTTGCTTCATGATCGATCCCTGAAGGTTGATGATATCTTGGTTTCCTTTAGAGGAACCAAGCCCTAGAGATAGAAGATGAAGCATCTGAAGAAGAGTTCCTAGACCTAGAAAGGTTTAGTAGCAGGTTATGAGGCCCTGTACCTTGTTGGGTGACCTTGAGGAGGACCCAATCCTAAGTGTTGTTTGAGTTGAAGGATGACAAGGAGTGCATGTCATGCCTTTTCATGCTTGGTTCGTAGTTAAGAGATAGAGCGTGCAGTTAGACACCTAAAAGTAAACCTAGGGTTCCTAGGCCTAAGAGGGGAAGTGGTATACCTAATGCTCATGATGAGAATTAAGTTTCTATAGTTCGAGCATGGTACGCCTCATGAATAAAGGAAAAGGGAAGTCCCTTAAGTTTAAGGTATGTGTAATGATTCCCTCATAGCTAGGTTGATGATAAAGGAAAGTATGATCTTGATCCATCTTTGAGGAAAGAGGACAAGTATGACCTAGTATGGTTCAGTAGGTGATCTGGTTATGCCTTAATGGCTTGCTAGGGTTAAGTAGGCTCATGAGGATGTAAACCCTAGACCTAAGAGCTTTTGTGACCTTGCTGTCAAGAGATAGTTTTCCTCCCATCCTGGGAGAGGGACCTTTTTGAAGGGTGTACACCAGTTTTTGTGAAAACCTAAAAGAGATCTCATAGGATCTTGATAAGCTAAGTGAAAAGTACATGGTATGAAGAATGAACCTGTAGACCCATAGATATTCATCTCTAATTGTATACGAATGAGTCACCATGGAGGTAACCGGTATGGGGCTGACCAAGGTAGGCAGGCTGCCATGATCCATATGAAAGGATGAAGGCCAGCCCATAAATGCAGAAAGAGAGATGATGAAGACTTGGGTAAGGTTCTAAGTGAACATGTACTATAATGGAGAATCCTAAGTCTATCCTAGGGTCAGGTAGGGATAAGACCGATGAAAGTTGGAGTTGCCTAATTCCCCAGTTGCACATGACCATAGGGTCGGGAGGTAACAGCTATCATTGTCTGAGGGCCATGGGTTAGGAGATTGATCACCTTCATGAACTCATGGGACCCAAAGGGCAGATGAGTAGGGCACTCTCTTGATGCATGAGGGAAGAGGGATGACCCCAAAAGAGTCGGTACCCTTTAGACCTGGAGAAGATGACCAAGGATGGTGTGTAAAACCAAGTAGGTTCAAAACTAGTGTTCCATGGAAGTAACCTTGATATTAAGACGTTTGTGAAATAGAGACGTAGGTGTCACGTTTCAACCTAGATTTGAAGGTGTATTGGCAAGGTGGGATGTACCATCTCTACTCTTGGAATAGGAGGAACTATGTATTTGGACTGCAGCCAAATGCTTATTTCCTTGTGTTATGGGGGTGAGAGATAGGACATTATGCATGCCATACACCAAGGATAAGAGATGATGTAGGTTGGAGCGTTGCCACGAGAAATGGGGATAGAGAAATTATCTTACCATAGTAAAGTGAATGAATGATACAGAGATGGTTTGTAAACACTAAGAGAAATGAGGTAGTTCCCTTATGAGGATGTTTTTATCATGAGCTATGTGGAACTTACAAGTTATACCAGGTTGAGTTTGATCACCATGGAGATGGAATCAGAGAGTGTTCTTAGGAAGATAAACATATAGTTTGAGGTGACATGATAAGTGAAATGCATGAAAGTGTAACGTTACCTAATACCTAAGGATGTGAAGTGGTACTGGATGCTCTGGTTGAGATACATCTGACTTGTTTAACTAGAAGCTAGAAGAGGTTGTTTGGCTAACCCTAAGTTTGAAAATGAGAGGTGGTTCGATAACACCCAGACGTAACAAGATACGTTGAAGGGTTAAGGGTTGTTTGGTTAGCCAGTCTAATCCTTGATATGATGGAAGGATGATGGTAGAACCTCAAGTGCACCTCTTTGGAAGAGAAGGTGATGAAACCCCGACTAGAGTGGTTTAGAGTTTCGAGGAGTTGATCTTGAAAGAGTCATGACATATAGGGAGTCATGGTTGGAGATCATCTTACACCGTGGAATATGACAGTAGAACTTTGGATGCTTAAGATGAAGTTGCATGTGGTGTATGGACATGCAAGCCAAGGGGTAAAGGACGAACCCCAGTAACCCAGTGTATCGATATAGAGGATAAAAGAATCCTTGAGAGGGAATGAGAGCTCAACACTATGGATGTTGTGATAGGTCTTCCCTGGATAGAGGAAGGTCGAGATACGATGTGGGTTATGGTAGGTCGCCTTACCTAGATAAGGAAGAGTTCTGTTAAGGGACAGGTCTAGTTGAACTACCATGAGAGAGATAGTTCAATTACACCATGAAACAAGTTCAAAGGATTCCTGAGTTTGACCTAAAGGTTCGCTTCCATAAAGTGGAAGTAGGTACATGAAAAACTCAATGATAGTATAGTTTATCACCCCTAACGATGGTTAGTATGATCCAGACTAAAGGGTCTGATGAGGGCATGCGTGCTCGTTCAGGGTGATATCTAGAGACAGTTCTTGTCCTATGAAAGATGTGAAGATAACCACCATAGCCAGTATCGGGTTTATATGAAGCTCTATAAGGGAGGTGGTGTCGGTCACCACTTCAGTAAGGTGATGTTGGTGAAAGTACCACATGATGGTTAGAAAAAGGGACCCCAGTATGTGTAGATGAAGTCACTTTGATTGTGCAAGGGCTGAAAGGAGCCTAGAGACGATGAGAGTCGTAAGCAGATGCAAAGTAGACTGACATACAAGTTACTGTGGGAGAAAATGTGACATGAAACTCCGACCCCTCTAAGTTATAACTAAGAGAGCTGAGTTCCTGATACATGGGTCCATTAGAGATGGATGGGTGGAGAAGGTTAGGTTGACCCTACCCCTCAGGATAGAGTAATGGGAGATGTTTTCCATGTGTCCAATTTAGAGCACTATGTGAGGTACCCGACCATGTGCTGAGCAATGAACCTAGTGAGCCCCAAGGGAGGCTGAAATGACCTGAGTCACCTATGCAGTTTATAGACGCCAGAGTGAAAGAACTCAAGGAAAGGAATAAGTGATGATAAAGGTTCTGTGGAAGCGCCATGAGTACGGAAAAGCCACATAGGGGCCAATGATGGATATGGAAAAGTCTTATCCTGAATTGTTTGTTTGCTTGTTTGAATTTTGAGGACAAAATTCCTATAAGAGGGGAAGGATGTTACAACCCCAATCTTTGGGTTCAATTGGTGAGAAATGTAATTTCTCATATTAAAGATATTGGTACAAATAGTGATATATTTTGCTTCAAATTAATGGATTTCGTTTAAAATAGCCTTGTTGTTTGATTTGTGGGCTTTATTGGCTATTGGGCCCAATAACAAGGAAATAGCAAAGAAAATTCAATTAGTGAAGGAATAATTGAATAATTGATAAAAGAAATATGTGGAAACCTCTAGAAGGAAAATCCAAAGAGGATTTCGTGCCTCTTGGGTTCCTTGGACTCCAAGGAATACAAAGTTGCATAAATAAAGCAATAAGAAAAGAAAAGATTATTTAAGCATTTCCTTATGAAGAAAGAAATTGAAAACATTGATGAAATGTGGAAATTAAGTGAAACGATGGATATTTGAGTTTCCCTTTATGGAATTTCGTATCCCAAGGATTTCTTATGATAAAAGGGATGCCAATGAGGAAAATAAAATAGAAATAAAAAGAAATCCTCAAAAGGAAATATTATAATAAGAAATAAACAAGATAATGTGAAATAATGCATTAAGATGCATCTAGAAAGATAATAAGTAACCAATAAAAAGAAATCCAAAATAATGGAATGTCTTGGGATCCAAGGAGTCCCAATAAAGAGGAAAGAAAGATAAAATACCAAAATTACAAAATATGAGGATAATGTGATTCATTATTAATGAATTTTGGGATTTTTGATAAAAAAGGAAAGTATTTTCCTATTACATGAAAATAGAATTCGTGCCTTTGTATAAAGGGAAAGTAAATAAGAGAATAATGAGAGGGATTTTCGAAATCCTAATAACACAAGAAGAAGGTTTATCAAAGAAATAAGGGAGAGAGAGAGAGTTTTCCTTCTCATTAAAGGAATATGTTTCCTTTAAGAGGGGGGGGACTTGTTTCCACTAGGAAACGTCTTGGGATGCGAGTACCCACCCGTATAAGGAGGGTAGAACCCTTGCCTCGAGATCTAGAGAGAAAACCCTCGTCTTTCCTCTCTTCTTCTTCTTGTTTCTCTACGTTGGCAACACAAGGGCCACCTTGGCGGTTCGCAGCGAATCTAGATGCTCGATGGAGGCACGACACATGTTCGAGGTTCTGGAGTGGAGAGCCACCTTTCTCTTGGCCGCCATCTCCGCGTGACACCTGCAGCACGGCTGCAGGCCGGCCGCGGGTTGCAGGCTGGCCAGCGTAGGCTAGCTGCTTTGGTCGGCAGAGGAAAAGCACCATCAGGTGCGTCGGAAGGCTGCGGAGACAATGGAGGGGTCGCCGGTGCCTAGGGGACCAAGTAGTGGAGGAAGGAATGCCTCCCCGAACTGCTGCTGGACGGCCGCGTTTTGCAGGCTCACTCAGCTCGCACCAGCCGCTATGGCTGCAAGATGAGGGCTCCTAGAGGAGCTTGGAAGCTCTACGGAGGTAGCAGAAGCGCTCTGGAGGTCGTCGGGGTCAGGGACAAGGAGCTGGAGCCGCGCCAAGGTCGGCACTCGGCGGCTAGGGCGTCTGCTGGCTTCCGTTGTGAGGAAGAAGAAGGGCACGTGAACGTTTGACGGATTTGCCCTTCGGGGTACAAAGCAACGGCTGACTTAAGTAAGGGTATAACGGTAAATCCGTTATATTTCCAAATCTACAACGTCGAATGGACTGTGATGACGTGGCAACTCCCGATTGGCCAAGTAAGTAAAACCTTGTTAATTTCATATCTAATAAACCGTAGCTCGGATAAATACAAATTATATATGAATTTTGATCCTCAGAATGAGAGGAATCCAAATAAATTATTATTGAAACCTGATTCCTTATGCAATTCGAAAAGTAGTGTAATGTATGAACTTTAATGTATTAATGGTAACGAAACCCTACTTTGATATGATTAAAGTGATTAATAGGGTTTAATGGATCAATAAAGTTGATATTAGCCTGTTAATGATAAAAATGGATATTTGGAAGAAAAAGGATGGACTTGGCGTATAATTAGTTAGTTTAGAGGTTATATGCTTGAAATTGGAAAAGTACATAAAGATATCATCTTTAATGATTTAACCCTTAGATTTGATGTTAGATGGATAATTCAAGATGATATTAACCTACTGATTAATAAAAGAGAAAATAGGATTCAAAAGATGATCCTTTTTATAATCTGGCTTAATTTAGGGTTTCGTGCACAAATGTGCATTAATGAGCTTGAAAACCCTAATTTAGATGAATATGTCTTTTAAATGTTTTAACTGTTCAAATATGTAAATAAATAGGGATATGATGATCCTAAGTCAATTTTGGGTATAAAAGACTATTAAATGAATAGTTTGAGCAATTAGGGTTTACATAAATGGAAAAGAGTACTATTAGGGTTTGTTAACCTAAAAGAGGTAAAGTTCAAGAAATTGATCTAAGAAACCCTAATGAGTATTAATGGAATCTTAATGTGGATTGAAACCCTAAAAAGAGATCCAAGTCCATAAAAGTAGATTCTTGATGAAGTGTGTAATAAATAGAGTACATATTCTTTTCAGGAATTATGTGATGATTTAATTACTTGCTTGGATCTGTTGATTGGCTTGATTGCATATACATGAAGTAAATGTTGAATAATCTGCATGACTCTTCAAATCAGGTATGTGGTTACTTATGGTTAACCGTTTAGGTTTCCCGACGTTTTCCGAACGTTTTATCGCTTTGAATGCAACTAAACTGCTTGGATGTTCATATTGCAAATATAATGTGGCTATGACTATCACTTAATGTGTACACCTATAAACTCAGATCCTGGTTCTCTCTGTGGCAAAATAGCTAACCTAGTACATGGCTACTTATGGGTAGGTCATCAGGTTAGAGAAAGACCTAGTACATGGCTACCTATTGGGTAGGTCCATCAGGTCTATGGATGACCTAGTACATGGCTACCCATTGGGTAGGTCCATCAGGTCAATGGTTGACTTAGTACATGGCTACCATGGAGGTAGGACCATCAAGTCATAAAGAGTTAGAGATTGGGCTATCCTCAGATAGTGCCATGCGACTCTATACCTAAAAGAGAGGTGATATCCATGTCCACTGCAGGGACAGCCCAGAGTTGTGAATATGTATGGATTGAGTTATATGGTTTAAAACGTAATCTTGTTTGTTAAATCATTAATTGAATGATTATGTTGTTAACTTAGTTGAACAATTATCTGCTTCTCCCCCACATACCAGCTTCGGCTGACCGATGTTTTGTTTGTCGGCGTTTTAGGTACAATGAAAAGAACAAACAGTAAAGTGGCACATGTGATACTAAAAAGGAGGATTAGATAGATTAGTATCGGTGTGGATAGAAGGTTAATCAACCAAGTTTTCAAAAGGTATGTAAAGAAAAATTTTATTACCATTTTCAGTATAGTCTGTTAGAATTTGATAATTGTTTATGGTTATATGCCGAACCTTTGATCCGGGATTAATGGATGTGGCTTCAACCTCTTGGTCTCCCTTATTTGGGGGTTACTGAAAGGTGAGGTCGTAACACAGTTAACATGATATATGTAATGACTCGTTTTCAAATTAGTCATCTAATTAGGGTTTACTTGAATGATTGTATGCTTAACTAAGTTGATCATTGTTTAAAACTTGATTAGTGATGGTACTTAAGTTTTTATGTTTTAAATATAATGATAAGGTTTAATCATACTTTGATCCACATAATTAGGGTTAACATTTGGAAACCCTAATCGGCCCAAATTAGGGTTTTGATGACATATGAAAATAGAATTTGATAAGTATAGTGTCTCACTAAATGGTTTTTAGTATTTTATTTGTAACTCTGATTTAATTCAAATTTGGATATGATTTGGATATCTCAAATATGAACACTCTTGAAAAATATCAGAATTTTTGAAGAATTATCTAACCTGTTTGTCGGTCGAGTTTCAAACTCGACTGACCATATTTTCATATTGTAATAGCAATGTGGTAATTAAATTGTATCTTTTTATTGGTATATACAATTGATCTCAAATTTTAAATGTAGCTGTTAAACTCCATTATAGACACCCTATTAAATTTTGTAATTTTTGGATGATTTTTTATCCCTACAGAGAGGGGTGTCGGTCGAGTTCTGTGAAGGACAAACTCGACCGACCATGTTGTTGACTGTAATATATCAGTGTAGTATTTAATTTTTATTTATTTATTCATAACTCCAAATGATCTAAAAATGTTATATTTTCTTTTAAACTCAATTTTAGACATTAGGTTAAAGTTTCATAATTTTTGGATGAGGTTTAAGTTCTGAAACGTGTGATTTCGGTCGAGTTTATAACTCAGCCGACCAACTAGTCTGAGTAAAATAAAAATACATTGAGGGGCTTGTTTGCAAATGTTCTAAGCACCTCAATTCATCTATATCACTAACCTAACACACACGGATCTCTCATAATTCGTCCTTCCTGTCAAAGAAATACAATTCTTGAGAGAGAGGAGATCTAGAGTTTTGAGAAGAGAAAGTGGTGGAGATGTTGACCTAGGGTTTCTCTATCCAAGATATGATGAAATCAAGTAAGTTTAGCTTCTTGGCATAGCATTTCATGGTGAATCTTCTTTCACATGTCAAGATTCCATCCCTCCCCTGATTTGATTCGAAATCACATCAAATCTCCCCCTTTTCTCACTCTTTCTCTTCTAATCCCCATTTATAGGGTTTCCGAGTTGAGAGGAGAAAGAATTAGATTCTTTTGCAAGAGTTTGATTGGGTTTCCAAAAATTCAGAGGTTGACCTATGAAATTAAGGTGCTACAAATGTCTAGAAAATCTCCACTGCTATTTCCCGGGGTAATCCACATTGATGTAATTACATATGTATAATTCCTCAATATCTTGTTCATTCGCAACAAAATATTTTCTTTGTGTGTCGGTAAAAAAAACATATTTTTTGGAGAGAGAGACTATTTCACCAACAGACTTACAGGTATCTGATGTATTCATACCTAACGATTTCCACAAAGTGGTGACGAAACATATAACTTGTACAAATCTTTCCATTTTCCAATTCGATTCGAGCCATTCGTTCGTAGAGCTATTTACTCGATCGCAGACATTTCTACAACACCTCTAACAGAGGAACAAATAGTCAATTTTGAAAGAACTTATTGTTAGCTTTTTCAGATATGAATCTATCTGATTCAGAAGGGAAGAACTTACATCAGTATCTCAGTTTCAATTCAAACATGGGTTTGATTCACACTCTGTGTTCTGAGAAATATTTACCATCCGCAAAGAGGAAAAAACGGAGTCTTTGTCTAAAGAAATGCATTGAGAAATGGCAGATGTAATCCTTAACTTTTCGAGGAATCCTTCATTAGTGTTGTGAATGACTGACTTTTTCAATCTTTTTTCAACCTTGGTTGTGTAGGAGCAAGTAAAAAAGATTGAAAGATAGAACCATCTGATTTGATTCGTTCTCAATAGCCATGAGATGATCATCTTAGGGTGATCCTTTTGTCGACGTATGCTCCTATTACACTTGTAGTCTCTGAAGGATGAGAACCAACTATGTAGCATCTACATCGATAATTCAAGTATTGTATACGTCATTAGTCTGATCCTTTGTAGGAACTACCCGTAATAACAAACTTACAAAATGGATTTGTTTATCATAAAGAGATTCGTTGTTCCTGACCCTGCTTCACCTTAATTGTTATTTGTTACTTGACCAACCATCAAAAGAAGTAAATATAACAGGTACACTAACCAATAGGATTGATGAGGTTGCAATTAATGGAAAAACAACCAATTGGAAAGCAATAGTCATGCTTGTAATCCTCCAAACTACCAACAAATGAATTATACGATGGACAACTATGTGGACTGATGGACTTACTAGTCTAGATCGTTACAAAGGATGATGCTACCACATCAAACCTATTATTAGAGAGGAAAATCAATATTTTTGTTATGTAGATTATCCTTTAGACCTTTTTGAAGAATGTTCTGTTACCAACATGTTTACTTCCATTGTAGGTAATGTATTTGGGTTTAAAGCTCTACGAGCTGTACGTTTGGAGGATTTGTGAATTCCTCCTGCTTATTCCAAAACTTTCCAAGGTCCACCTTAGGGTATCCAAGTTGAAAGAGATAAATTGAACAAATATGGTCATCCCCTACTGGGATGTACTATTAAACCAAAATTGGGATTATCTGCGAAAACTTCCGTCGTGTCAATTATCATTTCAATGATCAACCTCCCCCATAATGATATCTACGTGATGCAACCCCTATGCCACATAATGGATGCAGACCCCCTAAAAAAGGCGTGTATAAAAATAAGAATTAAATGGTTTCAAGAGAAATAAATGATTTACCAATCATATCATAATATATTAGTATGGTTCGAGAGGAAGTAGCAGAATCCACTCGAACACTACAGTGGAAGTGTGTTGAAATCAAAATAAATAAATAAAAATGAAATGATTTTTTCATTCAAATTTCAGCTCATAGAATTTAAACAATTATATAGGATATAATTAAAGAATTTAATAGTTTGAATTGTTATCCATATTGAATTTGAATTATTATATAAATATATAAATAGGAATTGTTATCTATTGTTATATATTTTTATATATAATATTATATTTCTATTGTTATATTTATATTGAGTTTATTGAGTTGATATATATGTATATTGATTTTTTTTGAAAGATTCGTTTTTTTGCAAAGGTTTCATTCATGCATATTTCATGTTGAGTAGACCTTGTCTAACGATTTATATAATTCTTGGGTTTATATCAATGAAGAAAAAACACAACTTGAACAACGAATTAATAAATCGAGTAAAAACTATAGGAAAAAAAATGGGAGGTATTGTTCCGGATGGGCTGGAAAAAAGTATAAGATTATATAAATGATCTTATTGTAGTTGTAGATCCATCATGATCTTGAAGTTCTTTAATAATGGAAGCAACAGCCCTAGTCGCCATCTCCATATCTAGTTTACTTGTAAGCTTTACGGGGTACACCGTATATACTGCTTTTGGGCAACCCTCTGAACAACTAAGAGATCCATTCGAGGAACATAGGGACTAGTTGATTGAAGTAACGAGCCTCCCATATTCTATTGGGAGGCTCGCTACTTTAATTGATATAATGAAAAATCATTTCATTTTTTAGACAGAACCTTAGGCGGTTCTCGAAAAAAGATAGAGAAAAAAATTATCCCTAAAGTAGAGACCAACAAAAATGAAAACTAGGGTTTCCATGTGTGTGAATAGCCCTAATGAACCTCTATGCATCATTATGAAATTACTTAGTGATATGGCTCTTCGGTTGTGTTGAACTAAGGATGACTTATTGAAACCATAGATGTTTAGTATTAAGATGAGTATGAGTAATGGATCTAGAACTTGTATATGATGTTGTAAATGTGATGAAATGTTGAATGTAAGTAGTAATACTTCAATTGAATATGACGAGTCTTACTAATATCATCTAAGTCTAATGCATTTGTTTAAGTATAATAAAGAATGATCATTGTTGATTATGGGAATCACATTAGAAGTCAATGACATGGTACACTTATCTAAATATAAGAAATGATATGAAGAAAAAATCTATTAATGGTGATGGCAAGTTAAAGATGAAACTAATGAAGTCATTATGATGAAGTCTTTAATCCTTTGTTTTAATTACATGTGGCTTAAGAGTTAAGAAAAATTGAATGAAACATACTAAAACTAGACTTTGATGGATATCAATGAAAAGAGAAGTATTGTATATCAAGTGAGTTAAAAATGTTTGCTTCCAGTAATTTAATGAACATGACATGAGAGAAGTTGAGATTAATGAATATGAATTGAAGGAAAAAGATGAGAATTAGTAGACAAATTTAAGAAACAAACTCTAACCCTAAAATGTTGAGTTAGATGGTGCTAATGAATGACAATCTCAAATGAAGGATTAAGGAATGCACATAATTGTAGTTTAATTCAATTAAATGATGAGGTTCAAGCATTTGAATTGATTTACAAGAATGTATTCTTGTATTGTGATTGTTTGATAGAATACTTGTACTATGAGAATGAACTCTTTTGAAGGAATTCAAATGATAATCAACATGTTTTGATTAGTAAACCCATATGAAGAATGTGAAATAAAAGAAGAAGAGAACCAAGTCTCTTATGCATGTATATGCATGAATTTATTGGCATCTATTCAGATTGGATGGAACATGCATATGTTGTATGATAAATCTATTCTGAGTATGAAGAATGATACATGATATCTATTGCTTTTATTATTGCTAGTTTTAATGCCTCTGCTAATATTTGTTCAGAACTGTTATATACAATGAGATGATAAGATTTATGTTGAAATTGAATTTAATATGCACTCCTTACACTGAGAAACCCTGATAAGGGTAAATATTGGATAATGAGATTATGTCTAGGGCTAAAAGCCCACTAATGATGATAAAACCCTGATGGGGTAAATGATGGACAATAAGATTATGTCTTGGGATGAAAGCCCACTGTTGATGATTGCTATGAGATGAAGTAGAAGATAGAAATAATCATATGTGTTGCAATATACAGATTTATTGTGCTTCTTGCTTTGATCATTGTCCTTATTGATAAACTTGATATGTTTCATGTTATTCTAGTTATACGAGAATACACATATATGATATATGATGTTTTGAATTCTTGTAAGATGAGTAAAAGAGATTAATAATAAGTGAAATGATGGAACATCTAGTTAGGTGCCCTGAACACCGTGAGTTTCCCCCGAGGACCACACTGGAGAAACAAAATGGATCTCCTTGTAGTAATCGATGAATTATGAGAAGGATTTCCAGAGTGTGGATCGAGACCTTAAAGGTTAGACCACCAGGATTTAGGAGTGAGTCATCTAGAGTGGCTCTGGCCCTAAATCCTTGTTGTGAAAGTCTATGTCTAGATGGAATAGACTCTGTTGAAATGAAATATGTGAAATGTGAAATGTGAAATGAAAAATATGTGAAATACTATGATATGTGATATACTATTTTGTTGGTTCCTATTTCGTGTACCCGAGATGAGGATGTGAGCCTCTTTAGGCAACCCTGAGGTGGCCAGGGTCTATAGTTGATATCTTAGGGTGGCCGGCTAAACTCTAAGATAGTGACGGTGATTCGTTGATACGAGAATCAGGCACAACGACTTCTACTTAGTGAGGTACAAGCCAAGTAGTTTCAGGGCAAATGAATAAAAGATGATAAGCTGTGTAGAACATGATTTGAATGATTATTGCATTCCTTGTACTGCTAGTTGATGATTTGTCATTGTTGATTAAGCTTCATGTTGTGGAAAGTAATCATGTTGCTATGGACATTTTCTATTTCATATTATGATCTGTCATGCTGACAAGTTATGAATGATGGGATTTATATCCATTCTGAATATGAGCTGGATTGCCTGCTATTTGATAGTATTGCTTGGTAGATATGTATTATGTGTACTTCAGCTTTAGGACTATAGGATGTGTTCCTAGTCTGGCTGGTGGAGTGTCACAAATATAATGTTATTGTTATGTATTGATTCAAAATGCTTAGACTTGACTTATTACTCATGCAGTAGGATTCTTAATCTTAATCAAGAAGTATCTTTTGATTTGTTCATAGACATGCTTTAAAAGATGTTTTAAAGTCATAATTGGTTTAAGTGATTACCTTATATGTTGAATTAGATTACCATAGTAAGTTAGAAATTATTTATGATAGAACTATCTGCTATACTTTTCAATATATGCATGTTTTTGTTAAGTTTATTATACTTAATCTAATGTTGATGCATGTACCTAGCTTGAGTGGGAGGTATCCACTCACTGGGGCTCTATATGAGTCTCATGAGGTTGTTTCAAATGTTTTTAGGTATAATGCTATACATCGGAGAGGTCATGACAAAGAAGATATAAATAACATAATCTAGATAGATTATAATGTCTCTGTACACTATCTTTCCCGAGATGGGTTGTAGATTAAGTTCATTCATCAATGTACATGTATCTGTTGCAAACTGAACTGCGTATGAGAATAAGATTTGATTCTAGATTTAATGGAGTTGAATTTATGACCCACTCTATGATTAACTAGTAAGCACAACACTTAGTGCATCCACTACTACAGAACATGCCTTTTGCGTCGGTTAATTAAAGCCTTTAGTGTCAGTTTCCAAGCGAAACCCAAGTGCGAGCCACTAAAGGTTGACCCCTTTGACGTTGGTTCCCTAACCGACGCCAAAATTCTTCCCACCACCGAAAACGAACCAGCAAAGGGACTATAGGCATCGGTTATTTAAAAATACCGACACTATAGAGTGGTTACAGACGTCGGTTATTAAAAGAACTGACGCCATTACCCTTCCCACCATCAATAAAGCGCCAGCAAAGGGAATATCAACGTCGGTTCTTGTATATAACTGACACTATATCTTGATAAACTCGTCGGTTTTATGCAAATAACCGATGCCATATCACTGCCAGCATGGCCATGCTGGCCAACACGACTGTGGTAATAGGCGTCGGTTTTTACCGACAACCGACACCAGGATGGGATAAAGACGTCGATTTTTTTGCTAATAACCGACGTCATATGATTTTGGTGTTGGTTGTTTATAAACAACTAACGCCTATTTACTTTTTTTTCTTTCTTATCAGTTTGTAGGCCTGCTGTATGGCTAGCCAGCAGGATGCAGAACCTGCAGTTCAATTTGAACTGCAGGTTTACAACATTCATTGATATCAGCCATACAACATGCCACAAACCTTCAAAGTTATTCACATTCAGATGCATGTATTGATCAGATACATGTAGAAACATGTAAAGTTATTAACATACACATTCAGTTCCAGTCATTTCATCTTTTTCACATTCAGACACATGTAGAAACATTCATGTATTGATTAGAAAAAGTCATTCACATTTACATTCACACATATGACAATTCATAAAAAGTCATTCACATTCACACAAAAATAATTTTGAAAACAAAGTTATTCTTTATTCATCATCGTCATCATTGTCATCATTGTCAATAAAATTATATTTAAAAATTCCCACTCTTTGTAGGGATTTTGACCATTCTTCTCTTACAACATCTAATTCCTCTCTGGTATAGGGAGTATGTACATCTAATAGCTTTCCATCTGTGTTGAAGTCAGCAGTTTTAAAGACCTGCAAAGAGAATGACATATATATAATTAATAATATATAATAAGATTGATATATTTCATATTATCTAATGAGAATATGTATAATACCTTTTGTATCGTATCGATTTCCATTACAACATGTTTGATGATTAGGTCCATAAATCGCATCACATAGTAGGCACATGCCCAGCCGTTGTCTTGTGTAGCACACTATAAATTGAAACATACAAAATATTCAAAAATACAAATAAGCACAGTTCACATAAATAATATATACATTGGAGTCAGGAAATTACTTTCACATTCTCCCAAATTAGTGATCGATTCTTTTTCCTGGGGACCTTTCCTTCAATTTTTTTGTACTCTTGTAAAGCCCTACATATGTTAATGTAACACATTAAATTGCATAATTAAATAGTAATGTAGTAATAGATGTTAACGGATATAAAAACATGAAATTTCTCACGAGAATAATGGCCTTTTAATTGCATGTCCATATATTGTATTTAACTCATTCCCCGTAGGATCTAGATAATAGACAGTGAACATCTTGGGGACAATAACTAGTAACTCCCAATGTTTACCACTACATGTAAGAAAGTAGAAAATTAATAACTCAAAATCCACAATAAAAATGTAATTTGCTTAAGTCCAAATTATAAGCAAAGTAAACTTACTTGACATTGAATGGAGCTATTATCACCGTCTTATTATTTTTACCAAAATGTTGAAAAGCATCACAGTAGTATGAAGTAACTGAAGAATGGCCTGCATCTACAATACTAATCAAAGATGGAACCAAAAAACCCACACGGGAAAACCCAAAATCTGTACATATCGTGTGTAAGTGGATTATCCAAGATTTACTCCTAATGAGTAAATCTTGGGCGGGTTTCTAGGCCAACAAAATCATATCATTAAGAGCATGGTTTCATGTTAGGTCATCATAGGTCATAATAATCCACTAGAATGAGCAAAAGAGGTCTCATGGTGTTAAAATAGCATAAGAGTATTAGATCTTGATTCTAGAGTGTACAAGACATAATAGTGACTACTGATTTTGTGGGGTGATATCATTTCATGGGATTTATAGATTCAAACTTAACAAGTGTACAATTTGCATCATTTTAATACTCTAAAGGTGACTAGTGGGTCATAGCACATAAAAGATGGCATTAGAAGGAAAGTAAGCAAGCTAGATCAATTAACACTCATCTCAAGGGAACATTAGTTACTGAGGTACCCGGAAAGAGTGCTTTTAATCACTAGGATCATACAAGTAGCAATGTTGATTAAGTCTATGTGATTAAAAATCAAGCAGTGTAATAAAACATGGATTCAGAGAAGATATGAACAAAATTAGGGGAAATAGACATCATCATTGGAAAGCTAAGGGTTTTTCGATCATGTTGGTATATAAAAATTTATTATTTAGGCCGAGCCGAGAGTCTTGCTCTGGAGCAGGGAGAGAGGGTGAGATAGAGGGTTTTTGGGGATGTTTACCTCTTTTTGAGCCCAGCTGGGCATCTTGCTCTGGAGCAGGGAGAGAGGGCAAGACAGAGGAGTGCACATGGAAGTTGAGCGGGCATGCGAGCACAAAAGAGTGGCGAGCAGGCAGTCGGCGAGTGAGCAAGGAGAGAAGGGCGGCGGTGAGCAGGCAGCCATCGAGTACAGAAGGAATAGCGGTGGCAGTGGCGAGCAAGGAGAAGGGCGGCGACAGCAGTGAGCAAAGAGAATGACCGGCGCAACGATGATGAGCAAAGAGTAGCAGGGAGCGGTCGGCGGCGATGCACAAGGAGGAGGGAGCAGGGGACAGAATCGCCAGACCCTAAAATCGGCGTTCGATTGCAATGAAATAGAGAAAAGGGAAGAGTATGCTTCGCACGGGTGCTATTATGTTAACAATCGGCGTCAGTTATTAAAACCAACAGACACTTATAATAATAGGCGTCAGTTACCACAAAAAAACTAACACCTATGCTCAATTATAGTCGTCGGTTTCTACTAGAAAAACTGACGTCTATCTACATATGCCGACAAAAACAAAATGTTCTCAAATTCTGACCATAATCGTCAGTTGCTGTAGAAAACCGACGCCAAAGGGGGGTGAAAATTTTTGCGGGGACAGCGTGCGAAAATATATCGGTGTCGGTTATTGCAAGAAAACTGACGATAAAAATGGTCCCAATTTCTGTCTCATAAAAAACCTTTAGTCGTCGGTTATTTTGTAAACAACCGATGTCGTACGTTAAATTTTGGAGGTAATTTTTTTCCATTGGAAATTTTAGATTTGGCAGTCGATTTTAGGCGTTGGTTACTTATTAAGGAACTGACGCTAAACAAAAAGTGATACCCATATCTGGCCGCTCTTCATAGATAGGTGTCGGTTTTTGTAATAAACCGACGTTGTAGGGTTTAGGCATCAGTTTCTTGTATACAACCGACACCTGTAAATGTGACGTTATAAGCCATTTGTGTAGTAGTGATCATTAAGTTGATTAAGTTAAGTACTCAATGATGCAATTAGTGCTTTGATCTAGTGTTATAGTCTAATTGGCATGATTTCTTGCCTTGAGGTTGTAGAGAATCTTGTGCTTGAAAAGTTGCAAAAGAATCACCTCAATCGGACACTCGAGGCGAGAGTTATAACATATTTTTAGAACCTTGGGTTTAAGATGCAATTTCTCCATTTATTGACCTTTTATTTCCCTTTTCCCTTTCTCCCTTATCATTTCTTCTACACCCGATTGTTTTCCAGAACCGTCAGAAGCGGTGCCCGATAGAACAACAGTAGGGGGGGTGAATGGCGGGCGATTTCTTGGCTTAGCTCTGATCCGCATGTGCCCTACCTTCCTTTCTCTTTCCTCTACCCTTCTCCTTCCTCTACCTCGCCCCTAGCTGCAGCCCTAACCAGCCCTAGCCAGGGCGCCAGCCGGCCAAGTAGCAGCAGCGACCAACTGCAGGGCGCCGGCCAAGGGGCCATTTTGGGTGAGCAAACACCACCAAATGCTGCCCTTGACTCCGACCAAGAGCTCAAGACAAGAAAACACATCATTCCGCCCCTATTGCGCCACCTACACCTCGATTTAGAAGGGGTGGCGCCCCATCTTACAAGAGCAGCAGCAGCTGCAACGATGGCCAGGGGCCATCTTGGCACAACAAAGCACCACGATAACGACCACCTTGACTCTGATTTGGAGGTCTATGCTTGAATCTACAGCTCCCAGCTGCATTTAGCACCTAGTCGAGCTCTCCCTTCCACCTGTGCTGAGAAAGCACCTACTGCTTGCAGCAGGTCTGGACCAGGTGCACCTTAGGCGCGAGGCAGCACCAAGGAATGACGTCGTTAGCTCATCTTTGAGGTCCAAGCACGAAGCAATGTTAAGCGATGCCCAAATCAAGAAACTGTGTGCGCTACGTTTGAACCAGGGATGTCCCAAGGTTGAAGAAGACCTACTGATGCCCAGAAACTGGCCTCTGGACGCATTTCAAGTCAATCTCGGTCATCTTGGACCACTGTGAGTAGAATTTCACTCAATAAGCATGTATAACTCTGATAATCATGTGTTTTTGGTTATAAATCAATGTTATTCATGGATGTCAGCTTTTACGTAGGTGCTGGGCAGTGCTGGCGTCGCTTAATTTCTAAATTTCACAAACTTTTTTAGTTATGCTTGCACGAAACTAGTTAGTTTATTGATGTGTAATTTGGATTTGAGTTAATGCACGATTGATCGAAACTTAAATTGCTTGAGTAAATGTTGAACTCAGTAGCACATGACCAATAACATCACAGTTTGGGTATAAACCCAGGCTGCGCATTTTTAGTAAGTTAATAGATGCTCAATTTCGAAGAAATGATAATGACATGAAAGGGTTCAATAGAAACCTAGTTGCACACTCCCGATCATATTTAATGTGAATTTATTAATAATTATATGAATCGACACGTTTCTCAAGGATATCATAATAAATTCTCAGTTATTATCAATAATTTGTGTCATGATAAGTAATTAACTCTTAATGGTTAAGTGATGCACAACTCAGGATTAGGGTTGATGTGCACATTTGTCTAGGAATTTCAAATAATTTACAAGTGCTACTGATGATTTCTCATATGTTGAGTAATCAACCCTTATCAGTATATTAAGATGTTTAATTTCATGATTTCAGTATGTATGTGCCAAGTTGACAAGTATTCTATTTATTTAAATCTGCCTGCAAGTACAATATGTTGATTTCTCAGCAATTTACAGTGTTTGAGCATATTGCACTGCCAAGTTACAAATGATATACATGTTGTATTTATAAGTTTCAGATAAATAGACTTGGTACCATAGAGATACCAAAGACAAGAATAAGTAAGAGAGAGATGCAATGTAGTAAGAGCTTTTCAAGAATAATTAAATAATATATTTAAGGGCCCTGACACCATAGAATCCCTATGTGAGGTCTACACCTTAGGGATGAAAGGACCTACCCTGGCGGTGCGTCCAGTATACAGGGGTCAAAACGCACCCACAGAGCGTGTGGGGAGACGAAACCCTTGAGGAAGTCTCCCAAGAGAAGATAGGTTACCCAACATGAACCGGAAGTCCCGATGGTAACCCAGAGGTACCCATAGAGCATACCAAGTTGAGGCTCAAAGAGCATCTCAGACCCTCTTCCCTGTACTCAGCCTAGAGGAGGAGTCCAGTTTACGACACCATAGGAGTGCCAAGGCCAGAGAGCCAGTTTTCCTGTTGCAGACCAGGAGAGTAGTCAGACTTAACTATCCCTGGGTGTCGGCTAAGTCTTGTACGGTGGAATCGTAGTTTGCTACGAGTCTTCATATGTAGAGTACACTGCATATGATCAGGGCATAAGATAAAATATGTTTATATAGGGTCACAGAGTTTCTTATAAGTTAAAGAGTTAAGAAAAATTTGAGTTAGATTCACAACAGTTGTCCTTTAAATGAAATTTTAGTATTTTTTATTAATTAATTGTATCTACAGTTTTGCAATAGTTGTTATCTTAATGAAATGTTGACATCTCATGTTGTTTAAATTATATTGCTTAGATCTACTCAGTATAGTATTATCTGGTATTTTATTCTAATTAATAAACATAAATGAGTTATCTACGATGGTTGGGTGAAATTCTATTCACTGAGCCAGTAGCTCACCAACCTACTGAAATATTTTTCACGTCAGCGTTAGCATGAGGAAGATGAAGGATTGTATCACCCAAGTTCTAAGAAGGTAGTTCGTAGTTAGATAGAGGTCTCTTAGTCCTTTCCCCTCGGTCCTTGGGCATGTGGTGTGATAGTAAGAGAATGTAGTGTAATATGTAGTTTAGATTTCATTTATTTGTTGTGTTTTATATTCCACACGAAAAAATGTAATATGTCATGTAACTCTATTTTATCTTCCTAGTAATGTAAATAGTAAGTTGCTTACGCAGTTTAGTAAGATTCTATGTTTTCCAAGTTATTATATTTTCCTTTAAGTTAATTCTAAGTAACTAAGTAAAGAGAAGGTTAAGGGTGGTTTACCGAGGGTGACTCTCCGGTCTCCGGGGTTGATGGCACGGGAATTGTGGCATCCAACTCACAAAAACAAGATTTACTTAAGCGGAAGCAAATCATTTGCAGCGGATTACTGAAAATCGCTAAAAATTTAAATTTTTTTGCAAAGAGATCCACACATAGGAAATCTTTTCATCAAGAACCAAAGTATAACATTTACATCATGGTTCATAAGTACATAACTTGTATCATATCTTCTCGAGGATTACAACATCAGCTGCCCTATTAACATTATATACAGATAGCATAAGAACCTCGAGGCATCAAGCCAAAATCTCAGATCGGTTCATTAAAACACTAACTATAAATTCTGAGGACCTGAGAGTACAAAGACGACACATATGACTACTATCTATACAAAATTTGGCAGTCAGTGCCTCCACCTGAGTTATCACTGTTATCCTTGTTGTTGCTGCTGCTTTTCCCTTGCTATAGAGTTCCTGCTTCTTCTTCTATGTTTTCCTAAAGAGTTGGATCCCACGGGGGTGAGACAATTAAAAATTGCCTCTGCGGGAGATATAACTCTTCGCCAAAACATTGTTATGGCAGTTTATTATAACAAAACTGAGCAGGAGTTCTTATATATTAACAACAGTATTAGTCATTGAATGAACAGAGTAACGTAATCTCCTTTCCTAAGGAGAGCATTGCATTTATCCATGATAGAATCCTAATTCATCTATCTACTTGTAATGAGTATAAAGAGATATGAATAACATCTATCAACTAGAGATGCATAAAAGAAATGTAACATCAGCCAATGAATTTCCGTATTCAATTCTTAAGCAAACATGCTATACGGCTGATTACATTTTACAATCACACTTATGTCTTGAGGAGATGAGATATACTGCTCATACTCCAACCGACCATTGTAAAGTCGAAATCGGTACCATACAAGGTCAAAGGTAGAGACGGCTACCAAGACCTCTCACATCTCGGTCAGTACGAGACAACATGCAGGACATCTTGTGTCTTTGCTAGATAGCTTTCCAGGGTATACTGGTAACTTCGCTATTAGAGTTATAGTGGCGTGCTGCACTCTCTTCGCAATCGTGAGATTTCTTATTTATCTCCATCGATCCGACATTAATATTATTGGGAGATGTGTACTGCATCTATTCCAATCATCGGGAGATTCGTGGTACATCTGTCCCGGTACAATAATGAAGGATTGAGAGGTTTGAAGTTTACCTTTTCTCAATTTCCTCATTAGGACGTCAGGATACATTCGTCGATTGCCCCCACATATTCAAAATATGTGTTCCGGGTTTTACCATAGAGCACCCGTTTCACCATCACCTATTGCCGACGATGATGGATCTATGGTCAGGGCTCTACATGATATGATTTCACTTAATTAATTAAATACATTAGCATATTCTTTTAGCATCAATCAAGTTCTCAAATAGGAATTATTATGACAATTGCTACAAAGAAACATGTAAGCTCTTATCTATAGCTTACCAGAACTTATAATGCATTGGGATCTTAATTCCTTATCTCATTACTTGAAAGTTCACATCTCACAACAACATCATTATCTTACTTATCAAAACTGGGTATTCATACCCTCAATTCATCACTATGACTATTTCCACTTGTTAGGTAATTACCTCTAGGTCCTCAGACCGAGGTATACATGATACTTGTTATATAAGCATCTCATATGGCTCACAAGGCCCATTAAATGTCTTGTCACCTTTCACTAGGAAACAACTTACTCATATGACTCATAGAGTCCATGTACATTTTGTTACTTTTACTAAGCAACAACTACATTAAGGTACACAAGGCTAATCAATATTTTATTATATAAGAGCCATAGCTCAAATCTGGCTATGATCACCATCTCATGATGTCTTCATGGTTAATAGACATGATAACATTCATATGATTCATTTATCACATCATGTGATACAATAGTAACACCACCATTCCTATATCAGGATTTGGGTTTACTATCAATTAGGATTTTCCATTCCATTACCCAATTTAGGGTTAGGATCTCCCATTTCTCATTAGTTAGGGTTTCATGTTTACATCATTAGTTCAACCCAAATATATTGCTCCACCCCTCTAGGAGCATTCAAAACTATCATAAGTATTTACTCATGATCATTACTTCCATCATATATCATTTATGAATATCAATTCAAGGTATGAGCTCATCTCTCAACCTTACCATGGTATGATTATCTCATACCCATTATCTTGGCTTAACCCCTTTCTCATAGTGCTTAGCTAGCACTTATCAAAGTGCATTGAATTCATTACATATTCATTGTAATAATTTACATAATACACACTTCTTGTATTTCTTATCCAAGTATGTTGGATCAAGATGCATCAAGGTATATCATCCCTGAAATGCTAAATGTGATATCTATCATGTCCTGATGTATCACTTTTCTCCTCATTCCATCTTACTTACAATAATCAACTGACCTTGTATTAAGTTATTTTCCTCTTCATATTTTTAACCATTCACCCATCACTTTCATCATATGGTGCATAGGTTACACATTGGTATTGTCCAACTATCCTTAATGATATGAACTTATCTAATGGTTAAGTATTGTTGATATAGAATAATCCATTATCAACCAATTTAGGTATTTCAACTCTTAGGATGTTATCCACATCATAAATTAATGTTACCTACATCATTCCTACAAGTTTCATGTCCTCATCTTTGTAAGGTGTATAGGGTTGTTACACATGTATAGAGTTGGACATATAATGATCTGGGAATTATCTTGTCCCTTATACCCTTACTCATTAGAGTATCAATATTACTATTCATATGGTTTATCAATTTTACCCATCATGGGTGTAACATTCTCATCTTACTTGATTATATTAGCTACACCCTTCTTTAGTGTATTGACCAATATATTATCACTAGGGTTTCATATACCAATACATGGTATCACCCTGGATTTGAGTCTCACATCACATCATTATTCAGGGTTCCACATAATATTGTTCTTATTTAGGGTTTCATATGCATTACCCTAGATTAGGGTTTTACATAATATCATCCTTCCTTAGGGTTAGGATTGCATATAGCATCACCCTACATTAGGGTTTCATATCGCATTGCCCATAATTAGAGTTTACTATTCATTCCAATTAAGTTTCTCTCATGGCATCTCCCTCAATTAGGGTTTCTCATGGAATCACCCTCAATTAGGGTTTCTCATGGAATCACCCTTAATTAGGGTTTCTTATGGAATCACCCTCAATTAGGGTTTCTTATGGAATTACCCTCAATTAGGGTTTCTCATGGAATCACCCTCAATTAGGGTTTCTTATGGAATTACCCTCAATTAGGGTTTCTTATGGAATTACCCTCATACCCTCAATTAGGGTTTCTTATGGAATTATCCTCAATTGGGATTTCTTATGGAATTGCCCTCAATTAGGGTTTCTTATGGAATTACCCTCAATTAGGCTTTCTAATGGAATTACCCTCAATTGGGGTTTCTTATGGAATTAATCTCAATTAGGGTTTCTTATGGAATTACCCTCAATTAGGGTTTCTTATGGAATTACCATCAATTAGGGTTTCATCCTTACCATAGATTAGGATTATACCTAGCATTGCCCTAATTAGGGTTAAGGTTCATCAATCTTCTTGATTATGGTTTCATGATCTCTTTATTATGGATCATTCCCTAAAATTTCATAGTTTATTTATATTGAAAGCATTGAGGCTTATCCATTACATGATTATTCTACATGTATGGATTCCTCTCTCTCTCATCCTCTCTAGAATATTTACTATGTCAAACTTGGTTAGATTAGGTCATTCAACCCTTCCATTAAGTTTATTCAATTAGGGTTGTCATAGCATATTAAAGTATTGCTTACCTAAGCTTCAAGGATTAACTCATCTAATATTACCAATCACTTGGTACCCTAAAGGCACAACCATAGGGTTTTTCTTTAAGATAAATTAGTAACAAATATAGGGTCAATTGATCCTTCATCTCATGAAGTTATCAATTGATTTGATCACTTTAAATCACCAAATGATCTTGACCCCTTTTATCTTTAAACAGTTTGAAACCATTTGGGCAAGTTGCCCTAGAAACCGAATGGGCTTGGGTCTCCAAACGGTTTAGGATCGTTTGGTCCCAAATGGTCTTGAGACCGTTTGGACCAAACCTTCTCAAAACTGAATGGACCAAAAAGGTGTTTCAATACTTAATCATTTCAAGGTTTCAATCCATGAACTGCCTTTCAATTGAATACTTGATTCATTCATCAATTGAACCATAGAATCACCCCTCAATTAGACCATAAATTAGGATTTTAAACCCAATTAAACTAGGTTTTATAAGCAAGACTCCTTCAATTAGGGTTTTAGAATCAAGGAACCATCAATGGTTATCATTATGGAACCAAACCAACTGAAAATAATGAACCATCATCAACTTATGATATGACCTGACCTCAAATGGTATTAAGGTCGTTTGGATGACCTCCAAACGGCCTTGAGACTGTTTTCCTCATAAATCATTAAAATTTGGTGAAATCCAATTAGGGTTTAGGTCATTGGATTGATCATCAATATAGTTATTGCTTGCACTTTGATTTCATATCTCTAACTCTTCAATTACTCAACCATATTCAACCCTAGACCTCCAAATGGTCTTGGTTGACCTCCAAACGGTCTTGAGACCGTTTGGGGTGACCTCCAAACGGTTTTGAAACCATTTGTGCTAATCAACCCAAAACATCAACTTAATTAATTGCAAATTCATCACTTAGCCGATTAGGGTTTCCACTTGGAGGATTGTCTATATATTTACTTAATCAATTAGATCAAATGGATCATCATCCAACATGTTCTAGGGTTCTGACCTCAAACGGTCAACCCATCCAAACGGTCAACTCCTCTAAATGGTTTGGAGGACCAAAACTCCAAATGGTTTGCAAACCGTTTGGTCACAAAACGGTTTGATGAAACCGATTGGACCCATTTGTTGAAATTGTTTGCACAAGATATTTGTGTAGGTGTGTGCTTAGGATGATGTCATCATCATCAATCTCTAGACCCACAACACTTTCTGTGATTTCCATGGTGATTGCATCAATCAACCAAAATAAATTTCGGAAATGAAGAAAAGATCATCAATTGATATGGAATTGAATGCAATAACAATAATAAGGGTTCAAGTTATAAAACCCACATCCAATTGAGCTTCAAAGCTTGTAGATTCACCTCAATCAATGGTGGATGAAGCTTTTGCAACTCCCCCTAGACTCATCCTCAAGCTTTTGGGTGAAAAGATTGGCTAGGGTTGAAGATGGAGTGAAGAAAAGAAGAAATCAATGATTTATTTTTTATTTCCACCATGGAATCAAGGTGAACCAAGGTCAAGAAGCTTACCAACAGGTTGGGGGTCGTCCTCCTGGTCCTCCCAAGCTCCCTTGGTCGTTTTCCAAGCAAGGAGAAGAAAGGGATTCGAAAAAGCCTTTGATTTGGCTTGTAAAGGGTGTTTTTATAAGAAATTCAATGAGTGAGAAAGTGCCTTATAAAAATCATTTAATTACAAAATTAGTGCCACCTATCCCCCCTCCATTCCTTGTATACAAGGCTATCCCATTTGCCTCTTATTTCCTCTCAATTATCCTCAATTTAAAGAAATGCAAATTAAGCACCTTAGATCATATTATACTAATATCCATATGTGAGTGGATATTTCTTTTTCTTATAATAATGTGAGTGAGTTATCCACTTCCTTTGGATATTTTCGTGCCTTTGCAAGGCACAAGATCGTAAAACCTCTTTGCAAATTCATCCCTCAACTTTTGGTTGAAGGGCTCTTTAATTAATATATATTTATTTTTGCATTAAATGAATTAGGGTTTCAATTATGCATAATTCTTGATTATTTTAATATCAAGATTCTCTCTCCTCCAAATTAATTCAAATGAGGCGCCCCTCTCATTTTCTTTGCTATACATGATGCCAAGAAACATAAGGGACCTTATTGAAGTGGTAATTTGTATATTGAACCCTAGGTTTTGGGTAAATTGCACATTACACCAAAACTAGGTTTTAATGCACAAACATTGCTTTATCAGCTCTTTCTTGGTACTCAGGCTTGTGAAAGTCATACCACTACATCATACTCATTCCTATAATGCTTCAACACATGAGGAACATATTATCATGTAACATTTGCAAGTTAACCCTTTAACTTGGGTAATTTGCACTTTAGTCCAAAATAAGCAAACATTGCTTCAACATTATTCAGACAGGACCAAAATTGAAACATAAGTTCCTCTTGAGCCTTAACTTCTTTTCACAAGATAAAATTAAGGATCTAATTAACTTGCTTAAGCAAAATTCCCAGGGTTAAGGCATAACCCAGGTCAGGGATGTTACAGGAATGGGGGCGTCACAATTAATTTGGTATCAGAGCATATGTTGAGTACATAGTTACTCTATGTCAAGGTCCGGGGACGACAAGAGACCAATATGATTAGGACTTAGGTGTCTGCCTTCTAACTCCAATTTTCTAACAAGAAGTGTTATGTTATACTATTGCATATGGCAGGAAGAGGACGTGGTCACGAGGACCAAGCTAAGAGCTTAGGCTGAGCTGTCAGAGACCATTGAGATAGAAAGTTAGAGTTATAAGTGTGGCAGATAGGAAGTGATGTGTCTATAGCTCTGGGAGGTCTGAGTATTTAGATACCCAAGCCAAGTATCTGAATACTTAGATTGACCAGTATCAAGCTACTCAGTCTATTCTTTTCTGAATGCCCAGGCCAGGTATGCAGAGGAAGGATGGGCTAGAGAGAAACCCTAGAAATATTAGGGTTAGGAGACCGGAAAGTAATGATGTAATGACCGTCATCAAACTGACAAACAAATCATTACTAATTAAGCGAAATAAACATAATAACTAGACTAACAAAAATCACGAAAATTTTAAACCGTTTCGCAAAGAGATCCTTCTCCAGAAAACTCTTACTGAAAGATCCAAAACTCATACATATCATGATTACATTGTACAACATCTCATCTTGAGGATAACATATAACAGTTGCTCTATCAAAACACATACTATAGAAACATAAAACCTCGAGGCATTCAAGCCAAAATCTCAGATCATTCATGAAACCAGTACAAACCAACTCCAAGGACCTGAGAGTACAGAGATGACACATAGGACTTCTATCTACAAGACACGACAGGCAGTACACTCAACCTGAACTGTCACTGCTGCCTTAGATGTTGTTCCTCCTCTGCAGAAAGATCTTCTCCACCTCATGCACATCCACCTAAAAAAATGTGGATCCCACGAGATGAGACAATTGTCCTAGCGAGAGATATAACTCTCTGTCGACCATATTATTATCATAGATTAAGCATTTATAAACTGAGCATAGGTTCTTTTTATATTAACATGCATGACAATTCACTGTATGAACAGAATGAAGTAATCTCCTTTCTTAAGAAGAACATTGCATCTACCCATGGTAGAGTTATAAATCATCTATATGCTTTGCAAGGAATGTAAAGAAACATAAATATCATCTATCAACTAAGATGTATAACTAAATTGCGCATCAAACAATATTTCTCATATTCGATCCTTAAGCAGATATGCTATATAGCTGAACATATTTTAACAATCACGCTTATTCCCTAAGGAGATGAAGCATACTCCATTCATCTCCAACTGACCACAAACTTCTCACAAGTCGGTACCATACAAGGTCAATGGGAGAGCCAATTGCCATGACCTCACTTGTTTCACTCAGTATGAGAAAACTTAAGCTTAGAAAGACATCTTGTGTCAGCTGCAAATAGATGTGTCAGGGTACGTAGGCATCCTCACTTAGAGCTACAACGTCAACTGCACTCTCTTAGGGGAAACATCTACTAAAAACCATCCCTAGTTATGAAATTACTGAGTCGTGGCGACATAAGCACCATACTCTGAGCCACGGGCTAGTCCACCATGCTCAACATAGAGTCTACGACTGAAGTCACACTCGAGCCAGGATATGACACATAGCCAAATCCCCATTAATTTTGGGCTCGTAAGGGGATTGGCTCACACATGGCCGTCCGTACTTACGCCCCCACATACTCAAAAGTATGCACTCCGGGTTATGCCGCGGGGAACCTATTTCACCATTCAACAAATCATGATGTTGATGGATCTATGGCCAGGGCAATGTTTTATAGTTCCTAATGATGTGTTACATGTATTACATCATTCTTTTAGCATCAAACAAGTTATCATTATTAATCACAACAAATGCTACAAAGAAAAGTGTAATACGTCTATCACGTACTTTTCATATCTTTAAAACACATGATACTTTGGATCTCAGTCCCTCATCACATTATTGGGAATTCTCATCCCTTCACATCATTATCATGATTACTGGTTCTGGGTATTCAAACCCTTGGATCGTCACACAACATTGTTATCTCTATAATTAAATAAACATTGCCTCTAGGTCCTCAAACCCAGATATTCATTTTACTTGTTGTACAAGTATTCCATATGGCTCACAAGGCCATTACACATCTTGTCACCTCTCACTAGGCAACACCTTATTCATATGGCTCACAAGGCCATTACATATCTTGTCAACTCTCACTAGGCAACAACTTATTCATATGGCTCACAAGGCCATTACACATCTTGTCACCTCTTACTAGGCAAAAACTTATTCATATGGCTCACAAGGCCATTAATCATTATACTTGTTATACAAGTATTTAACATGCCTCGCAAGGCTTATGTAATAAGAGAAATACAACTTTCCCATTATTAGGGTTAGGGTTTCCCTTTGTAGTCGAATAGGGTTTCAAGTTCATATTATTAATTCAAACCCTAATTCATTGCTCCACACATCTAGGAGCATACATTGATATCATAATTATTCAATCATACTAATTTATTCTCATCTTTTATCATTAAATGATAATCAACACAAAGTATGAGTTTCTCTCTCATCCTCTCTAGGATATTGATTACATCATACTTTATTATCTTAGCTTAACCCTTTCTCGAGGTATGCTAGCCTACACTTATTAAAGTGCATTACATCTCAATGTAACAATTGACGTGACACACTTCATGTGTTACTCATCCAAGTATATTGGATTTAAGGTGCATCAAGGTGCATTAATCTTGAGATGCTAGATGTGGTATTTATCATGCCTTGATGTATCACTTCCCTTATTGCTTTTGACTTACTTAAGTTCATCAACTTATCTTGTATTAGGGTATATCCCATCCCAATACTTTATGCACTAACACATCACATTTATCACGTAGTGTATTGGCCATAAGTCACACATTTGAATTACCCAACTATCATCAAGTGATATAGACTCATCTCGAGTTAAGGCATTGTAGATATACCATTATCAACCACTTTAAGTGTTCTACCTATCAAGGTATTAACTAAACCACATCATTACTTGGTGTTACACTCATCACTCCTAAGAGTGTTTTACCCTCACCTTTACAAGGTGCATCAGATTGAATCATGTATGTCAAGTTGAACACATATATTGGGTTAGGTGTATATTGATCTAGACATCATCATATCCCTCATACCCTTACCCATAAATGTATCATCCTTACAAATCATATGGTGTATCATCTTCACCATACATGAGTGTAACGTCCTCACCTCACATGAAGATATTGGCCACACCATACTATAGTGTATTGGCCATCACATGTTCTAGGGTATTAACCACCTTACCACTTTTGGCATCTAGTGTATTGGGTTACCCACCATATCATTTTAGAGATATGTGCTCAACACCATATCGTCCATGTAATACCCCATCCACAAAAAAACATGATTACATGCCAACCAGTGGATTACCGAAAAAACACGGGAAATTAAAACCGATTTACAACAAGCACCACGAGATGAAACATATAAAATCTGAGCCAACACTTTTCATTTCATAGCATATATCCAAGGTGATACAACATAATTTCCCACCATCTCGTTACATGAAATAACTGTTTGCCAGGATTCTTTACATCAAGTTGCATACCGAAAACCATACATTGATAATTGTACAAGAAACATCGAAAAACTCTCCCGAAGACCTGAGTGTACTAGGACGACACATATGACTCTACTTCTAGATGCTATCTATCCCACCAGGTATGATACATCTACATAACATCTGTAGCCACATGATCTTCATCTTGCCAGGCACGTCCACCTAAAAAGGGTTATTAACCAGCGGGGTGAGACACATAGTCCCAACGAGAAATATAACCCTATACCAGCTTTATTATGTTCACAGATATTTGGTATAAGCAGACTATAAGGTAGTATACTGAGCAGAGCTAACTTTATTACAGTCTTACCAAAACATTAGGAGGCATATAACTAGGCATTCTGTATGGAACATGATTGACAAGATAAACTTTATATGATCTTATCACATGATATAAGGAATATATGATAAACTGCAAGTTTATAGCCAGAACAACTATACAAACAAGGCCTAAACCAATGTTTCGTATTTTCCCTAGGCAAAGATACTATACGGATTGCTTATAAATTATTATGCCCTGAGGAAGTGCGCCGTACCGCTCAAATCCAACCTTCGGTTGCGAAACCCAAGCCGGTGCCATAGAAGGTCAATGGAAGAGCCAGAGTCCACGACCTCCCACCTCGTGGTCAGCGCACGAGTACAACACAAGCATGGCCACAATCTCATGCTTAAGTGGCCTCAGCCACAAGGTCAGGCTACCCTCTGCCTAGCCCGCCTTGGTATAGGTATCGGCGCTAGTGAAACTGAGCCACGAGCATGTTCACTGTGCTCGGAGCCATGAACACATTCATGCTCTTCTTATCACACATTCAGAGCCATGGGCCTGTTCACCATGCTCCAACATATTGAGCTACGAGCCTGAAACCGCACTCTGGAGTCTACAACCGAAGTTGCACTCAAACCTCCTCATTTTCGGCTAGGAGAAACCACACATATTCAATAATATGCGCTTCCAGGTTAACCTGCAGGAGAACCTGTTTCACCATCACCAGCTACTGAAGATGATGGATATATGGCCAGGGCAAACTACATGAAGGTTCATCTGTAATTTAGTTAACATATTTTAAGTGGATTGCAAGATTCAACCAAGTTGTATAACATGCAAACTATAACAAGAATAAACAACATGAAACTAAATATCATGCTTTTACTGTCATCAACATCATCTTTATCCATCACAAGGATCCAACATTACATGTTACCACTTGGCCTCTTGCCAATCATCTAGATCCATCTCAAGGATCATCACATTGCCATGGGATCTCAATCCCTCATCACATAATGCCACTGCTTCTGAAGGCTTACATCATCACCATTAGGGAATATCAATCCCTCATGTCATCACTAGAGGATCACACCTCAACATGCCTTTCTCATCATACTGGTGATATATGTTATCTCATCAACAAGACATATCATTATTATTTAGATAATGCACATATACCAAGTGTTATACAAAGCACGCAATCATATAATCACCATAGCTCTTACTTGGTTATGCATTCAATACATCTTCATGGTTAGCTTGCATAAGAAAGAGATAAATGGATCACCAAGCATAGAACATAGGTCTTAGAGAACATTTTATGATCATCAGGCTATCAAGAATTTAGGTGCACATGATTGGAACAACATCCATGTTCATAGTTATGTCTGTAGTCAGTTTAGATTATTGTTATCAGATTGTGAGCATCCATCATGCCCCATATCTCATGAACATGTCGTTGATTATCATGTCATCAAGATTAAGGTTTATAGCATTGGAATATTCTTCCATCATTATGGACATATGCAACTTAATGTCATAATCGGTGTATAAATCAATACATACTAATGTTACCACATCATGGGTATGCCATCATACTCCATATCTTAAACCATATGCATATCATCCCTAAGGATTAACTTTAAGGATCATACACCATGATCCACCATCCAACTTAATCAGAAGTTCATCTATTCTTAACCATAGGTAAACACTAACCACTATACAATTGTTCACAACCTATATTGTCATAGTTCATCATGATCGCAGGTGTAAGCTTAAGAAAGATGCATAGGGTTATTGGGTTAGGCACAAACCTCACCAAAGGTGTCGCCTACCCTCACCAAAATCATAAAGCAACCAAACAATCCCTCACTAAAAGGGAGTATCGGATAGAGTACCGACCCTCATCCAAAGTTGTCGGCCTCCATCATGACATGCACCCATGCATCAAGGGGATAACGACCAGACTTAGACCTAATGGTGTGTCGTGCAGTCATAGACCAAGAGTATAACGTGCAACCGAGTGTAACGTCATCACAACCAGCCCTAACGGCCAAGTCCCTATCGCCCATTAGGGTTAGGGTTCCATGTCGGGCAACTTATCATCACCATATCATCTGAAGCCATATCACCTAAGATCATGGTACACAAGTTCAAACCATAACGCCCAACCAGCGTACAACTAACGTCTTTCAAACAACACCATGGCACCTGAGGTAGCAAATCGTCCAACTAGGTTAAGCTCAACCGTATCAGCCAACACCATGGCGCCCATCAAGCACACCTACTTGGTTAACACATCAAGATACTCAAGGGGCTTTCGTATCACCCAAGGTACACTACTTCAACATTGCTATGATGCCCATGGCACCCTATCATCCAACGTACTATCAAGCTCGACACATATAACGACCAAACCTCAATCCAAGGACCGTCCAAGCTGTCAAGAGAGAGAGACCATGTCGACAAGGCATATCGGTCAAGGTAACATATCTCCTTGTGGGTATCGGCCACACACTTAGCCGTGATGTCACCCAAATCATGCACACCTACACACTTATAAAGTTCTAGGGTTGATGATATCGACAGCATATCAAGGGATCACCCATATCGCCCATTCTCATATCCTTATCGCTCATGGAGCACCATATCGGGCACCCAGCATATCGCCCAAGGAATAATCACAACAAGAGTACCCCTATCGGTCATCTTAGGGTTAGGGAAACTCTATCACTCAAGCTCCATGTCGTCCATAGGCACCATGTCGGGCAACTCACTTAGAGAGTGTCGTGCAAGCATAAAACTCATGCCCGACACAAAAGCCCCTCAACCACGCTCATATCGGTCAGGGAGGCAGCCATGGTATCGCCCACCTAGGGTTTCATCATTCTAGGCTCAAGACTTATCCATATCGCCCAACAATACTACCATGGTTAAGAGTCATATCGGGCAACAAGATTATCAGAACTTTTCTTAACATAACGTCCAAGGCAAACCCTAGATGATGGGGGGTATCGTTTAGGGAACCAAAAAGGTGTATCATGTAAGGGTACAAGGACCATACCAAGTTGGTCATCTTTAACATCAATACCATGTCGTGCAACAAGGGTGTATCATCTATGTCGCCCAAGACAAACCTATCGCCCAAACTAGGGTTGAAGCTCCATATCAGCCAAGATACTAAGGTTAGGGTATTATGTCGGCCAACCACCATCATCTTTGGTAGATGTGAGTATAGGTTACAAGGTCAATGAAAGGTTACTTATCATATCACCCAAGGCTCAACTCTAGAAGAGGGTATCGGGCAACAACCTCAAGGAGCCACCAAGAAGGGCACATATCGGCCAAGGGATCAACTAGATGTCCACCAACCATATCGTCCAAACCTTAACTCTAGGGTGGATAGGGGATATCGGGCATCAAGGTGCAACTATTACCAACCCATCATATCATCTATATGTCTAGGTCATAGGCTCACCTTTCAAGTCCAAAGGAGAGAAAGGGGTGTTTCCATAACCATTAACCGAAGCATAGGCTATAGAACAAGGTACTGTATCGGGTAAAGACCCATATCGGGCAACCTAGTTGTATCGGCCAAAGACTCATATCGTGCAAGTCATCTTCAACCTCTAGCCATTCAAAGCATTAAGTATAAGAACAACATAAGGACAGTAGTAAAACATAGCCATCTCTATCAAAATAGATCTCAAGCTCCACGTGCATGAACATCATAAAAGAAGGATACCAAATTAAGGAACAAGATCAATATATGTGCATATGGAGAGTATATACAATAGAGATGGTTGAGAGTTGTGTAATCCGACTTAAGAGGATTTCCATGAAAGGTGTCAAGCTTCATGATCCAAGCAGAAAACACACGTTCTCTTCCAAGAACAACACCCATCCAAAGCTCCAAACATGCCTTCGACACCATCATCATCACCTCAAGAAACAAAAGTAGTAGAAGAAGAAGAAACCATGGTTATGCCTAGATCAAGAGGAAGAAAGGAGGGGAGATAACCACGGCCTTGCTTACTCTTATCAAGGGCCTATCCATGGCCGAGAGGGGAAGAGGAAGGTGAAGAAGAAAGCACAAGGAAAGACTAGCAAAGAAGCATGACCCACCAAGGTCGGGTCTTGAGCAAGGAGTTTCCATGGCCAAGGAGCTTGCCCCTCCATGCTCCATGGGAGTCTTCCTTAGCTCCCAAAGCTCCCATGCTCGTCACATACAGGTAGAGGAAGGAAGGTGGCCGAAAAGGATTGCTTGGCTAAGGAGGAAGGGAGTTATATACACCAAGGAAGAGAGAGGTAGCAAGGGAAAGGTGTCATAACCACATAAACCAAGGTGCCACTTGCTCTAGCTCATAACGCCAGTTGTTGCCACCCTAGCAGCTCATGCATGGCCTGGTCATACACTCTAGGAAGTGTATCATGCAGCTGGGCAGCTGCCATGGCCGAAACACCTCTCTTGGGCGACACGCCTTCAAGCCTTAGCCGATACACTAAAGGACAAGGTGGCCTATGTGACACATATGTGATATAAAGACCATATAGAGATGTCACTCCTCATCTATCAACCAAACAAGGTGACCTTACATCCAACCACGTTCTAGATGATGCCAAACAGAAGCAAGAAGTATCTAGATCTGATAAATTGCACATTGACCCTCCACTTTGGGTAATTTGCAATTTACACCAAAACTAGCACATAAAGCAAAAACATCAACCAACCAAGCTCATTCTTGAAACATAGGTCCTCCACAAGGTTCCCCACAACATCATTCTCTTTCTAATGATGCAAGAGAACTAAAGGCATGCTTTACATGTGACATATTGCAATATAACCCCTTACTTTGGGTAAATTACACTTTGGTCCAAAACAAGCGAACATTGCTCAAACAACATCCAAACGGGACCAAGCTGGAAACATGAGCTTGTCACATGATACCAAAACATCTTAAAAGATTATATTAAGGTTCTAAGCACCTTTCATAAGCAAAGCAAAGAGGGTTAGCCCAAAACCTGGGTTAGGGTCCTTACAAGTCATAAACCCCCAACAAGGATTTCGTCCCCGAAATCCCGAGCGGAAAGAAGACATGTGTTATTTGCGCATCACATCATACAACTCTGTAAAGATCCTAAGTGTCATAGATCTGCAACCAACATGCTTGCTCTTCTCCCAGAGCCACTTAGGGTTTCCTTGTACTGGTCATAGTCTCAACCCTCGGTCTCATCATTCTTTGTCTGGTAACACTCTTAGATACTGGAACATTATATGCAACTCGTATTACTCAGGTATCAGTTCCTTCTACTGATGTGTCATATTCCTTGATACGTTTCTACTGTGCTACTCTAATCTCATAGACTTGGCACTTAAGCTTTGCATAACTTGTATCACTATCTTTCTATTCTATACGTTTCAACTGTTCCTTCTCTCCACATGATATATCTCAAACCCAGGGAAGATCTTTCTCAGAAGAGGTTATCATAAGATACATACTCTACAAAACACCTGTATACACCTGATAGGGCTCAACTAGATGAACTTTCTCAGGATGAACTTACAACACTTCTTTCCCTTGGGTGGATATCTTTCGGTGTCATGTTTAGAGCATAAACCCCTAACATAAGATAGCCACACTATAGGCACTTAGCCGGATCAAACCAAAACCAACCTTTTCATCTGAGACAACTTCACACCTTTCCGAGGATATCCATTCCCAGGGTTATAACGATCCTTGACATGTCACACAGAAAGGGATTCACTCGACCATCACATCCCAGAAAGGAAAGGATACAGAGAAGAGTATACTTCATCCTGCACAACCATGTCATCAACAAGGTGCTCGACAACAAACTATCTCTCTTCTAACTAACAGGAAGGAAACATATGCCAAACGTTCAACAAGCGCTCAAAGGAGGGTACATCCTAAACTAGATCAACCAGAGCAGATAAGAGGCAAGAAGAAGACAAAGCACAATGGAGTGACTCCATTCGACCTGCCAGCACACACGAGTCATTCTACCATTTCTGGCCAGCTTATGTCTCGAAGTCTATTGTTACCTGTTGCCATCTGCTGTCTGGTCAAACCATCCAGTCCTCACTTGCTTATCCTTATTAGTGTTCCTCCGTGCTACTGATATGTTTCCTCAAGGTCACCACATAGATCCAAACTCCAGAACATGCTTCCAGCTTGTAGGTTCAAGGTCAAGGATGATCGATCAAGACGGTCCACCTTCATACCTCCATGATCTAGGCATCTTGATTCTCAACCCCTTATCAAAAATCATGCCAAGAGGATCCTACCGTCATCATCCATCACAGACATCCCCATCTTGGAAACCAAAGTCCAAGATCAGCTGATACTTTTCAAAGTATCCAAACAACGATCACTTCAAAGGCACACATATCAAGTGACACAAGGTCCACTTGACTGCCACTCCCTCGAAAGGAAGGGACACAAAAGAACAAACTCTTCCCATCAACCCATCAACATCTATGGGTTCATATCAAAGGGGAGGATATTATCACTTTCTTTGATCCTTACATGAGTTTCCAACTGTTTATACAACATTAAACCTTTTCCATCTGGTTTTATCTTGTATCTTCTTGGGTTCCTTGTACTCAGCATAGGAAACATCAAGACCATTACATGTTATTATTTTTCTTCTTGTGTTACCATTTCATTATAATCATGATTAGTTCCTGATTATATCAGATTTTTGTTTTCTCTTTGTGAAAAAGATTGTTATTCTTCACCTATTCTTTCACATTTTTGCTTACGTTCATTGGTTGGTCTGAGATTATCTCAGGTTCCATCTTGTTTACTCGTCACTTATTCTTATCTTTCTTCCAACTTTATCTTTGCTTTCAGATACTTTCTTCATATTGTGTAAGTTCTATGCTTTAACTTACGTTGTTATCACAAGTTAATCAGTCTTTTATCATATATATATCTCTTAAGATTACAGTTTCAAGAACTTATCTCACCATATTCTTAATTTTGTTATGCTCTTTAGATTGCTCCAGAATGACTACTTGGTCAGAGTAATCAAGGAGGAAACAATCTAATGCTCCATACTTACCTTTGTCATCAATATTTGAATACCTGGCCAGGGCATCAAGTACTGAGATTAGGTAGTATGCACCATATATTATGTCACGGTCCAACCTTAGACACCATCCTAATCTAGTCCAAGTGTCCCTGTAGACTCGGCAAACCTAGAGCTATGATACCAAACACTGTAATACCCCATCCACAACAAAACATGATTACATGCTAACCAGCGGATTACCGAAAAAACACGGGAAATTAAACCGATTTACAACAAGTACCACAAGATGAAACATATAAAATCTGAGCCAACATTTTTCATTTCATAGCATATATCCAAGGTGCTACAACATAATTTCCTACCATCTCGTTACATGAAATAACTCTTTGCTAGGATGCTTTACATCAAGTTGCATACCAAAAACCATACATCGATCATTGTACAAGAAACATCGAAAAACTCTCCTGAAGACCCGAGTGTACAGGGACGACACATAGGACTCTACTGCTATACGCTATCTATCCCACCAGGTACAATACATCTGCATAACATCTATAGCCACATGATCTTCATCTCGCCAGGCACGTCCACCTAAAAAGGGTAATTAACCAGCGGGGTGAGACACACAGTCCCAGCAAGAAACATAACCCTCTACCAGCTTTATTATGTTCGTAGATATTTGGTATAAGCAGACTATAAGGTAGTATACTGAGCAGAGCTAACTTTATTATAGTCTTACCAAAACATTAGGAGGCATATAACTAGGCATTCTGTATGGAACATGATTGACAAGATAAACTTTATATTATCTTATCACATGATATAAGGAATATATGATAAACAACAAGCTTATAGCCAGAATAACTATACAAACAAGGCCTCAACCAATGTTTCATATTTGCCCTGAGCAAAGATTTTATGCCCTGTGGAAGTGAGCCGTACCGCTCAAATCTAACCTTCAGTTGCGAAACCCAAGCTGGTGCCATACAAGGTCAATGGAAGAGCCGGAGTCCACGACCTCCCACCTCGTGGTCAGTGCACGAGTACAACACAAGTAGGACCACGGTCTCATGCTTAAGTGGCCTCAACCACAGGGTCAGGCTACCCTCTGCCTAGCCCGCCTTGGTATAGGTATCGACGCTAGTGAAACTGAGCCACGAGCCTGTTCACCATGCTTGGAGCCATGAACACATTCATGCTCTTCTTATCACACATTCAGAGTCATGGGCCTGTTCACCATGCTCCAACATATTGAGCTACGAGCCTGAAACCGCACTCTGGAGTCTACAACCGAAGTTGCAGTCAAACCTCTTCATTTTCGGCTAGGAGAAACCACACATATTCAATAATATGCGCTTCCAGGTTAACCCGCAGGAGAACTTGTTTCACCATCACCAGCTACTGACGATGATGGATCTGTGGCCAGGGCAAACTACACGAAGGTTCATCTATAATTTAGTTAACATATTTTAAGTGGATTGCAAGATTCAACCAAGTTGTATAACATGCAAACTATAACAAGAATAAATAACATGAAACTCAATATCATGCTTTTACTGTCATTAACATCATGTTGATCCATCACAAGGATCCAACATTACATGTTACCACTTGGCCTCTTGCCAATCATCTAGATCCATCTCAAGGATCATCACATTGCCATGGGATCTCAATCCCTCATCACATAATGCCATTGCTTCTCAAGGTTTACATCATCACCATTAGGGAATATCAATCCCTCATGTCATCACTAGAGGATCACACCTCAACATGCCTTTCTCATCCTACTAGTGATATATGTTATCTCATCAACAAGACATATCATTATTATTTAGATAATGCACATATATCAAGTGCTATACAAAGCACGTAATCATATAATCACCATAGCTCTTACTTGGCTATGCATTCAATACACCTGTATGGTTAGCTTGCATAAGAAAGAGATAAATGGATCACAAAGCATAGAACATAGGTCTTAGAGAACATTTTATGATCATCAGGCTATCAAGAATTTAGGTGCACATGATTGGAACAACATCCATGTTCATAGTTATGTCTGTAGTCAGTTTAGATTATTGTTATCAAATTGTAAGCATCCATCATGCCCCATATCTCATGAACATGTCTTTGATTATCATGTCATCAAGATTAAGGTTTATAGCATTGCAATATTCTTCCATCATTATGGACATATGCAACTTAATGTCATAACCAGTGTATAAATCAATACATACTAATGTTACCACATCATGGGTATGCCATCATACTCCATATCTTAAACCATATGCATATCATCCCTAAGGATTAACTTTAAGGATCATACACCATGATCCACCATCCAACTTAATCAGAAGTTCATCTATCCTTAACCATAGGTAACCACTAACCACTATACAATTGTTCACAACCTATATTGTCATAGTTCATCATGATCACATGTGTAAGCTTAACAAAGATGCATAGGGTTATTGGGTTAGGCACAAACCTCACCAAAGATGTCACATACCCTCACCAAAAGCATAAAGAAACCAAACAATGCCACACTAAAAGGGAGTATCAGATAGTGTACCAACCCTCATCCAAAGCTGTCGGCCTCAAGCATGACATGCACCCATGCATCAAGGGGATAACTGCCAGAGTTAGACCTAATGGTGTGTCGTGCAGTCATAGACCAAGAGTATAATGTGCAACCGAGTGTAATGTCATCACAACCAGCCCTAACAGCCAAGACCCTATCGCCCATTAGGGTTAGGGTTCCATGTCGGGCAACTTATCATCACCATATCGTCTGAAGCCATATCGCCTAAGATCATGGTACACAAGTTCAAACCATAACGCCCAACCAGCGTACAACTGACGTCTCTCAAACAACACCATGGCACATGAGGTAGCCTATCGTCCAACTAGGTTAAGCTCAACCGTATCAGCCAACACCATGGCACCCATCAAGCACACCTACTTGGTTAACACATCAAGATACTCAAGGGGCTTTTCTACCACCCAAGGTACACTACTTCAACATTGCCATGACGCCCATGGCACCCTATCGTCCAACGTACTATCAAGCTCGACACATATAACGACCAAACCTCAATCCTAGGACCGTCCAAGCTGTCAAGAGAGAGAGACCATGTCGACAAGGCATATCGGTCAAGGTAACATATCTCCTTGTGGGTATCAGCCACACACTTAGCCGTGATGTCACCCAAACCATGCACACCTACACACTTATAAAGTTCTAGGGTTGATGATATCGAGCAACATATCAAGGGATCTCCCATATCGCCCATTCTCATATCCTTGTCGCTCATGGAGCACCATATCGGGCACCCAGCATATCGCCCAAGGAATCATCACAATAAGAGTACCTAATGGAGTTTTGCAATACCACTAAAAATCCTAAGGTGATGAATCCTTAGGTTTAGCCTTGCTAGTACTATGGTAAGGACTCCACCCACGTGTGTTAAGACACGCGGAAGTCTTATCGTAGTATAGTTAAGGGTCGAATCCTCGGGACAACGGTCTTGACGAAGTCAAGATGGAAAACGTTTTAGCTCTACTTAACTACTTAACAGTTGATATTTAGATCGAAAGTTTGATGTTGGTTTTAAAGCTAATTGCGAGGAAAGCAAAGCAAGAAGGTAAAGATTAAAGTTGTAAACAATTGATAAAAAACCACTAGGATGTTATCGGGTTTCACACCACTACACATGGATCAAGTCATGCAACATAATAAAACAACCTGCAAAAAAGGGTCAAATCAGTTAGTATCTTGTAGTCCTAGCTTCCTTTCGGATAACTAGCTACGAGAAGCGTGGAGTATTGCAATGCCAGCCATCCCATAATGAATGGTCACATGTCTTGCATTACTCCTTCATGAAATGTGTTCCTCGACCTTACCAAGGTTGCACTTCCATACGTCAACTGATTCCATTTCATAGTATGAAAGTGCAACGATGGGGGTGAGTTTACTCCACTCCTGAAAACACTTCTAGACACCGAAACAGACGTATGGTGACTACATACATCCATAACCAACATTCAATCGATATATAGATCTAAGGGTACAAACGTTGACAATTCATACCAAAAGACAATATGTAACACAAGTTGTTGATCAAGCAACTAGTATTCATTAAGCGATTGAAGTCAAACTGAAAGGAAGAGTATCTTTGTTACAAGTTATTGAATTACATCGCATGAAATGAAAACATGGGTAGCGGGGCTACTCCCCGCACCCTAGTGAATGAAACTACTCGCTCATGGCAAAGGAGGTGAGAAGAGAGAGAAAGAACGTCATCTCCACGGAGGAGGGAAGGTTGAACCCTTGGTGAAGAGAGCAACGATCTTCACACTTCGTGGTTGCTTTGATGAAGGATTTTCTCTTCCCACCTTCTCTGTGGAAGAGATGGAAAGAAGAGAGAGAAGGAAGCTTGATGATGAGCACAGATCTCAAAACTGGCAGCCTTGGGGCAGTGGACGGAAGATCAGAGTGCTCTGGGTCTGGAGAGGCAGCCTTTGGGCGTCTTGGAATTCGATCCCCTTGAAGTGGCCCTTGAGGTCCTATTTATAGGCTTCAAGTTGAGCCCAAACGGTCTTGAGACCGTTTGGTCTCAAACGGTCTTGAGACCGTGAGGCTTCTCGCGGTCTTGGGACCGTGAGGCTTGTCGCGGTCTTGGGACCGTGAGGCTTGTCGCGGTCTTGGGACCGTGAGGCTTGTCGCGGTCTTGGGACCGTGAGGCTTCTCGCGGTCTTGGGACCGTGAGGCTTCTCGCGGTCTTGGGACCGTGAGGCTTGTCGCGGTCTTGGGACCGTGAGGCTTCTCGCGGTCTTGGGACCGTGAGGCTTGTCGCGGTCTTGGGACCGTGAGGCTTCTCGCGGTCTTGGGACCGTGAGGCTTGTCGCGGTCTTGGGACCGTGAGGCTTCTCGCGGTCTTGGGACCGTGAGGCTTATCGCGGTCTTGGGACCGTGAGGCTTCTCGCGGTCTTGGGACCGTGAGGCTTCTCGCAGTCTTGGGACCGTGAGGCTTGTCGCGGTCTTGGGACCGTGAGGAGTCTTTGTGAATTTTTTTGTGTTTTCTGTAATGAAAAAGAGGAAAAGTTAGTTTATTGATGTATCTGCAATAAGGTAATAAGGTTTAATGATTCTATTTAGTTTATCTAAGAAAGAGTATGGAAAACTAAAGATAACTAATAAGATAACGTCACAAAATGAGAGGTTATCACCTCCCCTAACTTAGAGTCTACCTTGTCCTCAAGTTAGATAGAGCTAAGGCATGTAATGGCGAGGCGATTTTATTTGATTAGGGTTTCCATACTCATGCTTCAATTCTAGGTCAGAGATCTATCGAGGTCTTATCAGGGCTTCTGCTTACACTAACTCTTCGAGTATCAAAAGTTGCATGGATCTCAGGTTCCTTTTATATCGTGAATCTCGCATTGGGACCACCTTTCTTAATGTGTGCATGTCATCGACTCCAATCAGTTTTATACTTCTTTGGAGAAATCTACTGGTAGCTAGAGTGGGTATGAGGGCTGGCTTAAAAAGCTTATTGTGTAACTCCCCCTTCAAGTGGGGAAAGGTTTGTCTATGCTTTTTAGAGATTCACTACCGGGCACGACACATCTGCCTTCATGAGGGCAGCTGAATGTACCGGCCGGGTGAGCTCTTTTATCAGCCTTATCATATATTAGGAAACCTTAGGATCTCATTACCGGGCACGACACATCTGCCTTCATGAGGGCAGCTGTATGTACCGGCCGGGTGAGATCTTTGTTGGCTCTTCATATAGGTCCTTATGCATGGCACAACTCTCATGTTTTTATTCAGCACTCTGGCTTTTATTCGAATCTCACAGGCTTAGGAAGTGGGTTTTGTTCGGGTTTTTGATTGGGCGGCCAAGCCTCTTTTATTGAAAGAAGAAAACTGTTCTTGGGGTTCTTGACATGCACTTGGTGGTCTGCTCGCGAGATTTTCTTGATTTTGGATTTCCCTGATTTCCCTCTTGACTTTGAGAGTATTCGGTTCGCTTTGGCCCTGAAGTTGACCTGTGAAGAGTCTGAGATAGAATTGAAGCAAAAGTATAGAAACCAATAGTGAAAGAATTTTATGGATTCGCCATTTCAAGCTTATAAGCTAATCTTATTATTTATATGAGGACTACTTCATCTCTAACTTAGGTAAGGGTGATACTTTTCATGATGAAAGTTATACTTAGAAGTTGTTTTATTGAAAAAAAAATACTGGAAAAAGTCTAAGTACGAAAAGAAAGTTTGAAAACAATGTGCGGAAAAGAAAAGAAAAATGAGTTAGAAGAGTTGGAGAAGAATGATACCTCGCCCTTGTCCAGTGCACTCCCCCCTAACTTATCACGCACTCTGTCCACAGAGTGTCAAAGGGATAGGATGAGAGGTGCATGGACAAGGGCATTTAGGCGTCAGTTAATCCTGAGCTTGCCCCTGGTGCTTGGAGGAGCTTAGCTGCGAACTGTCCACGCAGGGCGTGATAGTCTACGTCAGTCATATCCTCTACTGGTTTCTGAAGAACAAGGATGGTATACATCCAGTAGAGGACATGGAAGCCGCAGTCGTTGGATTGTCGGATTTGCTGGGGACACTTGTGGCAGAAGGAAGGGCGGTGAAAGTGTTCTTTGGCGTAAGCTTTTGTGTGCTGACTAAGGAGATCAATTAATCTTTCAGCACATTCTTTTGCCACTACCTCTGTGGGTGTTTTTGGCGTTACGGCGTAAACTTTCTGTCGTGGGTTGTACTGGCTATCGGAACTGTTATAAATTGTAATTGTTCCATCCGGTAGGTTTGCTGCCAGAAGTAGCCAGTGTTCATGGTAGAGGAAGGGTAGCATGATGAACTTCAGCGTTGTGTGTTGTAGATATGAGATTAGTGTTTCAGCTGCGCCGAAGTTCTTTAGCTTTAAAAGATCATCCTTCAGATATGGAGACGCCATGTATGCTGTGGGGTGATCTTGTCCGATTAGAAGCTGATAGGCGGACATAAGGCCAACAGAGAGGGATCCTTTAATTTGTAAAGATTCTCGCAGAGTGTCTGCCATTATAAGAATGTCACCAGACATGAAAACGAGCTCATCATTCTCGGCGGAAAGCTTTGACATAATGAGACGTAGTTCGTAGCTGGATAGGCCTTTGCAAGTACTGAGATCGAAGTCTGGAAAAGATGGTGTGATGGCAGACAACGGGTTTTTGGCGTCTTGGCTTTGCTCGGTAGCGGAGGCCGGTCCTTTTGATTTCTCTGACTCTTTTAGAGCTTGGCGGAAGGGTCGCCGCTGTGGTCACTGGATAGCAGAGAAGAGGTAGCAAGGGACATCATCTGGTGCCATCGTTTGGTCTTTGAAGAACCGTCTGTCGCAGATGAGTTCCATCGCATAACGTCCTCTCAAGGAATGAAAATCTTCAGTGACCAGGGCAGAGAAAGGGATTTCTTGGTTCAGCGCTTGGATGTGACGAATGGTGCAGAAAGCGCAATCCCCGGATCCATCTGCGGCTTGAACTGGAGGGTTTATAATTTTGAACCAGGGCTGGCTCCAGTCTTGGCGGAGAGATGGGCGTGTAGCCCAAATTAGCTTAAGCAGCCGAAAGGGTATGCATCTTGCTTCGCCGGCTGCTTCACCCACAAAGTTTATCGTGCCGGCGGGTAGCTCGGTGCTGCAGAAGTTATAAACTGTGGCGTCCCGAGCCTCTGTATCGACAATCATAGCTAGCCAATGGTTTAAAATTTGGAAAGGCACAGTAAGATAACGTGCTCGTCGTGCTAGCCCGATACGCAGACATTCGATGGATTTTTCTTGGATATCCTTGTATAGGAGGCCCAAGGATAGGGCGGGTGAGGCATTGAAGACAGGCTGCTTCCTCTTGTGGCTTCTGTAAATTTCGATACAGTTGGCGAGGAGGACACGGAAGATGGACATTGGCATCGTCGACCCAGGTCGCAGGATTTTGCGAAAATCTTCACGTGTCAGCTTGCGCTTCGTTTTAGTGTTGTGGTAGATAATATCGTCTCCTGCCTTTGTATCATCCATGATAGTATTCAGTATAAAGATATCCTGGGCATCTAAAGTGGAAATGGCCGCCATATCAAGGTCATGCATTTTGTGCGGCAGGGGTGGTGGTGGGGGAAGCTCCTGTAGAGGGGGGGGAAGGATGTACTTCTGGAGCTTCCTCAGAGCCAATAGTATCGTTGTCTGAGTCCGAGGCAGAATCGAGCTCTTCATCAGTATCCAATTGCACTCGTTCTGACTCGTACTCGTCGGGGGGTGAGTTTGCCGTTGTGGTGGGCGCTGAGAGGGGTAAGACAGTTGTTGTAGGAGGGGTGGCGCCAGTTCCGATTATGCATTGGTGGAACTCGGCGAAGGCTGCTTCTTTAGCAGCTTCCCCGATGGATCCCATAGCAGAGTAGTCAAGAAATTGATCCCCATATGATATATTAACATTATCATGGTTTGGGGAGTTGGGATCCTTATCACCGTCATGGTGATCTGTTTGTTGTCTGGGTGCTGCTCCTTGGCTTGGACCCTCCCCAGCATCATCTGGTTTGTCAGAGTCTTCATCTGAGGAGGTACTGTTGGTGGAGTCTGCTGAAGAATCAGAATCGTCATCATTATTGGCAGCATCTTCATCGTCGTTAGTTGTCTTCATTTGTGCTTTCTTTTTGCACAGACGATGGATGGATTGGAGTTCATCATAAGCCACTTGCACGTGCTCGTGTGTTTCGAGCAGTGCTTCGTGGGTTTCTTTAAGATCTAGAAAACGTTGTTCAGCCGAGAGGAGTCTTGCTGTGAGATCTGTTACTTGAGCTCTTAGCTGAATGAGCTCAGTATTTGATGACTCCTCCTGGCGATTATGTAGCTGCGTGAGGGTGGTGGTGATGTCGTCCAGGCGCGTGCTGAAAGCTTGTTGTTGTTGCTGCAGCTCGCGTAGGGTCTCTGGCAGAGGTAAAGTCTGCGCGGAAATCCTATCGACTTGTGTTGCCAACACTTCATGCTGGCGTTGTACTCCCTGGATCAACTTGGGCAAGTTGTTGCAGTGGCCGTCGATGTGGTCGACTTGCTTGGCCACTGAAGCTTGACGTTGTTGGATTCCTTGGAGGATGGCTGGCATGGTGCGGTTCTGCTCGCCGATCTGGGCAACCTGCTTAGTTAGACCCTGCACACATGAAAGAATAGAATTTAAAATGTTAGATGGGTCGGTGAGGAGGTTTCGGATGGTGTCAAATTGACGTCCGAATTCCTCACCGACGTTAGTAAAAGGGACCCCAGTGATTGAAGGGTGAGGTGGCTGGGGTTGGGGTGGAATGATAGTGTCATGCGGAAAAGACACAGTTGATGGACCCGCGAATTGCGTGGTGACTGTAGATGGAGTCACTAGCGATGTCGGGGTGGTAGAGGATGGAAAAAATGGTGGCATTCCCGAAGATGGAAGTGGATTCGGGAATGTTGATGGAAAGGCGGTGGATGTGAAGGAGGAGAATTCAGGCATTGTGGTGGAGAATGGGGTGCCCGAAGTAAAGAAGGGTGGAGGTGGTGGAGGGGTGGTGAAGGAAGGTGGAGCGGAGGAAGATGGAAGGGTGGTTGATGGTGGAGAGGTGGTATTGAGCTCAGCATTTAGACTCATTATAAAAGAGTCTAGTGATGAGGATGTAATATGTTCTTCAGGGAGGGGGGGTTCAGTTTCAGGGTTAGGTTTCGATGTGGGTGTCCCTGACAGCTCATGAGCTTTGACGAGCCTTCTGGAAGGTCGTTTGACTAGGAGCTTTGCTGTTTTAGTTGCCGGGGCAGTTATACTAAGCTCTGCCTGCCCTGCCTTTGCTTTCTTTTCTCTGGCTTTGAGTGAAGCGATGATTTTGGCGATCTCATCTTCAGTGAACAGGAGCTTGTCTTTATCATAGTCAGCAAGCTCAGGAAGTGGCAGCAGGATTCGTGAAGATTTTGTGGGGCAGAATACGTAGTGCAGCCTTCCATCCTTATCCTTTAAGATGTAAGAGTTCTTTAGTGTCTGTTCATTGGTAAGAATGTCGCCTTTTATTGGGCTGCATTTGGGTAGAAGTCTATCCATCTTGAGATATTTGATGATAGATGTGATATGACCACCCGTGCAGATTTCTTTCCCGAGGGCGAAGGCTGAGAGCTTGATCAGCATGTGCCGTCCAATGTTGACAGGCAATCTGTTGAGGACTGACCAGAGGACAAAAAGGTCGGATATGAGAATATTTCCTCCTTCGGATCTAGGGAAAAGTGCGCCGACGATAATTTTGTGTAACGTGCGCACTAGGCCAGAATGAACGTTGGAGGCCTTGCTTGTCCTTGCATCGAAGGTTGGTAACCCCGTTAATGACTTCCAGAAGTTATGCTTGTTGAAACTGGGGTGGTCTGTGCCAGCAGCTTTGGCTTTCTTCAGCTGGTCTTTATTGTCGATGAAAATTTCGTTCAGGACATTTTCGGTGATGACTACCTCATTGTTGAAGATTCTGGAGGTTATTCTACGGTCACCACCGTCCCTTTCTTTATGCAAGATGTCCACCACTTCTTTGTTGAAGTAGGTGAAGAATTCAGTAGTTGGCTCAGAGTAGGAAATTTCCGATACAAAGCAGAGCCGGGAAAGGTTAGAATTGTTAAGAAGAGTGAGGATTCTGTGGTAGATCCCCATCTTCATCAGTATGCTGGGGCATGCATACTTGGTTGGTTTAAGGAGTTGGCTGATGGGGGGAATGATTTGGAGGTGAAGGTTCTCGGGTGGTGGTGCTGTGGTGGTGATGGGAGGAAAGATAGGAACAGTTATTGTGGCAGGGTTGGTGACGGTGGTGGAGGGTGGTGGGATGTACCCTGCTAAGATTTGTTCTCTTGCACAGGCAGGGTGGACCTGCTTCCTGGCTCTCTTCTTAGATGTGGGATCAGTTGTTGGTTCTTGAGCCAATCTCTTCCCCTTAGATTTTGTAGTGGGGGATTCTTTCTCAGGGGAAGGCTGGTATTCGGAGGCCTCGTCGGATGAGGTCTCTTCGACCTCCTCGCCAGAAGGTTCTTCATCTAGGCAGCGGTTGATTCGCTTGATGTCCTTCATGACAGCAGTCAGGTTTACTTCTGCTGGGACTTTTCCAGTCCTTTTGAAGTCGTCGACTAGGCTTTGCAGATTTGCTCGTTCAGCAATGAGCTTCTCTTTTGTCCAGAAGGGAGCGTCTGTTGGTCCTTGCTTAGCAGGTGAAGTCATTCTGAAATAATTGATAAGAAACAAAAGTTAGAAATATTAAATTTTGAAATTATAACAAAGTAAAATTATTTTGAATTTGAGTTTTATTAGTTTGATTTAGTTCAAATGGTCCTGAGACCGTTTGGTCTCAAACGGTCTGGAGACCGCGAAGATCCAGACGGTCTTGAGACCGCGAGGATCCAAACGGTCTTGAGACCGCGAGGATCCAAACGGTCTTGAGACCGCGAGGATCCAAACGGTCTTGAGACCGCGAGGATCCAAACGGTCTTGAGACCGCGAGGAAGACGAACCGCGCGGGAGACGAACCGCGCGGCCGTTCGTTGGCTAAGAGCTGCGGAAACGATGATGGCGAAAACGGCTGGAGGGGGCTCGAACGCGAGTTTGAAATGGTGATGCGTCAACCTGTCGCTGCGGTCGGTGGGTCGGCGAAGGGGTAGCTGCTGCAGAGCTGTCGATAAGCCGGGAGCGACGACGAGCTAGGAACGACGACGACAAAGTCGAGAATGACGGCGACGAAGCCGAGTCATCGGCGAAGCACTTGAAACAGCGACGCGCGGGAGTGTAGAGACGAAGGTCAGAGCGGAATGAAACAGGAGAGTTCGAGAAATCGAGAATCAAGAAGAGGGGCGCGTAGGTGGGGGGGGGTATATTTATAGGTTTTTAGGAGCCCTCTCGGTCAGGTGACCGAGAGAGCTCAAACGGTCTGGAGACCGTGAGGGGCCTCACGGTCGTAAGACCGTGAGGAGCCTCACGGTCTGGAGACCGCGAGGGGCCTCACGGTCTGGAGACCGCGAGGAGCCTCACGGTCTGGAGACCGCGAGGGGCCTCACGGTCGTGAGACCGTGAGGAGCCTCACGGTCTGGAGACCGCGAGGGGTCTCACGGTCTCTAGACCGTTTGACCGCAAGATCAAGTGGATTTTTATGTATTTTTGGATTTAAAGAAAGCAAAAGAAAAAGGAAAAACAAAGATAGATAAAAGGGTGTTTAAAAACAAAAGAAAAGGCTAGGGAAGGTGATATTCAGGCCTTGGGTTGCCTCCCAAGAAGCGCCTTGGTTTAGCGTCGCTGGCTCGACAAGATTATTGCTCCGGCTATGCTGACTTTATAGGGTCATGAATCTCGATGGTTTGTCTTGATAACTTGTCTGCCAGAGTGTGGTACTTTTTTAATCTGTGGCCATTTACGGTCCTCTCTCCTCCATTATCGTCAATAATAATGACAGCTCCTGTCGGGTATATATGTTTGATTGTAAAGGGACCCGACCATTTGGTACGCAGTTTTCCAGGAAACATTTTTAATCTGGAGTTGAATAGGAGGACTTTGTTTCCGACGATTATATCTTTTCTTTTGATGTGGCCATCGTGCCACATCTTAGTTTGTTCTTTGTAGATTCTTGCGTTGTGGTAGGCTGTCATTCGTAGTTCTTCTAACTCTTGGAGTTGAAGTTGTCGGAATTCACCAGCACCTTTGAGATCGAAATTTAGTTGCTTAATGGCCCACCAAGCCTTATGCTCTAATTCAACTGGCAAATGGCAAGACTTCCCATACACTAATCGAAACGGTGTTGTTCCGATGGGTGTTTTGAAAGCTGTACGGTAAGCCCATAGAGCGTCGGATAATTTGGTTGACCAATCGGTGCGGTGTCGATTGACGGTTTTTTCCAGAATAACTTTAATTTGCCTATTGGAGACTTCAACCTGTCCACATGTCTGTGGGTGATATGGTGTAGAAACTTTATGGTTGACTCCATATTTTCTTAATAAGGCTTCAAAGCTCCGTTCCAAAAAATGTGATCCGCCGTCTGATATAATCGTTCTTGGGACGCCGAATCTGGGAAATATTATCTCTTTAAACATCTTGATAACCGATTTTGAATCGCAAGAGGTGGTTGGTAGAGCTTCTACCCATTTTGAAACGTAATCCACAGCAACCAAGATATACTTGAATCCATAAGACGAGGGGAAAGGGCCCATATAATCTATTCCCCAAACATCGAAAAGTTCGATTTCTTGCCATATGTTAAATGGCATTTCATTTCTTCTGGTTATTCCTCCGGAAAGTTGGCACTTGTCGCATGATCGCACATATTCATGTGCGTCTTTTGCAATGGTGGGCCAATAAAAGCCAGATTGCAAGACCTTGAGGGTTGTCTTCTTAGAACTCATGTGCCCCCCAGTAGGGCCTGAGTGACAGTGCTCAAGGACCGGAGTGATTTCTGTCTCTGGGATACATCTACGAAAGAGTCCATCTGCGCATAAGCGAAAAAGATAGGGCTCGTCCCAGAAATATTGCTTAGCATCGTGAATGAACTTCTTTTTATCGTGATAAGATGCGGATGGGTGAATGATTCCTGTTGCCAAATAGTTGACAATGTCGGCATACCAGGGAAATCCATTGGAGACTTTCATTAAGTGGTCGTCCGGGAGGGAATCTTGGATAGGAACTTTGTCTTCATCCTCAATTCTAATATGGCTGAGATGATCGGCGACGACGTTTTCCACTCCGCTTTTGTCTTTAATTTCCAAATCGAATTCTTGAAGCATTAGCACCCAGCGGATAAGTCTAGGTTTTGCGTCTTGCTTCTGGATCAGATATCGTATATCGGAGTGGTCAGTGTAGACAATGACTTTAGCTCCTATCAGGTATGAGCGGAATTTTTCAAATGCGTAGATGACAGCTAAAAATTCCTTTTCTGTAGTGGTGTAATTTTTTTGTGCTTCATCCAGTGTTTTAGATGCGTAGTATATAACATGAGGTTTCTTGTCGATTCTTTGCCCTAAAACGGCCCCTATGGCATAATCGCTCGCATCACACATGATTTCGAAAGGTAACGACCAATCTGGAGCTCGTAATATTGGTGCAGAAATCAAGGCATCTTTCAGAGTTGTGAAACTTTGCAAGCATTCTTGGTTAAAGTTGAACTCTGTGTCCTTGGTCAGCAGTTGTGTCATGGGTTTTGCTATTTTGGAGAAATCTTTAATAAATCTTCTGTAAAACCCAGCATGTCCTAAGAAGGCACGTACTCCTTTTACGTCTTTTGGTGGCATCAATTTTGAGATAACGTCAATTTTTGCTTGATCCACCTCGATCCCTCTGTCGCTCACTCTGTGTCCTAAAACAACACCTTATGTTACCATAAAATGGCATTTCTCCCAATTTAAAATGAGGTTTGTTTCCTCACATCTTTGTAGGACTTGAACCAGGTTGAGCAGACAGTTGTCGAAGGAGTCTCCATAAACTGAAAAATCATCCATGAATACCTCCATTATAGACTCTGTCAATCCCGCAAAGATAGCGGACATGCATCTTTGGAAAGTAGCTGGTGCATTACAGAGCCCGAATGGCATTCTTCTGAAAGCGTACGTCCCAAAGGGACAGGTAAAAGTAGTTTTTTCTTGATCGTCCGGATGTATCGGGATTTGGTAAAAGCCGGAATATCCATCGAGGTAACAAAAGAACTTCTGATGAGCTAGGCGCTCGAGGACCTCATCTAGGAAAGGCAGGGGGTAGTGATCTTTTCGTGTTGATTTATTAAGTTTCCTATAATCAATGCACATACGCCACCCTGTAACGGTTCTAGTGGGCACCAGTTCATTTTTGTCATTAAGAACAACGGTGGTTCCCCCCTTTTTAGGGACCACCTGCACTGGGCTTACCCACTGAGAATCAGAAATTGGGTAGATAATGCCTGCCTTTAGAAGTTTGAGGACCTCGAGGCGAACCACCTCTTTGAGGTTGGGGTTTAACTTTCTCTGGTGTTCTCGCGATGGTTTAAACTCTTCAACCATGGGCAGTTTGTGCATACATAGAGCAGGGTTTATGCCCGTCAGATCAGTCATTTTATAGCCAATTGCTTTCTTATGCTTCTTCAGTTCATCGAGGAGTCTGTTTTCTTGATCATCCTCCAGAGTGGAGCTGATGATTACTGGACAGAGCTTCTCATCATCAAGGAAAACATGTTTAAGTCCCTCGGGTAAGGCTTTCATTTCTGGAGCCTTAGGTGACTCAGTGGCTTATATAATTGTGATGGCTTTAAGTTCTTCAAACGTGGCTGTCGGAGCTTCTTCAGCTTTTTCTAAGTATTGCAGGCACTGTTGTACTAGTTCACTGCCCGAGAATTCTACATCCGGATTTGTAAGAATATTTTCCAATTCGTCGGATGGTTCAGACATTTCTAACTGGGACATTTGATAAATAGCATCCAGTAGAAAGACTTCCTCTTGAATGCTTGGACCTTTCATGCTGTTTAGAACTCTGAACTGGAAAGCCTCCCTCCCAAGTCTCAGAATAATAGTTCCTGCTTCGACATCAATGAGAGCTCGGGCGGTAGCTAGGAAAGGTCTTCCAAAGATTATCGGATATCTCAGGTCTTCTTGTATGTCCATAATAACAAAATCACACGGGACATAAGAATTTATTCCTATTCTGACAGGGATGTCTTCGATAATGCCAAGAGGGGCAGTTATGGTAGAGTCGGCTAACTGGATTGTCATAGTCGTAGGTAACAAATCAGTGAAGCCTAATCTTTTACACATTGAATAGGGCATAATAGATATGCTTGCTCCTAGGTCTGCCAATCCTTTCTTGCTGGAGCCATTTCCAATGGAACACTGAATGCCGAAGGAACCTGGGTCCTTCTTTTTCTTTGGCATTTTATTAAGCAGAATATCTGAAGTGGTCTGAGCAAGTTTCACTGTTTCATGCTCCTCTGTCATATACTTTCTCGACAAGAGGGTTTTCAGGTATTTTGCCCAAGCGGGCACTTCGGAAAGGGCATCAAGAAAAGGAATATCAATGTATAACTTTTTCATAGCTTCTTTAAATTTTTGGAACCTAGTGTCCATTTTGGTTCCTTTTAGTCTGTCTGGGTAAGGAATTCATGGTGGGACTTCTGAGATTGGTTCCTTTTCCTTTTCGTTCTCTGTAGAATTTTCTGTTTCTCTGCTTGAATTCCCTGTTGGGGAAAGGATGGCTACGTTATCATCATCATGGTCGATTCTTGTGACATCAGGCAGGACACAACCAGACCGCGTGGTGACGGCATTAAGTTGTTCTGGTCTGTTTGGGTTATGACGGGGGTTTGCCTCTGGTTGCCCAGCAAAAGTGCCGGCTTGAGGTTTCAATTGAGCGGCAATCTGCGCCAGTTGGGCTTCTACGGCTTTTTGTTGAGCTTGTTGGTTTGCAAGCATGGTTTGTTGCGATTGAAGCATTTGTCTAATCAAGGATATCTCATCAGATGATTGGGGAGGAGCACCCCTTTGTTGATACTGAGTGACTTGCTGTCCTGGTTGTTGTAGAGGTGCAATTAACTGTGGTTGCAGGGGCTGCTGCAACTGGGGTTGCTGTGGCTGCTGCAACTGGGGTTGTTGCAACTGAGGGTGCAGTCCTGAATGGGCATATTGGTAAGAAGGATTCCTGGGATAGTTAGATCTTTGAAAACCTTGTCTGTAATTCCCTTGATTGAAGTTATTCTGAAATCCTGGTGGTTGTCTATTGAAAGATCCACCTTGTGCCTGCTGCTGTGGGTTGGCAGTCCCTGCAGGATTCCCGTATTGGAAACCAGGATGGTTCCTTGGTTTGTCTGGGTTGTAATACACTTGGCCAGGTATTGAATGTATGGAGTTAACTTGCTCTGGCATTTGATCTTCGGGATGCTCGATGATGGGTTCATATTGCGGCATAGGTGGTTGTAAATCCATCATGACATTGTACAACAATCCACATGATAATGTGGGATGATCGGATGCATGACAGGCTTCACAAGTTCCAGTAGCTGCCTTAACTTGTTGAACCTGAGAGCTTTTCTTCTTATCATATTCCCCGAAAGAGGTTTCAAGGGCTTGTTGCTTGCTAGCAATAGTCTTCAAAGCCTCAGCAATGGCCTTGAGTTCCATGGATTCTTCCGCTTTGTAAACCTTGAGAACGCCTTTGGGTTGGTTAGATGACCTTCCCTAATTGGATTGGTTCTCGCCCCCCAGCGTAACTATATTCCAGGCATCTTCATAATTCTTTCTCATAAAGTTTCCTCCAGATGAGGAATCTAGGAATTGCTTAATATCATCACTTACTCCTCTGTAAAATGTTTCTATTAGTTGATTTTGAGAAATGCCATGGTGAGGACACTTTCTCAGGAGTTCTTTGAATCTTTCCCAAGCTTCAGCAAGTGTTTCTCCAGGTAGTTGGGAAAAGTGATTAATTTGTCCCCTAATCTCATAGGTTAGCGAAGGTGGGAAGAATTTCTCAAGAAACTTCTCTTCTAAGGGAGTCCAGGTAGTGATGATGGGGTGTCTATCCAAAGTGTTGTACCAGCTTAGTGCTCTTCCAGATAAGGTGAAGTGAAAAAGGTGTAACATGATTGCTTCCATTGCAATTCCTGCTTGGGGTACAAGTCGGCAGAGTGACTTGAATCTCTTAAGGTGATCCATGCAATCATCTCTGGGTGCTCCGGAGAAAGAGATGCCTTGCATGATCTGGATCCACTGCGTCCGAATTTCAAAGTGTGGTATGTTAATAATCGGTGGTCGGACAGGATGATCGTCTTCATAATTCTTTGGGACTGCGTAGTCCCGAAGTTGCTTGTTTCTTAACGCAAGTTGAGCAGCAGCATGCTCTGCTTGGATGCGGGCTTGTTCCTCAGCTCGGATCTCAGCTTGCACCTGAGCACGAGTGTCGGCAATAAGTTGTGCTCGTTGTGCTGCTATGGCGGCGTTGACTCTTTCTGCAACAAGGCGTTGCTCTTCGGCCATCTGTCTGGCTCTTTGGCGGTTAAGTCTATTCCTTCGGTGAAAACTTCTTTCTACCTCATAATCGTATTCTGGTTCAGGGGAGAATCCGATGCTATGCGGGGGTTGCATACACGTTTTCTACCTGAGTAGAAGGAAAATCACACGTTAGGATAATGGAAGGAAATGAAAAAGATCAAGAAGTATTGGAGTTGTTATTAAGAAAAAGTGTAAAATCCTAATCAACCAAGAAGTTGGTAAGTAAAAACTAAAAAGCTCCGTTGTCCCCGGCAACGGCGCCAATTTTTAATGGAGTTTTGCAATACCACTAAAAATCCTAAGGTGATGAATCCTTAGGTTTAGCCTTGCTAGTACTATGGTAAGGACTCCACCCACGTGTGTTAAGACACGCGGAAGTCTTATCGTAGTATAGTTAAGGGTCGAATCCTCGGGACAACGGTCTTGACGAAGTCAAGATGGAAAACGTTTTAGCTCTACTTAACTACTTAATAGTTGATATTTAGATCGAAAGTTTGATGTTGGTTTTAAAGCTAATTGCTAGGAAAGCAAAGCAAGAAGGTAAAGATTAAAGTTGTAAACAATTGATAAAAAACCACTAGGATGTTATCGGGTTTCACACCACTACACATGGATCAAGTCATGCAACATAATAAAACAACCTGCAAAAAAGGGTCAAATCAGTTAGTATCTTGTAGTCCTAGCTTCCTTTCGGATAACTAGCTACGAGAAGCGTGGAGTATTGCAATGCCAGCCATCCCATAATGAATGGTCACATGTCTTGCATTACTCCTTCATGAAATGTGTTCCTCGACCTTACCAAGGTTGCACTTCCATACGTCAACTGATTCCATTTCATAGTATGAAAGTGCAACGATGGGGGTGAGTTTACTCCACTCCTGAAAACACTTCTAGACACCGAAACAGACGTATGGTGACTACATACATCCATAACCAACATTCAATCGATATATAGATCTAAGGGTACAAACGTTGACAATTCATACCAAAAGACAATATGTAACACAAGTTGATGATCAAGCAACTAGTATTCATTAAGCGATTGAAGTCAAACTGAAAGGAAGAGTATCTTTGTTACAAGTTATTGAATTACATCGCATGAAATGAAAACATGGGTAGCGGGGCTACTCCCCGCACCCTAGTGAATGAAACTACTCGCTCATGGCAAAGGAGGTGAGAAGAGAGAGAAAGAACGTCATCTCCACAGAGGAGGGAAGGTTGAACCCTTGGTGAAGAGAGCAACGATCTTCACACTTCGTGGTTGCTTTGATGAAGGATTTTCTCTTCCCACCTTCTCTGTGGAAGAGATGGAAAGAAGAGAGAGAAGGAAGCTTGATGATGAGCACGGATCTCAAAACTGGCAGCCTTGGGGCAGTGGACGGAAGATCAGAGTGCTCTGGGTCTGGAGAGGCAGCCTTTGGGCGTCTTGGAATTCGATCCCCTTGAAGTGGCCCTTGAGGTCCTATTTATAGGCTTCAAGTTGAGCCCAAACGGTCTTGAGACCGTTTGGTCTCAAACGGTCTTGAGACTGTGAGGCTTCTCGCGGTCTTGGGACCGTGAGGCTTGTCGCGGTCTTGGGACCGTGAGGCTTCTCGCGGTCTTGGGACCGTGAGGCTTCTCGCGGTCTTGGGACCGTGAGGCTTGTCGCGGTCTTGGGACCGTGAGGCTTGTCGCGGTCTTGGGACCGTGAGGCTTGTCGCGGTCTTGGGACCGTGAGGCTTCTCGCGGTCTTGGGACCGTGAGGCTTGTCGCGGTCTTGGGACCGTGAGGCTTCTCACGGTCTTGGGACCGTGAGGCTTCTCGCGGTCTTGGGACCGTGAGGCTTGTCGCGGTCTTGGGACCGTGAGGAGTCTTTGGGAATTTTTTTGTGTTTTCTGTAATGAAAAAGAGGAAAAGTTAGTTTATTGATGTATCTGCAATAAAGTAAGAAGGTTTAATGATTCTATTTAGTTTATCTAAGAAAGAGTATGGAAAACTAAAGATAACTAATAAGATAACGTCACAAAATGAGAGGTTATCAGTACCCCTATCAGTCATCTTAGGGTTAGGGCAACTCTATCACTCAAGATCCATGTCGTCCATAGGCACCATGTCAGGCAACTCACTTAGAGAGTGTCGTGCAAGCACAAACCTCATGCCCGACACAAAAGCCCCTCAACCATGCTCATATCGGTCAGGGAGGCAGCCATGGTATCGCCCACCTAGGGTTTCATCATTCTAGGCTCAAGACTTATCCACATCGCCCTATAATACTACCATTTTTAAGAGTCATATCGGGCAACAAGATTATCAGAACTTTTCTTAACATAACGTCCAAGGAAAACCCTAGATGGGGGGTATCGTTTAGGGAACCAAAAAGGTGTATCGTGTAAGGGTACAAGGACCATACCAAGTTGGTCATTTTCAACATCAAGACCATGTCGTGCAACAAGGGTGGATCATCTATGTCGCCCAGGACAACCCTATTGCCCAAACTAGGGTTGAAGCTCCATATCGGCCAAGATACTAAGGTTAGGGTATTATGTCGGCCAACCACCATCATCTTGGGTAGATGTGAGTATCGGTGACAAGGTCAATGAAAGGTTACTTATCATATCACCCAAGGCTCAACTCTAGAATAGGGTATCGGGCAACAACCTCAAGGAGCCACCAAGAAGGGCACATATCGGCCAAGGGATCAACTAGATGTCCACCAACCATATCGTCCAAACCTTAACTCTAGGGTGGATAGGGGATATCGGGCATCAAGGTGCAACTATTACCAACCCATCATATCATCTATATGTCTAGGTCATAGGCTCACCTTTAAAGTCCAAAGGAGAGAAAGGGGTGTTGCCATAACCATTAACCGAAGCATAGGCTATAGAACAAGGTATTGTATCAGGTAAAGACCCATATCAGGCAACCTAGTTGTATCGGCCAAAGACTCATATCGTGCAAGTCATCTTCAACCTCTAGCCATTCAAAGAATTAAGTATAAGAACAACATATGGATAGTAGTAAAACATAGCCATCTCTATCAAAATAGATCTCAAGCTCCACATGCATGAACATCATAAAAGAAGGATACCAAATTAAGGAACAAGATCAATATATGTGCATATGGAGAGTATATACAATAGAGATGGTTGAGAGTTATGTAACCCGCCTTATGAGGATTTCCATGAAAGGTCTCAAGCTTCATGATCCAAGCAGAAAACACACGTTCTCTTCCAAGAACAACACCCATCCAAAGCTCCAAACATGCCTTCGACACCATCATCATCACCTCAAGAAACAAAGGAAGAAGAAGAAGAAGAAACCATGGTTATGCCTAGCTCAAGAGGAAGAAAGGAGGGGAGATAACCACGGCCTTTCTTACTCTTATCAAGGGACTATCCATGGCTGAGAGGGGAAGAGGAAGGTGAAGAAGAAAGCACAAATAAAGACTAGCAAAGAAGCATGACTCACCAAGGTCGGGTCTTGAGCAAGGAGTTTCCATGGCCAAGGAGCTTGCCCCTCCATGCTCCATGGGAGTCTTCCTTAGCTCCCAAAGCTCCCATGCTCGTCACATACAGGTAGGGGAAGGAAGGTGGCCGAAAAGGATTGCTTGGATAAGGAGGAAGGGAGTTATATACACCAAGGAAGAGAGAGGTAGCAAGGGAAAGGTGTCATAACCACATAAACCAAGGTGCCACTTGCTCTAGCTCATAACGCCAGTTGTTGCCACCCTAGCAGCTCATGTATGGCATGGTGATACACTCTAGGAAGTGTATCGTGCAGCTGGGAAGCTGCCATGGCCGACACACCTCTCTTGGGCGACACACCTTCAAGCCTTAGCCGATACACTAAAGGACAAGGTGGCCTATGTGACACATATGTGATAAAAAGACCATACAGAGATGTCACTCCTCATCTATAAACCAAACAAGGTGCCCTTACATCCAACCATGTTCTAGATGATGCCAAACAGAATAAGAAAGGCTCTAGATCTGATAAATTGCACATTGACTCTCCACTTTGGGTAATTTGCAATTTACACCAAAACTAGCACATAAAGCATAAACATCAACCAACCAAGCTCATTATTGAAACATAGGTCCTCCACAAGGTGCCCCATAGAATCATTCTATTTCTAATGATGCAAGAGAACTAAAGGCATGCTTTACATGTGACATATTGCAATATAACCCCTTACTTTGGGTAAATTGTACTTTGGTCCAAAACAAGTGAACATTGCTCAAACAACATCCAAACGGGACCAAACTGGAAACATGAGCTTGTCACATGATACCAAAACATCTTAAAAGATTAGATTAAGGTTCTAAGCACCTTTCATAAGCAAAGCAAAGAGGTTTATCCCAAAACCTGGGTCAGGGTCCTTACAAGACCAAGAGGTGTATGCTTAACCCAATATCGGTTTAGAGGTGTATGCTTGCTACCCATATCACTTTAGAGGTGTATGTATGCTTACCATATCGGGAAAGAGGTGTATGCTTGCTTCACACCATATCGGGCAGAGAGGTGTGTGTGTGCTTCACACCATATCAGGCAGAGAGGTGTGTCTGTGCTTCACACCATATCAGGCAGAGAGGCGTGTGTGTGCTTCACACCATATCGGGCAGAGAGCTATCTGTCTACTTCACACCATATTGGGCAGAGATGTGTGTGTGTGTGCTTCACACCATATCGGGCAGAGAGGTGTGTGTATGCTTCACACCATATCGGGCAGAGAGGTGTGTGTGTGCTTCACACCATATCAGGCAGAGAGGTGTGTGTATTCTTCACACCATATCGGGCAGAGAGGAGTGTGTGTGCTTCACAACATATCGGGCAGAGAGGTGTGTGTATGCTTCACACCATATAGGATAGAGAGGTGTGTGTGTGCTTCACACCATATTGGGCAAAGAGGTGTGTGCTTAGCCCAATATCATTTTTGAGGTGTTTTCTTGACCTCATATCGTACAAGAAAGTATTAAATCATATCCATATATTTTTAGTGAAGTAGGTGCATCACCATATCGGGTTAGAGGTGCTTGCTTGTGTGATTGAACCTAGGGATGGCAATGGGTTGGTTTTTCTATCAGCCGCCCCATACCATACCATGCTACATCATATACTAATCTTGCGGGCACCCACACCATTCACCCACTATTTTATTCCCTTAGTGGCCAGGTAACCATGGGAAACCATTTACCCACCAAATATGCACATCATTTGCCACCACTACTTTCGTCCAATGATGCCAGATTTCAGTTGACATGCATTCACCGCCACCATCAAGCACTCCGGCCGCCACCATGGTCTCACCACTATTGCTGCCATACACTCACCACTGTCGTCATGCACTCATTGTCGCCATACCACACACTTACTAACGCGATGCACTCAGTCACCGTTGCCGCCATGCACTCCTCAAGGTTGATTCCATGTATGTTCAACCATCACAAAGGATCCCTCACTACCGCCATGCACTCGTCTACTCACCACCACGGATAAAACACATCGCAACCACCATTGTCTCTTGTCTCAATCTTCCCGACCTTGTCCCTTCTAATCCAGGTGCCATACACTCACCACCGCCGCCACTATGCACTCACCACTGCCACCATCGCCGCCGTCACCTCCGTGCACTCATTGCCACCGCCGCCATGCATTGACCACGGTAAACCATCCACTCACTACCGACTTGCACTCACTGCCATCGCTACCATGCACTCATCACTTTTGCTTTGGTACACTCATCACCATCGCAACACCCACTCGTCTGTTGTAATGCCCTCACGTCACCACATGCAGTCACCGCTTCCGTCATGAACTCATCTCCGCTGCCATCAACTTGTGCCCCTCTTTCGAATGCCATATCCCATCATCATCACCACCGCCGGTGTCTCCTTTCTAGCCAGCCAAATGCCCCACACACATGGCTGCTGGCGTTGCATACATCACCATACAAATATAATCTAGGTTGTGTCTGGAGTAAAAGCACAAATATCCCTTCCATGCATGCGGTCATGACCTCTTTGTCTTTGTTTTTAGTCCCAATAATGAGACGACACATCACGACATTGGCCGTTTCTACACCCATCCCGCAGAATACGAGCAGAAACTAAGTGACGCAGCTAAATAGTTTGGTTTCCCGTGAACCAAACCATACATTTGGTTGACCATTATTGGGGGCCCGCATGCTGTCTGGTTGCCAAAAATCTGCTCACATTGGTGCGGTATGGTTTGGAGGCGGTTCAGGTATTGGTAAGCGGTCATTTTTGCCATCCCTACTTGAACCCGATATCACTTTATAAGGTGATACCATCTTCTTAAAGCTCTAGACCTTTGTTCTAACTATTATAGTTCATGGCAATAGGTCTAAGAAACTACTGGAACTCATAATGTCATCAACTATTTAGAAAATTTTGGAATTAAAAGTAGATCATTAAGTATAGCAATTTAGGTGATGAATAATAACATGATAGAGTTCAAGTTATATAACCCGCCTTAAGAACAACTTCAATGCTCCAAGCTCCAAAGCTCCACGTTCCTAAGGTTGAAGATAACTTATCAAAAGTACAAGGCTCGTTCACAATTCCTTCATATATAAGGAATCACCATGGATAAGCAATTGGTGAAGAAGAAAAGAAAGGAAGATCATAACCCTAAAATCATGCTTCAATCCAAGGTTGAATATGATTATGGCCTCACCTCAGGGTTAAGTATTGAGATCCTTCTTGCTCCTTAGCACCTTGCACGATACCACACTACTCATGCACGATATAACATCACTTGTGGTCAAAAGACTCCACTATGGCCGATATCACCTTACTAGGCGGATACCACCTTACTTGGCCGATATGAACTTGCTATGGATGATACCCAAGGCCCTATGCACGATAACACTTCATTACTGCACGATACAAGGACCCTATGCACGATACCTTAGGGAAGGAGGGTGGTAAGATTCGAAAAATTTCACTAATGGGTGACAAGAGGGGTATATATACTTGAGGTTCATGAAAAAGTGTATAAATGAGGTGTCATCAATTTGAGCTACTAGGTGCCACGTATCCATGCATGGTTGACACATGTACATGCATGCATTAAAATTTATCTTGTCATGAAAAACACTTGAGGATAATATAGAGATGAAATTTCATCGATTACTTATCCCTTTGAATAAGATATATCAACTAAATCACCACTTTATTCACAACCCGGTACAACTTTTCTAAGAAAGTTGTAAACCGATACACTTCACCTACTTGAGGTTATTTGCACGTCATGAGATTTTCCAAGAGTCCAAAAACCGATATGAGACTCCTCCTATGGCTCCTTGGCCGATAGGAACTCATATATAAGCTTTTCAACTTGATACAACTCAAGTTAGGGTTTCATATTCAACCCTTTTTCTTGGTGATTTCATCACCAAGATCACCATCACTCACAATTGATTCAAACATGGTGTCTCATTCATTCTATTTCCTTTAAATGATACATAGAGGAAGTAGGAACACTCTATAGGTGGTAATTTACATATCAACCCTATATTTTGGGTAAATTACTATTTGTACCACAATTGGTGCACAAGGTACTAACATTATTCAAACAAGTTCAAACTTGGAATTTAGGCTTTCCACAAGCCACCACTTAGAATAATTCTCTCTCTTATGATACTAAAGAACTTAATGCACATTAAACATGTGACATATTACAATATAACCCCTCATCTTGGGTAGATTGCACTTTGGTCCAAAACAAAGGAATTTTGCTCAAACAAAATTCATTTAGGACCAAACTAGGAACATAAGTGTGTCACATGATAACAAAACACCTTAGAGGATTATATGAAATTTCTAAGCAACTTACTTAGCCAAAACAAATAGGGCTACCTCATAACCCAGGTCAGGGTCATTACAAGTTATAAACCCCTAACAAGGATTTCATCCCCGAAATCCCAGGTAAAGGGAGACAAATATTATTCATTCATAATATCACCAAGTCTCCACATAAAATCTTAATGTCATGGAGATACCATGGAAATTTGATCAACACAAAGTTCTTCCACATAGGGTTATCATAGAATCTCTCACACAGGACACATACTCCACTGTCTTTTTCATTATTGATTGTAGAGTCAACTCTATGTCAGGTAACACTTTTCTTAGTCAGAGAAACATTATACATACCCTATTTAACTCAAGTGTCAAACCTCACTGATTTGTCACCTTTCTCAACTTACAACTTTATGTGATAAGATTCTTGATTCTGGGGAGTCTTCCATACTCCTCATTCAATTTAGCATTTCACTTCCAAGGAAAGACCAGAGTTATGTTCTATCACCCACTTGGGACTACAAGTCTTATCATACATCTACGATACCATCTAACCTATTGACACAACACTAAACTTTCTTACTACTTGTACCAACTATCTCATTAGTTGTACATTCTCTTGTCATAAGGGGAGGTTACTTATCAATTAAGAACTTATCTTAGAGGTATCTTTAGATGTTATGTATAAGTTGCCTTTACAGATCTAGATAAGGGTATTCTAAGGAATTATTTTTATCTTGATAAGCTTTTCCCACAATGATTTTACAATTGTTCCTTCAATTAGTACATTCTTATCGATGTTATGTTTATGCAGAGCATAAACCCCTAACATATGATGTCCATACTATTTTATGTAACTAGACTGATTTCACAGTTGGCCATCCCAGGTAACCATCTGATTAGGAGTTATGTTTTTACTTTCCCATACCACCTGATATTTCTTAGATACCAGAATTCCTTACTTTGGTATCTATCGCATGTGTCAAAAACACATCACATCCTCATCATTTCCATCTCTCTATTGTCGTTACCAAAGCCACACATATAAACGGATCTTTCTTTCATCTTGGAACATTACTTGTTACACATATCTTTATCTTGGAACCAAAGTCGAAGATGAACTGATACTTTTCTAAGTATCCATCAATGGATTATTTCTAATCCATGCACATTAAGTGTCATAGTACTCACTTGATTGCCATGTCCCTAAAAGAATAGAACACAAAGAAATATATTCCTCTTATCACCACATCATCACCCATGGTTGTTTATCAAAGAGAAGGGATTATCATCTCCTCTAATTATAGCATGAACTTTCAATTGTTCATGAGTCATTTCCTCTTTTTTCATCCTAGGTTCCTTTCCATCAACATAGGAATTATAAGGATGATTACATGGCATCACTCCTTTCTTTGTTATTGTCTAAAATGTTCATGAACATTTTGTGATTTTACCACATTTCCCATTTCTACATCATGGGAAAATATCTTTACTATTCACATAGGCTTTATCAGACATGGATCATCTCCCTTGTTCTCATTCTTTTATCATGAGGATTATACTTTTTACTTCCTCATACACACAAATTGATCTGAGATCATCTCAGATTCCATTTTATTGTACTTAGGATGTGATACAAATTTCCATGCCATATTTTCAATTTCGTTATGCTCACTAGATTGTCTCAAAATGACTACTTGATCAGAGTAATCAGAAAGATAACAATCTAAGAGTTCCATACTCACCTTATCTTCAATAGTTGAATACCTAGCCAGGGCATACAAGTACTAAGATTAGGTAGTAGATGCACTTTGTTTACTATCATATTCCTTACTTTTCGTATCATCACAAACATAGGATTTAACATTCCTGGATTTTCTCCAGGCATCACTTCTATATCTCATCCTCTTTCACACAGATAAGAGCAATTATAGAACATCTAAAAGAATACTGAACAGAATATAAATTCTAGTTCTCATCATTTCTTCCCTATGTCCCTATAGGACAATCAATAGGGAAATCCATAACAACAATCCTTCTTATGATTATCAGATAACATCAAAATAAGGCATATTGAAATGAAAAAGCTCTATCTGACTGTTACCCCTCACGGTCATCCACCGCTTCAGGTTGACTCAACACATAGAGTCTAGTTGTTTCATGTTGTTGCTCTAGCCTTTTTACACTATTGGGCTATAACTTTCGTAAGCCCTGCCGAGTCTACCTCAGTTGTTGAGTCATTTCCTCCCTTCTTTTCAAATAAAAGAGTTTAGTATGCTCAACATGTCCTTACCTATAACATGTCTTGCCATCATACCATGGTCTTATCGGTCTTATCTCCGATGTAGAAGCTAAGCCAGAAGTTCTTACAGGTAGAAGGTTAGGACCTTTGCCTTTACTTAGAAACTATTTCCCTAGTACTCAGGCATTTATTGCACTGGCGGCACCAAAAACTTTGGCTTTTTAGAACAACTAGGCAAATGTCTCTAGAATTGTAGAGACCTTTCCTTAATTCTCAGCTTATTGCCCCTCCTTGGGCACTACCATCATAGATATACTATCTGTCTAAACTTATGGAAGAGTCTATTTTCTTACCATATGTTAATCATTCCCACATTTTCCACTGTTCCAACATGACTATGTCATTCAGGAACCCTTTCAGAACCCAAAGTTTCTGCATTAAGGACTGGTAACCTAGGTTGTAATGCTAGTATCTAGTCTACTATATGTATCATTGTTGTCCTAACCAGCCCAAAAAGAGCATAAAACAAGATTCTCTATCCTGATTGGGTCAAAATGGGAATTCTCAGGAACATATTCTTCTCTTGCCTGATCCTTTGCACCCTCTCTTGGTGCAACAACATTGCTCTCAACAATGTGTTCCTCATGTTCTCCAGTCATTTTTAAACTTCACCCTTTCTTCTGCATAAACAGAAGTCACTATAGGGTGTACTGGAGGACACTAGAATAGACTCAACACCTTAGTCCTATGTCTCTGTAGACTCAATGAATCTTAAGCTTTGATTCCAAAACTTATAACGACCGTCATCAAATTGACAAACAAATCATTACTAATTAAGCAGAATAAACATAATAAGTGGATTAACAAAAATACTAAAATTTTAAACCATTTCACAAGGAGATCCTTTTCCAAAAAAACTCTTACTAAAAGATCCAAAACTCATACATATCATGATTACATTGTACAACATCTCATCTTGAGGACAACATATAACCGCTGCTCTATCAAAACACATACTGGAGCAACATAAAACCTTGAGGCATTCAAGCCAAAATCTCATATCATTCATGAAACTAGTACGAACCAACTCCAAGGATCTGAGAGTACAGAGACGACACATAGGACTTCTATCTACAAGACACGACAGACAGTACACTCAACCTGAACTGTCACGACTACCTCAGCTGTTGTTCCTCCTCTGCAGAAAGATCTTCGCCACCTGGTACACATCCACCTAAAAAATGTGGATCCCATGGGGTGAGACAATTGTCCCAGCGAGAGATATAACTCTCCACCGACCATATTATTATCATAAATTAACCATTTATAAACTGAGCAAAGGTTCTTTTTATATTAACAGGCAAGATAATTCACTGGATGAACAGAATGAAGTAATCTCCTTTGCTAAGGAGAACATTGCGTCTACCCATGGTAGAGTTATAAATCATCTATCTACTTTGCAAGGAATGCAAAGAAACATAAATATCATCTATCAACTAAGATGTATAACTAAATTGCACATTAAACAATATTTATCGTATTCGATCCTTAAGCAGATATTCTACACGGCTGAACATATTTTAACAATCACACTTATGCCCTGAGGAGATGAAGCACACCCTGTTCATCTCCAACTAACCACAAACTTCTCACAAGTCGGTACCATACAAGGTCAATGGGAGAGCCAGTTTCCATGACCTCACTTGTCTCGGTCAGTACGAGACCACTTAAGCTTTGCATGACATATGGTGTTGACTGCAAATAGCTGTGCCAGGGTACATAGGCATCCCCGCTTAGAGCTACAACGTCAACTACACTCTCTTAAGGAAACATCTACTAACAACTGTCCCCAGTTATGAAAGTACTGAGTCGTGGCGACACAAGCACCATACTCTGAGCCACGGGCCAGTCCACCATGCTCAACATAGAGTCTACGACTAAAGTCGCACTTGAGCCAGGATATGACATATAGCCAAATCCCCATTCATTTTAGGCTCATAAGGGGATCGACTCACACATGGCCGTCCGTACTTACACCCCCACATACTCAAAAGTATGCACTCTGGGTTATGTCACGGGGAACCCGTTTCACCATTCAACAAATCCTGACGTTGATGGATCTATGGTCATGGCAATGTTTTATAGTTCCTAATGATGTATTACATGTATTACATCATTCTTCTAGCATCAAACAAGTTATCATTATTAATCACCACAAATGCTACAAAGAAAAGTGTAATACACCTATCACGTACTTTTCATATCTTTAAAACACATGATACTTGGGATCTCAGTCCCTCATCACATTACTGGGAATTCTCATCCCTTCACATCATTATCATGATTACTGGTTCTGGGTATTCAAACCCTTGGATCGTCACACAACATTGTTATTTCTATAACAAATAAACATTACCTCTAGGTCCTCAGACCCAGGTATTCATTTTACTTGTTGTACAAGTATTCCATATGGCTCACAAGGCCATTACACATCTTGTCACCTCTTACTAGGCAACACCTTATTCATATGGCTCACAAGGCCATTACATATCTTGTCACCTCTCACTAGGCAACAACTTATTCATATGGCTCATAAGGCCATTACACATATTGTCACCTCTCACTAGGCAACAACTTATTCATATGTCTCACAAGGCTATTAATCATTATACTTGTTATACAAGTATTTAACATGCCTCACAAGGCTTATGTAATAAGAGAAATACAACTTTCCCATTATTAGGGTTAGGGTTTCCCTTTATAGCCGAATAGGGTTTCAAGTTCATATTATTAATTCAAACCCTAATTCATTTCTCCACACATCTAGGAGCATACATTGATATCATAAGTATTCAATCTTACTTATTTATTCTCATCTTTTATCATTAAATGATATTCGACACAAACTATGAGTTTCTCTCTCATCCTCTCTAGGATATTGATTACATCATACTTTATTATCTCGGCTTAACCCTTTCTCAAGGTATGTTAGCCTACACTTATCAAAGTGCATTACATCTTAATGTAACAATTGACATTACACACTTCATGTGTTACTCATCCAAGTATGTTGGATTTAAGGTGCATCAAGGTGCATCAACCTTGAGATGTTGGATGTGGTAATTATCATGCCTTGATGTATCACTTCCCTTATTACTTTTAACTTACTTAATTTCATCCACTTATCTTGTATTAGGGTATATCCCATCCTAATACTTTATGCACTAACACATCACATTTATCATGTAGTGTATTGGCCATAAGTCACACATTTGAATTACCCAACTATCATCAAGTGATACAGACTCATCTCGAGTTAAGGCATTGTTGATATACCATTATCAACCACTTTAGGTATTCTACATATCAATGTATTAACCAAACCAAATCATTACTTGGTGTTACACTGATCACTCCTAAGAGTGTTTTACCCTCACCTTTACAAGGTGCATTAGATTGAATCATATATGTCAAGTTGAACACATGTATTGGGTTAGGTGTATATTGAGATAGACATCATCATATCCCTCATACCCTTACCCATCAAGGTATCATCCTTACCAATCATATGGTGTATCATATTCACCATACATGAGTGTAACGTACTCACCTCACATGAAGATATTGGCCACACCATACTTTAGTGTATTGGACATCACATGTTCTAGGGTATTAACCACCTTACCACTTTTGTCATCTAGTGTATTGGGTTACCCACCATGTCATTTTAGAGATATGTGCTCAACACCATATCGTCCAAGAGGTGTATGCTTAACCCAATATCGGTTTAGAGGTGTATGCTTGCTACCCATATCACTTTAGAGGTGTATGTATGCTTACCATATCGGGCAAGAAGTGTATGCTTGCTTCACACCATATCAGATAGAGAGGTGTGTGTGTGCTTCACACCATATCGGGCAGAGAGGTGTGTGTGTGCTTCACACCATATCGAGTAGAGAGGTCTGTGTATGCTTCACACCATATCAGACAGAGAGGTGTGTGTGTGCTTCACACCATATCAGGCAGAGAGGTTTTGACCGGCCTAAATCGTGCGTCCAGAATTGGAGGCAGATTTGAAGTAGTCGGACTTTTACATTTATAACCCAAAACCTTCTAAGCCCCCACAACTTTGCTTACGGGGTCGAAGTAGATATACAAGGTCGAACACAGGGACAAGGGTGGTAGTGTTGAGAACTCGGAATCGACACACTACACTCCGACAAAGAGGTAAAGAGATAGTAAAATTCTCCAAAGGGAACAACTGGATAAGATCGTCAAAACAAAAGAAAACTATCTCCAACTGGAGCTACAAGAAAGATTAAGGTTTTAAGCATTTATCAATTTTTAAGGGTTTTCATGCAACATAAACAGAGAGATAATACTAAGCTAAAGCAAGGTACGAAGGAGAAAACTTTGGTAAAACAAGTGGCAGCAGAAACAATCCTGTACACCTCCTCTCAGAGCGGGTACCTCTAACCAAGCATCAACACCCCTCTCGAGGTTGCTGGACTTAAGTTAGAGTGGAATGATTACTAAAGCAACTCCGATTCTGGGCACTCTCGTACTCCAGAATCGGACCAAACTCTAGAGCCACAACACCTCTGTCGATGCTGTTGCAACGGGAAAACACGATTCGGTAGCTAATCGAAACGCAATTCAAGCATACAAGCTAGAGTTCAGATGTAAACATAGCAATCAGCCAACAAGAGTACCAAGCAATAAGCAGCAAGTAATTAAGCTCTTCTAATTCCATTAACATATAAAGGTTTGATTACATTGCATAAGTAAAAGAAATAAATGACTGGAGTAAAAGATAAATGTCGCCTTCTTGATATAGAAGAACGACAGACTACAGTTGACCCTCCAGCCCGATACCGGGCAGGAGCCTTGCCCGATACGACCGTGTCAGGCGACATGCCCTCTCAGGCGACACGCTAATGACGGGCGAAACGTATCGTGTGAGACGCCCTGGCCCGATACGATCATGTCGGGCGGCACCCTCTCGGGTGACACACTACGACTGGCGGTGCGTATCGGGGTTCGGTATCGTGCCGGACTAGAATGATGCATCTAGTATCGGTCACTTATGTCGGGTATCCTATGTTTTCCGATATCGGCCTACAATGGTGCTCGGGACGACACTAAGTGAACCATTCCCTCCCTCTCGGGATGGGGAAGTGCTCACCTAGAATCGCCCGTCACGGCCACTGAGGCACGACACACTAGCTATTGCAGCTTTCCCCAGTTGATTTGCACAGAGTTCTGACCTGTCTTTTCGGCTCCCTATAGCTGCTATTTATAGGCAGCGGTTGGGGAAGTTATGGTGCTCAGGGAGCCACGTGTCCTTCTTATTATTGCGGAGTCAGTGGACGGCCGATATCAGTATCGCCCGGCACAAGGATGTCGACTGTCGGTCAAAGTGACGAGTGGCGCCTGCCGGTGGGTGGCCTGTATCACGCGACAAGCTTCAGTTGTCGTGGCGAGCCCGGCTCCCTGTCGGGTAAAAGGAGTATCGCCTGTCAGTTCCTTCTTGTGCAACATCCTCATGTCGCACGTCGGTGTATTGTATTACCCTGTCGGGTAGTGATCATATTGGCCGGCTGGAAGGCCGATTCAGGTGGAGCATGTTTGTGGGCTGGAACAGCCTTATTGATGATAAATGAGTCCAAAATGGAGGAAAACTCTGCAAAAGATGGAAATATTGAGTTAAGAGCATAGTGTGGCCGGTTATTGCAAAAGTACGTATAAAAAGAGAGGAAAACAGTTTGAAAGGGCAGTTTTGATAACAAAATAAAGGTCAAAAACATCACAAAAATTAGTGTTATCAACTCCCCCAAACTTATCATTTTGATTGTCCTCAATCAATATTTAAACTTTATTTTGTGATGCTTCTTTTTGACCAGTATAGCTTTCAGGCCAAGAGGTTGTGCGAGCATTGAGATGTCTTGCTGAAAATACGGCTTGACCACAAACAACATATTTTATTTCTCCTGCCTTATTTTAAGCAAAAAAAAGTTCTCCACAGCTTCGACGAGACTTAGGTGCATGATTCTGAAGTTAGCTTTCACACCAAACAACTTTATTTTTGGGGCAGAAAGTTGTGTGTTGTGTAGGCTAAGGCTTTTTGGGTTTTTCTTGTTTCCCATCAGTCCATCCAGGTAAGGGTCCGTTAGCGGGTAAGTGGTCCCTACAGTCCAAGCCAGTTGGCTTTAGAGCAGTGATTTCACATCCTACATATCACTGCCCCAGAACTACCATGCCTAAAGATGGGTACTTTTGGAAAACAAGTGTGTATATATATTTTTTTCTTTTTCTCTTCTTTTATTGGGCACAACTCTCATGCTTTTATTCACTCTCATAAGGCTACTTTCTCTTTTTTGGATTTTTGTTGGTTAGGGGGGGACAAGAGAGATTTTTGCTATTTGGGTAGCTTTTTCCTTCTCCATACACGTCTCTTAGCTGTAGCGAAATTATTTTTTTTCGAAATTTTGGCGTGGATAGTCACATTCTTTTGTTGTTTGAGGCAACATTATCAGGAAGATATAACAAAACTTGCATCACCTTAGGTACATAGAAAACAAAATGGCAAGAAGTCGCATCAGATTTTTACTAATATAGCGACTTTGTACATATGTATGGAAACAAAATAAGCAAAAAAAATTTCGAAATTTTTATATGAGCATGTATACGTACACATGATATAAGGGAAGAACGAAAGAACACAAAGGGTGGAGCTTGAAGAAGAAAATTTTATACCTCCCTCACTGGTACATGGGTACCCCCCCAAACTTACTCCACACTCTATCCCAGAGTAGTGAATAAGATAGGGTAAGGTAATGTTAACCCAGTGAGGGTTAGCTGGTGGTTGCGCTTGTGCCATGGAGAAGCTACCATTCGTTCTCCTTATTTGAGTCCATTTTCTTTCCCAGGAGGATGCAACTAGAACAAGTGCAAAGCTCTTAAGAAGGAAACGCAAGGCTCGTGCAGATTATGACAATGATAACCCACCTATGGTAGACAAAGAGCTCTTGAAAACACTTGTGTATACTATATAAGAAGAAGATACCCTCCCCATGATGAAGGTGGCTTCATGGTTGATGGACTCAAAATACCCACATTCAATCCAGAGGCCACCGGAGAAAGACTTCCACTGATTTTCTCTTTTGGAGATGGTCCTAAACCACCGCAGAAGACAGACTATGATAAGGAAATGGACCTCTTTTGGGGCTACAAAATCAAGAAAATCCATCCTTGCTCTCTTTTTGGCAGTTGATGGCCCAACTGTCTTGGGATTCTGATGTTTCTGTCTGACTATTGTTGCTTCAGCTGCGGCCGCAGTGTCAATTCTTGTGCCGTGTTTGTCAATTCGACCAGAGGTTTGCTTTATATGAGCCATACCTGTTATCAAGTTCATTGACCATTTAAATGTTAGGTAGGAAAAATTGATATCACGATAAAACTTGCCTCGTAGCAAAGTCCGGGTATCGTCCATAAAAAGAAAATCCAAGGCGATGCAAGACTGGACGATACAGAGAAAAAGCTGTGCTTCAAAACACGTTGCCCGACACGGGTGTGTCGGGCGATACGGTCGTATGAAGCAACTGCCCGATAGGTCCTTTTGACGGAAAAAAATGTGTTGCCCAATATGTCGTATCGGGAAAGCTCGAACGGAAGTCATGACGTGATCCTTATGTGTCAGGCGATAAGAAAAATCAACAAGATAGTCAACCCGATACGCTGCGCGTGATACGAAACCCGTGTCGGGAAAATAGGCTGATGGGCTATACCTTTACTCTTTGAGGCTCTCGCCTGACACTAGAGCAAAAGGTGGCTATCCGTCATGTGAGCAAGGGGATTACTGCATGGTACGGGTAGCTGGAAAAGTAAGTTTAGTAGCCTGACACGATAAACCCTCCTTACTATATATAGCAAACTCAATCGGGGGTAAAACAGGCAGTTCCGGGGCACGCATCGGTCGTTTGAGACAAGATATTCCCGAGACGATCGATCACATCTGTCTAATTAAGGGAAATTATTCATCATGCACGATACGGGTGCACGCCGCCCAGGAATGTCATCCGCCACGGCCCTTGCGATGCCCGAGATGCTATCGCCCGATACAAGCGGTTCTGCACGCCAGCTGAGTTGCTGCCTGATACGCTTAATAAAAAGGAGATACATGCGGCCAAAAACTAAAAACAAGGAGAAGAAAAAGCGATTGATGGGTAAAACATCATTGGCTTAGGGATAAGTCCCTGACCTCAGATGGTATTACTCCTCAATTCTTCGTAAAATAGAGCGGTGGCCCATAAAATAGAAGAGTCGGTACGCTCGGTGCGTGCACTGACTCGGGCCTTATTACAGTCCATAGTGTTTGTTTTACAAGGAAGAAAAATGCATCCTATTCTAGGAAAGAAATAAAGCTCGTGGGAAGGCCTATCCTATTTAAAGGATCCACTCTTGCATCGATATCTATGAATGGGAGTTGTGCCTCTGGAAAAAGTGCATGAGTTGAGGCTAGTGGTGATCTGTGGACCCACTTGTCATTCTTGAAACTCTACTTGAACCTTGGGAAGTGGGCCCAAGCATTACATATGATATTAATTAGGTTTGATTTGGATCCTAAGTCAAGACTAGGCTTGGATTAGGGTTAAGTATTACAAACCCTAGATCTTACTTATCATGAGTATTGAATATGGAAACCCAAATTAGTCATTCAATGTAACCCTAACTCCTATATTGAACATAAGTATTACATCATCAATAGATTAGATGTGATCATATGAACTAAGATCAAATTGAATAAGACAAATATTATTTTCAAGAATGTGGGTTTTACATATATGCATTAACACTTAATCATCAATAAAATTATACTTCTTAAGTCTCAGACTGAACTAGGTATGTATACCTTTATTTTAAGATTTATTTTAATTTTTGAAGAATTGCATATATATAGTCTATATTTGGATATATTGTTCGATTTCTATCATTTTTTTTAATTTCATTTCATATTATCCATTTAAATGTTTCCACATCACCCATATAATATTTATCCAGGTGTTGTGAGTTCAAGTTCAAAATAGGGGGGAGAATACCACTTTGCCTGGGCACTATGACATTTTTGCCACATGATTTGGAGGACGCGGTCAATCTATATTGGGGATTCTTCCTCCCTTACTCGTTCATGCACCAGAGTATCATGGAATCAACCATGTGGTTGACTCTTGGAAGATACCTCAGCAGTCGCAGCTAAGGCTTTCATTTTCTTTGCCAACTCTTCCAATCTTACCACACAATGGCATAGTGGAAGAGGTGGCCAGAAGTGGTTTCTAAGGTCACGACAAGGAATAAGAAGATCGAAGATATAATATTGCATCAATTCACAAAAAATGGGGTACAAGATCCCAGGGAGCTGCTTAGAGATTTTCCAACCTTCATGATATCATGTGATGGCCCGATGATGTATCTCCGAAGAGCACCTTTGAGCATCAAGGTCTGGTGGATGGGAATGGTTCTCGAGGTTTCCTAAGGCCTCAATGACTATTGGAGAAGCTTTGAGACCTCCCCAAGATGCTCTAGGACCATCCAATCATCTAGTCCCTATAATTTGTTGTGGTAAGGTCCTTGGCATTAAAGGAAATGATGAAAATAAATGGAGAGTCTCAGGGGTACTCATCACCAATTGAGAGTTTGGTTTGGTTGAAGTGGTCACACGAAAACTATAAGGCCTATATTTATAGGCTAGGATGGTGAGAAGAGGGGATTGTGGCTTGCCATAGTTTCCTTATATCCCCAAGGAGATATAATGGCTACTAGAGTCTGGTGCAACTTTATGAATCCAACAGAACTAGTTTGGTGATAAACCATTGCAAGGAGAGAGAGAAGGGTCCAAGGAATAATTCATGTTGGGATGGACTCCTATCTGGAGGTAGATGATGATCCAACATTTATTAGAGCATCCAATGGGGCCCAATGATGACCCCATCCCACCCCTAAGTCTCAATTTATCTGGACTTTGGCTGGGTCACCTTATGTAAATCGTATTTAAATCACATTTATCCCATGATCTCTAATATTATATAAACCTTGAAAAACAACCATGTCTCTAGAATCATTCAGTTGCTAGAAAATTTTAAGGTTATATTAATGTTAGCTTCACTCGCAACCTAGGAAAAAGCCCAAATACAAAACATAACTATCATTTTCTTTCCATTCAACTAAATACTTATATCAATTTATCAAGTCAAAATTATTCATATTATCTTTTCAAATTTGATATCTATACTTTAATGGTTAGTATACTATGTTGGACCAGAGATTGAATCTAACTAAGTCTATTGGATGCCTTAAACTTGGTGTTCAAGTAAATAAGGGATAAATCATTAATTAATTACCCATTTATTTAACCAACTTGGAATCTTCTAGAATTTTGTTTTTCCTTTTATTGTTAAAGTAAGAACCCATCACACTAAATGAGGTTACTCAAAACACAAAACACAAAACACAGTCGATCAATAATTACTCACAAATCTAGAAAATAGGGCAAATTAAAATTGATTCCAACATCACCCACGTGCTCACAAAAATCTATATGAGAGTCCAACAACTTGCTTGTATTCATATATCATGTCAAGAATCTTTTACAATTGATTTGCAGTCTCTACCACAACATATACATATAGAAGAACATCGAGCATATATGCCACATGTACAAACATCAACATGCTATCAAAATCTCAATTCGATCGAATGTTGTATAAAAACTTTCCTGCCCGGACCGAAGAGTAAAGGGATGACTCTAGGACACACTAGACATCTAAACAACCTTCTCTAAGGTCCATAATGAAAGTTTCTCCTCAGTACCTGGGTCTGTTTCCATTGTTGTCAATCACCTAAAAAGATATGGTGACCCATGAGGTGAGACCCATGTCCCAGCAAGAGATATAACTTTCAACACCACTTATTGATTACAGTAGGTTATAATTAAATAGTTTAAATAGATTACACATATTAAATAGGTAGGCATAGAAAAGGATATGATCAACAAGATACATAAAGGATCAGATAACAACTATCATCATTATCCTAATTATCATCATATGCCTTGCTAACAGTATAAGCAGTCTAGAAGCATAGCATCTCTATCATCATGAATAAGTCTAGCAACTTAGGCATAGTTGATAGTATTATCATGTCTAACAAGTTGAGAAAATTTACACCATAATTAGAGCTAACAACATAAGCACAACTATTTGCATAAGCATGTTTAGCAATATAGGTATCTCTAATTGTAGAAACATGACTAGCAATATAAGCATAGCTGACAACATGTTATAACCATCATCATAATCAAAACAACCAATAGTAGTATATCTATCATTATAAGCATGGCTACTTCTCTTATTTCAATGTACATTGTCTATATGTGAAAACATCAATCAAGGGTTATCATCCAATGTGAAGCGTTGTGTATAACCCTAAACAGATATGATACATGGTTGTATTACATCTTTTATTAAGCCCTGGGGAGTATGATTCATACAACCCAAAGTCCAACTAACCACTATGAAGTCAAAATTAGTTCCATACAAGATCTAGGAGATATGAAATCCTAAGCTCTCATCCATGCCTGGTCAATACAGGTTGAAAGCAGTGACATATAGTCGAACTACTAATAGTGACATATAGTCAAGCTGATAACAACTAGACACCAGGGTATGCAAAGAAAAACCCTACCACCTAAGGTACAGTCGCAGCATACTCAGTTACATCATACATGACAAATATCCAAGGTATGACCATGTCATCCTCCATAACCTGCAATTGTGGATGACAAGTATATACACTCAACTTGCCACCCCAGCATACCCAATGGTATGTGCTCCAAGTTTTCCTTAGGAATACTTGTTTCACCATCCAGCAAATTCTGACAATGAAGATGGTTCTACGGCACATGGCACTACATGATTAGGGTTTCACTTGATTAGTTATGTTGATTGGGTGAATTAAGGCTACATCAAACAAGTGGTAACACGAACCATAATCCATTTATAGAAATCATATAAGTATAACAACTTTGAAAGATATAAAATGTATAAGGTATAATTCTTAATCACAATGTCACATGGTATTGTTTCATTTCCACCCATGAGACCATACTTGTTATTATATCACCACAATACACAATTCCTTATCACATTGATCCAAGGTTCCAACCCTTGTCACATCATGAAGAGGATTATACCTCATTCAGGGCCCAACCATGCCCAAAGGTCATCAAGACCATCACCTCATTTCCTGTGACATCATCATTATCTTTCCATGCCTTATAACAAGGCTTAACAAAATATCACCATGCATGTGATACACTAACTCGGCATGGTATTACATTAAGGAGCTAAAAAGAAGTTCACGTGTTAACATATTAGGGTTATCTTAGCATTGAAGTATTCCTTCAATTGCATCAACATACAAGAAGCATGGATATGCTTGATCACCTTTATACTTATAGTGCACATGTTTGTAAGAAAGCATCAATTATAAAACTATGATATCCACATGTTAACATGTTAGGGTTTCAACAAACATTAGAGAGAGTATTCCTTCATCATATCATACTAAGAAGCTAATCAATGATTAACCATCCTCACCTATTTGAATCAGGGATAGTTTCAATAAGATAAATTACACTGAAGCTACAAATAATCACTCATGCACAAATCCTAACACATGGCATCCCCATTGGATCATGGATTCATAGGGTAAAGCATTACCTTCAAACCCCATACTATTCTCAAGTATGGTTCTATGCATAACACAAGGTTTAACCATCACTTATTTCATTAAGGTTAAGTGTAACAAGATATGCTACAATAGGTTTACACATCCACTTTTTAGGGTGACTATCCATTTCCTCCATATGAGGGTAAAGGTAAGACTACATGATTAAGGACATCCCTAAATCAAATTTGACATAATTTAAACCAAACCAACTTACCTTAAGCATCAACCCAAAGACATTGGATGAATGAAGGTAAAAACATTGGTTATAACACAAGCAACCATCTTAAAAAAAAACATAACAAAAAACCATCAAGTTGTTTCATTAGTCAAGTCACCATAACATCTAGATAAGACACCATTTGATAACATAGAAATAGCATCGATTGTTTACTCAAGAAGGTCCATAGGTCATGGGGGTATAACCCATCATTGTTTGTTCACTTAAAGCAAGCCATTGGTTGACATCCAGTGTCACCATCATTTGATACCATTGGATCCTGGGTCACAAGGGCTATTGATTGAGATCAAACAACCATTGATTGATGACCTAGACTAGCCATCCTTTGTGGGGCTTAGATAGGCCATTGGTTGTCAATCAACAGGTGATAAAACTTCTCCAAAAACAAAGTCAAAACCATCTTTTATCAAACCAAGAAAATCAGCATTTAAGTCACCACTTAGAGATACCAAAACCATTGAAAATGGGAACCCTAACCATCAATTGTTAAGGTAGGATCATTCCCATTGGTTGTGCTCAATATATAGCATCTAAAACACAAGAAAAGAGACCACCATCATTTGGAACACAAAAACAAAAAAAAAACAACAAGTGAACTAGACCATCGGGTCAATCACCAAAGTGGAAAATAGCCATTAAAACCCTAAGTAAACCCAACATTTAGAACTACTTGAAGTGAGTATTAAAGCCACATACCTTGGAGGAACATTTCTAGGTAATAAAAGAAAGCTCAAAACAGAATCAAGTGCCCACCATCATTGTCATAAGGGCCCAACTATTGGATGACGAAGCAAAGGGGAAAAATAACTCTCAATCGTATAGAAAAAGACCATCGTTTGCTAGGTTTAGGGTAACCATCAACCCTCAGTGACCAAAGCAATATGACTTCGGTTATAGGGTTCAGTAAAGTCATTAAAAATAGCAATAAATTAGAGACCATCAGTTATTCACAGGTGTCAAACAATTGGCCACCAAGAAAAGAAGGAAAATAGTTCATTAACACATAGAAGGAACCATCATTTGTGATCCCAAGAGCACCATTGGTTCATGGTTAAGAAAGATCTAAGGATTCATCTACCTCAGGAAGGTCATACACATAGTTTTAGGTTCTTTTAGAGTTATAAATCAATCAAGAAACATCATTTAAAATCAAAAGTCTAGGCAAAGATATCTTATATATGCTTAGATCTTCATTTTAGACCAAGAACATGAGTATATAAGTTAGTAGTAAGCAATAAACGTGAGGAGGGTTATATGATTCACCTCTAGAAAGAATACCAAGCTCCAAACATCAAGAAAAATCGAGCTCAAAAGGTAGATAACCCTAGTTTTAGCTCTGAACTCGACCCACTAGCTCTTTCTCAATAAGGGAAGCAAGGTCAAGAGAGCAAGAAAGAAGGGTTCTTTAAGCTCTAGAGCAATCTTTACCATGGAACAACATGGTTGTGATGTCCCCAGATTTTCAAAAACTTAATCTGATGTGTGACGTCCAAATTGAAACCCTGACCTCAGCGAGAATCCCAATTTAAACACCCCACACCAGGCTAAGAAAGAGAAAATCAAGGGAGTCAGAAGGAAACAATCAGTAGCACATGCACATGAACAATAAACAAACCACAACACATGTTCACCAGTCAACATATAATTACAACATGAATTGTTACAACATTTGATATTACATATTGAGTAGCAAACTTAAACATATACATGTACTACCACTAAACTACAGGATCTTAAGACAATAGGTCCACATGTACATCAGCTCGCCACACAACTCACAACTATCCTGGATCTTCAAGATCATAACCACAACCTAAACAAAAAAATTACATGCAGTACACATCATCACAATATTCAAGAATATTGTACTGAGTACGCTTACATGTCTTTTATATACCTCTCATCATATCTTGGCAATAAAATAAAACTAATACTTGGAAGTGATAGAAGAATATAATAAAAGCGTATACTTGCACAAAGATATTCATTAGCAAAAGAGAACACATATTTTTAATCATATTTCCATCATATATCTCGTACATCTACCCCCAAGGGCTTTGATGTTTTTAGGCCTGGTCATATAAATCATACATCTGCCCCTAGGGCTTTGATGTTACATCTGCCACCAAGGGCTTTGATGTTTTGTCAATGCACTGTACTACCAAAGAGTTTAGTGCTATCATATGATGGATCAGAATATTTTACATTTCATGTGTTCATAGCCATAAGTATGGAAAATCAAGCAACATATCATACAAGAACAATCATTTCATCCAATATCATATGCCAAGTATTTTACTACACATATAACACAAGCATATTGTATAATAAGCCAAGGAAGAGGTAATGGCGTACCTTCCAAAGAGATAGATCATACTAAACACATATCACTGATCTCAACTATAAGCTTGGTCAAACCTGATCAAAACAAGACCATATACTATCATCAGGTTCTCATCTTATTATATCTCATCTTAACCCCAATTATGTCCATTAGGGTTTCTCTTATCTCATTATGGTATTCTCATCATTACTTGTATTCTTGTCTTGTGATTATCTCACTGATATCATTTTCCAGATTACATCTCATTATCAAAGTTCATCATCTGAACATATTAACATTATGTCGCATGTTAACCCTAGGTTACATGCATTACTCAAATTAGGGTTTATATCACATTAAGAGCAAACATCATCGTATAACATGGATTTTGGGTATCATCTTGATCTCATATTTAATTCTGAGGTTCCATATACTGATATGAGATTACTCTGTAAATTTCACCATTTATTGACCATGTATGCATTTAATACATTTTATTTAGGGTTATTAGCCCTAATTAGCCATATGAAGTAATTTACATGCTTTCATGCATCAACCTAGACATATCAGACATCATATGGATTATATACATAATTATGAACTTACAGATATGTTTCCATGATTTTATGTCACCATTTGCTATTTATTATCCATTAAATAAGCATTACACATCTTACATTATATCAACTATATTAGTTACTCAAAATCCTGATATTATACTTCCATCTTGTTCTACGCATTTTTCTAAACATTTTGGTATATTGTTTGTATTTTTCAGATAAACGAGCTATTTACTACAAATTATACCATATCTAGAAATATTATGAGATTATTACCTTTTTCGACGAATCAGAGGCCGCCACGTGTCCATATTGGGGGTGCGGCTCCTTGCTCCTGCTTGTTGGTGGAGCCGACCGGTTCAAGGGCACTTGGACCCGGTTCATGGCTGGGTTTTGGGTGACTAAACCGGGGTTCACCCCCCACACACACACACTTCTCCAACTCGCGCGGTCAGGGAGTCTGTGCGACTCTATTTCACAGAGCCGCCGCCGCACGGCTTGGCTCCGGCGAGCAATCCCAGAAGCTTCTCAGCTCCTCGATGTCGCCTAGGGCTACGATCAGATTCGGTTGCCTATTCCGGATGCCCACGGCTACTCCACTCCTAGGGTTCGCCTCTGGAGCTCCATGTCCACGAGCTCGCTGGCCATGGTGGCCACCGCGACGCTAGGGAAAGGGGAAAAGGCTCCCCGTCCTCGAATCTCATGGAGGATGCACTAAAAAGCTTTGTCAGAGCTTCCAGGACCTGAAGGGACTCTTGAATTCGTTGTAGAGCCTTGGGTCGACATCCCCAACTCCATCTTCATCTCCGGCAAGGTGCTCTTCGGCCACCATCAAAACCACCACGATAGTCCACTGGAACTACGGGGTTTGACCCCCCTAAACTCGTGCTTGCTTCAGTCATTCTTAGCTCCAGTCGTCATCCACTCTAGCTCCATTCCTACCCATGGTCTTCACTGCTGCAGGTTGCGATGGAGAGGCCATGGTATGAAGTATCTTGTTCTCTCTTTTCTAGTCTCGAAACTAAACATGTAAGGGGTCAGTGTGTAGGTCTCACAATGGAAAAAAGAACTTCCCACTAGGTTTCCCTTATTGATCCACAATTACGACATGGGATTGCTCGAAACTTGGCATCGCTGACTGCCCCACGACTCCGGCTGATCCGGAGGTAGGGGATGGCGGCAGGGCCGTTAGATCCCATCCAAGGGCTCGAATTAGTCCCCTCCCTAAGTGAATATGTGGCTTTCCCTTTTCACAGGTTGCAACCACTAGATCATCTATGGAGGGCTGGGATTTGCCCACTCCATTCCAGCCCGAACCAAGGGGCGAGTGACACTGATTAAAGCCCTAACTTAGTTATATAAACCATCAACCATGCACATTATTTCACCAATTCCAAACATTAATAACTTCCTCTAGAAACATCCAATTGCCACCAAATTTGAACCATAGCTTCCTTACTACGGAAGGTACCTTGTACACAAATTTGGTGCCAAAACTCAAATGTTAGATCAATCAATTAAATTCCTCAAGTAGGCATAACTTATGGATCTTAATCATTATATAAATCTCAATCAACATTCCAACTTTACCAAAACACTTGGGATTCTCAAAACAACTCAGCATGCATGACTTTACTTGTGTCATTGCACATTTTAGAATTCCAAAAGTCCACTTCATCACATCCTACACACCATAAAAGAAATTTCGTCCTCGAAATTAAGCCAGAAAGCCCACTTTGTCACATCATATACATCTTAAAAGAACTTTCATCCTCGAAAGTAAACCATACTCATACTTCCAGGGGAAACCTTATCTTGTCTTCATACACATGTAGGCACTAGTCTAGGTGCAACATATCCAACAACAAAGCTCCATATCCATCTCTAAACTACCATTAGGAGGTTTTAAAACATCTAGTGTGAAACATCACTTCAAAGAAGGCTCGAACAAGGGTTTAGAAACTCTAGTTATGTCATTACATATCTCATATATCGGGGTTGCTTCCTTATCTTAACTCATGCATTAGGGTTCCCACATGATATTACCATATTCCAAAGGAGTTAACTAAATTTAACCCTTTATATCAAGGTGTCATCAACATTTTATGTTGTGCTAACTGTCAACTATATTTTTCATCTCTATTAAGCATTGAGATTAACACCTTGTGTAATTTGATTCATATAATCTTATTTCATTGTTCATAATAAATCATGACATTTACTAGTGAGTACATCACAAGACTAGTCATCAAAAAAAATTAATATAATAAGCATTATTCATGTATATGGCTAACCATTTATGCATTGCCATCTATTAAACCATTTCTAGGTTTCCATCTTATCATGTCTCGATATTAAATCACATCTTGCAAGTACTATATCATGGTTGTGCTATACAAACTTATATGAGTGGCTAATAATCATATATCAAAACTTCATCTAGTTCAACTGAGGTTCTCCTAACCCATACCACGAGGGGAGTGCCATGCTCAGTCTCTCTGAGCTCACTCAACTCTATGAGTATCTCATATGCATATACTTTATCTTACCTCTCTTAGTCTAGGGTTCTTAGATTACCTCATTGACACTAGAGATAGCCTTACAAGATCTAGACACATAAGCATAAATCAAAACATGCTATGGCATTCTCTTCATATATATCTAACCTTGAAACATGCTTACCCAAAACTCTCTTATATACACCACTAGATTCCTATGTGGGAAACCACCAACCTGAGTATGAGGCTTCACAGAAACTAACATAGATACCTCCTCCAGGGTCTTGGGCTCTCTCCCTCACCCAGATGGTAGGCACTCATATTCACGTTCACATACACATATATAACCAGCCTCTCTCTATCTCTAGAGTTTGGTCATCCCAAGGATATCTAGGGTTCAAGATAACTATAGGAATCATACATAAATGAACTCAACTCAATCACTCAGGAGTAGTCTAGTTTAGGACATATCATATCACACATCTCAGAATTATCATATCTTAGAGTCTAGGTTCTCTGACCTTCTCCCTGTGGGTCTTGCTCTCTCTCTTGAGCTAACCCTAAAACTGGTCCTAACACTAGAGGTCCTCCTTCGTAAAAGAGATTGAGGCCCATGCTGACTCACAACCTTGTCTTAACTTAACATATCTTATCTCATAAAAGAACTCATACTTGTATCATCAAAACTTATCTCAAATCCTCAAACTGAACTTAAGTCCTCAAAGACAAACATAAATCATCTTGTACCATCTATATAAGACTTACATCATATCATCAAAACTTATATCATCTATCCCATCTATCATTTATTCCAACAAGGCTCTAGACATCTAATCTAGAACTACTCTCTCTTCTAGACTAATGTCATTCACTTTCACTTAGGTTGCATGACCACCTCCTACTCGTACATGTGTGGGGACACATTTTTGTAATACATAATAAAATATTATATAGTTTTTCTCCGATAATACAAGCGTCATAGAAAACTATCAAGGTTCGATCCGATTGGAATCCAAAACCAAATCCTGAAACGAGTGTCCCACACATAGTAGAGAGTATAGTGTCATGAAAACTAAGGAAAGGGGTGAGAACATGGTGTAGACTAGTCTATCTACTCTAGAAAATGAGCGCCATATGTCTAGGGTTTCTCTTCCCTTGATGCACGTCATTTCCAAATAGTGCAACGTCCCATACCGCTGCACTACAAGGAAAGAACGACATCTAAGGACTTGTTATGCCACAAGCACTAGTCTAGACCTAGTTCTCAGACATCTAGGTGCTAGCCTAGAGGCTAGGTCAGATCTAGTCTCTAAAAGATGACTAATCTAACTCTAAAAGATTTCTAAGTCCAAGGTTCTTTAGTTTTAAGTTGCATAGTGAGCAAATGTCAGGCTTTGCTTTTGTTCATGCTCTGATACCACCTGTGACATCCCCAGATTTTCAAAAACTTAATCTGATGTGCGACGTCCAAATTGAAACCCTCACCTCAGAAAGAATCCCAATTTAAACACCCCACACCAGGTTAAGAAAGAGAAAATCAAGGGAGTCAGAAGGAAACAATCAGTAGCACATGCACATGAACAATATACAAACCACAACACATGTTCACCAGTCAACATAGAATTACAACATGAATTGTTACAACATTTGATATTACATATTGAGTAGCAAACTTAAACATATACATGTACTACCACTAAACTACATGATCTTAAGACAACATGTCCACATGTACATCAGCTCGCCACACAACTCACAACTATCCTGGATCTTCAAGATCATAACCACAACCTAAACAAAAACATTACATGCGGTACACATCAGCACAATATTCAAGAATATTGTACTAAGTATGCTTATGTGTCTTTTATATACCTCTCATCATATCTTGGCAATAAAATAAAACTAAAACTTGGCAGTGACAGAAGAATATAATAAAAGCGTATACTTGCACAAAGATATTCATTAGCAAAAGAGAACACATATTTTTAATCACATTTCCATCATATATCTCGTACATCTGCCCCTAAGGGCTTTTATGTTTTTAGGCATTGTCATATAAATCGTACATCTGCCCCTAGGGCTTTGATGTTACATCTGCCACCAAGGGCTTTGATGTTTTGTCAATGCACTGTACTACCAAAGAGTTTAGTGTTATCATATGATGGATCAAAATATTTTACGTTTCATGTGTTCATAGCCATAAGTATGGAAAATCAAGCAACATATCATACAAGAACAATCATTTCATCCAATATCATATGCCAAGTATTTTACTACACATATAACACAAGCATATTGTATAATAAGCCAAGGAAGAGGTAATGGTGTACCTTCCAAAGAGATAGATCATACTAAACACATATCACTGATGTCAACTATAAGCTTGGTCAAACCTGGTCAAAACAAGACCATATACTATCATCAGGTTCTCATCTTATTATATCTCATCTTAACCCTAATTATGTCCATTAGGGTTTCTCTTATCTCATTATGGTATTCTCATGATTACTTGTATTCTTGTCTTGTAATTATCTCATTGATATCATTTCCCAGATTACATCTCATTATCAAAGTTCTTCATCTGAACATATTAACATTATGTCACACGTTAACCCTAGGTTACATGCATTACTCAAATTAGGGTTTATATCACATTAAGAGCAAACATCATCGTATAACATGGATGTTGGGTATCATCCTAATCTCATATTTTATTTTGAGGTTCCAGCATCTGATATGAGATTACTCTGTAAATATCACCATTTATTGACCATGTATGCATTTAATACATTTTATTTAGGGTTATTAGTCCTAATTAGCCATATGAAGTAATTTACATGCTTTTGTGCATCAACTTGGACATATCTGACATCATATGGATTCTATACATAATTATGGACTTACAAATATTTTTCCATGATTTTATGTTGTCATTTGCTATTTATTATCCATTAAATAAGCATTACACATCTTACATGATATCAACTATATTAGTTACTCAAAATCCTAATATTATACATTCATCTTGTTCTACGCATTTTTTTGAACATTTTGGTATATTGTTTGTATTTTTCCGATAAACGAGCTATTTACTACAAATTATATAAGATCTAGAAATATTATGAGATTATTACCTTTTTCGACGAATCAGAGGCCGCCACGTGTCCATATTGGGGGTGCGGCTCCTTGCTCCTACTTGCTGGTGGAGCCGGCCGGTTCAAGGGCACTTGGACCCGCTTCATGGGTGGGTTTTGGGCGACTAAACCGGGGTTCACCCCCCACCCCACTTCTCCTCCTCGCGCGGTCAGGGAGTCAGTGGGACTCTGTTTCACGGAGCCGCCGCCGCACGGCTTGGCTCCGGTGAGCAATCCCAAAAGCTTCTCAGCTCCTCGATGTTGCCTAGGGCTACGATCAGATTTGGTTGCCTATTCTGGATGCCCACGGCTACTCCACTCCTAGGGTTTGCCTCTGGAGCTCCATATCCACGAGCTCGCTGGCCATGGCGGCCACTGCGACGCTAGGGAAAGGGTAAAAAGGCCCCCTGTCCTCGAATCTCGTGGAAGAGGCACTAAAAAGCTTTGTCGGAGCTTCCAGGATCTGAAGGGACTCTTGGATTGCATTGTAGAGCCTTGGGTCGACGTCCCCAACTCCATCTTCATCTCCGGCAAGGTGCTCTTCGGCCACCATCAAAACCACCACGATCGTCCACCGGAACTGCGGGGTTCGACCCCCCTGAACTCGTGCTTGCTTCAGTCGTTCTTAGCTCCAGTCGTCATCCACTCTAGCTCCATTCCTACCCATGGTCTTCGCTGCTGCAGGTTGCTATGGAGAGGCCATGGTATGGAGTATCTTGTTCTCTCTCGTCTAGTCTTGAAACTAAACGTGTAAGGGGTCAGTGTGTAGGTCTCACAATGGCAAAAAGAACTGCCCACTAGGTTTCCCTGATGGATCCATGATTACGATGTGGGATTGCTTGAAACTTGGCATCGCTGACTGCCCCACGACTCTGGCTGATCCGGAGGTAGGGGATGGCGGCTGGACCGTTAGATCCCATCCAAGGGCTCGAATTAGTCTCCTCCCTAAGTGAATCCATGGCTTTCCCTTTTCACAGGTTGCAACCACTATATCATCTATGGAGGGCTGAGATTTGCCCACTCCGGTCCATCTCGAACCAAGGGGCGAGTGACACTGATTAAAGCCCTAACTTAGTTTTATAAACCATCAACCATGCACATTATTTCACCAATTCCAAACATTAATAACTTCCTCTAGGAACATCCAATTGCCACCAAATTTGAACCATAGCTTCCTTACTACGGAAGGTACCTTGTACAAAAATTTGGTGCTAAAACTCAAATGTTAGATCAATCAATTAAATTCCTTAAGTAGGCATAACTTATGGATCTTAATCATTATATAAATCTCAATCAACATTCCAACTTTACCAAAACACTTGGGATTCTCAAAACAACTCAACATGCATGACTTTACTTGTGTCATTGCACATTTTAGGATTCTAAAAGTCCACTTCATCACAATGGTTTTGTGTAGGAAGAAAGAATAAGGAGGTAGGACAACAAGGGAAACGAAGGAGAGAAGGAATAACTTACTTTCTTAGGTCATAAACAAGCAAAGTAAGCTCCACAAACCCTAAAGGAGGGTAGATATGAGCTCTAACCACACATGCAAGAAGTTCAACCACCCTCTTCTACCTTGGGCATCGTCTTCACCACCAAATATGGGAAGATGAATATATAGATAGTAGGGAAGTGATAAGGATCCAAAAGGTCTGTTTGGGTGCTAAAGGAAGGATAAGAAGGAAGAGAAGATTGATGTGTCCTACCAAGTTTCCATGTGTCAAAGTTCATCTTGCATGTAAGACAGCAGGTTCGTCAGTTGTTCTTCTTCCTAACCATCATTTGTTGGGGATAAAAGGACCATAGACCTTCAAACCTAGGCTATCCATCGGCCTCCACCACTTATAAGATCCATCGGGTCCCACACTTAGCCATAAAGAGCCAGAAAGGAGCAATCTGCCCCACCATCGGTTGAGGACTTTCAACCACCTCAACCATCAGTTGTGCCACTTCTAGGACAATTGACCTCCCTACACCAGGGGAACCATCGGATGTCACCCCTAAAAGGCCAAACAATCAGTTTCCTTGGTTACACACCTAGCAACTCCATCATCCATGCATAGGGAGAAACCCTAGTTCTCACCCAAGTTCTCACTTCTCATTCAAAGGTACAACAAGGTTCCCCAAGATGCAAGAACATCAAACCTGATATAAAACTCATCAAACATCATCTAAATGTGACAAATTATAAACAAAACATCATATATAGGTAAATTGCATAAAAGTCCAAAATGTGCACATAACTTTCACAAATAGTGTCCAAACTGGACCAAACTTGAAACTTAATCTTGTCACATTATAAAAAAGCATTCAAAAAGTTTAATCAAGGTTTTAAGCACTCAATTGTGATAATTAAGCATGTTTGACCATTTAATCTAGGTTAGGGGTCTCACAGTTAAATCAGCAAACATCTTAAAAGATTATTTATATTATATAAGCCCACAAAATTCCTAATTTGGCCAATTTTCACTAAGTGACTTGGTTGCAAAACATATACATGGAACTTAGGATTTTCAATTGTGCCTTATTAAATGTGAAATTACATCAAAGTAAAATAAATGCTAGAAAATTTATGTTATTAAATTATTTCTCATTCTTCAACTTTTACAAGTGTGTGCTCGTATATGGGTATTATTTTTCTCCATTAATCTTCTATACCTAAGATCAGGATTTTTGTTAGGGTTTGAGGATCAATTTCTTCCTCATAAAGTTTTCTTTGTTCTCTATCCTACTTAGCTCTTCCATATAGTGACTAGTTTATCCATTCTAATCCCTAGGTTCTCAAAATAAGGTCTCTCTTTATAAGATAAGTACACATTATACAACACATTTTTCATATCTTCAAATATTAAGTTAGCATTTCATATGCTTAGAGAATGACTTAACTCTATCAATCAAGAAACATGAATTTAGAAGAGAAATGTCTATTGGATTCTTAGGGTTCAAAGATAGTAAGGGGTTGAGAAAAGATGGAACATGTATGATAAAATCTAGAGGTATGTTATTTTCTAAAAATATCCTAAGGCTTTGTCCAGATAGGGTACACAGTTTCAGGAGTCCTCATAAACCAACCAGTGGTGTAGAGGAAACTTTTTCCTTATAAAATTATGAATTAATCATATGCACCATCACCTTTTATTTTGCTTATAGTTCTTAGAATTTTGAAAATATTAAATAATAGAATTAATTCATATAAATCTAGGCTCTAATACTAATTATAATGACCTCCACTCCCGTAAATCGCGTAAATCATCACCATGATTGCAGGAGTGGTTATCTAAACATTTATAAGATCCAAATTTATATTAAACAATCAATAACAACTAATCTTTATTAATATAAGATCTCCTCAATAGAGTTACATGACTCCTATAAAAGGCAAAGAATATCAGTTTTTTAAAAGGAAATGACTACAAAATGAACTATCTACTCTTCCAAGTATCATTAGCTTTGTGCCTTATGAGTTATTCCTCTTGTAGTAAACTTCTTCATTCTTTAGATATGCAACAAACCTAAAATGAAGACAAAAGAATGCAATAAGCATGTTACTCTATTGTTTACGTGGGTGCAATAAAAAAGAGTGCTTGCAATATTAACAACATATACATTTTTGATTTATATTTCCAAATCATAATGATTCTATCTCGTTGGGTGTACCAATATATTTATTCTACTATGAACTTTTTGTTCCTGCAACACATTCCATGGTATTTGGTCTAGATTTTATCACCATACCATATTTTTCATAGTCACTCTCAAAGTGATGATCCCTTAGGTTTTGAGAGTGGTTATCTCCCTAAACCACCATTATATGTGGGTCGCAATTGTGTTCAAATATAATTATTTTATATAAATTATACACATAAATATTTACATTTTGTAGGAATTGGAATGACTATTAAAATGAGTAAATTGTTGTAGTCGTCACTTGTATGACCCGACTAAGAGAGAAACTTCATACTAGAATTGACTCTAAACATCAGAAAAATAGTGTCTCTAAGGAGCCAACTACTTGATTCATTTTCTGTCACAAGTGTGAGGAGAACCAAAAACATGTTTTGCTTCTTCTGAAGGTATCAACAATAAATATTGGTCTTGCCTAGGTGGCAAGAGATCACACTCTTATATGGTTTATAGAGTTACATTTCTTAGGAGAGGGAGTACTTGAGGGTTCTATGGTCGATAAACATCTCAAAATAGACTCCACAGAGAATGTGACTCCAATCTAAGGGAGAAAATCCAGAGAGTCAAACATGCATTAGGTAGTTTTGGTAGTGATATTTTCGCTTCATAGTATTATAAGAAACTACCCTTCAAATCTTTGTTAGCGTGTAGCATGATTCCTGCTGCGTGCATCTTGGTGCACTACTTTTGCATGATATCGATAGGAAGAGTTAAGATTAGTGCATGAGTCAGTCGCTTCGTCTTCTCCTAAAGACTTGCCTCTATACTGTAATCTAGGTAAAGTTTACACCTTTTCTAGTTAAACTACGTGAGAGGAATAAATATGCAAGATAAATTCCATATGAACCACCTATGACACCCAACCAACATATGAACTCAAACAGAAAGCCTCAATTATGTGGTCGTCCGATTAAGGTCAAAAGCAAATATACATTCAATCTACATAAAGATCCAAGACAACTATGATCGATACTAAATCCATTTTTTTTAGAATATAGAAATATTTTGATTTAGGAATTAGAACATCATTGAATTGTTGAGGTGAAACATATTGTAATATCCTTTGTTTTTTGCTATATCTAATGCAACTGCTTGATGTCATAATAAGTAGCTTAATATAACTCTTGGTCTCATACGACACTTAGGCCTCGCTGGTTGGGGTAAAAATGAACTGAATTAGTTCCAAGTACATTTTTTTCCAAGTTCCAACTACCCCTGTTCGGTAGCATGTAACAGCAATTCTTGCGCAAATGAAGTACACCGTGTCGTTTGATTGTATATCAATCTGGAGGAAAGGAACTGCGCTGTATTTGGGCGTATTCCCTCCCACAGTCAACCAACTGGACAAAACATGTGCATCGGTGTCTAAAACAATAGAGCTGTGTGGTTTATAACATGATTAGGACATGCACGACTTGCAGGTAGGGTGCCCATGCAACGTGTTTTCTGACTTTAAACTCATGACACAAAACAAAAGTATATGAACGAGTATACTTCAAGGGACAATCAACCAAACAAATTGTGTGTGGTTGGTTTTCCTATTTTTAGAATTCCTGTTTTGAAAATCGTACAGTAAATGAAAACACATGCAACCAAATAAGCCCTTATATCCCCTAAGTTGGGTACCAATTTAATTTTTAAGTATGCAAAAAATCTTTGAGAAATTCATGGATAATTATTAACGATTCTATAATACCGGAAATCATCATCATAAAATATGTGGTAATGAAAAATATTCAAAAATAAATAAATTCTAGCACGCTATAGTGTAGCTAGATCATGATAGGGGACAGAATTCATTCTCTTCTAAAAACATATCCATTACGTAGGTGATATTCAAATCCTCTTAATCATTTGGATAAATGTGTAAATGGATGAAATTTGAATACATTTTCATCCAAATAAAAAAATTGTGAGGGGTTTTCTTATCAGTTTTATATTTATCTCTTATCTAAAAATGAGAGAAGGAAATAGTATTTTGTGTATCCCTTTTTCATTCTCATCATGGTTCTTCCTTCCTCCCTGATCATGTCTTGGTCCAAGATCACCCGTAAGATGTTAAATATTTCATGCTTATATCTTCGACTGAGAGTTTTGTCACTTCCTCAACTTGGTTAAATAAAGGATTTTTGTCATCTAATAGTAGAATTCAATGACTAAGAGAATAATGTATCATTTTGATATCATCCACATAATGCCCTATCAAACTCCTGTTTTTAGTCAATTCCATGAAACCTAAAGATCCTTGTTGGAGATTCCATTATTTATTGCAACTATAAATGTTAAATTTTATCCAAACTAACCATTCTTTGGGGCCAAAATAAGAAGTTCAAATTTTACTTGTGATGGATTGGTTTTAGCTTTAGAAATTGAGTAAGTTTATATTAAGTAGTTTGTGATTTTGAATGATACATGGGACTGGAGTTCATAGCTTTAAGATAATGCATAACTCATATGTTATTTTTAAGGTTAATAATCATCAACAAGAATAAATACCATATGATCATTTAATTTAGAGAGTTTCATTTAATCTATGAGTGAATCCAATATGTTGATTGAGAATCACATGTCAATGCATCATGGGTTCCTCAAAGAGTGAAAGATACAAAACTCCATAGAGAAATCTTCAATTAATAGCTAATGGGCCACAAGAACATTGACCATATTTCATGTTTAAGATAGAACACAAAATATTAAAAAAATATGAATCATGTTAGAACCTTTTCCATATCACATGCCTCTAAATTAGCCATTGTCCGATTAATGCAAAAGCTGCAACATCCTATGAATACCATCGTATATAACAATAAAAACTCATAGTGATGTAATGCAATAGCTCTCAAATTTAGGTCCAGTTTATCTATGTGATCTCCATACAAAAATGAAAAATATTGATTCATGTTGGTAATTGCAAAGGTTGTGTCAAATTATTATATTTCCTCCTTTTCCCAGCAGAGTGAATATTCCCAAGTCTATCATGTAGGATGGAATCATTTTAGGGATAATATAGGTGATACACTATTGATGTCACAATTTTCTACACATGTAATTTTCACCTTCAGAAGTTAAATAAAACTTTGAAATAAACATGATCCTCTATAGTGGCCTCAAAAAGAAATATCAATGGGAAGTGTTATATCCTCAATTTTGGTATAATTGAATCATATAAATGAATTGATTTGTCAATTCCTCAATGGTATTATTAGTAGAAAAATAATAACTTTGATCACCTTTGTGGCATGGGTGCGTGTGACACAAGTTTAATAAATAGAAGGAATTCATACATGAATAAACAATAATGACTTTTGATATGGTAAATGAAATAATTGTTAAGTTTCCAAGAAAATGAAATCTATGGTTTTTTATAATTAAAAGAGTGATTATGTAACAATAAGAGGAAACATAATGTTGTGGCACCAAATAACATCATCTCAATTTAACCTTTGTATACTCGTAAATAATAATGGAAAGAAGAGGATTCTAGAAATTTAGAGAAAAGGACACACCATGGGATAATGGTATTGGTTTAAATATTATTTAAAAGGAGCAAGCTTGTAGGGTGGGGGAATCCCATTAGATACCTATTAATATAAATTGAGAAAGGTAATGGTGGGTTTCCATGAGATAAATGTGATTGATTTAAAGGATATATAAAAGAATGAGTTTTCCAATAAATCTCAAAGACCAAATATAAGTTGGAAAGATAATAATTGTCTTCCCTTTTATATCATATTTTCCAAATCCATGTTTTATGAAAGATGGAGATTTCATTTACATGGAAAAGAGATTTATAGAATAAAAATACTTAAGAGTCAACAAAATAAGAGACTATATGAGGCGTGTAATTAATTCTTTCTGATGTGTTTATCTTGCCTTCTAGTGGGTACAAATTGTTTGAATAAAAAGAGACATCTATTAATTGATACGGAATATTGGTGAAGGAGCATTTATAGGGCGTCATGATATTAAAGTGTCCTACCATATTTGATATCATCTTTGTACGGAAAGAAAGAGAAAGGAAAAGATATGAGTGCATGAGAAGGATGTAGGTACATATATAGGTGGTATGTTGAAAAGATAGATTGTCCTGATCCCCTCCTTCAAACGGTATACCCTTCCATAAGAGTTTAGAAGTGAATCTCTATCCTCACCATGGCAAGTTCTCCTCGTCCATGGTGTTCTGCTACAAGGTGCTTGCCACCATGATTCTAGGAATGTGGAAGCTTTGCTTCATCACCATCATGATGAAGCAAGAGTGAGAGAAACCTGACAGGCCTTCGAGGTGGCAGAGAAGAACACTGTTTGATCATATTTTCAATAACATTGAGGTGCCTGCTTGCAGGGCAGTAGCCAAAGAGACTGACGCATGCCTCATCTGCGTCAATGGCTCGGAAGATCAGGCTCACGATGATTGATGGGAGTCTAAGCAAGGCATCTCAACTAGATCTTGGAGTGCGGGGAGGAGTAGAAGGATGTTGAGGAGAATCTCTACTTAGAAACGTCCATCAATGGCACCTATGTAAGGACATGGACCCTATTTTCTTATTCTGTAACACATCATCATTCTCAGTAACTTAAGACGTACCCTACTCATCTCCGGCCACTATTAGTGGACGGATGATTCCGTCTTGGGCACACGGGGGTGGCCCAGACTTTCACAGTGTTTGGAGCCAAGAGCGATGAGGAGAGGAGGATCAATCCAGCGACTAACTTGCAAGGACTGGAGTTGGACATCCTCACATCATGAGGAAGAAGAAAACTTAGGGTCGAATGACCCATGTGCCCTAGATCATGTACCTAGAGCACAAGGGCACGGGAGTAATTTCTCCCCTAATATATTAAGTGAGTCTGATACAATTAAAAGAGGAGTTTGTGGCTGACATGCACTCTGCCATTGGTCAGATTAATGATTATCTTGCAAAAATCGTAGTTAATTACTCAAATGGAAATAAGTTTTATATGAAAATTTGATCAGAAGAATGAAAGGAACACAAATAAAATGGTTTTATATTCTAAATCTGAGCCTAATTCCAAAAGTACCATGAATACCTATTTAGTGAGAGATTAGTACATTAAAACCCTAGATCGGGGTATTAAAATATATAAAACATTAAAAAGCTAACCTTTGGTGTTATTATCTGATATTCTTGAGTAAGATGAGATATCAATATGATCATGACCATATTAATGATGCATGCTCATGGTAGAATAATTTGGTAATCATTGCTACATTTTATATTAATTAGGGTTCTTAAGTCATCAGATCAATGAACATGGGGATTGGAGTATCAAACATTACATACATACAATAACTCAATAACAAGGAAACCTAAACCCTAGTTCAGGATTGAGTATGATTTAGTCTATTAATGAGATGGTGACACTTTAGAATTTACATGCATACAAATTAATATATTGATTGTTTGGATCTCTTGATTGGATTGATTGAATATGCTTGAAGTATTATTGCATAATATGCATGGCTCATAATTGAGGTATTGGCTACACCTATGATTGACTAATTTAGTTTGTAAGTGCTTTTCGAGATTTTCTCGAGGATTGAACAATTAAAAATGATGTTTGTTTATTTACATTATGTTGAATCATAATGCCACTATGAGTATCAATTAAAGGAATATTATATAAAGAAAATGTCAATTTATATTTATTAGTAATTGTTAGAATATATGTTGTTATTTAGTTATACATTTTGTATGCAACCCACAAACCAGTATGGCAACATACTGACCATGTGTTGGTTTCATGCTATTTTAGGTATAAGTCGACATACATGATAAAGGACATGAAGATAAAGATCGAAATTATATGAAAGGAGGGTTAGCTAGTTATTTCTTCTCAAATATACAGTTCTGAGGATAGAAAGTTCATGTAAGCATCTTATATATAATTTTTGAAATGAATGAAATTATCTGTTATTTTATATTGTTTGATTAAAATCTAGATCCTTGGGTAAAATTTGTAGGTAATGGCTCTCATCTTTTGGCCTTAATAGGGGGTTGTTGAAAAGGGAGGTCATTACATTTGGTATCAGAGCACCGGATTTTCTAAATAATATTTAATAGTTTATAATTTCAAGCAATCTGTATAAATATGAGGGAATTATTAGGGAATTTTCTAAAGATGATGGTGTCTAGAAGGGACCACGACCCGGGGACTGGAAAAATTTTCCTTTGTATTATTAGTCGGGTTACGAGGAATCCTGTACCCGTGAATCCTACCTGGACAAAGTTGGATGTTTTTACCTGAAGTAAAATATCTTTAGGTTTTATTCTCATCTTTATTTTATCCATTTCCCATCCTCTTGCTTAATAAATCATAAAAGTAACTTCCCTCCTCATTTCAAGTTAGGATTTTGAGAAGAAGTAGGATTAAAGCATCCTCCGCAAATTCATGTACATGTAATTTGTAAATGATAATGTACATGTAGCATGTGCATGTGGAAATAACAATGTATGTAAGATATGGGAATAATGATAAAGTAAAGCTAGATGTTTTATGGGTTTTTCGGTTACAAGGATAACCCTAGATGGAACTAGGGTTGGTTTAGGAAAACCCTTAATGGGTCAAGGGAATCATAAAGCTCTAATATGTAGGGTGCAGGTTGAGTAGTCCCTAACCCTAACCTAAACCCAGATCCTGGGGAATGGGAGTAGTGTGGGTAAAAATAGAAACCCTACCCATATGAACCCAATTAGGGTAAGAAGAAAGAGAGAATATAAATGTTTTGGTAACCCATGCATGAAGGATGCATGTGAAAGAATATGAATACAAATGAGGTTAAGGATGCATGTGAAAGAATATGAATACAAATGAGGTTAAGTGACCAATCTCCCATGCATGTATGTATGGAGCATGACATTTATGTAAAAGGTTTTAGGAAACATAGGTAACCAATGGTTATACATGCAAATGAATATAACTTGCTCGAACCCCTCATACCACCTCTGGATGTATGAAATAATGATGATTAATCCCATGGGGCAAAGGATCATCAAATGTCATCCACCTGAATAGGGGAATACATCAAAGGTTATCCTCCTGAATATAGGAAGACATCACAGCTCATCCGCTTGAATAGGGGAAGACATCAAAGATCATTCGCCTAAATAGGGGAAGACATCACATGTCATCTGCCTAAATAGGGAAAGACATTAAAGGTCATCCACCTAATAGGGAAAGACATCACGGGTCATCCACCTGAATAAGGGAAGAGTGATATGGCACCAAGAAGGTAGACTAACATCCAGGCAATGGACAGGACCCTGAGAGGGGTATCCCAGAGATTGAGTAAAGATGGGTTGAGAAGTTATAATAACAACAATGAATAAATATGAATATATGAAACCTTTAGGCTAGTGTGCCAACCCGGGGTGGGTCAACCTGTGAGTGGGAAGATGACCTATGGGGGAGGCAAAACCTTAGACCTTGGGGTCAGATTCTGGCTAGAGAGCCTAACTTCCTCCTATGAGCCATAAAGGCACCCTAGGTTAGGACTTTTCCTATAAAGGTAAGTTGACCAAATCAATTTAAAAATTGAGATAACCATGAATGTCACCTATATAAAATATGAAATCACATATATTGAGTATGATTCTTTGAACCTAAGTATGCCATCTCTGAGGAACATAAGGAAAAGTCACTTTGGAAGTGGTTGACCGTATGAGACCGAGCCCAAAAAAGAAAGTTTCAATGAGTCCAATGACGGGACATAAAGTGAATAATGAGCATTATAAGAGATGGAGGAATCCAGTTTAAAGAACTACATATGAAAATAATGTGCTATCGATAAACCCTTGGGAAGGGTAGAGCCTGAAGTCAATCCTAAGGTCAAGTAGGGAGTATTAAAGGTACATGGACCAATGGGATTAGGAGTTGATTGTTCCATGAAAGTACGACCATCTGGTCAGGTGGTAACAGATGTGTTTTCCCGAGGCCCATGTCTCAGGAGATTGGCCACCTTCGTGATGTTCATGTGGCCTAATGGGTGAATGTGAGAGGCACTCCCTAGATGCATAAGGATGAGATCACTCCAAAAAGTACCTATACTCCTAGAGATTGTAAGGAAGTGTCTAAGGCTCATAATACCTAAGGTGTAAGTGTAAAAGATACAAAGAACTCATGAAAGGAGTTGTGTACAAACTCAAGAATGAAAAGGCATTTGACTTAATGAAATATAAGAACTTTATGGAATTAAAAAGGTAATTTGTGTCTTGGAGTCATGTTGAGAATGATTCAACCTAAATGTAAAATTTTAAGATGATGTGTGTACACCATCTCTGTTATTGGAATGAGATGAACTTTGTATTCAGACTGCAATCAAGTGCTTACATCATCTCATTATGAGGGAGAGAGATTGGGTAGACATATGTTATGCTTAAATTTAACATATGAGAATGAATACCTTAAGTTAATTTTTAGTGACATGGTCTAGGGTTGGAGGTGTTTGTTGGGTTTTGTCGAGAAAACATGCGTGGCGGAAGCAACAAAAAAAATTCCACACAACCCAAAATAGGATCTCGTCGACAATAGTGTATTTAGAAAAAGTATTTGTGGGATATACCTTGTCGCAGAGCAAGTTTGGTTATGTCCTGCCACACGATGGTGTGTAACGTTGCTGGCCTACACAGACAGAACTTCTCTCCCATTCGTTGAGTGTGTCGTAGGAAGATTCGGCAGTGCTTCTTTCATGCGGTGATGTACGCCGCTCGTAGCATGTATAGATGGTTGTAGATGTCCTCTGAACGTAGGCATCTCAACATCTACATCTCTACTTCGTCCACGTGGATGGACTGGAACTTCACATCATGCTTCCTAAGCCGGTGGGAAGTTGAATTGCTTAGACAATGCTATTACTTTGCACTGCAATTAAATAATGATTAAACATGCTTATTTACATAAAAGATCCTTTGCTTAGTTTTATATTTTTTACCTGTAATATTATTGGTAGAGAATTATATCTCTCGCTGGGACAATTGTCTTACGTTGTGGGATACATAATTTTTAGGTAGACGTAGACGAGGAGGTAGAGACTGTATTGCAGAGGAAGGACAATAGCATCAGGGATAGGAGTAACAACTCAGGTTGAATGTGTTGACTATCGTGTCTTATAGATAGAAGTCATATGTGTCATCTCTGTACTCTCAGGTCCTTGGAAATTAGTACATAATGGTTTTATGAACGATCTGATATTTTGGCTTGTATGCCTCGAAGTTTTATGTTGCTTATGCTTGTGTATGGTCAAAGCAACTGGTATATGATGTCCTCGATATGGAATGGTACAATGTGTGTACAATGTGAACCATGATGTATATATTGCATTGGTTCTTTCCTTAAGAGTTTCCTGGCAATGGATCTCTTTGCAAAAATAAAAAATGGTTTTAATTTTTAGTGATTTTTGTTAATCCGCTGCTAATGTTATTCTGTGTAATTAAATTGCTCTTGTGGCAACTCGATTGTCATCGGGTCATCACAGTAAGTCCTTGGTGAAGGTTAAAGACATCTTGATCAAGTGGGTAAGTCCTTGAGTAGGTGAAAGACTCTTGGCTTGGATAGGTAAGTCCTTGGATGTATGGTGGTCGTCTTGTATCTCTTATGATGGAATATTAGTATACATGGGTTGCAAAGTCCTAGAGTTTGACTTCTCTAGGTAGTGGATTGAAGGTATCCTAGTTTGGAGATTGGAATAACTCTAAACACCTTGTCTAAGTGTTTGTTTCAATCTCTCTCATCCTTGCTATGCTTGTTTAGATAGGACTTCAAATTCAGTTTTAGCATTTGGTTTCAATTGATATAATTTGAAGGTCTAACTATTACTATGAGAATTTTGAAGCTCTATTCACCCCCCTCCTTCTAGAGTCCTAGATCCAACAAATATCCCTTCACAGGGGTCGGTTGGACTTTGGATGGTAAGATTCAAACTCCCCAGGGTGTAATAAAAGATGCAATACATCTGTGTAGCATATATGTTTAGGGTTATACACAACACTTCACATTGGATGATAACCCTTGTTTTTTTTCTCTTTACAAAAATATGATGCTTAGGATCCTATTGGTTTGGTGTAAGTCATAAGTTCCATGGAACTCATTTTCTGGGAACTCTAGTTCAGTTTCTAAAACTTGAGTTCCATTCACTTTCATGGGATTGTTTCGTTGTAAGTGTAAATTTGTAAATCATTAAAAATATAGTTAATTTGTACTATGTAATATAAATAAGGATGTCAAAGACATAAAAAAAGAATCATATCCGTGAAAAAATCATAATACTTTTAAATCACAATAACCTCAACAAGTGGTTATTGTGCACATGTTTCACCTTTAAAAAATATTTTATTATAGTACAATAATAATCCTAATAAAAATATTGTGATTCAAATCACATCACAAAATTTTATTTCACTTTGTATGTACAAAGTATTATAATAACTCCACATTTCATTTGCATGTAAATATAATTTTTGGTTCATCATTGTTTAGAACAATGTTGACTATTAATTTTTACGTTATTTTTGTAGGGAATTTTTACTATATTATTTGTACATAGTTATAGTTAATTATCATTTTTCACATCACATTGTTTGAACATGAAGAATAAAATTATATTAGGTAAATCACATTGTTTTCACATGGTGCAATGAGTTTTCTTCATGATGTTTGTATTTTTTATTTGGTACATCGCATTGATAATGGTGGATATAGTGTAAAACATTTTACATAGTGTGATTATAATATATGATATTTTGTCATATTATGTTATGACTTTATCAACAAAATATATCCAAACCGCTAATATTTGTAATAATAAATATTATGTGTAGAATATAATTGTATAAGTAATGTTGTTAGTTGTCCTGAAACTCATTTTCTGCTCTTTTCAAGAGGGAACTCAGGAATTGTGTTTTGTATGTAAGTTTGTAACTCGCTGGAAGTCATGGAACTCAAGTTCCAACACTTACTTTAAACCAATCATGAAAATTTGGCTAAGAAACTCCAGTTTGTAAGATTTTAGGACCAGTTACGATAAACCAATGGGAGTCGTAGTGAAATTAAGAGATAGTGGATATGCTTATGCTATAGAACCTCATGATGTAGCTATGTACATACATTAGCCATGCTATGTTGATAGATATACTACTACTGTTGATTATGATAATGATGATATTTATCACATGTTGTTAGCTATGCTTATATTGCTAGATATGTCTCTGCTATTAGAGATAATTATGCTATTAGATTGCTTATATTGTTATCAAGGTATAAGATGATAATCAGGACAGTGATGACATTTGTTAATTGATGCAATCTTATGAAATCCAAGATGAAATTCTACATAAACTTTGATAATTATACTTGTTGCTAAGCTTAATTGCTTAATTTTCTTAGTATGCTTGAATTGTTAAATCTGCTCAATTGTCTATTAAATACTCCAACTGCTCAGTTTTGTTACTGTTTAAATAATCTATTGTACTCAATATTTGTTGGAGAGAGTTATATCTCTCACTAGGACTAGGTCTCACCTTGTGGGTCACCACATCCTTTTAGGTGATCAGTAGCATCAACAACAGACTGTAACAATGAGAAGAGAATGAAGTAATGGGCCCTCGAGATGGTAGCTTAGTTGTCTAGTGTGTCCTAGAGTCGTCCTTGTACTCTCAAGTCTAGGCGGAAAAGTTTGTAAATGATGTTTCAATTGAATTAGATTTTTGGTAGTATGTTATGTGTTTGTTCAAGAGATTCTTGGCATAATATGAATACCAACAAGTTGTTGGGCTCTTGTGTAATATTCAGATCATTTTGGTTATGTTGAATCATTTTTAATTTACCCTCTTTACTAGAGATGTGATTAATTAGTGATCGATTGTGTTTTGCATTTTGAGTAGTCTCGTTTAGTGTAACGGGTTCTCACAAGTTGGTATTAGAGCTTTAGGTTTGTAGAGTCTACAAGGACACTAGGACTTTGGACTAGGATGATGTCCAAGTTAGGAACATGAAACAAAAATGTGATGCAAATAGGCCTAATCTTAGTACATGGATGTCGTGGCCAGGTATCCAACTATTAAAGAAAGGGTAAGTATGGAACTCTTATATTCATTTCTTTCTTATTACTCTGATCGAGTAGTCATTTTGAAAAGAGCATAATGAATCAGAAACCATGATCCTAATATCTCAATCTTACCCTAAGAAGATGAGAATTATATTGTAACCTACCAAAAATTTGAAAGTTTGGTAACTACAAGAGAAAGGTATGATACCTTGAAACCTAAATCTGAATATAGATAAGCTAAAGAGAAGTTCTTGAAGTTGAAATTTCCAAAGATAATGAAGTGAAAGAGAGATAAATCTGTTATACATCATGAGTTAGAGTGAAAAATCTATGTAAAGAAAAGAGAACTCCTAAAATTGATGTGATATGAGCATATGAATAAGAACAATAGCAAATGAATAAAGTGTAATATGAGTTAAACTCATATCAATCTATGAGAATAAGGAAGTGTTAATATAAGGTCTTTATGACTTATGAAGAGGTCAAGGGGAGATGATCCTTGTTTAATAAAGAAAATGTAAAATGTAATGATCTACCCCTTGATAAGTGGTTGAAAAACATGACAACATGAAAAGAAATACTCAAGAACGATGAACAACTAACAAAGAAAGAGAAATAAGATACCACAATCTTAATAATTCCTATGTTAGTGGCAAGGAACTCGAGCTAAAAGAAGATGACACATAAAAAAGTATAACCTTCAGGGGGAATAGAATTGGTTACTTTTTGCTTGTGAACCCTGTACAATGCGGGCTCTGACCTCCAAAACACGAGGTAAACATAGCGGAAATGATTCAATTAGCAGCGGAATACGAAAAATCATGAAAAATTAAAACTTTTTGAGACAAGATCTTGAAAACATGAGACTCCTTTTATAAGAGCAAGATAAATAGTTTACATCTCTGTTAAATCACTTCTTGAGTGATTATATACAACTAGATACAAAATCTCCAGATTGAAAATCAAAATCTCAGATCAACTAACTCCAAGGACCTGAGAGTACAGAGATGACATAAGACTATCTAACTAAAGGATTGGACAGCCAGGATCTCCACCTGAGACTCACTGCTGCCCCTGGTGTTACTGCTGTTGATACTGATCTCCCGCAGACTGGTTCCTTCATCCTCGACGACCACCTAAAAAGTTGAAATCTATGGGGTGAGACCATTTTAAAATAATTGTCCCAGTGAGAGTTATAACTCTCCCCCAGAAGCTTTGTTATAGCATATAAAGAAAACATCAACAAGGTAATCCAAATTACTCAACAGCAGATTGGATATTAAGTAAAGCAACTTCATTAAGGGATATGAAGAACAGGAATACTAATACAACAATGTAACATCAAGCATTGTTTCTCGTAGTTCAACCCTAGCAGATATACTACGCGGTTGATTATGTTTTATAAACAGTATTATGCCCTGCGAAGATAAGGTATACCGCTCATACTCCAACCGATCACTAGTAAGTCACATCGGTATCATACTAGGTCATCAAAAGAGCTGGATTCTTATGACCTCAACTTCCTCAGTCATAATGAGAATCAACATGCAGGACATCTAGTGTCTCTGCTACTATAGCTCACCAGGGTATTCTGGTACTTCACTATTAGAGTCACAGTGGCATTCTGTACTCTCTTCGTCATCGAAAGATCTCATGTTTATCTCTCATTGATGTGGCATAAAAGATTCCTCGGGTGATTAGTGATACATCATCCCGGCATAAACACATAGTGCAGTGTTGATAGATTAAGATACATCTACATCAACTTCTACAATAGGACGTAAGGATATTCGCATCGATATTCCCCCACATACTCAAAAGTATGTGATCCAGGAGTTCCCTTAGGAAAACCTGTTTCACCATCATTTAACTTCTGACAATGACGGATCTATGATCAGGGATCTACATGGTATGATTATACTTGATTACTTAGGTACATTTCAGTATTCTTTTAGCATCAAACATGTTTCCAAACATTTAAGTATAAAAGCATTGCTATAACAGAAGAATACTAAATGTATCAAGTTTATCTCTCATCAATTATCAAAAGGATGTTAATTCATCACAAGTCATCTAACCAGCATGACCTTTATGTTACTCATGGCTCTTACAGCCCATTATTCTCATATTTTGTCACTTAAGCATAGACAACATAGCATACTTCACTATTCATAAAGTCTACAACATACTTTCAATGAATACATTATCATAACCCTTACCTGGTTATGATCCTTCTCTTATAAGAACCTGCATAGTCAATTCAACTTGACAATGATAACATTTCCTTTCCAGATCAGCAATTTATAAGGTAGAAATAACATTTCATTTCAAGGATTGTACCTTTGTGCCTTTATCAAGGCTAGGTTCCCTCATTAGTATCAATTAGGGTTTATTCAATCCCTTTCATTATGATAAGGAATCACAATTCCTCACCTCATACTTTAATTATAAAGATTCATGCTTAAAAGCATAACCTGGAATTAGGGTTTAATGTACATTTCATCACATCATCCTCAATTAGGGTTTACTTATTCATTTAACATGTCATTACCCTAGAATTAGGGTTTACTATTCACTCCATAGTGAATTGAGCTCATAGCATCATCATATATGAAATTATCATCCTTGATGCCTTCAGATTAGGTTAAGATTCAGCAAATATCATAATTAGGGTTTTCATGATCTCACATAGGTGGACCATACCCTAATCATGCACATTCATATACATAGAAGGTACTTTACTTGAATTTCAACCATGCTTGGGACCTTCTCTCTCCTCTTACTAATAGGTGGTGATTACATAACTCTAGATTAGGTTAGGTCAAATCAATCTTGATTAACATAAGCTAATTCACCACTATCATGTCATTAGGGTTTTGATTAAACAAGGTGTCATCTACTTGAACCCTTCAAGGGCACATTGGTAATGTACACCATTGATCACATCATAGCTCAATCTATTAAACACTTAACCCCTTGTTGTCTTTAGGTACCATTAGGGTTTAGATTAGACCACTATTGAACCAATTAGCCTTCAAGTGACTAGGCAATCACAGCCCTAAAAGTGCCCAAACGGTTCCACACCTTAACCTCCAAACGGTTTTGAAACCGTTTGGGGTGTTGACCGTTTGGACACTTTGACCTCCAAGACCGCATGGCCTCCAAGACCACATGAGTGTGTTGACTGTTTGAAAAAAAGTTGACTTTGAAACCGTTTGAAACTATGCGACCGTGAAACCGCATGACATGAAATGACCTTGAGATCGATTGGGTCTAAACAACCTTGAGATCATTTGATCCCAAAAGGTCTTGAGACCGTTTGGTCCAAATGGGCTCAAAACCGCATGGACCTCAAAGGTGAATCAAAGGTTGTAATCAATTAGGGTTTTCTATGTTGAAGCCCTCAATTGGCCACATCCTTTTTAACCACTTATCAATTGAGCTAATTAGGGTTATTATTAATCGAATGGAGTCTCAATTGACCCTTAATTGCTAGCCAATTAGGGCTAAAACCGATTGAATTAGGGTTTGTAATCAATTAACCATCAACATTGATAATCATGAGTCTAATTGAAGTTGAACCTATCAATTGGCACTCAATTGGGCCCAAACTTGGCCCAAACGGTCTTGAGATCGTTTGGACACCCTCCAAATGGTTTTGAGACCGTTTTCCTAAAGTTTCACCAAAATCTAAGTCAATTTGATAAGGGTTGAACCCTAATTAGGTTACAAATCAGCACTTTTAATCAATTCATCAACCTATTGTGATTGGACCCTGAATTGATCAAATTATCTTAACCATAGACCTCCAAATGGTCTTTGGTGGTCACCAAACAGTCTTGAGACTGTTTGAGTGAACCCCCAAACGGTCTTGAGACCGTTTGGGCCCTTCAACCCAAAGTTCACCAAAATTGGTCATTGAAAACAGCAATTTCACCCAATTAGGGTTTAGAGGGTTGAGGTGCCTTCAACTTGTGATTGGTTTGCAATTAGGTTACAATTCTTTGTAGATGTTTAATTCAACATGTGTACAGCATACCTCTAAACGGTCTTCCCTTGGTCAAACTTTCCAAATGGTCTTGGGACCGTTTGATTCTAAATGGTCTTGCAAGACCGCATGAGATCAAACGGTCTTGAGACCGTTTGATTTCAAACAATTTGCAAACCGTTTAGACCAAATGGTCCAAGGTAGTTTGGTAAAGTTACCTAGTAAATCACGCCCCTCATCTTCAACCTTAGAACAGGTCGGTTACTTCATGGATTTGCTTGCAAGAAAGCAAGGAAAGATGGGGAAGAAGAAGAACTAACTACTACATGCAAGAACAAGTATATGCATAAGAAAGCAAGAGGTTTAGAGATATAAAACCCGTCTCAAAGGTCACCCCTAGAGCTCAAAGCTCCCAAGATTTCAAGCCTCTAATGGAGTATTGAGCTCCACTGGTCGGCCAAAGGTAATTTCTCCAAGAAAAGGTTGGGGAAGGTCGGCTAGAACAAGAAACCTAAGGGAGATAACCATAAAACCAAACTTATAATCCACTTTCCTACATGAATTCGAGCAAGAAGATGGTTCAAGCTTACCTAGATTCTCCTTATCCGTTCTCCTCTATTCCTAAGCTCTGCCTTAGTCGGTCCAAGCAAGGTGATAAGTGAAAGAAGAAGGGAATACGTTTACTTGGTTTGCAAAGAAGGAAGCTTATATAGCTTGGGTTAGTTTTCAACATAAGGGCATCTAGTTTCTCCATTTCTTATCTAGGTCCCTCCTTTCTTCTATGCACGTCCCTCATCCTCATAACTTAGGTAAAACTCTTTTTAAAACTAAGAACTAAAGGCAAAGAAAGTTAATCATGCAAACTAAGGTGCACATATATAAAGGGTCCCTTTACCTATACTTGGTGATTCTACTACAAAGGTTATCATTCTTATTTGATTATTTAATTGAAGCATCCCCTTCATCATTTCTACTCTAAAAGATGTCAAGAGTCACAAAAGATACTCTAGAAGGTTTATTTTACTAGTTGCACCCCACATTTTGGGTAAATTGCACTTTACTCCAAAATTAGGGTTTTAAGCACAAAGATTGCTCCACAAGCTGCATCTTGATGCCCAAGCTTGGAGAATCCATCATACCTCATCATATTCACTCATATGATGTCTTATCATCAAAGGAACATCTCAACATGGGAAAATTGCAAGTTAACCCTTCTAATTGGGTAATTTTCACATAGGTCCCTGCATTACAAAACAATACTACAACATTGTCTAAAAAGGACAGAAATGAAAATGTATGTTCCTCAGGAACTCAATTACATGCCAGAAGTTAATCACAAGCATCTAATTACATGATTTAAGCAAAACACCTAAGGTTAACTTATAACCCAGGTCAGGGATGTTACAAATTATCCACCCCTTACAAGGATTTCGTCCCCAAAATCGATAAAACATATTAAGAGAAAAGAGCAGGGTATTTCCTTCTCATATCTTCCTCTAGTTCCCAAGTGGCTTCTTCGACACCACGATGATTCCAGAGGACTTTCACAAGACTTATATCTTTCTTCTTTAGCTTTTTAATTCTGTTATCAAGGATTGACACTGGTCCTTCCTCATAAGTTATGTCATCATTCAATTCTACTTCCATAGGTTGTAGAACTGATTGGGTATCAGGGTGACATTTCCTCAACATAGAAATGTGAAACACAGGGTGTAAATTCTGCAACTCTGGTGGCAACTCTAGTCTATAGGATACCTTTCCAACCCGTTCAATGATTGGATAAGGCCCCATAAATCTAGGAGCTAACTTCCCTTTTCTCCCAAACCTCAGAACTCCCTTCCAAGGTGAGACTTTGAGGTACACTCTGTCTCCAACCTGGAACTCTAAGGGTCTATGACATTTATCGGCATATGACTTCTGCCTATCCTGTGCAGTCTTAATCTGTTGTTGAATTACTTTGATCTTCTCTGTAGTCTACTGTACAAGATCAGGACCTAACAACTGGTATTCACCAGTTTCATACCAACATACCGGTGATCTACAACGTCTACCATACAAGGCTTCATAAGGTGCCATGTCAATGCTATGCTGATAGCTATTGTTATAGGAAAACTCTATCAAACTTAGGTGTAGATCCCAACTCCCAGTAAACTGGAGAACACATGCTCTCAGCAAGTCCTCTAAGATCTGTATAGTCCTTTCCGACTGTCCATCAGTCTGAGGATGAAAGGTTGTACTAAACCTTAACTGGGTGCCTAAAGCTCTGTGCAGTCGTTCCCCAAAACGACTCGTAAACTGGGGACCTCTGTCTGATACTATGGTAACTGGGACTCCGTGTAGTCTCACTATCTCCTGAACATACAACTATGCCAACTTCTCCGCAGAATAGGTTGTTTTGACAGGTAAGAAATGTGCTGTCTTTGTCAACCTATCAACAATTACCCAGATGGAATCATGTCCTTTGCTTGTCCTGGGTAGGCCAACAACAAAGTCCATGGTCACATGGTCCCACTTCCACTATGGTATGGGTAAAGGTTACATTGTTCCTGTAGGCTTCTGGTGTTCAGCTTTAACCTTCTGACACATAGGACACCTCAGAACAAACTCAGCAACATCCTTCTTCATCCCAGGCCACTAATACATATCTTTCAAGTTTCGATACATCTCGGTGCTCCTCGGATGCATGGCATACATCGAAGAATGAGCTTCTTCTAGGACTAACTTTCTCAAGTTATCCACATCCGGTACTATTATTCTCCCATGATAGCATGCCACCTGATCATCTGAGTCATGGAAACCATCTCGCTTCTCATCACCATACTCTGATCTGATCTACTAAACTACATCATCAACTTGTTGTGCCTCTCTAATCTGCTCTCTTAGGGTAGGTTTAATATGCATCTCGGCCAACAACCTGGCTAACAATGACACCTTCAACTGTACATTGTCTTGCCTTAGGGAGATAAGCATATCTCTTCTGGGGCATACTAAAGAGTTTAGTTGTGCCCTGTCAGAAGATGGTGTTGTTGATTTCCTACTCAGAGCGTCTGCAACCACATCGGCCTTCCCTGGATGGTAATCAATTGTTCAATTGTAGTCCTTGATTAAATCCATCCAGCAATGTTGCCTCATGTTAAGTTCATGCTGAGAGAAGATATACTTAAGGTTCTTGTGGTCTGTGAAAATCTGGAACGTCTCTCCGTAGAGATAATGTCTCCAGATCTTCAAGGCATGAACCACAGCAACTAACTCCAGGTCGTGTGTCGGATAATTCTCCTCGTGTTTCTTAAGATGTCGGGAAGCAAAAGAAATTACTTGTTTATCCTGCATCAACACACATCCGAGTCCATTCTTGGAGTCGTCACAGAAAACTACATATCCTTTGCCTTGCTCATGTGGCACAAGTATAGGTGTACTTGTCAACCTTTCCTTCAACAGCTGAAAAGACTGCTGGCACTTATCATTCCAGACAAAGGGAACGTCCTTCTGGGTCAACTTGGTCAAGGGTAGGGCTATAGAACTGAAGTTCTTAATGAACCTCCGGTAGTAGCCAGCTAACCCTAAGAAACTACAAATCTCCATCGGTGTCTTCGGTTGTTCCCACTGTAGAACAGATTCTACCTTTTTGGGGTCAACACGAATTCCTGAGGCAGATATCACATGTCCAAGAAAAGACACCTCCGGAAACCAAAACTCGCACTTGCTGAACTTAGCGTATAACTTATGTTCCCTCAGCAAGGTCAAAGCTTGGCGAAGATGTTGTTCATGTTGTTGAGCATCTCTACTATAGATCAGAATGTCATCTATGAAGACAACAACACACTGATCGAGGAAAGGTCAGAAGATTCTATTCATGAGTTCCATGAATGCAGCTGGTGCATTAGTTAGTCTAAACGACATAATTGTGAACTCATAGTGACCATACCTTGTCCTAAAGGCAGACTTGGGTATGTCAGTGTCCTTAATACGAAGTTGATGATATCCAGACCTCAAGTCTATCTTCGAGAAGACAGTTGCACCACACAACTGGTCAAAGAGATCATCAATCCTCGGCAAAGGGTACTTATTCTTTATTGTTACTTTATTGAGTAGTCTGTAATCAATGCACAACCGCATTGATCTGTCTTTCTTTTTAACAAACAGGACCGGAGCACCCCAAGGTGAAGTGCTCGGTCGGATGAAACCCTTCTCAAGTAGCTCTTGAAGCTGTTTCTTGAGTTCTGCCATCTCAGCAGGCGCCATTCTATATGGTGTCTGGGCTATGGGTTGTGTATTAGGGATCAAATTGATTTTAAAATAAATTTCCCGAGGCGGTGGTATACTTGGAAGTTCTTCAGGAAATACGTCTTCGAATTCCCTGACAACAGGAACTTCAGCAGGGTGGGGACTCTCCATGGTAGTATCTACCACATGGGCTAAGAATGCATAACATCCTTGCCTCATCAGCTTCTCAGCAACCATAGCTGACACAAGACAAGTAGGTAGAATCTTTCTCTCTCCTTGAAAGATCCATGTGTTGCTATCATCAGCAAACACAGCCTGCTTGGATTCACAATCCAAGACAACCCTATACCTTTCCAAGGTATCCATCCCAAGGATTATATCAAATCCTTTCATATCAAGTGGTATAAGGTCCACTTGAATGTGATGATAAGAAAAGAAGAGGATGCAGGGAGAGCATACCTCCTGCAACACAGCAGACCCTCTCAATGGAGTCTCAAGCAACAGGCTATCTGCCCTATGACTGACTGTCATATTGCAGTTATGAATCACTCTTCGAGTGATAAAGGAGTGTGTAGCACCCAGGTCAATCAAAACAGATACAACACAAGATTTAGGCATATCAGATTATAATAGTTCCATCTGACCTGCCATAACCCATGGATTGATCACTGCATCAGGTGGGTTCATCGCATAGAACCTCATTGTCGCCTAAGGTTGAGTTGGTGCTGACGATCTAGCTTGGGACGCTTGCCCACGTCCTCTAGCTACTCCTTGAAACTGCCTTCTCTGTGATCCATGTTGACTCTGTCTCTAAGGCTGTGTCACACTGACAGGCCTAGACCTGCAGTCCTTCATCAGATGCCCTACTTTTCCACAGTTGTAGCAGCTTTTGTCTTGTTGTTGTGGTCTAGGTGGTCCTGTGACCGACATCGATGCATAACTATGTGTCTCTTGTGGTGGTAGGCTCCTTCCTCTACCTCTACTTGGTGTCCACTGTGTCTGAGCACTAGATCTGGGTGGTGGAGGTGTAGGTGCAGAGAATCTAGGCTTCTTAAAGTCCCTAGATGAAGACGCCTAGAACTGTGGATATCTCTTATGGGATTGCCTCTTCTCGGCTACAGATCTCTCTATCCTTCGGACTGACTCAACGAAGGTAGTGAACCTCTCCCGGTTCTCTAGGGCAGATACGGGAGTAGACAAGTCGGCGTTCAAACCCTTCTTGAACCTTCTGATCCTTTCTTCTTCTGTGGCAGCCATGTGCGGACAGAACCGCAGCAACTCCATGAACTTAGCTTCGTACTCGCTAATGTTCATCATGCCTTGCCTCAATCTCTCGAACTGAGAGATTTTCTCATCCAGGAATGTCTTTGGGAAGTATCTATTGACAAATTCCCGACAGAAGTCTTTCCACGAAACTTCCACTCCAGGCCTCTTCTGCTCTTCCATGTTCCACCAGTGACCAGCACTATCTTTAAGAAGATAGACAGCATGGCTAACCTTCTCAGCTTCGGGGATGTTTAGGATTCTGAAAGCTTTCTCTAACTCAGTCAGCCACAGATCGGCATCTGTGGGGTCAACGATGCCAAAGTATTCAGTCGCCCTGACTCTGTGAAGTCGCTCGAACGTCTTACCGATACCTTGTCCTTCATGCTGGGCAAGTGCCCTAGGTGCAAGCATGGGCATCCTGTCAGTGATGTGTGTCATGGCAGTCATAAATTGCCCAAACATCGCTTGAACAGTTGGGTTTGCCATATCAGCTGGGTCAAACTGAGGTGGTTGTACAGGTGGCTCAGGTACATGCTGCTCCACTTTTGGGTTCCTTGCACCTTCTCGAGGTGCAGCTATGCTACTCTCAGCCACGTACTCCTCATGTGGCTCAGACATCCTTAATTATCTTCTTCTCCTGAGGAGCAGAAGACTCTATTAGATAAGAAAGGAACACTCAGGATAGACTCGACTTTCTAAGTCCTATGTTTCTATAGACTCAGTGAACCTAGAGCTCTGATACCACTTAATTGTGGGCTCCGACCTCCAAAACACGAGGTAAACATAGCGGAAACGATTCGATTAGCAGCGGAATACCCAAAATCATGAAAAATTAAAACTTTTTGAGACAAGATCTTGAAAACATGAGACTCCTTTTATAAAAGCAAGATAAACAGTTTACATCTCTGTTAAATCACTTCTTGAGTGATTATATACAACCAGATACAAAATCTCAAGATTGAAAATCAAAATCTCAGATCAACTAACTCCAAGGACCTGAGAGTACAGAGATGACATAAGACTATCTAACTAAAGGACTGGACAGCCAAGATCTCCACCTGAGACTCACTGCTGCCCCTGGTGTTGCTGTTGTTGATATTGATCTCCCGCAGACTGGTTCCTTTGTCCTCGACGACCACCTAAAAAGTTGAAATCTACGGGGTGAGACAATTTTAAAATAATTGTCCCAGTGAGAGTTATAACTCTCCGCCAGAAGCTTTGTGATAGCATATAAAGAAAACATCAGCAAGGTAATCCAAATTACTCAACAGCAGATTGGATATTAAGTAAAGCAACTTCATTAAGGGATATGAAGAACAGGAATACTAATACATCAATGTAACATCAAGCATTGTTTCTCGTAGTTCAACCCTAGCAGATATACTACGCGGCTGATTATGTTTTACAAATAGTATTATGCCCTGCGGAGATGAGGTATACCACTCATACTCCAACCGATCACTAGTAAGTCGCATCGGTATCATACTAGGTCATCAAAAGAGCCGGATTCTTATGACCTCAACTTCCTCAGTCAGAATGAGAATCAACATGCAGGACATCTAGTGTCTCTGCTACTATAGCTCACCAGGGTATTCTGGTACTTTGCTATTAGAGTCACAGTGGCATTCTGTACTCTCTTCATCATCGAAAGATCTCATGTTTATCTCTCATCGATGTGGCATAAAAGATTCCTCGGGTGATTAGTGATACATCATCCCAGCATAAACACATAGTGCAGTGTTGATAGATTAAGATACATCTACATCAACTTCTACACTAGGATGTAAGGATATTCGCGTCCATATTCCCCCACATACTCAAAAGTATGTGATCTAGGAGTTCCCTTAGGAAAACATGTTTCACCATCATTTAACTTTTGACAATGATGGATCTATGATCAGGACTCTACATGGTATGATTATACTTGATTACTTAGGTACATTTCAGTATTCTTTTAGCATCAAACATGTTTCCAAATATTTAAGTATAAAAGCATTGCTATAACAGAAGAATACAAAATGTATCAAGTTTATCTCTCATCAATTATCAAAAGGATGTTAATTCATCACAAGTCATCTAACCAGCATGACCTTGATGTTACTCATGGCTCTTACAGCCCATTATTCTCATATGTTGTCACTTAAGCATAGAAAACATAGCATACTTCACTATTCATAAAGTCTACAACATACTTTCAATGAATACATTATCATAACCCTTATGATCCTTCTCTTATAAGAACCTGCATAGTCAATTCAACTTGACAATAATAACATTTCATTTCCAGATCAGCAATTTATAAGGTAGAAATAACATTTCATTTCAAGGTAGATCGATTGGGTCTAAACGACCTTGAGATCATTTGAGCCCAAAAGGTCTTGAGACTGTTTGGCCCCAAATGATCTTGAGACCGTTTGGATTCAAACGGTCTTGAGACCGTTTGGTCCAAATGGGCTCAAAACAGCATGGACCTCAAAGGTGAATCAAAGGTTGTTGAGACCGTTTGGCCCCAAAAGGTCTTGAGACCGTTTGGCCCCAAACGATCTTGAGACCGTTTGGATTCAAACGGTCTTGAGACCGTTTGGTCCAAATGGGCTCAAAACAGCATGGACCTCAAAGGTGAATCAAAGGTTGTAATCGATTAGGGTTTTCTATGTTGAAGCCCTCAATTGGCCACATCCTTTTTAACCACTTATCAATTGAGCTAATTAGGGTTATTCTTAATCAAATGGACACTCAATTGACCCTTAATTGCTAGCCAATTATGGCTGAAACCGATTGAATTAGGGTTTGTAATCAATTAACCATCAACATTGATAATCATGAGTCTAATTGAAGTTGAACCTATCAATTGGCACGCAATTGGGCCCAAACTTGGCCCAAACGGTCTTGAGATCGTTTGGACACCCTCCAAACGGTTTTGAGACCGTTTTCCCAAAGTTTCACCAAAATCTAAGTCAATTTGATAAGGGTTGAACCCTAATTAGGTTACAAATCAGCACTTTTAATCAATTCATCAACCTATTGTGATTGGACCCTCAATTGATCAAATTATCTTAACCCTAGACCTCCAAACAGTCTTGGGTGGTCACCAAACAGTCTTGATACTGTTTGAGTGAACCCCCAAATGGTATTGAGATCGTTTGGGCCCTTCAACCCAAAGTTCACCAAAATTGGTCATTGAAAACAGCAATTTCACCCGATTAGGGTTTAGAGGGTTGAGGTGCCTTCAACTTGTGATTGGTTTGCAATTAGGTTACAATTCTTTGTAGATGTTTAATTCAACATGTGTACAGAATACCTCTAAATGGTATTCCCTTGGTCAAACTTTCCAAATGGTCTTGGGACCGTTTGATTCTAAACGATCTTGCAAGACCGCATGAGATCAAACGGTCTTGAGACCGTTTGATTTCAAACGATTTGCAAATCGTTTAGACCAAATGGTCCAAGGTAGTTTGGTAAAGTTACCTAGTAAATCACGCCCCTCATCTTCAACCTTAGAGCAGGTCGGTTACTTCATGGATTTGCTTGCAAGAAAGCAAGGAAAGATGGGGAAGAAGAAGAACTAACTACTACATGCAAGAACAAGTATATGCATAAGAAAGCAAGAGGTTTAGAGATATAAAACCCGCCTCAAAGGTCGCCCCTAGAGCTCCAAGTTCCCAAGCTTTCAAGCCTGTAATGGCGTATTGAGCTCCACTGGTCGGCCAAAGGTAATTTCTCCAAGAAAAGGTTGGGGAAGGTCGGCTAGAACAAGAAACCTAAGGGAGATGACCATAAAACCAACCTTATAATCCACTTTCCTCCATGAATTCGAGCAAGAAGATGGTTCAATCTTGCCTAGCTTCTCCTTAGCCATTCTCCTCTGTTCCTAAGCTCTGCCTTAGTCAGTCCAAGAAAGGTGATAAGTGAAAGAAGAAGGGAATATGTTTACTTGGTTTGCAAAGAAGGAAGCTTATATAGCTTGGGTTAGTTTTCAACATAAGGGCCTCTAGTTTCTCCATTTCTTATGTAGGTCCCTCCTTTCTTCTATGCACGTCCCTCCTCCTCATAACTTAGGTAAAACTCTTTTTAAAACTAAGAACTAAAGGCAAAGAAAGTTAATCATGCAAACTAAGGTGCACATATATAAAGGGTCCCTTTACCTATACTTGGTGATTCTACTACAAAGGTTATCATTCTTATTTGATTATTTAATTGAAGCGCCCCCTTCATCATTTCTACTCTAAAAGATGTCAAGAGTCACAAAAGATACTCTAGAAGGTGTATTTTACAAGTTGTCCCCCACATTTTGGGTAAATTGCACTTTACTCCAAAATTAGGGTTTTAAGCACAAAGATTGCTCCACAAGCTGCATCTTGATGCCCAAGCTTGGAGAATCCATCATACCTCATCATATTCACTCATATGATGTCTTATCATCAAAGGAACATCTCAACATGGGAAAATTGCAAGTTAACCCTTCTAATTGGGTAATTTGCACATAGGTCCCTGCATTACAAAACAATACTACAACATTGTTTAAAAGGGGCATAAATGAAAATGTATGTTCCTCAGGAACTCAATTACATGCTAGAAGTTAATCACAACATCTAATTACATGATTTAAGCAAAAGCTAAGGTTAACTTATAACCCAGGTCAGGGATGTTACATACAATGTTGTTGTGATGTGGGAAGTGTATTTACCTTTGTGTTCCTTCGTTTTTAGGCGTAGCTTTCAAGTGAATCTTATGCCACTTGGTATGTGTGGGTTCACTATAATCCTAGGGATGTATAACCTATTATGGCATGTGGTTAGCTTGGACTATAGTTCCGATTTCATGATGTTTGTATGAGCATGCTTTTTGAGCCTTCTAAGAGATAGGAAGACTCCTCATATACACTCTGAGTTAATTATGATGATGGAAAAACTGATGAGACAAGAACGTGAGTTTCTTATAGCACATGTAGTGGATACTAAGGTGATGAATCCTAGTATCTAGAGTGTACCAGTAGTATATGAGTTGAAGATATCCATTAGATGAATTGTCTAGTGTTCCTCTTATTTAGAGATAGAGAGAGTTGATGTTGATCCTCCCATTTGTTGTTTGGGAAGAGAAGAGTGGTTCCATGATGGTATATGTGAAATTTTGATAGTTAGATAAGATCACTGCCAAGGTTAGATGGTTTATTGATCAGTCAATATGTGTTAATGTGTTTTCTCAATAGACCAGAGGTCAGGATATCATTGGATAAGAACCAGAATGGATGACATTAATTGTATAGTCACCATGAGATAAGAATTGTGTCATTTAGACTAATCAATACATCAACAATGTTTATGGAAGAGTAGAGTTCTCAGGCCATGACCTTATAAGCTGTGACAAGCTTTGATTGATAACATCTTAATGTAATTTAGAGGTAGTTAACAACATGATCAACATCTTCGCTAAAGCCTTAGGATTTCTGAAGCAGTAAGGGTATGTGTGACAAGTTCAGCAAGAGTGAGTTGGGGGTTATATATCTACTAAGTGTGTTGTATGAACCCTGGTAAGATGAAGACAATGTCGTTGCCCTACCCCTAACAAGGTCAAATAGGAAGTTATGTTTGTTAATGGTTGTAGACATTGTACAATTCTTCAACTAGACAGATGGCCAATCCACCATTGAGATTATTAAAGAATCCTCTAAGAACATATGCATTATAGTTCTTTACAATTAGAGGATACCCACCTGATCGATTGAGTTGTTAATTACAACAACCATCAAAGGATATTAGTTATGAAACCTTATAGAGTTCCATATGATAAGAGATACATGATGTTCCATGTTTGGTAAGAGACAAAAAGTATGACCTTTGAGTGATGGGTGATACAACATATAGAATAGTTTGGGACCACAGTTAGAGTTCCAAGTTGAAAGGTACTACTAGACCTGGACAGGTGGCACAACAGTTCATATGTTGAACTAACGTGACACATTCAAGAGTTGAGGGAGATGAATATGACTTTTTTTTTAATTAAGCCAAGAGGTTTTCTATTCACCTCACCCTCCTCATGTGAGCACAAAATAATCAAATACATCTCCTACTGAAAATCACAGGTATACCCAACACCAAGAACTAAGACAACACACATTCACAAACACAAGCTGATCAACACCCAAACACGCACACAAAAAAACCATCAAAACAACTCCCGAAGCAACTCACCACACCCTTCTCATGAGAGACACCCGTCAGGGGTGTTTGAATTGCATCACCACATACAGAGTATGCTTCTTCTCTAGATCAACCATTCCACGAATCCTAGGAGGTGTTCTTCTTATATCAGATATCACCATCGGCTCATAACTATTGATACCCCACTTACCAATCTCCCTGGGAATTGAATTGAGAGCCCTATGAACCAGCGATCCCACAATGCCTTCCTCCTCCATGATGCTCCTCAACTCCTTGACAACACGGAGCAACCTCCAGGGGACGCTAGCTGTTCCCCATAAGGTGTGGTAGGTATTGTCATCATCTATCTCAATGACTGCTATCCTCAAGCACTGGTTCTCTACAAATTTCAGACCCACAACACATGCTTGAAGAAAGGCAGTAGCATGGTCATCAGCTATAAGCCAAGCTCTAGTAATCTGACACACAGCTGTGTGATGGTTTCTAATGATACTAGCCATCCACCACCTCTTACATCCATTAGGGTCTTTACTTCTACCAATCGTCACATTCATCTTCAGGGAGTTGATATCAGGGTTCGTCCACTTCAGGAGCTTCACTTCTCTAAGCACATAGTTAGGATCTTCAATACCATAATTGGTGAGTCTACTATGCTCTTCTGGTTTAGCAAAGACTCGGAACCACTTCTTCTTCATCATAGAGTTCAGCTGCGTAGTCATGCAGTCCATTTCTCTCTCGAACGGTGCTTTGCAACCATCATATCGAGCTCTACATCTCCACCGCCTAATATAGAATGGAATGATCGTCGCTAGGCAAGCTGCTATCCATACCATGACAGCATCTGATCTCCCATTTGAGCAATAGTCCAACAACTCCCCTTTGTTAGTTGGACGCGTCCTATCTGTAACGAGAACAAATCTATTCCAGAATCACATCGCCATCTGACCATGGAACAACAGATGATCAATGTCTTCTATATTGGGCTCCTCACAACACTCACATTTAGATGCCAGAGCAATATGGCATCTAGAGATGTTATCGTCAATCGGGACCGCATGATTAAGGATCTTCCAAACAAATGAGCTGGCCTTAGGCGCATCTATATACCAAATCTTCTGAGTACCAATGGGGTCATCGATGTAATTCATGGTCAGAATCTTCTTCACTGATCGAATCGAGAACGTGCCCGTCTTCTCCAGACTCCAGAAAATCTGGTCATCGTCTTCTGAGAGCTGTTGTTCTGCCTACTTAATCAGCTGAATGCCTTCATCATCAAGGATCTGCCTAAGGGTCATCCAATCCCATCCATCAGTAGGGATCCAAAAGTCATGGACAAGGAATGGATGATTTTGATCACTAGAGTGTAGTGCATGATCGAACAACCTCTCATCACACCATAAAGAATCCCAGAATGGGATTTAACCTTTCCCTATACGCCATCTGCATTTTGGAAGAATCGTAGGGAACATATTCCATATATGTTTCCAGTAAGGGGACGTCGAATCTCTGTATCGCACATGATTGGGATAGATCGCAGATCTGTTGAGCGCACGATTTGAGTACTTGGCTCTGCAGAATTCATCCCAGATCGTGTCTTTGGCTAACACCTCCCAGCACGCCTTAGCCACGAAAGCTTTATCAATGATCCGCGTATTACTAAGACCCAGACCACCACCTTCCACTGGTTTGGCTACCTTATTCCAGCTCACCCACGCCTTATGATGGTGGTTTTCACGATCAGCCCATAGGAACCTTGCTAGAATTGCATCAATACGATCTGATACCCCAATGGGAATCCCAATAGTTGTTGTAGTGTGGACGGTCGAGGAAGATAAGATGTGAGAAATGAGCATCCTACAGCCTACAAAGGATAGGAGACGTGACCTCCGAGAGGCCATCTTCTGCTTGATCTTCTGAAATAGAAACTCGAAATCATTTAGAGTGTATCTACCCACTCTAATCGTTACTCCCAGATAAGAGAAAGAGTCCGCAGTGGTGTCAATTTCAAGTTCATTTGCAATATTCATAACAGTCTCATTGTCCTTACTACCAACCGTGCATATAGACTTGTTGCGATTAATCATCTGCGCTGAAGCTGCCTCATAACACTTCAGAACCTACTTGACTCAAGACAAGGTGTCCGGCTGTGCATTCAGGAACAGCACTACATCATCAGCATAGAGTAGAAACAAAGGTGCTGATCTGTTTCCTCTGGTTCAGAACCTTTCCAGCTTGTGAAGTTGATATATATGAAGAATATATCTACTAAGGAGCTCCTCGAAGATAATGAACAGGAAAGGTGAGATCGCATTCCCTTGCTTCTATGAGAATGATGTGAAATCACAATGAGATCAAAGTAACCATGTATAAGATTGAGGATGAGGTGCATGAGAAGTACCCATCTTTGTCTATCTTGGATTTTAGGGGCAAAATCTCTATTAGGGGTTTATGGCTGTGAAACCCTGATCTTACTTAAAGTTTTGAACAAGATTAATTACCATAAATGAGTACCTTAAACCTTAATATAACCTTGTCATATGCTTTGATATCATGTGACAAGTTTAATTTTCACGTTTGATCCAATTTGGGCATTGTTTGAGCAAGTTATGCAATTTTAAGTACATTTTGACTTTTCTACAATTTATTCAAATCTTTGGTTTTCTTTGCAATTTGTCACATGAATTATGTTCCCAAGATGTTCTCTTATCATTGTTTATGTTGTTGACCATGGGGCACTCAATTGTACCTTGGTTTGGTGGAGTTACCCTTCTAGAGTTTACCCCCCCCCCCAATGGATGAGCCACCTTTTTAGGCTAACACCCTGTGGTTCCACTAGTTTGATCAACAAACGCTGGTCATCCTATAAGGGCTCTAGGTCGATGGTTTCTTCTGGTTTGGTTCACTTGAATCGACGGTTCACTTATAAGGTGATCAAACAATGGTTCAACCACATATTGACCTAGACATGAACAAACGATGGTCTGGGAGGGCCAACATCTGATGTTGGACCTAGGAGGTCATTAGACGATGGTATAGTGGACTGAAAAAGTTAGTGGAGTTGCTTCTTTCTCATCCATGGAATCTCTAAGCCATGGACACATGGAGAGTTGTTTAGACACCTCATGCTTCTTGTCTTCCTTATCCTCAAGCTTTATATACCTATCCTTAAGCTCCTAGACAAAACTTTTGGTCTCTATCACTTCTCTCCCACTTAAAGATTTGTCTTTTCTCTATTTTCTGATGGAGGAGCTGCCCAAGGTTGAAGAAGGTGACCAACCTTCTTGTTGGAGCAAGTAAAACATAGATCTACCCATTTCTAGGGTCTGCGAAGCTACCTTAAGGGGTTCATGACCAAAATGAGTAAGTTTCTCCTTCTCCTTCTCCTTTCTCGTTTTTCCTACTTTTCTTCTTCCTCCTACCTTCCTCCATGTCAGAACTCTATTGTTCCATGGTAAAAGTTGCTCTAGATCTCAAGAACCTACCTTTCTTGCTTCTTCTATCTAGGGTTTACTTCTTTTGTGGAGAAAGGTGATACTGGGCCAAGTTTAGAGATTTTTCTTGGGATTTCTACCTTCTTGCTCAAGATTTCTTCCTGCTAGAAGTTCTTTCTTCTCACTAGAGGCGATTTTTACAACCCTCTTCACTTTTGTTGCTTACTACAAGCTTGCTTACTCATGTTCTTGCTTTAAAACATAGATCTATGTATATAAAAGCTATGCTTGCTTAGGGTTTCAATTTTTGTGATGTTTATTGCTTATTTTCTAGCTCTAGATGAACCTAAAACTAGGTGTATGACCTTCCTAAAGTAGAGGAAGTCTTACATCAGGTTGGCATAGCAACTGATGGTGCTAAGAACCTAACGACCGATGGCTTATCCTTAGGGTTTAGGTAGTTTTCTACTTTGCTCATGAACCGGTGGTCATACCATGGTGACAATAGATGGTGTCAACCAATGGTGACACTTTAGGTTAGCTATAGGATCCTTTAAAAGCTTATCAACCATTGGTATAATGCCCTATAAATGGCATTAACTGATGGTGGTTTTAATTCAACATCCGCTGGTGACAAAGGATGGTAAAGTTGACCCTAGCAACCGATGGTGGATCGGGACAACACTACAAATGGTCACTCAAGGCTTTAAATCAAGATTTAATTAAGCCCTAAACCAATGGTTTCTTGTCTCAGTTGATTCAATGATTATACATACACTCTAATTGATGGTTTTGAATGATGAACTTTGTCCAATGGTTGACATTGAATTCTTCAACATCCAATAGTTTGATTTGAAGCCTATAGTATAATATTTGAGTTCTAATAATGTACGGACCCTGACCTTTGTTTTGGGCTTACCCTATTTTCTTTGCCTAATCCTGGTGTTTAGAGGCTTGCCTAATCGCCTGAGGTGTGATTAGGGTTGTTGTGCTTTGATGTGAGTCTTTTTGGTGCAACTTGCAATTTACCCAAGTTCTAGGGTTCATGTGCAAGTTTGTCACCTTGAGAGATCTCTTTGTATTTCTTCGCATCCTCTAGCGTTGAGAGGATGAGTTGGGTGCCTTGCTTGAGTTGTTTTGGGCCTCGTTTGAGCTTGTTTAAGCGTGGGCTTGTTGTTGGGCTTGAAGCCCTTCCTCCTTGCTTGGGTGTATTGGCCAAGTGGTGTATCATCCATGGTGTGTTGGTTTGGCATGTTGGGTGACACACACCCCTCCACCTAGCATCGTTTGTGTCACCCTCTCTTGGACACACGGTGCTTGTTGCTAGCAAGTGGCGAGACCTTAAACAAGTGGTGTTGGGGTGCTATCATGTGGCGTGACCCTTGGACAAGTGGTCCTTAGTGGATGCCACCTTGCCTTGCTCTCCCCATTTACCCTCTCGTATATATACCCCTCTCTCTGCTTGCTAGTGGTCCCTTTAGTTTCCCTTGTTGCTCTCTTTCCCTTGGTGGCTGATATCCCTTGGAGAAGAGTGGTGGCCGATACATCTTACAGTCGTGGTTCTCTTCTTCCCTAGTGGTGGCTGAAACCCTAGTGTTCTTGCTCCTTTCTTCTCTATTTGATGAGTATCTCTCTCCCTTCCCCCTTGGTACCATCTTCTTCTTTATCTTTCGGCCATGCTGGTAATAGGGTTTCTCTTCTCTTCTTGAAGTGGCTGAAGGTGGTGCCTTAGATCTTGGAGCTTGGAGCTTGGAGAAGCCTATGCTTAAGGCGGGTTACATAACTCCTAGCCCTAACAATATTATCTCCTTTACATGTTTCTTTGCTATGTTATCTTGATCGGTCTTACATTCCTTTCTAGTAATGCTTCTTGCTTTAGCTAGTAATGTTGCTGCCCTACATGTGCCCTAGATTATGTTGGACGTTATGTGGTGAGTTGGTTTCCCTTCTGTCGGCCTACCCTTTGGATTAGGGGACCTTGAGAAAAACCCCTCTCTCACTTTAGTTGAGAGGTGAGCTTAGGGTTCCTTAGTTCAAAGGTGTAAGGTAGTGCATCCTTGAGTCAATACCCCTCTCTCACTTTGTTGTTGAGAGGTGAGTCTATATTCTATTTGTTCGGGCGTCATGGTTAGTTGGCTTGGCCGATAGAGGTGCTGCCCTTAGTGTTGAGATGGTGATCTACCCTAGTTGCACATTATGTCCTTTTGGTACCTTGGGTGACATGAGTGGAAATGCCTTAGATGGTGGGCTTTGAGCAACACCCCTCCTTCCTTGAGTTTTGAGGTGAGCTCTAACTCCTGCCCGACATGCTTGAGGTTGTGCAAAACCCCTCTCACTTGGTTGTTGAGAGGTATACCAACACTCTTGGAATCCTTGGGCGATATGGTGTGGATGGTTGTGATGAGGTTGAGACCTTCTAATCCTAGTCACCAAATATGGATGGTTGTGTTTTGGAGCTTGTTGCTCGATATGGTTTGTAGGTTTTGTGACTGATATCCCTCTCCTACCCTAGGGTTAGGGTTTGGACGATATGGTTGGTTGACACCTAGTTGGTTCCTTGGCTGATATGTGTTTTGGAGGAGTTGAGCTCTTGGTTGATACCTCCCTTTTGTGTTGACCTCTTGGGCATCATGGCCTTGCTTTGCATGATACCCATGATAGGTAGTGATGTCCGATATCCCTTGAAGGTGTTGGCCGATATGGTGCTTTGAGGGGTGTCTTGACCACCGTCTACCTTGGATGTTAGAACTGAACCTTGGATGGGATGTTACCCGATTTAGGACGTTGCCTGATATGTTGTGGTGTGTTGGCCATTTGGCATTGCACGCCATGGTGTTTCCCGATATCAGTTGGCTTGAGATGTTGTGTTTCCTGATGTGGCGTTGCCCGTTATGGTGTTATGACCTTTGTTAGCTTGGGTGATATCGGCTTGCTCAAGGCTTGCCCGATATCGGCCTGTTGATGTTAGTTGCCTAGGTGCTTGCCTGATATGGGTGTTGGCCGATAGTGTTGGCCGACATGGCAAGCTGTGGCTAGTTGATGGTTAACTGATACCATAAGGTCGGGTTGTGGCATGATCTTTTGGTGAGGGCTAGTCCTTTACCCGATATGCTTTGGTGAGGGTCGTGGTATGTTTTGGTGAGGGTTATCCCTTGCCCGATATGTTTTTGTTGTGCTTGAAACCCTAATATCATTTTGAATGCTTATATGTGGATGTTATATGTATGCTCATCTAATGTGGCACGGCTATATCTCTATGATGAAGTGTTTATCTACTCTTGAGCATACTAACCATGCAGGTTTCATCAAGTGAGATGTGTACTCAGGTATGAGCTATAATGATGTCCTTGGTGACATTTTCTTGATATTGATATAATGAGTAAAACTATGTGTTATGAGAATCATGATGGTACATGATGAGTGTTGCCTATGTGTTGGTAACATGTGCTTAATGATGGGATGGAATCCTTGTGATGTTGGATCCTTGTGATGGATCATGATGATTGGCAAGAGGCCAAGTGGCAATATGTCATGTAAGATCCTTGAGATGGATCATGATGATGTTGATGGCATTGAGAATAGTAGTAACAGTGTGACACGGGATGAAGGAATCTGTGTGGTTTATTCTTTGTTTATGGTTTGCTTATTATGACTTGGATGTCCCAACAATCCACCTAAAATGCATTATTAATTACATATGAACCTTTCATGTAGTTTTCCCTGGCCATAGATCCATCATCATCAGGAGCTTGTGATGGTGAAATAGATTCTCCTATGGGTTAACCTGGAGCGCATATTGTTGAGTATGCGGGGTTTATCCTAGTTGAAAATAGGAGGATTAGAGTGCAACTGCATTTGTAGACTCAAGATGTGTATAAGAGCATGGTGAATAGGCCCATGGCTCAGTGTGATAGATCATGAATGTGTTCATGGCTCAGGAGCACGGTGAACAGGCCCATGGCTATAGATATACTAGCGTCGTGACCTGTACCAAGGTGGTCTAGAGAAAGGGTAGCATGTGGAGCTAACCCTGTGACTGAGGTCACTTAAGCAAGAGACTGCGGTCCTGCTTTGAATATCATGCACTGACCATGAGGAGTTGAGGTCTTGGAGTCCAGCTCTTCCATTGACCTTGTATGGTAGTGGCTTTGGGTTTCGCAACTGAAGGTTGGATTTGAGTGGTACGGCTCACTTCCTTAGGGTATAATAAATGGTAATCCAGCCGTATAGTATATTTGCTTAGAGAAAACACGAAACATTAGTTGAGGCCTTGAATAATGAATGTTGTCTCTTACATATATGTGTCCTAAGTACTTATTGTAGATTTCTATATGCCTCTCAGACATCATGGTAAGCTGTTATACATGTAAAATCATGTTCTTCATATTTTCTATATCATCTGGTTATATCTACTACATGTTTTATCTTCTCTAGCTTCTCTAAGGTTTTATAGTTCGATGGGGAGTTATGTTTCTCGTTGGGACTGTGTGTCTCACCCCGCTGGTTTCAACATTTTTAGGTGATCGATCTAGACATGGTGGTGATCGTAGTGTTGCATTCGAGCAACAACAAGATTAGTAGAAGGCAAGGTTGGAGATGTTGCTACTATGGTTGTTTTGTAGTAGAGTCTTAGAGTCTCCATGTACTCTCAAGTCCTTAGAGGTGTTTTGACGAGGTTTCACGATGTATGATCTTAGTATGGCTTTTTGTAACCTGTTGTTGGCCTGGCTAGGTCTGATATGTATATAAACAGGTGACGCATCCTTGATGGATAAGGAACAGAAGGATCCTATGTGTTGGTGGACATATATCATGCATATGTATACATAACATGTTTCCTTGTAGGATGTGGATCTGGTTCTAATAGTTTCTTTCTTATGATGCTTTCCACAATCGATTTTAATTAACTCATGTTTTTGGTAATATGCGGTTTATGGTGGTTCCGCGTGTTTTCGCGTGATGTTTCGTTGTCTATATGATAGTGGGATGTCACTAACAATGTGAATCCAATGGTTTCCCCTATTTTATTAACTTAAGGATCTTGTTTGTTGACAAATGGATGGTTTGCTTTAAATGTATAGATGATTGTAGGTTTTAATCCTACAACCAATGGTACCCTTTATGTTATTAAACAAGGTATGTTTAGGGATAGGTGGTGACTCTTTTTTTTTTTTTGGGTGAACCAAGCTCATCGTATTACTTTCTTTTGAAACTATACATGTAAGACATCTCATATGGAACAACCTCCATAAGAGAGTTTCCAAAAAAGAAAACTATACAGGCGGCAAAGCCACTGAAATAGAAAAAACTATAGAGAAAGAAAAGCCTTAACATCACTAATGATGCAAAGCCAAAGCTTAAACACATCTCTATCAACATTCCTATGAACTCTGTCATTTCTCTCTCTCCAAAGCCAATGCAGAACAGCAATACTAGCCAATCTGCTCTCCTTATCAATGAAAGCGCAAAGATCATTAACATCAGTAGGGATCGATTTACTGAAGTAAAACTCGAAAAATTTCCACACAGAAATAGAAAAGGAACAGCCAAACAAGATATGAGCCACTTCCTCTTCTTCACATTTACAGAAAGGACACTGCGAGGCCAAACTGATCCCCAAACGCTTGATATACCCCGACGTAAGCATCCTTCCATGACCAGCCTTCCAGGGCGTAAAAAGAAACCTCCTAGGACCCTTAGAGTCCCAAAGCCACTGAAAATAAGGCACAAATTCAGACTTAGCTCTTATAGTTTCAAGGAAAATCTGGTAATCAGCATTAGGTGTATTTCCAAAAACAAACTCGTCCAAGCTGCCAGTAGGCGCCGACAGATTCTCCAGAATCGAGATCAGCTTAGCGTGTAACCTCGTCTCCTCATAGAACCACTTCTGATCTCTAATGAACATGCTGACCATAGCGTTAGACCTGATTCCCAGCTGGATATAACATTGGGAACCAAGAACATCAGCTAAGAACTTACCCCCCGGCAGCCATGGATCCCTCCAAACTGAAACAGAAGCTCCGTCTCCAATGACAATTCTCATATGAACTTTCAAATCGTCCCTTGAGGACAGAAACTTCTTGAGCAACCAAGAAAATGAATCATTAATACTAACAGACCAAAAGGAAGAATTGGTGAAATACTTTTCATGGATCCACTTGATCCAAAGACAGTCCTTCTTGAGCGCCAAATTCCAGCTGTTGAACAGCACCGAGGCTTTAATGGTCTCCCGTATATTCTTAAGACCCAAGCCACCTTCCCCTTTCCTCTTGACGATATTACTCCATTTGATCAAATGAACAGGGTTCTTGGATTCGGACTTACCCCAAATAAAGTCCCTGCAAAGTTTGTCAATCTCCTCGCAAACAGCGGCAGGAAGAGGCAAAGAAGACGTCTAAAATTGATAGATAGATGAAAGAGTAGATTGAACAAGTTCCACTCTACCCGCCATAGAGAGCTGACTAGCCTTCCATCCCTCCAATCTTCTCTTAATCTTATCTAACAGAGGAGCACAGTGCGCTTTACTCATCCTGCCAACAAAAAGAGGAAGCCCCAAGTACCTAATAGGCAAAGTGGCTTCAGGAATACCCAAAATATTACAGATCATACTTTTATCAGCATTAGCACTAAAGATGATAGCACTCTTCTCAACATTAATCTTTAAACCAGTAGACATGTAAAGAAGGTCCATAACTCTCTTGATGGCATGAGCACTCTGCTCATTAGCTTCTGAGAAAACAAGCAAATCATCCGCAAATATGAGATGAGAAATAGAGCAAGAACCAGAAGCCTTAAGAGGAAACAAATTACCTTCTGCCACCTCACTGTCAAGCAGAATAGAAACCACTTGCATGACAAGCACAAAAATATAAGGAGCCAAGGGGTCTCCCTGTCGAACCCCATTACTAGGTTTAAAAGACTCACTAGCTTCTCCATTATCAGCACCTCATAAGAGATCGTGTCAAAAATCTCTTTGAGCCAGATGATCCAGCACTGGGGAAAGTGCATAATCCTTAAAATACAGAAGATAGAATCCCACGCAACAGAGTCATACGCTTTAGAAATATCGAACTTCAAACACATCTTTGGGAGGGACCCTTTCCTATTGAAGTCGTGAATTAACTCAGTGGACAGCAGAATAGCATCCTTGATACTTCTTCCAGGGACAAAGGCATACTGACTCTTACTGACAATAGAAGGAAGGACAGGACGGAGTCTATTGGCAAGAAGCTTAGAAATAATCTTGAAGAACACATTGCAAAGAGCGATCGGCCTAAGATTCTTAAGCTCAGATGAATCCTTGGCTTTAGGAATAAGAGTAATGAAAGTTCTGTTGGCCTCCTTAAGCAAACGACCAGAGTTAAAGAAACTACACACAGCTTCCATCACATCCTTGCAAATAACATTCCAAGAGAACTTATAAAATTTACCATTCATCCCGTCAGGCCCGGGACACTTATCAGGATTCAGATTGGTAATAACATCGATGACTTCCTTAGGAGAAAAAAATCTGTCAAGCCTCATCCTATCCACATCCGTAAGCTTTGGAAAAACATGACTTTGAAGAATGTTCAAATCAGCAGTGAAACCATTATTAAAAAGTCCACGATAGTACTTCAAAATATGGTTTTTGATATCACCAGTATCTTTAGACACCACACCATCAATAACAAGAGCCTTGATATGATTGAAGTTCCTTCTAACTTTAACAGTAGAATAAAAGAATTTGGAATTAACATCCCTTTCCTTAAGCCAAGAGATTCTCGACTTTTGCCTAAACAGTGATTCCTCATGCTTTCTAGCCACTGCCGCCTCCTTCCTTCTTTCAATAGCTTCAGTCTGAAAAAACACATTGGTGGGATCATTATCCAATCTTGTTTGAGCCTCCAAAGCTAGCAGCTCAAGCTTCGAAGCCACAGCTGAGAAATTACCAACAGAATCTCTGTTCCACAAAGATAGAGAGTGACGAAGACATCTGAACTTAGAGTAAAGTTTATAAGAAGGAAAACCAGACACATCAGTATCCCAGCTTCTCCTAACAACATCCAGGAAGTCCATCTTTTCAGTCCAAGCATTGATAAAACGAAAGGGGGTGACCACCTTAATCCTCTCACCAATATCAAGGGTAAGAACCTTATGATCACTGATAACATTAGAATGAAGAATTCCTTTGAACTCATTAAACGTCGACATAAAATCAGCATTATAAAGAACTCTGTCAATATAAGAAGAAGCAAAATCATCACCACTTTGGTGATTGTCCCATGAGAAGAGAGGACCATTAAGACGTACTTCAAACAACCCAGTAGTTAACATGCAGCTATTAAAGTCCTCCATAGATTTAGTAGAAGGCAAATCCTTGCCAATTTTCTCATCAGTCCTCCTAACCGCATTGAAGTCTCCAAGAATGACCCACGGACCGCAAAGAGCAGAATGAATATCTACAATCTCCTCCCAAAGACGGACCCTGTCATTATCTGGGTTATGACCATACACCACAGTTACAAAAATAGTCCAGCTATCAAAAAGAACTTCTAAGTGCACAGATTGATCAGTCTCCCTTAACTTCCGGACCTGACAATCAGTGTCTTTCCAAAGGACCAACACCCTACCAAGAACATGAGAATCATGATTGGAACACCAGCAGTAACCAGGAAAAAACTTCTTAAAAAGCTTATCAACCTTCCTAATTCTGACTTTAGTCTCATTCAACAAAATCAGCTGAGGTTTGAACCCTCTTATTTTATTGTGAACTGCCAGGGCTTTAAGATTAAGTCCCCGGACATTCCACGAAAGCATACTAAAGGATCTATCCATCAACACTTCTTGAAACCAGTACTTCACTGGTTTGAGACACCCCCTTCTCTACTTCACTAATGACCAGATTTTCAAACTTATTCGACATCATAGCTTGATCAATCTGTCTCACATCCTTAACAGTTGTAGGACCTTTCCTGCCTCTAGCCTTTCCTTTCCTTCTTCTATTTCCCTTTTGGAGTTCAAATCCATCTTCCTCCATAACACCTTGAGCAGGTGGTGGCGTCAGTAAATCAACAACCTCCTCCTGACCATGTCCCTCCACTGAGATAACTGAACCAGAAGAAACATTCTCCTCGAAGGAATCCACTGGCACATGAAACTCATCTTCAGCCTCATTCAGATCAGAAGAATCATCCCTAACTGATGGACTTGCTGCTATCACCGGAATAAGAACTTCCTTTTGCATCTCCAAAGTAACAACACCAGAACTAGTAGTCGTTTTCAAATTGCTAGACCCAGCAGGACCTGAAGCAATCAGCATCGTCGACCTCCCTGTATCTAAACTCCCCTGTGGAACTGAGCTATCAATCGACTTCTCAGGCATTCTGTCAGATACCTCTAGCTCGACCCTCGGAGTAGCTTTCCGAACCCATACCTTCTTCGAGACAGGGAGCTTTTCCTCACAGTCAGTATGACCAAATAGCTTGCACACTTGACAGACTCTAGGCTTCCACTCATACTCAAAGGAAATAGTATGTGTGAATCCTTTATCACTAACCACTTCGAGCTCCTTCAGGAAACTAGACTCTGCCGGCATCAGTACCTGCAGTCTAGCGAACTCAAGATTCCGAAGCTCAAACGTAGCTTTATCTGCCCGCAGTGGAGTACCAAGGAAAGAGCCAATTCTGGAAAACATCTTCATATCCCACAATTCAAGAGGGAGATCATGAACACGAATCCAAACCGGCATATCTGACATACGGAACCTCTTAAGAACCACACCTGGCTTCCATCTCATTAAGACCAGAGGTTTGCCTCTCACAAAATACAGACCACCGTCCAGCACATTATCCAGATCAGCCTCCTCCGTAAACTTTATCAAGAAGAAACCATGCCCGTGATTCATGACTTCAATCTTACCTTTCAGTATCCAGATCTGTGAGAGATATCTCTCCAAAATCCCAAGCTGAGGTCTGAATCCAACGATGTAACCAGCAAGACAGTTCTTCCATCTCATAGCATTCCTCTCCGCCTCCTCCCCCGGGTAGACAAGCTTCTGATCCTAGACAACAATGTCCACCTTCTCCAATGAAGTATCATACACTTTCGGTTTTATCAGATCCGCCCACGACTTCACACCAATCACAGATGAAATGTTTACATCCACAGAGCCAGAAGACGACTCAACAGCAGGGTTCAGAACCAGAGTCAAGACGGAAGCTTCAGCAGATACTCCAGTCTCGGCCAAACTAGAACCGCGCCGCCGGTCGACACCATCATCAGGAGGCACTACCATCGTCGCGCAGGAGAGGCCTCTCTTGTTTTGTTGTTGATACCTAAGAATAAGTGTTTAGGTGGTGACTCTTTCTAGGAAACAACTAAATGAATTTATAGGTGATTATTTCAAGGTGATTAATTATGTAAACAACCAATCATTTTACCGTCTCAATAATCAAATGGTTCTGGGTTGATGTTATGGTACGATGGTATGGTTTGAAAGATGTTGAAACCGATGGAGGTTTACCCTTATTTATGTAAGTCTTACCTTTTCCCTCATATGAATAGAATTGATAATGACCATAATGAGTTAATAGGTAACCCTAATGAAGTATAAGCTTGTTATACCTAGCCTTATTATAACCAAATGATGGTAAGTGGCTATGAATAGTCCTTGAATGATGTATACAGTCATTGAAGACTCTCTTATTGTGGTTGAACCCTAGTATGCTATAACCTTATGGCTACACCTTGAGTTATGTGTGGATCCATACTTGAGGATGGTATGGAATTTGGCGGAGATGCTTCACCTTATGCATCCACAATCCAACGGGGATGTCATAAGTAGGGTTTGGGTATGAATGTTGATTTGGAACAATCAAAGTAACTTATGTTATTGAACCTAACCTTGATATTAATATATGATGGTAGTTAGTTATGCTACCCTTCCTTGAATGGTTAATATGATGATGGAATATCCTTCCTAATGATTGATTGCAACGCTAATGTGTTAACTAGTGCTCATCATAGGTTTTTTATTTATGCTTTCTTATGATAAACTTGTACATTATCAGTGTGATGATGGCCAATCATATAGCTTCCTTATATGTTGATACAATAAATGAATGCTCTTAATTCTATGATAACCCTACAATATTATCTTATAAACATCTTTTATTTATTTAATGCAATATCATGTTGAACCTATGCATCACATGTCTGGTGATGTTTGTTGATCCTTGTTCTAAGGAATGGATAGATAATGATGAACTTGAAGGGAAATATATAATGGTCTTAATGACTTTGGGCATGGTTGAGCCATGAATGAGGTGTAATCCTCTTATGTTGTCAAGGGTTGATACCCTGTGATATTCTGATAAGGATTTATATATTGTGAGAGTATGATGACAAGTGAAGTCTCATAATTGGAAATGAATAGTACCATGTGATGATGAGATGAGGAACAATAAGTTTCATGTGTTTTATATATTTTGAAGTTGTTATATATGCCTGCTAGAGATGAATTAGGGTTTGTATGCCCACTTGTTTGATGCAGCCTTAATTCATCCAACTGGAAATTACTAATAAAATGAAATCCTAATCATGTGGTGCTCTTTGTTGTAGAACCATCTTCAGCATCAGAACTTGTCAGATGGTGAAATGAGTATTCCTAAGGAAACTTGGAGCGCTACTATTGACTATGTGGGGGTGGCAAGTTGAGTGTGTATCCTTGTCATCCACAATTGCAGGTTGTGGAGGATGGCTCCGGTCATGTCTCAGACATTGTGATATGGGAAAGGAAGCACTATAACTACATGAAGCCTCATATAGAATGACTATGTGTGAGCCTATTCTCTAGTGTCGTGACATGTACCATCGGCAGACCAATTGTTAGCAGCTTGACTATATGTCGATGTAGTGGTAGAATTGACTGATATGTCACTGCCTTTTTACTCATACTGACCAAGGGGAAGAGATCTTAGGATGCTGGCTCTCTTAGATCTTGTACGGAACCAAATAGCCCTTCGCAGACGTTGGATGGTACGATTCAAACTCCCCAGGGTGTAATAAAAGATGCAATGCAGCCGTGTAGCATATCTATTTAGGGTTATACATGATACTTCACATTGGATGATAACCCTTGTTTGTTGTCTTTACATAAAGATTATGCTTAGTGAAATTAATAGATAGTATATATGCTTATGTTGTAGAACCTCATGATGTAGTTATGTACATACATTAGCCATGCTATGTTGATAGATATATTGCTATTGTTGATTATGCTAATGATGATAGTTATCACATGTTGTTAGCTATGCTTATATTGCTAGCTATGTCTCTGCTATTAGAGATACTTATGCTACTAGATTGCTATAATTGTTAACAAGGCATAATATGGCAGTCATGCTAGTGATGATATTTGTTAATTGATGCAATCTTATGAAATCCAAGATGAAAGCATGCATATTCTTTGATAATTATACTTGTTTCTAAGCTTAATTACTTAATTTGCTCAATAGGCTTGAATTGTTCAGTCTGCTCAATTTTCTATTAAATACTCCAACTTCTCAATTTAATTACTATTTAAATAATCTGTTCACCAATATCTGTTGGAGAGATTTATATCTCTTGTTGTGACTGGGTCTCACCTAGTGGGACATCTTTTTAAGTGATTGGTAGTAGCAACAACATACCATGTCTACAAGAAGAAAATGAGGTGATTGACCCTAGAGATGGTAGCTTATTTGTCTAGTGTGTCCTATAGTCATCCTTGTATTGTCAGGTCTGGGTGGAAAAGTTTGTAAATGATGTTTCAATTGAATTAGATTTTTGGTAGCATGATATATGATTGTTTAAGAGATTCTTGGCATGATATGAATACCAGCAAGTTGTTGGGCTCTTGTGTAATATTCATGTGACATCCATTGCCACATAAAGCAAGATTACTCAAAACAAGCACGGAATTAACACTAATAACCACATTACCACAAAACATGGTAAATTAAAACTGATCACATAAATTTGTCTCAAGTTGAATGCATCATATATAAAACCACAAAACTTGTGTCACTTATATTTCATTCATGACCAAAGATGTTGCATATCATAGTTCACTGGCTATCTAGGCACAACCTATTACATGTGATAACATGTTCACGTATACAAATCACCTCCGTACCACCATTGTTTAGACCCAAAAACTCAAACTGATGTACAACTTATATGAAATACCCCCAAGGACCTGAGGGTACAGGGACGACACTTATGACTCTATTACTAGACACTAGTTGCATGTCCATGATCCATGGCTACAGATCCTCTTATAGACAGCTTCAACAACAGAACTTTATCTCAACGTTCACGCCCACCTAAAAGATTTGGAAACCCATGAGGTGAGACCAAACATCTCAGTGAGAGATATAACTCTCCGCCAATGTCTATTAAAGCACAAATAACTAAGCAAGTAAATAAAGTACTTATCAAGTTGAGCAGATTTAGCTAAATGATATGTATCCAACAGATAATGTAGATTAACAAGCTAGGCATTTACCACTGAGCAATTGAACAATTAATATTCTAAGAAGAAATATGAAGAACGTGTATATCCTCTATCAATTAAACTATACAAAAGCAAGGCAAGGCTCATCCAATGTTATTTGCATTTGTCCCTATGCAAATATGCTACATGGTTGTGTTATATCTTTTATTATTCCCTAAGGAGATGAGTTATACCACTCATGCTCAAAAGTGACCAAAAGTCAAAATTAGTGGCATACAAGATCATTGGAAGAGTCAGAATCCAATGATCTCTCCAACACCTCTTGGTCAGCACAAGAGAAAACATCACAGAGACATATCAAGTCTAACCGCAAAATAGCCTAGGCCTATGTTTGTATATAGGCACAACGCTAGTGAAACTGAGCTATGACCGCAGCCACACTTCTATCGAGGTATAACCACAACCATCCTCAAAAGATATATATATATATATATATATATATATATATATATATATATATATATATCTGTGTGTGTGTGTACTTTGTATCACATCATTGAGTTACGGCCTCAACCATTCTCTTTCCAGCATGACTGCAGCCAATCCCGTGAAATACATGTAATCAAAATTATACGACTTCGAGCTTCCACTAAGAGAGAACCTGCTTCACCATCCAGCAAGTGTTGATGCTCAAGATGGATCTATGGCACATGGCAACTACATGATTTAGATTCCACTTGATTAGTTATGCCAATTAAGTGCCTTTAGCATCAATCAAGTTACAACGTACAAATCCCAAACAAACTCTACAATTATAAGGGAATAGTGTAACTCTAGGAGATATAAAATGTATAAGGTGTAGACTAATTATCACATCATCATTATAGGATACCACTGCCCCCACAAGGCCATCATCATGTTTACACTTGTCATGGGATACCAATCCCTTATCACATCACTGGAGGATACCACCTCACATTAGGCATATAGCCTCTTCCAGGTCATAGGACACAATCACATAATCCTTGCATGTACACCACCACATTATGCCTCAACAATGTGCATAGTCACCATCCTGTATAATATAGAATTCACTGTACCATTCACATAGCTAGGTCATTCAAGTTCACATCACCTTCAAGGTTACAAATTTATACATAGGAGAGAGAAAAACATCATAATATGATAACCACTTCAAGAGAGAGAAGCAAACACATAACATGACCCAACATTAGTCAATTAAGGTTTTATAGCTATATCCAATCACCAAACCCTAGGTACACCATCTCCCACTTTCTTGAAGGATATTAGGGTTAAGGAACATGATTAGGGTTAACCAAACAATCATCTAAACAACACTATACATGGTTCATTACTTGCTTACGCATACACATGTGTTGACTATAAGTTCATGTATGTGTCTCGACCATCCATCACATAGGTGTGTCGATCACTCATGAAGCAAGTGTCTCAACCACCCTCAAGCAAAGTGTCTCGGCCACCTTTATGCAAGGTGTCTCGACATATCTGATATCTTTTGAGTATGGTCGAGGTCATAACTCAATGATGTGATGTAAAGTACATATCTGATATCTTTTGAGTATGGTTGTAGTCATACCTTAGTAGGAGTGCGACTACAGTCGTAGCTCAGTTTCACCAGCATTGTGCCTATATACTAAGATATGCTAGGTTGTTTTGCAGTTAAACTTGATATGTCTATGCAGTGTTTTCTCTTGTGCTGACCAAGAGGTGTTGGACATATCATTAGATTCCGGCTCTTCCAATGATCTTGTATGGCACTGATTTAAACTTAGCAATGGTCAATTGGAGCATGTGTGGTACACCTCATCTCCTTAAGGCATAATAAAAGATGTAACACAGCTTTGTAGCATATTTGCATAGGGACAAATTTGAATAACATTGGATGAGCCTCACCTTATTGTTGTAAAGTTTAGTTGATAAAGGATATACATTTTCTTCATATTTCTTCTTAGAATATTAATTGTTCTACTGCTCAGTGGTAACTTCCTAGCTTGTTAATTTGCATTATCTATTGGATACATATGATTTAGCTGAATCTACTCAACCTGCTAAGTATTTTATCTACTTGCTTAGTTATTTGTGCTTTAATAGACTTTGGCAGAGAGTTATATCTCTTGTTGGGATGTTTGTCACACCCTGTGGGTTTCCACATCTTTTAGGTGGATGTGAATGTTACAGAAATCATGTTGTTGAAGTTGTTTATAAGAGGAGTCATAGTCATAGATCATAGAAATGAAACTAGTGTCTAGTAATAGAGTCCTATGTGACATCCTTGTACTCTCGGGTCCTTGATGGTGTTTCACAGATGTTGTACATCGATTTTAGTTTTTGGGTCTATGTGATGGTGGTACAGAGGTTATTTGTATATGTGAACAAGTTATCAAATGTGACAGGTTGTGGCTAGATAGCCAGTGAATTATGATATGTAACATCTTTGGGCATGAATGAAATATAAGTGACACAAGTTCTATGGATTTAAATATGATGCATTCATCTTGAGACCCCTTTCTGTGATCGGTTTTAATTTACCATGTTTTGTGGTAATGTGGTTATTAGTGTTAATTTCGCACTTATTTTGAGTAATCTTTCTTCATGTGGCAATGGGTGTCACATGCCTAGTGTGAGGTGTTATCTTCCAATGATGTGATAAGGGATTGGTATCCCCTGACAAGTGTGAATATGATGATGGCCTTATTGGGCAGTAGTATCATGTGGTGATGATGTGACTAGTTCACACCTTATACGTTTTGTATCTTCTAGAGTTGTACCATTCCCTTATCTTTGTAGAAATTGTTTTGGATTTGTACGTTGTAACTTGATTGATACTAAAAGACACTTAATTGTCATAATTAATCAAGTGGAATCTTAATCATGTATTTGCCCTGTGCCACAGATCCATATTCAGCTTCAGTACTTGTTGGATGGGGAAACATGTTTTCCCTTAGTCGATGCTCATTTCACAGGATTGGTCGTGGTCACCTATTTTGCAGTTAGACTTGATATGTCTTCTTGTGCTGACCAAGAGGTGTTGGGGAGGTCATGGATTTTGGCTCTTCCATTGACCTTGTATGGCATTGATTTCGACTTATTAGTGGTCAGTTGGAGTATGAGTGGTATTCATCATCTCCACATGGCATTAATATAATATGTAATATAGTCGTGTAGTATATTTGCACATGGACAAATGTGAATAACATTGGATGAGCCTTTGCCTTATTTTTATATAGTTTAGTTGATAGAAGATATAAATGTTCTTCATATTCCTTCTTGACTTATAAGATGTTCTACATTCGTTTCCAATTGCTCTTAACCACTTCATAGTATTATAAGCTAATTCCAGATCAACCCACAAAACATTGTCTTGTTATAGCAGTATCTCACTATATGGTAATTACCAAAAAAATTATTATACTATTCATGCAAACAAACTAAAATTCTTAAATAAACAGAATGCATGCCTATTTGGTATTAAAATTAAATCATGCAATTTAACTGTTAAACATCACTACATATCATACTGAGAATTGATATCAAAAATACTTGATTCATCGTACACCCTATCGTTAGGGTTTCATTTGCCTTATTCATTCATCACATGCCAACACCCTATTCTTAGGGTTATCTCATTCACTAATCACATGGCAACACCCTACTCTTTAGGGTTTCCATTATCTCATCTGTTTGATTGCAATTCAGATCACAATACGGTATCATTCTGCAACTAGAAAAGCAGTATAATTCAAATCATTGTAATTACTGAGTAATGTTTATATCCTGCATGCAGACAGATTAAAATTCATAAATATTCCAAACTCAAATCAATTTTGGCACAAACATACTGAATTTCCTGTAATTGAACATCTTATTACACCGATAAGTGTAATTTACTTCACATATAATAAACCATCTGTACTATTTATCGATTATCTGAAATTTCTCAAAGTACGTGCATATTAACCAAATTCCTGGTTTATACACCACATAACTCAATTAAGAGTTATTTACGTATCATATCTCAAATATTTAATAGTACTTGAGAATTTCTGATAATATCTCAGAGAAACGATTCATGTAAATTTTAAGTCACTCACATTAACATAACAGGAAGCATGCAATTTGGTTTATTTACATATTTTAATGCTATCTTACTATCTTGAAATCATGCACCTAATGGTTTACCAAAATTGCATTGCCTGGGTTTATATTCAAACTGAGCCATTATCAGTTGTGCATTACTAAACTCAACATTCACATTAAGCAAACTCTATAAGACTTAAATGTTCTTCCAAACTTTCGCTGAGATGCATAACATATGCTCTCAGCATGTCCTTAAGAGTTTGAATGGTTCTCTCGGACTGACCATCCGTATGCGAGTAAAAAGGTTGTACTGAACTTTATCTTTGTGCCCAAAGCACGATGCAACTGTTTCCACAACCTAGATGTGAACTTAGGATCTCAATAAGATATGATTGAAACTGGATTACCAGGCAATCTAACTATTTCATCCATGTATATCTTAGTTATGTATCAAGACATCAAAGGTTGACTTAATATGAAGAAAGTGAGCAGACTAAATTAATCTATCCACAATCATTCATATCAAATCACAACCTCTAGGTGTCCTGGGTAATCTTACCACAAAATCCATTGTGATAAATTCCCATTCCTATTCAGGCATAGAAAAAAGATTACAAGGTAGTTATAGATTTCTAGGGTTCAGCCTTAACCTACTGGTACACACTACTTCTAACCACGTACTCAGTTACATCCTTCTGCATATCTGACCATCCATTTCAATTTCTTGGATTTCATATACATCTTAGTGTCTTTCTGAAAACATAGCATACATCAATACATGCACTTCCATAAAAATCTTTTCTTTCGGCCTTTTCCCCTTAAAAGAATTTTACTCTATCTCGAGGTACATATAACATGTCATGTTAATACAACACCTTATTATCATAAAAACTTAAACTCTAGTCTCTTTTCCTCCTATCAGGTCATGCATGGTTTGGCTTAAGTCACTATCACCCTTTTATAGTTTCTTGATTTGATCATAAAAAGTAAGCTTAACTTACATCTGTACAATCAAATCACTTTGTGCTGTCACCCCTAAGTCTAGGTTCAACTCTCACATTTCTACTAACAGGTCTCTATTGAAACCTGTCATAGAGAATGCATTGGCTGTTGAACTTGACTTTCTGCTAGAAACATCATCCACCACATTCTCTTTACCAGGGTGATAATCTATTGTCACATCATAAAGATAGTGACACCATATCTTAAAAACATGAACTACACCAACTTTCTGCAGATCATATATCGGATAATACTCCGATTTCTATGCTACTTACTTATTGTTACATTTTAGGTTTATGTCTTACTCATTCCTCTAAATCATCTCATGTTGTTCATGTACCGATCAGGTTATCTTCTTCAAAACCCTAGATCATTATCAAAGCCAGTTTACTTTTCATAGAACAAATCTCAAGATCTTTATTTAACAAAGATATTGGTATACAAGGTTACATCACTAATGATATCCTTTAAACTACTTCAACCCTAATCATCCTAGGGTTTTGGTTTAAATAAATATCATATCATTATTGTATGTATGTGTGATCGATCATATAGATCAAATTGAGTTGCTTGGGGCAATAACATATTAACCCAGCATTCAACTTTAATTACATTAGCTGAAAATTCAGTTTTCATAATAGTTTCTGTAATTCGTTTATCAAACTGTAAACAGAAACTCCAAAAATTTTGAAAATTTTATATGTTGTACCTAATGAAGTTTTAGACCTCCAGTAAAAATTTCAGGTCATTTCAAGTTACCAATAATTAATTAAAAATCAAACAGTGCGCTGCTATATAGCAGTCTGCAGCAGATTCGGTCGAGTTGCAACTCGACCGACACCTTACTGTAGAGATCAAACGTCATCCAAAAATTACGCCAAATTAATAGAGTGTCTAAAATTTGTGATTTTCAAACATAGTTAAAATTTGAGATCAATTGGATATACCAATAAAAAGATAAAATTCAATTGCTACACTGCTATATCATTCTAGAAAATGTGATCGGTCGAGTTTGATACTCAGCCGATAAACTGGTCAGAACATTCTTCAAAATTTCTGATATCTTCCAATGTTGCTCACATTATATATATCCAACTCATATCCAAATTGGAGCTAAATCAAAGTTACACATAAAATACTAAAAATCATCTAGTGAGACATTCTATTTATCAAATTCTGTATTCATGTGTTATTTGAATCCTAATTTGGGCCAATTAGGGTCTATGCTTCTCAAACCCTAATTTTCAAGATAAAAGAACTTTTAGACTTCTATTCATATTTTACTTGTTAATAGGAGTCATTAGATCCCAGTAACGCATCCTGCCAGCCGGACCAGGCCGAACCTGTAGTCCTGAAGCCAAGAGCTACTCGGGATTAATCAACCCCTATTAACCTTAAACATGTGGAAAGAATATCCACTTAGGGCAAACTCAATTAAATATAATTTCGGGTCTACTTTAATACAAAGAAAACAAACATTAAACAATTCACTTCATGTCACAACAATATAAAAGAATCATACTCATTGTACAAACTGAAAATCTAAATTCATGCATATAAGAGCATTTCTAATGATCTTTAAACAATAAGCAATATAAAGTAGGAGTTATATCACATCCTATATTTAATCTCTTACTCCTACATTAATTTCTGATCTCTTAACCCTAAGATTTCTAGGGTTTTCTCTCTAGCCTATCCTTCCTCTGCATACCTGGCCAGGGCATCCAGAGAAGAACAGACAGAGTAGCTTGATACTGGTCAATCTAAGTATTCAGACACCTGGCCAGGGTATCTAAACACTCAGACTTTCCAGAGCTAAAACACATCAACTATTGTTTGCCTTACTTATAACTTTATCTTTTGATCTTAATGATTCTTATCGACTCAACTTAAGCTCATTACTTGATTCTCGTGACCACATCCTCTTCCTGCTATCTGCAATAGTATAACAGAACATTTCCTGTTATAAAATCACAGTTAGAAGAAAGACACCTAAGTCCTAATCCTATTGGTCTCTTATCGTCCCCTGACCTGGACTCTGAGTAACTATGTACTCAACCTAGGCTCTGATACCAAGAATTGTCACGCCCCAATCTCACATTAACCACAAACCACGAGATTAAGACGCGACAGGATGGGATTTACACATAAGCCAACCACTCTTCACCTTTTAAGACTTTTTAAAGAGATTAATAGGATAATCTGATTTAAGCTGTAAAATGAAACTAAACAAATTTGCGGAAGCATCTTTATTAACTGAATAGCAATATACACAGAATCTACAACATATTACATTATCTGACATAAGATAAAGCATAACAGTTAATTTACATCTTTATACACATTCCACATACACACTCTCTCTCACCCACACCATGTCCCAAGGATCGAGGGGAAAGGACTAAGAGACCTCTAACTACTAACTACGAACCTTCTATCGACTAGGCGTATGGATAAATCAATCCTTCTGATTTCTTGCTGCTGAAGATAACCTGAAAATGTTTTGAGTAGAGGTATGAGCCTACTCGCTCAGTGAATAGTATTTCACTTAGCTATCACTAAACAACTCATCAGGTTTATAATATTGAAATTAAACATAAATGCAGAACTAAGCAAGGCAATTCTAAATACATAACAAATATACAGTTAATAACCACATTCTAAATCATCAACAGGTAATTCAGGTAAATGAACAGTTATATAAATTTACTGTGAACCTACATGATTATTTATTCATTTTATTATGCCCTAAATATATGCAGTGTACTCTGCATATAAAGATCCGCAACAAGTCCATGCTACGGTCCCACCGTACAAGACTTAGCGACACACCCGGGAAATGCTAAGTCTGACGCCAGCCCTGCTCTGCTCAGGACCCCTGGCTCTCCGGCCAGAACATAGGCTCTACGGCCTCAATGCACAACCACGTGTGCTCCCGACTCCTCCTTAAACCGGAGTACACCGGCGGAGAGTCACAGGGTTACCTTCGTGACACACGCACGAATGATGTTAGATAACCAAGTTTTCTTTTTGTTTTTCCCAGTGCCATCGTGACACACGCACGATTATTGTTAGACACTGCCTTTCTTTCTATCCTCGTGCCACCAGAATTACTCAACCGGTTGATGTTGGACACGAGTTTCACCCCTAAGTAACAGACCTTCCTTTAGGGGTTCTACGGTGTTAGGGCACTTAGGTCTATACTTAATTAACAATTAAACATTTAAACAAGAATATCACATTTCATGCATTTTGCACGATCTAAACATCACAAAAGCACATATATGTATTTATCATAAATAAACATGATTCAGAATCATTCATCCAGTTTCAATGCTAAACATCTATATTTGAAATCAGTTAATACATTACAACATTAATACAGGAAATTTCATCATTTCACTAAGCATATCAGGTATTTCAAGTTCCAATGAAACTAACATACTCTATTGTCTGTACTACACAGTTTAGAAGTTATACTAACTGATACAGATACAATTTAACATTTAAATTGAGTTAAATAATGATTACTAAATGAACTACTACTCACCCACTTCGGTGTGTTCGTATACACCGAAAAACGTCCACAACCATGCCTAATTCTGCCCTTTACAGCAGAGTGCACGCCGTGCACCTGAGCTGTACGCCGTGCACCTTCAATGCACCCTTATTCTACTTTTCTGCAACCTTGCACGCCGTGCAAACTGATTTGCACGCCGTGCACCTGGGCAGAAACTCGTTCCGCTATCTGTAACTTTGCACGCCGTGCAAACTGAGTTGCACGCCGTGCACCTGCACAGAAACGGAAATCTCATTGTAGATGAACTCGATTTAGCACCTAATTAAGGCTATAGTCTACAGATTCTAGATTTGGAATCTCAATCAAAAGCCAAAGCTACCTTTCTTTGGTGTCTCATGCGTCCAGGGCCGGATTCTAGACGATTTCGGATCGTCTTCTACCTCTGGTCTTTTCCAGTTTACGAACCTGCTGCAACAGCAGCTTCACGCACAACCGGAAATCTTGGCTACGGGCTGAATCGAAGCTAGGTGGTTGCAGATTCGTGATCTGAACTTCAAGCCGAGCTTGAGGGTGTCGATTTCATGTTGTTCTTCATGCCCAAACGGGCTCCCTTAGCCGGAGCCGTGCAGCAGTTGCTGGCTGGCCTTGCTGCTAGGGGCGCCGCCCTAGCAGGTTGGGCGGGCTGCGGCTGACAAGGAAGAAGAAGGGAAGGGAAGAAGAAGAAAGGAAGGAGAAGGAGAGGCCGGCGCCGTTGAATCGAGGTCAGGGAATCCAAATCGCCCAAATCCCCCCCCTTACTCTGCTCTGTCGGCACTAAGTGCCGTTTCCCCTGTTCTATCGGGTGGGAAAGAACGAAGGAGAGACAAGGGTCGGTTCACGGAGGGGCCGGAATACAAATTACCCAGCAAAGATCAAAAATTACCACTAGGTCCCTGAACACTCAAATGTCCATATCTTTTAACTCGGAAGTCGGTTTCGGGTGATTTTTCTTGCAAACTTTCAAGCACGAGATTCTCTATCATCCCAGGGCATAAAATCATGTTAACTAGCTTGTCACATCAGGTCAAAACACTAATTGCAACATTGAGTATTCAACTCAACCTAATTAACTAATTAATCAACATTGATATCATTAGTCGCCTTAGGTGATTCAAACTCAACTATTGATTCATGACTTAGCTTATCTTGGTTATTAGCTAATCACAACTGGTCAAATGCACAAATTGCATCTTGAGTACTTTATTCAATTTGATTAAATTAATGATGCACTAAGCGATGTGCTTACTGGTTAATCATGGAGTGGGTCATAACAATCTCCCTCCCTTATAAGAATTTCTTCCCGAAATTCCTAAAAGAGAAAAGGAAACTTGTTACGCATATCTAACCCAAAACTTCTCATGTGGCTTCCTGTAGGTTGTAGTTTCTCCTCAAAACCTTCTCTAAAGGTATCTCACGATTCTTGAGTTTCTTGATCCTCTGATCAACTATTTGTATTGGTCCCTCAACATAGGACACATCAGATCTAATTCCAGATCAACCCACAAAACATTGTCTTGTTATAGCAGTATCTCACTATATGGTAATTACCAAAAAAATTATTATACTATTCATGCAAACAAACTAAAATTCTTAAATAAACAGAATGCATGTCTATTTGGTATTAAAATTAAATCATGCAATTTAACTGTTAAACATCACTACATATCATACTGAGAATTGATATCAAAAATACTTGATTCATCGTACACCCTATCCTTAGGGTTTCATTTGCCTTATTCATTCATCACATGCCAACACCCTATTCTTAGGGTTATCTCATTCACTAATCACATGGCAACACCCTACTCTTTAGGGTTTCCATTATCTCATCTGTTTGATTGCAATTCAGATCACAATACAGTATCATTCTGCAACTAGAAAAGCAGTATAATTCAAATCATTGTAATTACTGAGTAATGTTTATATCCTGCATGCAGACAGATTAAAATTCATAAATATTCCAAACTCAAATCAATTTTGGCACAAACATACTGAATTTCCTGTAATTGAACATCTTATTACACCGATAAGTGTAATTTACTTCACATATAATAAACCATCTGTACTATTTATCGATTATCTGAAATTTCTCAAAGTACGTGCATATTAACCAAATTCCTGGTTTATACACCACATAACTCAATTAAGAGTTATTTACGTATCATATCTCAAATATTTAATAGTACTTGAGAATTTCTGATAATATCTCAGAGAAACGATTCATGTAAATTTTAAGTCACTCACATTAACATAACAGGAAGCATGCAATTTGGTTTATTTACATATTTTAATGCTATCTTACTATCTTGAAATCATGCACCTAATGGTTTACCAAAATTGCATTGCCTGGGTTTATATTCAAACCGAGCCATTATCAGTTGTGCATTACTAAACTCAACATTCACATTAAGCAAACTCTATAAGACTTAAATGTTCTTCCAAACTTTTGCTGAGATGCATAACATATGCTCTCAGCATGTCCTTAAGAGTTTGAACGGTTCTCTCGGACTGACCATCCGTATGCGAGTAAAAAGGTTGTACTGAACTTTATCTTTGTGCCCAAAGCACGATGCAACTGTTTCCACAACCTAGATGTGAACTTAGGATCTCAATAAGATATGATTGAAACTGGATTACCAGGCAATCTAACTATTTCATCCATGTATATCTTAGTTATGTATCAAGACATCAAAGGTTGACTTAATATGAAGAAAGTGAGCAGACTAAATTAATCTATCCACAATCATTCATATCAAATCACAACCTCTAGGTGTCCTGGGTAATCTTACCACAAAATCCATTGTGATAAATTCCCATTCCTATTCAGGCATAGAAAAAAGATTACAAGGTAGTTATAGATTTCTAGGGTTCAGCCTTAACCTACTGGTACACACTACTTCTAACCACGTACTCAGTTACATCCTTCTGCATATCTGACCATCCATTTCAATTTCTTGGATTTCATATACATCTTAGTGTCTTTCTGAAAACATAGCATACATCAATACATGCACTTCCATAAAAATCTTTTCTTTCGGCCTTTTCCCCTTAAAAGAATTTTACTCTATCTCGAGGTACACATAACATGTCATGTTAATACAACACCTTATTATCATAAAAACTTAAACTCTAGTCTCTTTTCCTCCTATCAGGTCATGCATGGTTTGGCTTAAGTCACTATCACCCTTTTATAGTTTCTTGATTTGATCACAAAAAGTAAGCTTAACTTACATCTGTACAATCAAATCACTTTGTGCTGTCACCCCTAAGTCTAGGTTCAACTCTCACATTTCTACTAACAGGTCTCTATTGAAACCTGTCATAGAGAATGCATTGGCTGTTGAACTTGACTTTCTGCTAGAAACATCATCCACCACATTCTCTTTACCAGGGTGATAATCTATTGTCACATCATAAAGATAGTGACACCATATCTTAAAAACATGAACTACACCAACTTTCTGCAGATCATATATCGGATAATACTCCGATTTCTATGCTACTTACTTATTGTTACATTTTAGGTTTATGTCTTACTCATTCCTCTAAATCATCTCATGTTGTTCATGTACCGATCAGGTTATCTTCTTCAAAACCCTAGATCATTATCAAAGCCAGTTTACTTTTCATAGAACAAATCTCAAGATCTTTATTTAACAAAGATATTGGTATACAAGGTTACATCACTAATGATATCCTTTAAACTACTTCAACCCTAATCATCCTAGGGTTTTGGTTTAAATCAATATCATAGCATTATTGTATGTATGTGTGATCGATCATATAGATCAAATTGAGTTGCTTGGGGCAATAACATATTAACCCAGCATTCAACTTTAATTACATTAGCTGAAAATTCAGTTTTCATAATAGTTTCTGTAATTCGTTTATCAAACTGTAAACAGTAACTCCAAAAATTTTGAAAATTTTATATGTTGTACCTAATGAAGTTTTAGACCTCCAGTAAAAATTTCAGGTCATTTCAAGTTACCAATAATTAATTAAAAATCAAACAGTGCGCTGCTATATAGCAGTCTGCAGCAGATTCGGTCGAGTTGCAACTCGACCGACACCTTACTGTAGAGATCAAACGTCATCCAAAAATTACGCCAAATTAATAGAGTGTCTAAAATTTGTGATTTTCAAACATAGTTAAAATTTGAGATCAATTGGATATACCAATAAAAAGATAAAATTCAATTGCTACACTGCTATATCATTCAGAAAATGTGATCGGTCGAGTTTGATACTCAGCCGATAAACTGGTCAGAACATTCTTCAAAAATTCTGATATCTTCCAATGTTGCTCACATTATATATATCCAACTCATATCCAAATTGGAGCTAAATCAAAGTTACACATAAAATACTAAAAATCATCTAGTGAGACATTCTATTTATCAAATTCTGTATTCATGTGTTATTTGAATCCTAATTTGGGCCAATTAGGGTCTATGCTTCTCAAACCCTAATTTTCAAGATAAAAGAACTTTTAGACTTCTATTCATATTTATTTGTTAATAGGAGTCATTAGATCCCAGTAACGCATCCTGCCAGCCGGACCAGGCCGAACCTGTAGTCCTGAAGCCAAGAGCTACTCGGGATTAATCAACCCCTATTAACCTTAAACATGTGGAAAGAATATCCACTTAGGGCAAACTCAATTAAATATAATTTCGGGTCTACTTTAATACAAAGAAAATAAACATTAAACAATTCACTTCATGTCACAACAATATAAAAGAATCATACTCATTGTACAAACTGAAAATCTAAATTCATGCATATAAGAGCATTTCTAATGATCTTTAAACAATAAGCAATATAAAGTAGGAGTTATATCACATCCTATATTTAATCTCTTACTCCTACATTAATTTCTGATCTCTTAACCCTAAGATTTCTAGGGTTTTCTCTCTAGCCTATCCTTCCTCTGCATACCTGGCCAGGGCATCCAGAGAAGAACAGACAGAGTAGCTTGATACTGGTCAATCTAAGTATTCAGACACCTGGCCAGGGTATCTAAACACTCAGACTTTCCAGAGCTAAAACACATCAACTATTGTTTGCCTTACTTATAACTTTATCTTTTGATCTTAATGATTCTTATCGACTCAACTTAAGCTCATTACTTGATTCTCGTGACCACATCCTCTTCCTGCTATCTGCAATAGTATAACAGAACATTTCCTGTTATAAAATCACAGTTAGAAGAAAGACACCTAAGTCCTAATCCTATTGGTCTCTTATCGTCCCCTGACCTGGACTCTGAGTAACTATGTACTCAACCTAGGCTCTGATACCAAGAATTGTCACGCCCCAATCTCACATTAACCACAAACCACGAGATTAAGACGCGACAGGATGGGATTTACACATAAGCCAACCACTCTTCACCTTTTAAGACTTTTTAAAGAGATTAATAGGATAATCTGATTTAAGCTGTAAAATGAAACTAAACAAATTTGCGGAAGCATCTTTATTAACTGAATAGCAATATACACAGAATCTACAACATATTACATTATCTGACATAAGATAAAGCATAACAGTTAATTTACATCTTTATACACATTCCACATACACACTCTCTCTCACCCACACCATGTCCCAAGGATCGAGGGGAAAGGACTAAGAGACCTCTAACTACTAACTACGAACCTTCTATCGACTAGGCGTATGGATAAATCAATCCTTCTGATTTCTTGCTGCTGAAGATAACCTGAAAATGTTTTGAGTAGAGGTATGAGCCTACTCGCTCAGTGAATAGTATTTCACTTAGCTATCACTAAACAACTCATCAGGTTTATAATATTGAAATTAAACATAAATGCAGAACTAAGCAAGGCAATTCTAAATACATAACAAATATACAGTTAATAACCACATTCTAAATCATCAACAGGTAATTCAGGTAAATGAACAGTTATATAAATTTACTGTGAACCTACATGATTATTTATTCATTTTATTATGCCCTAAATATATGCAGTGTACTCTGCATATAAAGATCCGCAACAAGTCCATGCTACGGTCCCACCGTACAAGACTTAGCGACACACCCGGGAAATGCTAAGTCTGACGCCAGCCCTGCTCTGCTACAGGACCCCTGGCTCTCCGGCCAGAACATAGGCTCTACGGCCTCAATGCACAACCACGTGTGCTCCCGACTCCTCCTTAAACCGGAGTACACCGGCGGAGAGTCACAGGGTTACCTTCGTGACACACGCACGAATGATGTTAGATAACCAAGTTTTCTTTTTGTTTTTCCCAGTGCCATCGTGACACACGCACGATTATTGTTAGACACTGCCTTTCTTTCTATCCTCGTGCCACCAGAATTACTCAACCGGTTGATGTTGGACACGAGTTTCACCCCTAAGTAACATACCTTCCTTTAGGGGTTCTACGGTGTTAGGGCACTTAGGTCTATACTTAATTAACAATTAAACATTTAAACAAGAATATCACATTTCATGCATTTTGCACGATCTAAACATCACAAAAGCACATATATGTATTTATCATAAATAAACATGATTCAGAATCATTCATCCAGTTTCAATGCTAAACATCTATATTTGAAATCAGTTAATACATTGCAACATTAATACAGGAAATTTCATCATTTCACTAAGCATATCAGGTATTTCAAGTTCCAATGAAACTAACATACTCTATTGTCTGTACTACACAGTTTAGAAGTTATACTAACTGATACAGATACAATTTAACATTTAAATTGAGTTAAATAATGATTACTAAATGAACTACTACTCACCCACTTCGGTGTGTTCGTATACACCGAAAAACGTCCACAACCATGCCTAATTCTGCCCTTTACAGCAGAGTGCACGCCGTGCACCTGAGCTGTACGCCGTGCACCTTCAATGCACCCTTATTCTACTTTTCTGCAACCTTGCACGCCGTGCAAACTGATTTGCACGCCGTGCACCTGGGCAGAAACTCGTTCCGCTATCTGTAACTTTGCACGCCGTGCAAACTGAGTTGCACGCCGTGCACCTGCACAGAAACGGAAATCTCATTGTAGATGAACTCGATTTAGCACCTAATTAAGGCTATCGTCTACAGATTCTAGATTTGGAATCTCAATCAAAAGCCAAAGCTACCTTTCTTTGGTGTCTCATGCGTCCAGGGCCGGATTCTAGACGATTTCGGATCGTCTTCTACCTCTGGTCTTTTCCAGTTTACGAACCTGCTGCAACAGCAGCTTCACGCACAACCGGAAATCTTGGCTACGGGCTGAATCGAAGCTAGGTGGTTGCAGATTCGTGATCTGAACTTCAAGCCGAGCTTGAGGGTGTCGATTTCATGTTGTTCTTCACGCCCAAACGGGCTCCCTTAGCCGGAGCCGTGCAGCAGTTGCTGGCTGGCCTTGCTGCTAGGGGCGCCGCCCTAGCAGGTTGGGCGGGCTGCGGCTGACAAGGAAGAAGAAGGGAAGGGAAGAAGAAGAAAGGAAGGAGAAGGAGAGGCCGGCGCCGTTGAATCGAGGTCAGGGAATCCAAATCGCCCAAATCCCCCCCCCCCTTACTCTGCTCTGTCGGCACTAAGTGCCGTTTCCCCTGTTCTATCGGGTGGGAAAGAACGAAGGAGAGACAAGGGTCGGTTCACGGAGGGGCCGGAATACAAATTACCCAGCAAAGATCAAAAATTACCACTAGGTCCCTGAACACTCAAATGTCCATATCTTTTAACTCGGAAGTCGGTTTCGGGTGATTTTTCTTGCAAACTTTCAAGCACGAGATTCTCTATCATCCCAGGGCATAAAATCATGTTAACTAGCTTGTCACATCAGGTCAAAACACTAATTGCAACATTGAGTATTCAACTCAACCTAATTAACTAATTAATCAACATTGATATCATTAGTCGCCTTAGGTGATTCAAACTCAACTATTGATTCATGACTTAGCTTATCTTGGTTATTAGCTAATCACAACTGGTCAAATGCACAAATTGCATCTTGAGTACTTTATTCAATTTGATTAAATTAATGATGCACTAAGCGATGTGCTTACTGGTTAATCATGGAGTGGGTCATAACAATCTCCCTCCCTTATAAGAATTTCTTCCCGAAATTCCTAAAAGAGAAAAGGAAACTTGTTACGCATATCTAACCCAAAACTTCTCATGTGGCTTCCTGTAGGTTGTAGTTTCTCCTCAAAACCTTCTCTAAGGGTATCTCACGATTCTTGAGTTTCTTGATCCTCTGATCAACTATTTGTATTGGTCCCTCAACATAGGACACATCAGATCTAATTCCAGATCAACCCACAAAACATTGTCTTGTTATAGCAGTATCTCACTATATGGTAATTACCAAAAAAATTATTATACTATTCATGCAAACAAACTAAAATTCTTAAATAAACAGAATGCATGTCTATTTGGTATTAAAATTAAATCATGCAATTTAACTGTTAAACATCACTACATATCATACTGAGAATTGATATCAAAAATACTTGATTCATCGTACACCCTATCCTTAGGGTTTCATTTGCCTTATTCATTCATCACATGCCAACACCCTATTCTTAGGGTTATCTCATTCACTAATCACATGGCAACACCCTACTCTTTAGGGTTTCCATTATCTCATCTGTTTGATTGCAATTCAGATCACAATACGGTATCATTCTGCAACTAGAAAAGCAGTATAATTCAAATCATTGTAATTACTGAGTAATGTTTATATCCTGCATGCAGACAGATTAAAATTCATAAATATTTCAAACTCAAATCAATTTTGGCACAAACATACTGAATTTCCTGTAATTGAACATCTTATTACACCGATAAGTGTAATTTACTTCACATATAATAAACCATCTGTACTATTTATCGATTATCTGAAATTTCTCAAAGTACGTGCATATTAACCAAATTCCTGGTTTATACACCACATAACTCAATTAAGAGTTATTTACGTATCATATCTCAAATATTTAATAGTACTTGAGAATTTCTGATAATATCTCAGAGAAACGATTCATGTAAATTTTAAGTCACTCACATTAACATAACAGGAAGCATGCAATTTGGTTTATTTACATATTTTAATGCTATCTTACTATCTTGAAATCATGCACCTAATGGTTTACCAAAATTGCATTGCCTGGGTTTATATTCAAACCGAGCCATTATCAGTTGTGCATTACTAAACTCAACATTCACATTAAGCAAACTCTATAAGACTTAAATGTTCTTCCAAACTTTCGCTGAGATGCATAACATATGCTCTCAGCATGTCCTTAAGAGTTTGAACGGTTCTCTCGGACTGACCATCCGTATGCGAGTAAAAAGGTTGTACTGAACTTTATCTTTGTGCCCAAAGCACGATGCAACTGTTTCCACAACCTAGATGTGAACTTAGGATCTCAATAAGATATGATTGAAACTGGATTACCAGGCAATCTAACTATTTCATCCATGTATATCTTAGTTATGTATCAAGACATCAAAGGTTGACTTAATATGAAGAAAGTGAGCAGACTAAATTAATCTATCCACAATCATTCATATCAAATCACAACCTCTAGGTGTCCTGGGTAATCTTACCACAAAATCCATTGTGATAAATTCCCATTCCTATTCAGGCATAGAAAAAAGATTACAAGGTAGTTATAGATTTCTAGGGTTCAGCCTTAACCTACTGGTACACACTACTTCTAACCACGTACTCAGTTACATCCTTCTGCATATCTGACCATCCATTTCAATTTCTTGGATTTCATATACATCTTAGTGTCTTTCTGAAAACATAGCATACATCAATACATGCACTTCCATAAAAATCTTTTCTTTCGGCCTTTTCCCCTTAAAAGAATTTTACTCTATCTCGAGGTACACATAACATGTCATGTTAATACAACACCTTATTATCATAAAAACTTAAACTCTAGTCTCTTTTCCTCCTATCAGGTCATGCATGGTTTGGCTTAAGTCACTATCACCCTTTTATAGTTTCTTGATTTGATCACAAAAAGTAAGCTTAACTTACATCTGTACAATCAAATCACTTTGTGCTGTCACCCCTAAGTCTAGGTTCAACTCTCACATTTCTACTAACAGGTCTCTATTGAAACCTGTCATAGAGAATGCATTGGCTGTTGAACTTGACTTTCTGCTAGAAACATCATCCACCACATTCTCTTTACCAGGGTGATAATCTATTGTCACATCATAAAGATAGTGACACCATATCTTAAAAACATGAACTACACCAACTTTCTGCAGATCATATATCGGATAATACTCCGATTTCTATGCTACTTACTTATTGTTACATTTTAGGTTTATGTCTTACTCATTCCTCTAAATCATCTCATGTTGTTCATGTACCGATCAGGTTATCTTCTTCAAAACCCTAGATCATTATCAAAGCCAGTTTACTTTTCATAGAACAAATCTCAAGATCTTTATTTAACAAAGATATTGGTATACAAGGTTACATCACTAATGATATCCTTTAAACTACTTCAACCCTAATCATCCTAGGGTTTTGGTTTAAATCAATATCATAGCATTATTATATGTATGTGTGATCGATCATATAGATCAAATTGAGTTGCTTGGGGCAATAACATATTAACCCAGCATTCAACTTTAATTACATTAGCTGAAAATTCAGTTTTCATAATAGTTTCTGTAATTCGTTTATCAAACTGTAAACAGAAACTCCAAAAATTTTGAAAATTTTATATGTTGTACCTAATGAAGTTTTAGACCTCCAGTAAAAATTTCAGGGCATTTCAAGTTACCAATAATTAATTAAAAATCAAACAGTGCGCTGCTATATAGCAGTCTGCAGCAGATTCGGTCGAGTTGCAACTCGACCGACACCTTACTGTAGAGATCAAACGTCATCCAAAAATTACGCCAAATTAATAGAGTGTCTAAAATTTGTGATTTTCAAACATAGTTAAAATTTGAGATCAATTGGATATACCAATAAAAAGATAAAATTCAATTGCTACACTGCTATATCATTCAGAAAATGTGATCGGTCGAGTTTGATACTCAGCCGATAAACTGGTCAGAACATTCTTCAAAAATTCTGATATCTTCCAATGTTGCTCACATTATATATATCCAACTCATATCCAAATTGGAGCTAAATCAAAGTTACACATAAAATACTAAAAATCATCTAGTGAGACATTCTATTTATCAAATTCTGTATTCATGTGTTATTTGAATCCTAATTTGGGCCAATTAGGGTCTATGCTTCTCAAACCCTAATTTTCAAGATAAAAGAACTTTTAGACTTCTATTCATATTTATTTGTTAATAGGAGTCATTAGATCCCAGTAACGCATCCTGCCAGCCGGACCAGGCCGAACCTGTAGTCCTGAAGCCAAGAGCTACTCGGGATTAATCAACCCCTATTAACCTTAAACATGTGGAAAGAATATCCACTTAGGGCAAACTCAATTAAATATAATTTCGGGTCTACTTTAATACAAAGAAAATAAACATTAAACAATTCACTTCATGTCACAACAATATAAAAGAATCATACTCATTGTACAAACTGAAAATCTAAATTCATGCATATAAGAGCATTTCTAATGATCTTTAAACAATAAGCAATATAAAGTAGGAGTTATATCACATCCTATATTTAATCTCTTACTCCTACATTAATTTCTGATCTCTTAACCCTAAGATTTCTAGGGTTTTCTCTCTAGCCTATCCTTCCTCTGCATACCTGGCCAGGGCATCCAGAGAAGAACAGACAGAGTAGCTTGATACTGGTCAATCTAAGTATTCAGACACCTGGCCAGGGTATCTAAACACTCAGACTTTCCAGAGCTAAAACACATCAACTATTGTTTGCCTTACTTATAACTTTATCTTTTGATCTTAATGATTCTTATCGACTCAACTTAAGCTCATTACTTGATTCTCGTGACCACATCCTCTTCCTGCTATCTGCAATAGTATAACAGAACATTTCCTGTTATAAAATCACAGTTAGAAGAAAGACACCTAAGTCCTAATCCTATTGGTCTCTTATCGTCCCCTGACCTGGACTCTGAGTAACTATGTACTCAACCTAGGCTCTGATACCAAGAATTGTCACGCCCCAATCTCACATTAACCACAAACCACGAGATTAAGACGCGACAGGATGGGATTTACACATAAGCCAACCACTCTTCACCTTTTAAGACTTTTTAAAGAGATTAATAGGATAATCTGATTTAAGCTGTAAAATGAAACTAAACAAATTTGCGGAAGCATCTTTATTAACTGAATAGCAATATACACAGAATCTACAACATATTACATTATCTGACATAAGATAAAGCATAACAGTTAATTTACATCTTTATACACATTCCACATACACACTCTCTCTCACCCACACCATGTCCCAAGGATCGAGGGGAAAGGACTAAGAGACCTCTAACTACTAACTACGAACCTTCTATCGACTAGGCGTATGGATAAATCAATCCTTCTGATTTCTTGCTGCTGAAGATAACCTGAAAATGTTTTGAGTAGAGGTATGAGCCTACTCGCTCAGTGAATAGTATTTCACTTAGCTATCACTAAACAACTCATCAGGTTTATAATATTGAAATTAAACATAAATGCAGAACTAAGCAAGGCAATTCTAAATACATAACAAATATACAGTTAATAACCACATTCTAAATCATCAACAGGTAATTCAGGTAAATGAACAGTTATATAAATTTACTGTGAACCTACATGATTATTTATTCATTTTATTATGCCCTAAATATATGCAGTGTACTCTGCATATAAAGATCCGCAACAAGTCCATGCTACGGTCCCACCGTACAAGACTTAGCGACACACCCGGGAAATGCTAAGTCTGACGCCAGCCCTGCTCTGCTACAGGACCCCTGGCTCTCCGGCCAGAACATAGGCTCTACGGCCTCAATGCACAACCACGTGTGCTCCCGACTCCTCCTTAAACCGGAGTACACCGGCGGAGAGTCACAGGGTTACCTTCGTGACACACGCACGAATGATGTTAGATAACCAAGTTTTCTTTTTGTTTTTCCCAGTGCCATCGTGACACACGCACGATTATTGTTAGACACTGCCTTTCTTTCTATCCTCGTGCCACCAGAATTACTCAACCGGTTGATGTTGGACACGAGTTTCACCCCTAAGTAACATACCTTCCTTTAGGGGTTCTACGGTGTTAGGGCACTTAGGTCTATACTTAATTAACAATTAAACATTTAAACAAGAATATCACATTTCATGCATTTTGCACGATCTAAACATCACAAAAGCACATATATGTATTTATCATAAATAAACATGATTCAGAATCATTCATCCAGTTTCAATGCTAAACATCTATATTTGAAATCAGTTAATACATTGCAACATTAATACAGGAAATTTCATCATTTCACTAAGCATATCAGGTATTTCAAGTTCCAATGAAACTAACATACTCTATTGTCTGTACTACACAGTTTAGAAGTTATACTAACTGATACAGATACAATTTAACATTTAAATTGAGTTAAATAATGATTACTAAATGAACTACTACTCACCCACTTCGGTGTGTTCGTATACACCGAAAAACGTCCACAACCATGCCTAATTCTGCCCTTTACAGCAGAGTGCACGCCGTGCACCTGAGCTGTACGCCGTGCACCTTCAATGCACCCTTATTCTACTTTTCTGCAACCTTGCACGCCGTGCAAACTGATTTGCACGCCGTGCACCTGGGCAGAAACTCGTTCCGCTATCTGTAACTTTACACGCCGTGCAAACTGAGTTGCACGCCGTGCACCTGCACAGAAACGGAAATCTCATTGTAGATGAACTCGATTTAGCACCTAATTAAGGCTATCGTCTACAGATTCTAGATTTGGAATCTCAATCAAAAGCCAAAGCTACCTTTCTTTGGTGTCTCATGCGTCCAGGGCCGGATTCTAGACGATTTCGGATCGTCTTCTACCTCTGGTCTTTTCCAGTTTACGAACCTGCTGCAACAGCAGCTTCACGCACAACCGGAAATCTTGGCTACGGGCTGAATCGAAGCTAGGTGGTTGCAGATTCGTGATCTGAACTTCAAGCCGAGCTTGAGGGTGTCGATTTCATGTTGTTCTTCACGCCCAAACGGGCTCCCTTAGCCGGAGCCGTGCAGCAGTTGCTGGCTGGCCTTGCTGCTAGGGGCGCCGCCCTAGCAGGTTGGGCGGGCTGCGGCTGACAAGGAAGAAGAAGGGAAGGGAAGAAGAAGAAAGGAAGGAGAAGGAGAGGCCGGCGCCGTTGAATCGAGGTCAGGGAATCCAAATCGCCCAAATCCCCCCCCCTTACTCTGCTCTGTCGGCACTAAGTGCCGTTTCCCCTGTTCTATCGGGTGGGAAAGAACGAAGGAGAGACAAGGGTCGGTTCACGGAGGGGCCGGAATACAAATTACCCAGCAAAGATCAAAAATTACCACTAGGTCCCTGAACACTCAAATGTCCATATCTTTTAACTCGGAAGTCGGTTTCGGGTGATTTTTCTTGCAAACTTTCAAGCACGAGATTCTCTATCATCCCAGGGCATAAAATCATGTTAACTAGCTTGTCACATCAGGTCAAAACACTAATTGCAACATTGAGTATTCAACTCAACCTAATTAACTAATTAATCAACATTGATATCATTAGTCGCCTTAGGTGATTCAAACTCAACTATTGATTCATGACTTAGCTTATCTTGGTTATTAGCTAATCACAACTGGTCAAATGCACAAATTGCATCTTGAGTACTTTATTCAATTTGATTAAATTAATGATGCACTAAGCGATGTGCTTACTGGTTAATCATGGAGTGGGTCATAACAATCTCCCTCCCTTATAAGAATTTCTTCCCGAAATTCCTAAAAGAGAAAAGGAAACTTGTTACGCATATCTAACCCAAAACTTCTCATGTGGCTTCCTGTAGGTTGTAGTTTCTCCTCAAAACCTTCTCTAAGGGTATCTCACGATTCTTGAGTTTCTTGATCCTCTGATCAACTATTTGTATTGGTCCCTCAACATAGGACACATCAGATCTAATTCCAGATCAACCCACAAAACATTGTCTTGTTATAGCAGTATCTCACTATATGGTAATTACCAAAAAAATTATTATACTATTCATGCAAACAAACTAAAATTCTTAAATAAACAGAATGCATGTCTATTTGGTATTAAAATTAAATCATGCAATTTAACTGTTAAACATCACTACATATCATACTGAGAATTGATATCAAAAATACTTGATTCATCGTACACCCTATCCTTAGGGTTTCATTTGCCTTATTCATTCATCACATTCCAACACCCTATTCTTAGGGTTATCTCATTCACTAATCACATGGCAACACCCTACTCTTTAGGGTTTCCATTATCTCATCTGTTTGATTGCAATTCAGATCACAATACGGTATCATTCTGCAACTAGAAAAGCAGTATAATTCAAATCATTGTAATTACTGAGTAATGTTTATATCCTGCATGCAGACAGATTAAAATTCATAAATATTTCAAACTCAAATCAATTTTGGCACAAACATACTGAATTTCCTGTAATTGAACATCTTATTACACCGATAAGTGTAATTTACTTCACATATAATAAACCATCTGTACTATTTATCGATTATCTGAAATTTCTCAAAGTACGTGCATATTAACCAAATTCCTGGTTTATACACCACATAACTCAATTAAGAGTTATTTACGTATCATATCTCAAATATTTAATAGTACTTGAGAATTTCTGATAATATCTCAGAGAAACGATTCATGTAAATTTTAAGTCACTCACATTAACATAACAGGAAGCATGCAATTTGGTTTATTTACATATTTTAATGCTATCTTACTATCTTGAAATCATGCACCTAATGGTTTACCAAAATTGCATTGCCTGGGTTTATATTCAAACCGAGCCATTATCAGTTGTGCATTACTAAACTCAACATTCACATTAAGCAAACTCTATAAGACTTAAATGTTCTTCCAAACTTTCGCTGAGATGCATAACATATGCTCTCAGCATGTCCTTAAGAGTTTGAACGGTTCTCTCGGACTGACCATCCGTATGCGAGTAAAAAGGTTGTACTGAACTTTATCTTTGTGCCCAAAGCACGATGCAACTGTTTCCACAACCTAGATGTGAACTTAGGATCTCAATAAGATATGATTGAAACTGGATTACCAGGCAATCTAACTATTTCATCCATGTATATCTTAGTTATGTATCAAGACATCAAAGGTTGACTTAATATGAAGAAAGTGAGCAGACTAAATTAATCTATCCACAATCATTCATATCAAATCACAACCTCTAGGTGTCCTGGGTAATCTTACCACAAAATCCATTGTGATAAATTCCCATTCCTATTCAGGCATAGAAAAAAGATTACAAGGTAGTTATAGATTTCTAGGGTTCAGCCTTAACCTACTGGTACACACTACTTCTAACCACGTACTCAGTTACATCCTTCTGCATATCTGACCATCCATTTCAATTTCTTGGATTTCATATACATCTTAGTGTCTTTCTGAAAACATAGCATACATCAATACATGCACTTCCATAAAAATCTTTTCTTTCGGCCTTTTCCCCTTAAAAGAATTTTACTCTATCTCGAGGTACACATAACATGTCATGTTAATACAACACCTTATTATCATAAAAACTTAAACTCTAGTCTCTTTTCCTCCTATCAGGTCATGCATGGTTTGGCTTAAGTCACTATCACCCTTTTATAGTTTCTTGATTTGATCACAAAAAGTAAGCTTAACTTACATCTGTACAATCAAATCACTTTGTGCTGTCACCCCTAAGTCTAGGTTCAACTCTCACATTTCTACTAACAGGTCTCTATTGAAACCTGTCATAGAGAATGCATTGGCTGTTGAACTTGACTTTCTGCTAGAAACATCATCCACCACATTCTCTTTACCAGGGTGATAATCTATTGTCACATCATAAAGATAGTGACACCATATCTTAAAAACATGAACTACACCAACTTTCTGCAGATCATATATCGGATAATACTCCGATTTCTATGCTACTTACTTATTGTTACATTTTAGGTTTATGTCTTACTCATTCCTCTAAATCATCTCATGTTGTTCATGTACCGATCAGGTTATCTTCTTCAAAACCCTAGATCATTATCAAAGCCAGTTTACTTTTCATAGAACAAATCTCAAGATCTTTATTTAACAAAGATATTGGTATACAAGGTTACATCACTAATGATATCCTTTAAACTACTTCAACCCTAATCATCCTAGGGTTTTGGTTTAAATCAATATCATAGCATTATTGTATGTATGTGTGATCGATCATATAGATCAAATTGAGTTGCTTGGGGCAATAACATATTAACCCAGCATTCAACTTTAATTACATTAGCTGAAAATTCAGTTTTCATAATAGTTTCTGTAATTCGTTTATCAAACTGTAAACAGTAACTCCAAAAATTTTGAAAATTTTATATGTTGTACCTAATGAAGTTTTAGACCTCCAGTAAAAATTTCAGGTCATTTCAAGTTACCAATAATTAATTAAAAATCAAACAGTGCGCTGCTATATAGCAGTCTGCAGCAGATTCGGTCGAGTTGCAACTCGACCGACACCTTACTGTAGAGATCAAACGTCATCCAAAAATTACGCCAAATTAATAGAGTGTCTAAAATTTGTGATTTTCAAACATAGTTAAAATTTGAGATCAATTGGATATACCAATAAAAAGATAAAATTCAATTGCTACACTGCTATATCATTCAGAAAATGTGATCGGTCGAGTTTGATACTCAGCCGATAAACTGGTCAGAACATTCTTCAAAAATTCTGATATCTTCCAATGTTGCTCACATTATATATATCCAACTCATATCCAAATTGGAGCTAAATCAAAGTTACACATAAAATACTAAAAATCATCTAGTGAGACATTCTATTTATCAAATTCTGTATTCATGTGTTATTTGAATCCTAATTTGGGCCAATTAGGGTCTATGCTTCTCAAACCCTAATTTTCAAGATAAAAGAACTTTTAGACTTCTATTCATATTTATTTGTTAATAGGAGTCATTAGATCCCAGTAACGCATCCTGCCAGCCGGACCAGGCCGAACCTGTAGTCCTGAAGCCAAGAGCTACTCGGGATTAATCAACCCCTATTAACCTTAAACATGTGGAAAGAATATCCACTTAGGGCAAACTCAATTAAATATAATTTCGGGTCTACTTTAATACAAAGAAAATAAACATTAAACAATTCACTTCATGTCACAACAATATAAAAGAATCATACTCATTGTACAAACTGAAAATCTAAATTCATGCATATAAGAGCATTTCTAATGATCTTTAAACAATAAGCAATATAAAGTAGGAGTTATATCACATCCTATATTTAATCTCTTACTCCTACATTAATTTCTGATCTCTTAACCCTAAGATTTCTAGGGTTTTCTCTCTAGCCTATCCTTCCTCTGCATACCTGGCCAGGGCATCCAGAGAAGAACAGACAGAGTAGCTTGATACTGGTCAATCTAAGTATTCAGACACCTGGCCAGGGTATCTAAACACTCAGACTTTCCAGAGCTAAAACACATCAACTATTGTTTGCCTTACTTATAACTTTATCTTTTGATCTTAATGATTCTTATCGACTCAACTTAAGCTCATTACTTGATTCTCGTGACCACATCCTCTTCCTGCTATCTGCAATAGTATAACAGAACATTTCCTGTTATAAAATCACAGTTAGAAGAAAGACACCTAAGTCCTAATCCTATTGGTCTCTTATCGTCCCCTGACCTGGACTCTGAGTAACTATGTACTCAACCTAGGCTCTGATACCAAGAATTGTCACGCCCCAATCTCACATTAACCACAAACCACGAGATTAAGACGCGACAGGATGGGATTTACACATAAGCCAACCACTCTTCACCTTTTAAGACTTTTTAAAGAGATTAATAGGATAATCTGATTTAAGCTGTAAAATGAAACTAAACAAATTTGCGGAAGCATCTTTATTAACTGAATAGCAATATACACAGAATCTACAACATATTACATTATCTGACATAAGATAAAGCATAACAGTTAATTTACATCTTTATACACATTCCACATACACACTCTCTCTCACCCACACCATGTCCCAAGGATCGAGGGGAAAGGACTAAGAGACCTCTAACTACTAACTACGAACCTTCTATCGACTAGGCGTATGGATAAATCAATCCTTCTGATTTCTTGCTGCTGAAGATAACCTGAAAATGTTTTGAGTAGAGGTATGAGCCTACTCGCTCAGTGAATAGTATTTCACTTAGCTATCACTAAACAACTCATCAGGTTTATAATATTGAAATTAAACATAAATGCAGAACTAAGCAAGGCAATTCTAAATACATAACAAATATACAGTTAATAACCACATTCTAAATCATCAACAGGTAATTCAGGTAAATGAACAGTTATATAAATTTACTGTGAACCTACATGATTATTTATTCATTTTATTATGCCCTAAATATATGCAGTGTACTCTGCATATAAAGATCCGCAACAAGTCCATGCTACGGTCCCACCGTACAAGACTTAGCGACACACCCGGGAAATGCTAAGTCTGACGCCAGCCCTGCTCTGCTACAGGACCCCTGGCTCTCCGGCCAGAACATAGGCTCTACGGCCTCAATGCACAACCACGTGTGCTCCCGACTCCTCCTTAAACCGGAGTACACCGGCGGAGAGTCACAGGGTTACCTTCGTGACACACGCACGAATGATGTTAGATAACCAAGTTTTCTTTTTGTTTTTCCCAGTGCCATCGTGACACACGCACGATTATTGTTAGACACTGCCTTTCTTTCTATCCTCGTGCCACCAGAATTACTCAACCGGTTGATGTTGGACACGAGTTTCACCCCTAAGTAACATACCTTCCTTTAGGGGTTCTACGGTGTTAGGGCACTTAGGTCTATACTTAATTAACAATTAAACATTTAAACAAGAATATCACATTTCATGCATTTTGCACGATCTAAACATCACAAAAGCACATATATGTATTTATCATAAATAAACATGATTCAGAATCATTCATCCAGTTTCAATGCTAAACATCTATATTTGAAATCAGTTAATACATTGCAACATTAATACAGGAAATTTCATCATTTCACTAAGCATATCAGGTATTTCAAGTTCCAATGAAACTAACATACTCTATTGTCTGTACTACACAGTTTAGAAGTTATACTAACTGATACAGATACAATTTAACATTTAAATTGAGTTAAATAATGATTACTAAATGAACTACTACTCACCCACTTCGGTGTGTTCGTATACACCGAAAAACGTCCACAACCATGCCTAATTCTGCCCTTTACAGCAGAGTGCACGCCGTGCACCTGAGCTGTACGCCGTGCACCTTCAATGCACCCTTATTCTACTTTTCTGCAACCTTGCACGCCGTGCAAACTGATTTGCACGCCGTGCACCTGGGCAGAAACTCGTTCCGCTATCTGTAACTTTGCACGCCGTGCAAACTGAGTTGCACGCCGTGCACCTGCACAGAAACGGAAATCTCATTGTAGATGAACTCGATTTAGCACCTAATTAAGGCTATCGTCTACAGATTCTAGATTTGGAATCTCAATCAAAAGCCAAAGCTACCTTTCTTTGGTGTCTCATGCGTCCAGGGCCGGATTCTAGACGATTTCGGATCGTCTTCTACCTCTGGTCTTTTCCAGTTTACGAACCTGCTGCAACAGCAGCTTCACGCACAACCGGAAATCTTGGCTACGGGCTGAATCGAAGCTAGGTGGTTGCAGATTCGTGATCTGAACTTCAAGCCGAGCTTGAGGGTGTCGATTTCATGTTGTTCTTCACGCCCAAACGGGCTCCCTTAGCCGGAGCCGTGCAGCAGTTGCTGGCTGGCCTTGCTGCTAGGGGCGCCGCCCTAGCAGGTTGGGCGGGCTGCGGCTGACAAGGAAGAAGAAGGGAAGGGAAGAAGAAGAAAGGAAGGAGAAGGAGAGGCCGGCGCCGTTGAATCGAGGTCAGGGAATCCAAATCGCCCAAATCCCCCCCCCCTTACTCTGCTCTGTCGGCACTAAGTGCCGTTTCCCCTGTTCTATCGGGTGGGAAAGAACGAAGGAGAGACAAGGGTCGGTTCACGGAGGGGCCGGAATACAAATTACCCAGCAAAGATCAAAAATTACCACTAGGTCCCTGAACACTCAAATGTCCATATCTTTTAACTCGGAAGTCGGTTTCGGGTGATTTTTCTTGCAAACTTTCAAGCACGAGATTCTCTATCATCCCAGGGCATAAAATCATGTTAACTAGCTTGTCACATCAGGTCAAAACACTAATTGCAACATTGAGTATTCAACTCAACCTAATTAACTAATTAATCAACATTGATATCATTAGTCGCCTTAGGTGATTCAAACTCAACTATTGATTCATGACTTAGCTTATCTTGGTTATTAGCTAATCACAACTGGTCAAATGCACAAATTGCATCTTGAGTACTTTATTCAATTTGATTAAATTAATGATGCACTAAGCGATGTGCTTACTGGTTAATCATGGAGTGGGTCATAACAATCTCCCTCCCTTATAAGAATTTCTTCCCGAAATTCCTAAAAGAGAAAAGGAAACTTGTTACGCATATCTAACCCAAAACTTCTCATGTGGCTTCCTGTAGGTTGTAGTTTCTCCTCAAAACCTTCTCTAAGGGTATCTCACGATTCTTGAGTTTCTTGATCCTCTGATCAACTATTTGTATTGGTCCCTCAACATAGGACACATCAGATCTAATTCCAGATCAACCCACAAAACATTGTCTTGTTATAGCAGTATCTCACTATATGGTAATTACCAAAAAAATTATTATACTATTCATGCAAACAAACTAAAATTCTTAAATAAACAGAATGCATGTCTATTTGGTATTAAAATTAAATCATGCAATTTAACTGTTAAACATCACTACATATCATACTGAGAATTGATATCAAAAATACTTGATTCATCGTACACCCTATCCTTAGGGTTTCATTTGCCTTATTCATTCATCACATTCCAACACCCTATTCTTAGGGTTATCTCATTCACTAATCACATGGCAACACCCTACTCTTTAGGGTTTCCATTATCTCATCTGTTTGATTGCAATTCAGATCACAATACGGTATCATTCTGCAACTAGAAAAGCAGTATAATTCAAATCATTGTAATTACTGAGTAATGTTTATATCCTGCATGCAGACAGATTAAAATTCATAAATATTTCAAACTCAAATCAATTTTGGCACAAACATACTGAATTTCCTGTAATTGAACATCTTATTACACCGATAAGTGTAATTTACTTCACATATAATAAACCATCTGTACTATTTATCGATTATCTGAAATTTCTCAAAGTACGTGCATATTAACCAAATTCCTGGTTTATACACCACATAACTCAATTAAGAGTTATTTACGTATCATATCTCAAATATTTAATAGTACTTGAGAATTTTTGATAATATCTCAGAGAAACGATTCATGTAAATTTTAAGTCACTCACATTAACATAACAGGAAGCATGCAATTTGGTTTATTTACATATTTTAATGCTATCTTACTATCTTGAAATCATGCACCTAATGGTTTACCAAAATTGCATTGCCTGGGTTTATATTCAAACCGAGCCATTATCAGTTGTGCATTACTAAACTCAACATTCACATTAAGCAAACTCTATAAGACTTAAATGTTCTTCCAAACTTTCGCTGAGATGCATAACATATGCTCTCAGCATGTCCTTAAGAGTTTGAACGGTTCTCTCGGACTGACCATCCGTATGCGAGTAAAAAGGTTGTACTGAACTTTATCTTTGTGCCCAAAGCACGATGCAACTGTTTCCACAACCTAGATGTGAACTTAGGATCTCAATAAGATATGATTGAAACTGGATTACCAGGCAATCTAACTATTTCATCCATGTATATCTTAGTTATGTATCAAGACATCAAAGGTTGACTTAATATGAAGAAAGTGAGCAGACTAAATTAATCTATCCACAATCATTCATATCAAATCACAACCTCTAGGTGTCCTGGGTAATCTTACCACAAAATCCATTGTGATAAATTCCCATTCCTATTCAGGCATAGAAAAAAGATTACAAGGTAGTTATAGATTTCTAGGGTTCAGCCTTAACCTACTGGTACACACTACTTCTAACCACGTACTCAGTTACATCCTTCTGCATATCTGACCATCCATTTCAATTTCTTGGATTTCATATACATCTTAGTGTCTTTCTGAAAACATAGCATACATCAATACATGCACTTCCATAAAAATCTTTTCTTTCGGCCTTTTCCCCTTAAAAGAATTTTACTCTATCTCGAGGTACACATAACATGTCATGTTAATACAACACCTTATTATCATAAAAACTTAAACTCTAGTCTCTTTTCCTCCTATCAGGTCATGCATGGTTTGGCTTAAGTCACTATCACCCTTTTATAGTTTCTTGATTTGATCACAAAAAGTAAGCTTAACTTACATCTGTACAATCAAATCACTTTGTGCTGTCACCCCTAAGTCTAGGTTCAACTCTCACATTTCTACTAACAGGTCTCTATTGAAACCTGTCATAGAGAATGCATTGGCTGTTGAACTTGACTTTCTGCTAGAAACATCATCCACCACATTCTCTTTACCAGGGTGATAATCTATTGTCACATCATAAAGATAGTGACACCATATCTTAAAAACATGAACTACACCAACTTTCTGCAGATCATATATCGGATAATACTCCGATTTCTATGCTACTTACTTATTGTTACATTTTAGGTTTATGTCTTACTCATTCCTCTAAATCATCTCATGTTGTTCATGTACCGATCAGGTTATCTTCTTCAAAACCCTAGATCATTATCAAAGCCAGTTTACTTTTCATAGAACAAATCTCAAGATCTTTATTTAACAAAGATATTGGTATACAAGGTTACATCACTAATGATATCCTTTAAACTACTTCAACCCTAATCATCCTAGGGTTTTGGTTTAAATCAATATCATAGCATTATTGTATGTATGTGTGATCGATCATATAGATCAAATTGAGTTGCTTGGGGCAATAACATATTAACCCAGCATTCAACTTTAATTACATTAGCTGAAAATTCAGTTTTCATAATAGTTTCTGTAATTCGTTTATCAAACTGTAAACAGAAACTCCAAAAATTTTGAAAATTTTATATGTTGTACCTAATGAAGTTTTAGACCTCCAGTAAAAATTTCAGGTCATTTCAAGTTACCAATAATTAATTAAAAATCAAACAGTGCGCTGCTATATAGCAGTTTGCAGCAGATTCGGTCGAGTTGCAACTCGACCGACACCTTACTGTAGAGATCAAACGTCATCCAAAAATTACGCCAAATTAATAGAGTGTCTAAAATTTGTGATTTTCAAACATAGTTAAAATTTGAGATCAATTGGATATACCAATAAAAAGATAAAATTCAATTGCTACACTGCTATATCATTCAGAAAATGTGATCGGTCGAGTTTGATACTCAGCCGATAAACTGGTCAGAACATTCTTCAAAAATTCTGATATCTTCCAATGTTGCTCACATTATATATATCCAACTCATATCCAAATTGGAGCTAAATCAAAGTTACACATAAAATACTAAAAATCATCTAGTGAGACATTCTATTTATCAAATTCTGTATTCATGTGTTATTTGAATCCTAATTTGGGCCAATTAGGGTCTATGCTTCTCAAACCCTAATTTTCAAGATAAAAGAACTTTTAGACTTCTATTCATATTTTACTTGTTAATAGGAGTCATTAGATCCCAGTAACGCATCCTGCCAGCCGGACCAGGCCGAACCTGTAGTCCTGAAGCCAAGAGCTACTCGGGATTAATCAACCCCTATTAACCTTAAACATGTGGAAAGAATATCCACTTAGGGCAAACTCAATTAAATATAATTTCGGGTCTACTTTAATACAAAGAAAATAAACATTAAACAATTCACTTCATGTCACAACAATATAAAAGAATCATACTCATTGTACAAACTGAAAATCTAAATTCATGCATATAAGAGCATTTCTAATGATCTTTAAACAATAAGCAATATAAAGTAGGAGTTATATCACATCCTATATTTAATCTCTTACTCCTACATTAATTTCTGATCTCTTAACCCTAAGATTTCTAGGGTTTTCTCTCTAGCCTATCCTTCCTCTGCATACCTGGCCAGGGCATCCAGAGAAGAACAGACAGAGTAGCTTGATACTGGTCAATCTAAGTATTCAGACACCTGGCCAGGGTATCTAAACACTCAGACTTTCCAGAGCTAAAACACATCAACTATTGTTTGCCTTACTTATAACTTTATCTTTTGATCTTAATGATTCTTATCGACTCAACTTAAGCTCATTACTTGATTCTCGTGACCACATCCTCTTCCTGCTATCTGCAATAGTATAACAGAACATTTCCTGTTATAAAATCACAGTTAGAAGAAAGACACCTAAGTCCTAATCCTATTGGTCTCTTATCGTCCCCTGACCTGGACTCTGAGTAACTATGTACTCAACCTAGGCTCTGATACCAAGAATTGTCACGCCCCAATCTCACATTAACCACAAACCACGAGATTAAGACGCGACAGGATGGGATTTACACATAAGCCAACCACTCTTCACCTTTTAAGACTTTTTAAAGAGATTAATAGGATAATCTGATTTAAGCTGTAAAATGAAACTAAACAAATTTGCGGAAGCATCTTTATTAACTGAATAGCAATATACACAGAATCTACAACATATTACATTATCTGACATAAGATAAAGCATAACAGTTAATTTACATCTTTATACACATTCCACATACACACTCTCTCTCACCCACACCATGTCCCAAGGATCGAGGGGAAAGGACTAAGAGACCTCTAACTACTAACTACGAACCTTCTATCGACTAGGCGTATGGATAAATCAATCCTTCTGATTTCTTGCTGCTGAAGATAACCTGAAAATGTTTTGAGTAGAGGTATGAGCCTACTCGCTCAGTGAATAGTATTTCACTTAGCTATCACTAAACAACTCATCAGGTTTATAATATTGAAATTAAACATAAATGCAGAACTAAGCAAGGCAATTCTAAATACATAACAAATATACAGTTAATAACCACATTCTAAATCATCAACAGGTAATTCAGGTAAATGAACAGTTATATAAATTTACTGTGAACCTACATGATTATTTATTCATTTTATTATGCCCTAAATATATGCAGTGTACTCTGCATATAAAGATCCGCAACAAGTCCATGCTACGGTCCCACCGTACAAGACTTAGCGACACACCCGGGAAATGCTAAGTCTGACGCCAGCCCTGCTCTGCTACAGGACCCCTGGCTCTCCGGCCAGAACATAGGCTCTACGGCCTCAATGCACAACCACGTGTGCTCCCGACTCCTCCTTAAACCGGAGTACACCGGCGGAGAGTCACAGGGTTACCTTCGTGACACACGCACGAATGATGTTAGATAACCAAGTTTTCTTTTTGTTTTTCCCAGTGCCATCGTGACACACGCACGATTATTGTTAGACACTGCCTTTCTTTCTATCCTCGTGCCACCAGAATTACTCAACCGGTTGATGTTGGACACGAGTTTCACCCCTAAGTAACATACCTTCCTTTAGGGGTTCTACGGTGTTAGGGCACTTAGGTCTATACTTAATTAACAATTAAACATTTAAACAAGAATATCACATTTCATGCATTTTGCACGATCTAAACATCACAAAAGCACATATATGTATTTATCATAAATAAACATGATTCAGAATCATTCATCCAGTTTCAATGCTAAACATCTATATTTGAAATCAGTTAATACATTGCAACATTAATACAGGAAATTTCATCATTTCACTAAGCATATCAGGTATTTCAAGTTCCAATGAAACTAACATACTCTATTGTCTGTACTACACAGTTTAGAAGTTATACTAACTGATACAGATACAATTTAACATTTAAATTGAGTTAAATAATGATTACTAAATGAACTACTACTCACCCACTTCGGTGTGTTCGTATACACCGAAAAACGTCCACAACCATGCCTAATTCTGCCCTTTACAGCAGAGTGCACGCCGTGCACCTGAGCTGTACGCCGTGCACCTTCAATGCACCCTTATTCTACTTTTCTGCAACCTTGCACGCCGTGCAAACTGATTTGCACGCCGTGCACCTGGGCAGAAACTCGTTCCGCTATCTGTAACTTTGCACGCCGTGCAAACTGAGTTGCACGCCGTGCACCTGCACAGAAACGGAAATCTCATTGTAGATGAACTCGATTTAGCACCTAATTAAGGCTATAGTCTACAGATTCTAGATTTGGAATCTCAATCAAAAGCCAAAGCTACCTTTCTTTGGTGTCTCATGCGTCCAGGGCCGGATTCTAGACGATTTCGGATCGTCTTCTACCTCTGGTCTTTTCCAGTTTACGAACCTGCTGCAACAGCAGCTTCACGCACAACCGGAAATCTTGGCTACGGGCTGAATCGAAGCTAGGTGGTTGCAGATTCGTGATCTGAACTTCAAGCCGAGCTTGAGGGTGTCGATTTCATGTTGTTCTTCACGCCCAAACGGGCTCCCTTAGCCGGAGCCGTGCAGCAGTTGCTGGCTGGCCTTGCTGCTAGGGGCGCCGCCCTAGCAGGTTGGGCGGGCTGTGGCTGACAAGGAAGAAGAAGGGAAGGGAAGAAGAAGAAAGGAAGGAGAAGGAGAGGCCGGCGCCGTTGAATCGAGGTCAGGGAATCCAAATCGCCCAAATCCCCCCCCTTACTCTGCTCTGTCGGCACTAAGTGCCGTTTCCCCTGTTCTATCGGGTGGGAAAGAACGAAGGAGAGACAAGGGTCGGTTCACGGAGGGGCCGGAATACAAATTACCCAGCAAAGATCAAAAATTACCACTAGGTCCCTGAACACTCAAATGTCCATATCTTTTAACTCAGAAGTCGGTTTCGGGTGATTTTTCTTGCAAACTTTCAAGCACAAGATTCTCTATCATCCCAGGGCATAAAATCATGTTAACTAGCTTGTCACATCAGGTCAAAACACTAATTGCAACATTGAGTATTCAACTCAACCTAATTAACTAATTAATCAACATTGATATCATTAGTCGCCTTAGGTGATTCAAACTCAACTATTGATTCATGACTTAGCTTATCTTGGTTATTAGCTAATCACAACTGGTCAAATGCACAAATTGCATCTTGAGTACTTTATTCAATTTGATTAAATTAATGATGCACTAAGCGATGTGCTTACTGGTTAATCATGGAGTGGGTCATAACATTTGTAGTCATTTGTTCAATTCTCAAGATTCACCAAAGTTTTCGTCAATTCAGCACACTGATAGCCTATTTCAATCTGAAAATTATTTTCATTTGGGGAACCAGTGTGGATGAAGCTTCATTACTTTCCACTGGAACCACTTTCTTCTAAGTACCCAAACCTATTTAACATTAGACTCCATCTTCTTGCAATCATCATGTCTAAAGAGACCACATGAACTCGATTTTAAAGGATACTAATCATATTTAAAATTGACATTGTGTATGTAAACTTCATGATACCCAACTTTGAGGCATTTAGGGAATTTAAATCGACAGGGATAACAATTTGCAACCTAGCAAGATCCATTCTCTTGCATTCACCAATTAATTATTAGAGCAAAGAGGGATTCTTAAGAAAGACTTGATTCATTCAAACATCCTCTTGTCCCAAAGCTCAAGAAGGAGATGAAAAACATTCACCCAAATTGTTAATATCAATAAGCTTGAATCTAGAAACCACATCACCCAACGTCTGTTTCATCATAATTATCAATTTCCCTTTAATATTCCAAGCACCACCCTCAAGCATGTGCTCAAGATTGTCTAATCGAATAATCTAATAATGAAAAAAATCATTCACTATAATGACGACCTCAATTGACCCTTTGAGTCCCATATATGCAATAAATATGACTCAAGCATGTGAAGGTGGGGTTTAAACCCAATTATATACCCAACCAAACAGTTTCTCCACTTCTCTGCATTCTCAAGTGCTTCCTTCTTTGGATATATAAGCTTGCCTTCTTCTACTCTATTATCTTTCTTCTTCAGATTTGTGTTATTCCTCTTATGCGGTGGTTGGAATAGATCTGCCCATGACTTTGTTGTTGAGTCAACATTCAACTCAGTGGTCTGTGAAGATCCATACCCTATGCTTCAAGGTGGAAAATGACAACATCCATCAACCATATCACTTGAAATTTCATCAGCACTGCTCTCCACCTTCTGTGTGTATGCGTGTGTATATCATACAATGTTGAGGAAGAAGAAGATCACTAAAATGAGAAGCAATCGATAAAAGTAATCATAATTGTTTTTGGTGTTTGTAACACATGTGGACCTTTCCATGTGTCATGTCAAAGTGCCCACGTCCTTCGCCTCTTTCGGTATACATTACACTTCCAACCATAGAAACCACAAAAAAACAATACTAGCACGGAGGTTATTAAAATCAATCTCCCATTGGGAGGGTACATTCAACTTGATTGGTAGAATACACAAGGACTAATTACTAGTTCAAAAAGATAAAGGTAAAATTGCATGCATCCCTTCCCTCGATCTTTCATATGTAGTAACATAAGGACCGCTTTGTAATTTAAAATAATTAAAGACAAAGTTACATTCAACTTCTCTACAATCACGTCCTATTAGAATACTAAAGGTCCAAATTGTCTAGAAAAAAAATTACATTTAAGCCTTTTATGCTTATGAACGACTACTTTCTTATGATAAAAGACTAATATGTAACTAAACATATAAAAGAAATTTATACAATACCTCATACACATAGGTTCTTGTCATTAATTTTTATTAGACTTTAAACAAATCAAAATTTTAGGAGTTATGCATAAAAAAAGGATCAACGTGTTGTCACATCAGGACTGTTTGATTTGAGACCTAGATTATGAAGTCTGGGTTTGATTATTCGATAGATCCAAATTAATTTATCTGCCTTCAGTCCTTTTTTGGTTTGGCAAATCATTTCATTATAAGCAACTTACTATATTGATTGGCCTCGTAACATGTGTCTTTCAATCTGGCATATAACATAAAATAATACAAAAGACAGAGTTAAATTTGGATTGGGATTTGAAACACCGCTGAGAGCAAGATTGGCTTGATCCGAATTAAAGCATTATGGAATCCAAAATGGTCCCGTCAGTTCAATTTTTGCCAAACAAAACTAAACTAAAACTGTGCTAGGTTAGATGCACTTAACGCCTATGTGGCACACAAAAAAAGGACAATACCTTGTTCGGATCATATCCCGAACCAAACAATTATGAGTCAAAATAATAGTTTTTTTATGCTTTTAGGCAACGTTTTTATAATAAATGTGGGCCGAAGAGACCCACTACCCATAGTATTTTTCCACTTGTGGCCCATCGTCCATAGAAAAGGGGTAAACACCCCCGGCCAAATTGACGGCCATACTCGTTCTCTGCGGGTGTCGTGGTCATAGCGGCAGCGCCGCCTAAGGTAGCCAACGAGAGCATGTTAAGGAACCGATCGCCGTCCTACACAGAGCTGATGCCAGAGGTACGGTCGGCTGTTGATTAGACAAATTGGACTCTCAGCGGCCATACAACTGCATGGGTCGAATTTCTATCTTGGATGGCAAGGAGGAATCAAAGCTCCCCGGCCACGAGAAACTGCCGACTGGGGCTATAAAAACTCATCGGGTCTACCTCAACCAACACAAGTCCCCTCATCCTCTGATATTCTAGAGTTTAACCTCCTCCTCTGTCTCCCCTATATTCTAGAGTTTGGCTACACACAGTCCCCCTTATACCCGGTCACCCACCCGTTTTTTGGGAAAATAAAGCTGCAGCATTTGCAATTGTCTTTCTATTAATACTCATATAAAGTCCATGCAACAATATGTCTCTCCACTCTTCTCTCCAGAGTATTAATACTCATGCAAAGTGTATTAATTCGGTTTTTCTCTTGTAATTATTCTCTTCCATTCTAATCCACCCACTTGCATTCCCGTATTAGTACAGTACCTACGGAATCCAATAACAACATTGATCTGGAAGCATAAGTACAATACTTATGAAATCCAGTAGTAACATTTGTCATCTGGACATAAGTACAGTACCTACGAAATCCATGCAAAATAAGTACAGTTCTCACTTGTTAATTCTAACTCAGTTTTTTCAAACATAAGTACGGTAATTACCAAATTATAAAACCAAGCATAAGTATAGTACTTAACAAATTACAAAATCAAGCATAATTGTATAACTGATCTGGAAGCATAAGTACAGTACCTACGGAATCCATGCAAAATAAGTACAGTACTCACTTGTTAATTCCAACTCAGTTTTTTCAAACATAAGTACAGTACTTACCAAATTATAAAACCAAGCATAAGTACAGTACTTAACAAATTACAAAATCAAGTATAATTGTATAACTGATCTGGAGGCATAAGTACAGTACTTACGGAATCCAATAACAACATTTTTCGCCTGGACATAATTTTTTTACAAAAATGTAGTGCACATCTGTTCCATAATCAACTATAAAATGCATCTATAAGTATTGTACTCAATTCTTAATTTTCAACCCAGTTTGTCAAATATAAGTACAATACATCTCAAATTCATTTGTAAATGTATATGTATTTATTGTACGTACAGTACTTACGTAATCTGCAGTGAGGATAAATATACAATAGAATTTTTTTGTAAGTTATAGTGGATTGATATCTGCCAATTGCATTGACAGTTGCATGGAGTAGGTGGCGAGATAATTATTTCATGCATCCTTTTTGCATGTAAAAACATGTATAATCACTGCTGCAGACATCCATTTAATTATACATGCGGCAGCAGAGATTAATGGATGTGGCAGTGGCTGGCGCAGCAGGAGGAATACGGCAGTTGATGATTCCCGATGGACCGGGTATGTGGCCGGGTATATGGGGTACTATGCGTAGAATTTTTCATATTCTATGTCTATTGCAGTCACGTTTTTCTCCTTATACATGTTTCGTCGTCTGTCGAAGTCATTGCTCATCTGAGTTTCCGGGACACCATGGGACTGCATACCCGTTTCTTAATGGTTTGCCAACATTAGTGATCATGCAATTGGTAATAACTCTTCTCTTCCTTGTTCCGACGATAGCGCGGCGTTTGAGATCACATTTTTGCGAGCGAGAAAGAGGGTGTATTTTCATCTGTGTTTCCAACTAACACGTTTCCAAGCTCACAGAGTAAAGTATAAAAAGAAAAGGGGGCATCTTAGATGGCCACGATACGAGGGTAGTTACGAGCATTCTATAAATAGGTTAATAAGCTGGGTGGGGGTGTCGATCTAATAATGAATTATAATATTAATTTGATTACTGCTTTTAATTTGTGCTTATCCAAAATAAAAACCAATCTGAAACTAATTAAAATGTGATAACGTATACTTGGGAAATAGAGAATGGAAAATGAAGTACGATGATCTATATAACAAGTATATAAAAGAATCGAATTATGATGATCTATAAAACAAGCATATAGAACAAAAGTATTTGTGCATAACTAGTAAGAGACACTTTGCACACATAATGCAGATCCATCATATCATTATAAGAAAATCTTGATGATGGCCCACATAAAACTAAAATACATTTATAAATCATTAATAGATTGATTGTTATAGAATAGTTTTCCTAAAGTAGAACTTAGTTAAAATTATAACATCAAGAATTAAGCACGAAATGCCAAGGGTTACAGGTAATATGCTAAGTAAAGGACTATCTAAGGATTGGCCATCTCCACTCTCTTTCCTCCATATAATACATATAAAAAAGTAAATCAAGTCCTACAATGATTAAGAGATAATTGAAAATAAAATAGATATCCAGGTGATCCATCTTTAACCACTCCAAATAAAGATTTATCAGTTTTTGCAATTCGAATGATAAGGGTATGGGTGTGTCTGGAATATAAACAATATTAAAAATCAAAGTAATAATATATGTGTTTGGTAATTGGGTTAAAATAACTCGGGAGAGCAGTCTAAACTTAAGGGTAATTTTATATTGAAACTTGGTCGTATATACTGATTTTATTTTTCATATATTGAAATAGGCAAGTTTAGAGGTTTTGAAGCAAACTATCTTCATCAAGACAAAGCAACTTTGTAAAGGTATGTTGCCTTTCTATTGGGTGAGTAAGCAGGGGTTTAGCCCCTTATTGATTTATCACCTTTCAACATTATGTCTCATAAACATTTGAAATTACCAAGTGAAATATTGCCACCTACATGTTATTGAATCTCTACTTAATGCTTGCTTTTGTTGACATAATTGTATATCTGGCATATGTTATTTGAGTGAACCCTAGTGGAGGGAGCGGTGACCATAAGTCTCCCGATTATCGACGTAGACTGAGGATTTTTCTCCAGGTGCGCACTGGTATGGCCTACGGGCCCAGAGGCAAGAGCAATTGCTTAGCCTCGGTTGACTTGGTAGATGTGGATTGAGACATATCGGTGGGTTAGCCTCAGTAACACTGCCAGATGTCTATCAAAATAAATTTTTTAATCTACTGCTTAACTTTCTTGATATATTTCTATAAATCATACATACATTAGTGCTTAATGACAACATTGAATTTGTGTGTGTTTCCTTTCTCTTTTAGCATGTTCTTACTCCTGCTGCTCGAATGGGGTACATACCATCTTTTGTTGAATCCTAGTTTTCTCTATATTCATGTATAAATCACATAACTTCAGGCGAGGAAGCAGACTACTCAACTGCAACAAGTTAGAGCATATTGCCAAAAGTCTTCTTCATGGACATGGATAGGTGTTCCTCTGTGCTAAACTATATTATTAGACATAGATATCATGTATAGGGTAGATGTGCAACTTTTTGTAAACCCTATACTATTTTGGTTTGTAAGGGTATATAAATGAACAAGTTTGTTGGGCTTGACTTGTGGCTGAAAATATATCTTTTGTTTATGATAAATGCTCTTTCCTTATCCAGTGATCCTTAAGGCCATAGACTCAAGTTTTTTTTTGTTATGAATAAATGAGGATCACTGGATAGTGGGACCACATGACTACAAGATCCTTGTGATCTGGGAATCACAGTTCTAAACCAAACATTACTTTATAATTTTAAAAATAAAAGAAAAATTCTAGAAAAACCTTCCAGGACTTTTCTTTTATATAATAGATAAGAATAAACCTATTATTAGACTAGAATCCTTTAATGGTATAGTCCCAATATTTTGTTGGGTTTTAGGGGAGACATAGAAGGCAGTGGAAATATAAAAAAAATCTCCTCCCAAACCCAGAATAAGGAATCGTGTCAACGTCTATACAATAGGAAATATGGTTTGTAGAGGTGTACCTTGTCCCGAGACTTGCTCGGTGACTTTACCTCGCACCTTGCGTGGGCTTCACCTCCAGTCTTGGACGGTGTCTGTGCAGCTCCTGGTCTCAGCGGGACTGTCGGGATTGACAGTTGTCCTTCGAGCGGCAGAAGTCTCCCGCCTCTGAAGTAGTCTACACGGACCACCTGGAACTCCGATCTCCTTGTCCCACAAGGAATCGAAAGGAGTCACACCCTCCTGTCAGCGTACTAATCACCGACACACTCTCCTACCACCAGTCGCTTTCTGCAGTTGTCTTTCCCTTTTTGTGCCACCCTTATTGGGTAGCACTTGCTCAGGCTCTCTCGGTTACCAAAACCAGAGAGAACGACAACTTTACAGAGCAACTGGTGCACTGAATTGTTGTATTGAGAAGCCCCCACTACCCCTATATATATAGGAGGGTCATGGGATAAGGTTCTCTATCCTGGGCAATGTGGGATTAATGCAGGAGCAATAGAGTTCGAGATTTTCCACAAAACAACCAACTGTGCCACCTGAACCGATTGTTTCATACATGAAATGATCATTTGGTGACCTCAACCGATCGTTTCAACCTGAACCGGTCGTTTGGGACACCTGAGCCAGTCGGTTCATCACATGAGCCGATCGGTTCGTGGTCCTGGTCCAACTCAAATTGACATTCAAATTTGTCTCTGATTAATCAAATATTAATCCTTGTCCAAATCGAATTTGTACAAGTGAAACAAATTGTATTTGTAAAATAGTCTTCTCACTTTCCCAACGATATCGGTTAGACCAGTTGAGCCGATCGGTTCAACTCTTGAACCGGTCAGTTCAGCCTGTCTTGAGCTGATCGGTTCATCCCATGAGCCAATTGGTTCAACAACCTGAGCCGATCGGTTCATCCCATGAGACGATCGGTTGGGGCAGCATACTTGTACAAATCAGTCAATCATAGTTTCAATCAATCTGATACTCCAATCAATCGGTCCAACACCTTGAACACTATGATATTGAGCTATCAATCGATTGAGTGTTTAATTGAACTACTAAACTCCTTTAGTAATCAATCTAAACATTGTTATGTGGATAAACTCCTCTTCCAGGTTAAATCCTATGTGTGTGACCATGCAAGTCCATTTCACGTTGGCAGTGAAAGTCAATAACACTTCACAAGCAAAGAGCAGTGCCTAGTCGCACATCAGTGCTACCCAAGTGAAATAGAAAGTTGGAGAACAACTTTCAATCCTACAATCTGTGAATGGTGTTACAGTGAATGTCTAATTCCTTTTTCTCTGATATCCTGAATGAACTCAAGGCATGGAACAGGCATCATGTCAACGTTCATTCACTTTCTTGATCTCAGAGTAGATTGGAGGAGATATGTATGACATCAATATCACATACTGATTCACACATGTGTGTACACCTATATCAATCCTACTCATCAAGTGGCCATGGATATCGAACTCCCTCATGAGGGACACATCACACATCTATCACTCACCCCTCAAAAGCCCCATGTGTCAAAGCCACCCAATCATCACCTTTATAACAATCCATGTTTCAGGATTGCGTTTGATGATGTCAAAGTGTACCCAATGACATGTGTTGAGTGTAGTGATTTCAAGTCAAAGAATCACACTCACCACCATCACTGTGAGAACTGACTGTGACTACCATGTCATGGTTCCATGTGTCAAACTCACGGTGGGTCTGTCCGGTACACTTGTTCTCTAACAAGTACCTATGTGTTTGGTTTGATATCTCCATATTATGACTAATGAGATTCTGTCATCAACCAACACCACAATCTAGTCTTGTGTGTCATTGTTGTCTATCTACCTTCCACAATGACATTCGACTAGGGACATAATAAGAATGTACAAACTCTTAGCATCTGTATGATCTCATCGTTCAGGTCCTCAACCTAAAAGCATATATCATTGAGTATTGTCATTCACTAGACATTCAATCTGTTCTATCACTATCTCATATGACTGAAGCAGAAAGAATTGGAAGCTTGCCTTTGATGTTTATCAAATCAATCTTAATGTATCCCACCAATCATCCCATGATTGGCTCTCCAACAGACTCCGACTTGCACTGTGAGCCAATCACCCTTGAATCATATTCATAGTGATCTTCAAACATGTCCCACATGTTATTGTGCTCTAGTGCTAACATAGTAAGTTATGGGAACACCTTGCCAAAGTCGGTATTAACTGCATGTCTCTCATCTCTTCGATGTACATCACACGTATGAGATGGAGTTGTTGTAATATGTGATCTAGTATTCCTTTACTAACCTTTAGCCATATTGCATGACCAAGTATTCCTTACTTGTCATCATTGACCGGAATATCTATAAGTTCATCTCATGAACTTCCAGATCCATATAGTATCCACTGTTGTTCTCTCAGCATTTCCTTTTAAACAGCTTTATTAGAACGTTTCCATTTATCAACAAACATTCACTTTTATATATCCCATATATTTATTGTGATTAATTTCCTATCTTTTTCAGAAGTTCGCATTAGTGTAACTCTTTATAGTGAACCCTTCCTTATTTCCATAGAACTAGTACTTCTCAAGTACTTATCAAGTTCTTATGGTATTCCAATAACCCTTACTGGAACTAGACAGACATCCACTCGTCATGTCCCACATACGAGTTATCAGGATGAGCACATCATATTGCCATGTCCTACATACAAGATGATGAATGCATTTTGTTCTTGCCATGTCCATACATGCAAGATAATGGGATGTTTATATACATGATAGATCCATATCTATTCTTAGTGTTCCCATTCTTCATAAGAATTGGACACTTTTCCTTGGGATACCAACTCCATGTAACATGGACAAGTTTTCTCCCACTGAATCTGTGCATACTGAACCCTTCAGTATAGATTGCCAATGTATGCTCTCTCTTTTCAGGTCAAGAGGTTTTCGAAAACCATCTCTATAGATCTCTATTCCTATTATATAGGAAACGTCTCTATCTTTCTTAAAGATAATTTCCACTTTGGATTTCCATTGTAGAACATTTCCATTTCACATCAACATGTGGAATGTAAATACGCTCCCACTAAATCACATATGCCTTCTTTATCTTTGACATATCAGTCAAACCCTTTGACTATATCATCAAAGTAAAGATCACAGTTCTGAGTTGCTTGTACTCAATCAATCACATTGATTAGTCCATTGCAACTTATAGGCTTCATTTGCATTAATGGATTCATAAACCTCGTACACATCCATGTTTTATTCCTTATAGGAATGTGGTTTCAGTATCTGTATGCCAAACCTTTAGTCATTAAGTTGCAATTAACAAGCATCATCCTTCTCAAAATGCTATCCATGTGTCTTAACACTTAAGACTCATTTGTACTTATGGATTTTATCCCAATGGGTGCTACCATCAAGGTCATACCTTATGGTCATTTAGGATGTAATGGTCATAAACCATAACTCAAAATTTGGTTCCTCATATTCATCTAGATAGTTGACTCATCACATGACCAACTCATCACATAGATAATTGAGGTGTATCTGTCAAGGATATAAGAACTCACAACTCTTTGTGATTCTTAATGTCCTTTATTATTGTGGGGTATTCTTTATTTAAGAAGAATTTAGTTATTTGAAAATCATCCTCTAACTCCTTAGAGTATGACTCCTTCTTGATTTAGACATCACCATGCCTTAATCACGAGCTTACTATGATACACTATCATAATCACTCATAAGGATCTCAAACATTTGGTTCGTGTTTCATTCATTTATCTCATCAAGAATTAACACTTTACCAAATTCGTACTTCATCTATGATATTCTTGAACACTTCAAGATATTCATATTGGTATTTCTCTAAACACCATTTGAAGTATCAACATTAGCTCCAATAGGTATGTAAATACATCATGTATTATACCTAATAGATATCATTCTCCCACTACCACTAGTGAAGATTGATTAATCATGTTTAAGAGATTCATGTCTCTTACTGGTTCTCTAACCAAAAGAGTCTAGACTTATCCATCATATGAAAACTAGAATTGAATTTCTCATGATTTATGCTAATTTGATTGTTTGAGTTATCAATAACTTTTAGGTATCATTTTATCTTATGCATACCAAGTACCTCAAGATAAACAAGGCATTGACATAAAGATCATATCTTTTGAGATTGAAACATCAACTTTATTAATTGCCATCATTGTCATACAATATGCAAAAATAATGTGTTTCTATCTCTTGGCAAATATGAAGTAGCAGTTCATAACTCTATTACATGCCTTTAAGGCTGAAAATAAACTAAAGTACTCCTAACTTTGGCGGCAACATTTGCCCCATTTATTGAGTGCTTTACATTTTATATCTTGGTATCATATGTCTCAAAAAAATGTTACAAGTTTATTTCATGACACCTTCAGGTGGCGACGTCTGTCGCATCCTTCTTCTTTAGTTCTTCCAGATAGAGTGGACAATTCCTTTTCCAATGTCCTGGCTTTTGACAATGGTGGAAATTGTCTCTCTTGGTCACGCCTCCTTTGGCCTTGAGAGCTGAAGATGCCTTGGGCTCCTGGCTAGCATCAGAACCTTTCTTAGTCTTGCCTTTGCCCTTGCGCTTGGACTTGCCTTTCTTGATGCTGATCATCATCACAGACTTAGGCTTGTCCTTCTTCATCTATGTCTCGGCTGTCCTCAACATGCCTAACAACCCTATCAAAGGTTTGTCAAAGTTGTTCATGTTGTAGTTCATCACAAATTGACTGTAAGATTCTGGCAACGATTGCAGTATCACGTCAGTAGCCAACTCTTGGCTCAGGGGAAATCCTAGTCTCATCAGGTTCTCCACATACCCAATCATCTTGAGCGTGTGAGGACCAACTGGATCTCCTTCTGTCATGATACACTTGAACAGTGCCCTGGAGACATCATATCTCTCTTGTCGTGCTTGATCTTCATACATGTTCTTGAGATGTTGAATCATCTCAATGACACCCATGTTCTCATGTTGTCTCTACAACTCGTGCTTCATGGAGCACAACATCAAGCACTTTGCATCAATGGCATCATCATAATGCTTCTTATAAGCATCCCTTTCTGCCTTTGGTGTGGTAGGAGCAGGTTCCTCTGGAACTGGAGTATCCAGGACAGAGCTTTTGCTCTTGAGTGAGAACAATTCTCAATGTCCTAAACCAGTCATGGAAGTTAGTCCCATTCAGCTTGTCCTTCTCAAGGACCGATCGCAATGAAAAGTGATTGTTGTTTGTTGTCATTTGAACTACAAAAGGAAATATATGCAATTTAGTCCAAAACTCAATTTTGACTTATTTGATTGATTTGAAAGATTGATGATATAATTAGGACTTTAATTAATTATTAGTCCCACTATTTTGTTCAAATTGATAGCCATCACCATTAATTTGGAAGATTGCAGCGTACAACCTTCTAGTAGGCAAGATCCTTAAATCATCTAAGTCATGAACTAGCTAGGGCTGTCACCCACAACTTAGATCTTCCAGGTAGGCAACTTTTGCCAATTGCATCATATGCAACTCTTGAAAGATGTCATATGCAACTCCTTGCCATGATCATCTACATGCCTCAAGGTGTTAGATCCTATCTAGGTCACCTTGTTAAGTCTGACCCAAAGCCAACACGATGAAATATGCACCCTGCTAGGGAAGACCCACATATTCATCTTTCACGCTTCCACGACATAGATATTGCACTACGCTAGGACGTGCCCACATTTGGCCGATCAAGCTTTTCATGTGTGTCGCATTTGGAAGGCATCTAAAACTTTAATATTTAATGAGGGATTTGGTTTTATATGTACATATACATATCCAATCACCACAATATATAGTATGTATCATATACATGCTATATCCCACAGAAAACATGTGAAATGATAAAAGCAATGATTATGGCCATCCTAATGTGATTCCTCGAGCCAAGAGGAATCACGGTCAAATAGGTCTACATTACATGCAACCTGTATAAGATAAACTTTGTGTTGTAGCCATCTGAGTTTGATCAACTCATCACATGAATGATCTACTCGCCCTGGTCGGTCGTCTGGGTGCCACCAGTCGATCAGTTGGCTCCTCCAACCGATCGGTTCGCCTAGTCGTCATGCATCTCCTCAGGTCACCACCCAATTGTCTCACTCCTCGAACCGGTCGTCTGGATCGCCAACTGATCGGTTCACTCCTTGAACTGATCGTCTCAGTTGTCGTCAGATGTCCTCCTTTCTTTGACATAACAGGAAATAAAATTTATCATATTTACATTTGAAAAAGGAAAACCTCGAGTTACGTTTGGGGGGAGCAAATGTAGGAAAGAAATCTCAAATTATTTCGAGATACATCAGGAATAGGATAGGGGAATTGGTGCACAGACTGAGATGCAAGCAACCACATACAACCAAGCACACACATAGGGTTTATTGGCCATAACCACGCTATACATCCACCACAAAACTCATTTAAGGGTGACGTGTATCGAGTGCATTCATATTACATATCATATATGTATATTGGGATTTGTGGATTTAGGATTGGACATGCACACAACCAATTTTATTTGCATCGTATGCAATAAATAAAGGCGACAAACCAAAATTGATCACATCGATAATCCTAAAGTATAGAACAGTTGACCTGGCTCTAATAGCACTGTTGGGTTTTAGGAGAGATAGAGAAGGAAGCAGAAACAAAAAAAAATTCTCCTCCCAAACCCAGAATAAGGAATCGTGTCAACGTCTATACAATAGGAAAGATGGTTTGTAGAGGTGTACCTTGTCCCGAGGCTTGCTCGGTGACTTTACCTCATGCCTTGCACGGTCTTCACCTCTAGTCTTGGACGGTGTCTGTGCAGCTCATTGTTTCACCGAGACTGTCGGGATTGACAGTTGTCCTCCTAGCGACAGAAGTCTCCCACCTCTGAAGTAGTCCACACGGACCACTTGGAACTCCGATCTCCTTGTCCCACAAGGAATCGAAAGGAGTCGCACCCTCCTATCGACGTAATAGTCACCAACACACTCTCCTACCACGAGTCACTTTCTGTAGTTGTCTTTCCCTTGTTGTGCCTCCCTTATTGGGTAGCACTTGCTCGGGCTCTCTCAGTTACCAAAACTAGAGAGAACGACAACTTTACATAGCAACTGGTGCACTGAGTTGTTGTACTGAGAAGCCCCCACTACCCCTATATATAGGAGGGTCATGGGATAGGGTTCTCTATCTCGGGCAATGTGGGATTAATGCAGGAGTAGAAGGGTTCGAGATTTTCCACAAAACAACCAATTGCGCCACCTGAATCGATCGTTTCATACATGAAACGATCATTTGGTGACCTCAACCGATCGTTTCAACCTGAACCGATCGTTTGGGACACCTGAGCTGATCGATTCATCACATGAGTCGATCGGTTCGTGGTCCTGGTCCAACTCAAATTAACTTTCAAATTTGTCTCTGATTAATCAAATATTAATCCTTGTCCAAATCGAATTTGTACAAGTGAAACAAATTGTATTTGTAAAATAGTCTTCTCACTTTCCCAACGATCTCGGTTAGACCAGTTGAGCCTGAACCGGTTGATTGAGCCTGTCTTGAGCTGATTGGTTCATCCCATGAGTCGATCGGTTCAACAACCTGAGTTGATCGATTCATCCCATGAGCCGATCGGTTGGGGCAGCAGACTTGTGCAAATCAGTCAATCACAGTTTCAATCAATCTGATACTCCAACCAATCGGTCCAACACCTTGAACACTACGATGTTGAGCTATCAATCGATTGAGTGTTTAATTGAACTACTAAACTCCTTTAATAATCAATCTAAACATCATTATGTGGATAAACTCCTCTTCCAGGTTAAATCCTATGTGTGTGACCCTACAAGTCCATTTCACGTTGGTAGTGAAAGTCCATAACACTTATGACTTCACAAGCAAAGAGTGGTGCCTAGTCGCACATCAGTACTACCCAAGTGAAATATAAAGTTGGAGAACAACTTTCAATCCTACAATCCGTGAATGGTGTTACAGCAAATGTATAATTCATTTGTCAATGATATCTCAAATGAACTCAAGGCATGGAACAGTCATCCTGTCAACGTTCATTCACTTTCTTGATCTCAGAGTAGATTGGAGGAGATATGTATGACATCAATATCACGTACTGATTCACACATGCGTGCGCACACCTATCTCAATCCTACTCATCAAGTGGCCATGGATATCAAACTCCCTCAGGAGGGACAAATCCCATATCTATCACTCACCCCTCAAAAGCCCCATGTGTCAAAGCCACCCAATCATCACCTTTATAACAACCCATGTTTCAGGACTGTGTTTGATGATGTCAAAGTGTACCCAACGACATGTGTTGAGTGTAGTGATTTCAGGTCAAAGAATCGCACTCACCACCATCACTGTGAGAACTGACTGTGACTACAATGTCATGGCTCCATGTGTCAAACTCACGGTGGGTCTGTCTGATACACTTGTTCTCTAACAAGTACCTATGTGTTTGGGTTGATATCTCCATATCATGACTAATGAGATTCTATCATCAACTAACACCACAATCTAGTCTTGTGTGTCATTGTTGTCTATCTACCTTCCACAATGACATCCGACTAGGGGCATAATAAGAATGTACAAACTCTTAGCATCTGTATGATCTCATCGTTTAGGTCCTCAACCTGAAAGCATACGTCATTGAGTACTGTCATTCTCTAGACATTCAATCTGTTATATCACTATCTCATATGACTGAACCAGAAAGAATTGGAAGCTTGCCTTTGATGTTTATCAAATCAATCTTAATATATCTCACAAATCATCCCATGATTGGCTCTCAGGGCATACATACCAACATATTTGACAATTTTTTGAAGAATTTTATATTATTTGTGCATATTTTTTTGGCCATATGTAACGCGTGAATTGTATAAGTTTCCTACAATTTTCTAAAATAATATGTATTATTCACGTTTAATTCAAAGTTCCAACTTTTTTTTATATTTTGTTCCTTGTATTGATATTGACTTATGCAAACCGCAATAAGTCCTGAGAAATAGAGGTAAACATCTGATGGATGATAAGAGTGCCTAAGAGGTACATATCAACAAAATAGAGGGATTTGTTCACCAGTGGTGTATCCCTAAGAGGTAGAGTTTTGTGATTAATATACATATAATCCTCATAATAATAATATCATCCTCCAAAATATTCATCATCCATGAGTGGGCTGCTCCCTACTTTGTCTTCATGATGGTTCCTTCCATTTTCTCTTGCTCCCTCTACCTGGCCAAGCATCAATGTTCTTGTGATGCTATGGTTTCTGTCCTCGTTCTCGTTGTTATAACCTGATATCATAAACATAAAAACTCAAATGTTATTAGGTTTTCTTTACTATATTATTTGGCCCCTTAGATGCGGTACCCATACTCCTACAATTTTATATCTTGTTTGGAAAAACAATTGTATTCATAGCTAGATGCCGATCGACAAGTTATCATAATAATAATTTCTTGCAAGATATACAAGATAAATAAGAGCTATTAGTAGAGTGGCGATTCGTAACCATTAACAACTGCGAGTGATTGTTAATCGCTATCCTAGCAATCCCTATCGCAATGATCGACGAAGACTGCGTTTGCGTTTGGTGTAGGACGACTGTGATAGGTTCACTTGTCATACGTAAATTAATCAATGATTAAGATGACTTTTGTTTGAAGCAAGGCCAAATGAACTTGTTGGCATGATAGGTCTATATATAATTTTTTTTATTTGAACAAAGTAGGTTATACTCTACATATAAATAATGTTATATTTTCTAGTAGTCGGTTAGAAGGGTATTGTGAAAAATAGACATCTATGACAAAACATGTTTCTTGCCACAAAGATTTGGTGCGGCAAATTACCAGGAAATTTTCAGACTAAATTGTTCGTGCAACAATTTATTTATCGTATACTCCGCAGAAAAAACACTAAGTAAATAGCCGATCAAGTTTAATTGATCGTGCCGTAATAGCCTAATGTAACATTTAGCAACGCGATTGGTGTGTCATTGCTCTGGTGCAGTGAGATGGACAATCGCAATATTTTTATCCGGTGAATTTTTTTTACAAGTGAACGCTACTCAACACTAAAAATAATACAAATTCAAAGTAGTGGATGGTTTAGTGTTTGGTAGCAATGGTTACAAGCAATTGAGCAACTTGTTTGACCTTGTCTCATCGCTGCCCTGGCAACACAGACTATAAGCATTAGTCCTCCCCATATAACAACTTAACAAGATGTTTCTTAGGGCCAATTTGGTGGGGTGTAGTTACCGTGCCATACAGTTAAACACCCGCTTTTCATGTTTGCGTTTTATTTGGTAGAGTGCATTAGGGTGTAATTGATGGAATCTAATCTGCATACAACCACACGCTCCGCGGCAAAATCACAGAATATGTACTGCGCCGGATCCTGGTACAGTCGGGTGCAGAAAAATTATTTCCCCAGTTGGGTCGGTTCTCCCGGTTACTTTTAATCTGCAGGCAGTTGTCTTCTGACTGTGGGCTCCAGGACCACTGTACGGAACACCTTCTTCTGGGTAATACTAGCAGGTTGCACGTGCTAAGCACGTGAATTTCATTTGAATTGATATTTAGATTGAATGGAATTTGTTAGATGTTGAAATGGCGTCGACATTGACCTTTGTCATCGCTTTCATAAATAGAAGAACCAAAAAACATCGAAAGGAAACCACTAATGCAACATTTGACAACGTGATTGTACTCCTCACTGGTGGCCCATCGCAAGAATTTCTCATGGTGAGAATTGAGTGTTCACTAGAGTTTGTCGATCACTCTGGAGAGAAAATACAATGTAAAATTAGAACAACATGCAACCGTACATTTGACAATGCGGTCGACAGTGATTGACATGCCCATGATTGTCATTGCTGCTCGAGTAACTGTCACCGCTTTGCCAAACAAAGCTTAAATAACAACTATCACCACTTCTCTAAAAATATATGAGCTGAAATTGTTCGAATAGTCATTGAAGAAGTTACGTGTCAAGTGAAGCAAAATGTTGAAATGGCGCCCAACACCAACTTTTGTTATCAATATAACAAATAAAAAAATATACAACACAAAAGTGCTCCAGCAACAACTATCACTACTTTTATTAAATAATGTTAAACTGAAGTTAGCACGACACATGTAAAAAAATTATATATTAGTTGAATCATAACAAAAAGGCCGTAAGATGAAGCTTCTCAAATCATCAAACAATTTAGAAAAACAATGGAAAATTATACAAATAGGCACTTGAAAGAAGATTAAAAAATATTTGAAAAAAATACATAAATAATACCTACGACCATCCTTCAAAAAAATCAATGGCTCGAAACTCATAGAATAAGCGTTGAAAAATAATTATATATCATTTGAAGTAAGTTGTTCATATAACATCCAACATAGCATATGTCATATATTTTGTTGAACTTCTGATAAAAGTTAATATTTTCCTCGTACTCTCTGCAAACATTATATTGTATATAAAACTCATTAAGAGAAAGAGAGAGCAACATAATATATCAATGAGCATACAAATATGCTACTGAAACATACTGTATGAATAGAAATATGAATATACAATCAACCTATTGGAATACACACACTTATTTAAATTATTTGTCTCCCTCCAACTTCTAGATGTCTTTAGTGTGCACAAAATTATTATTTTTGGGGCTCATGATTAGAACTACATTTGTATCTAATAATTTATGTAACCCAATAAGCGAGACCAAGTCAGTTAAAAGTTAGTTGACTCCTTCTAACTTATATGCACACATATATATTAAATGAATTAACACACATGTAGATTGTTAAATACTTGGACATTCTAGACTTATGAGCTCACAAACTGGTTGTTGGGACTCTATAATTAATAATACATTACTGCATATAATAGTTAATCTCATCAAAAGAAAGCAGTTCAATTAACAACACAGAAACTCCTCTAAACTTATAAGAACACAAATAAATTAAACCGATTAACATAAATCTATGTGTTGTAGTTGTTTGGTATGCAGAGCTGTCATGGTGTTTAGTTGGTAACTATGACATAGTAATTTGTGGAGCATTTTTATTGGCTAATATACTGATTAACATACATCCATGTGTTGTAGTTGTTTAGTACATGGAGCTATCACAGTGTTTAGTTGGTCACTATGCCATACTAATTTGTGGAGCATTTTTATTGGCTAATAGCAAACATCCAAATAGCTTGTCAACATTTTCAAAGGATAAAAATGTGAATATCAGATAAGGACGACAAGAAGCCTAGCTGTAATTTGTGGAGCATTTTTATTAGGTAATAGCAAATAGTCAGGTAGCTTGTCAACATTCTTAAAGGATAAAAATGTGAATATCAGATAAGGATGGCAAGAAGCCTAGCTAACAGTTGGATATCATGTTAACTGTGACTTGGCTAATAGCAAATAGCGACAAGGTAGATCATTAATATTTTTAAAGAATAAAAAAATGAATAGTGGACAAAGACGGAAAGTAGCCTAACTCACACTTGGAAATCCAGACGAACAAATAGCTAATTGTGTCTTAGTTATATGGATATTCTCATCAATAGAAAGCAGTTCGATTAACACCACAAAAACTCCTCTAAACTTATAAGAACACAAATAAATTTGACTGATTAACATACATCCATGTGTTGTAGTTGTTTGGTACGCGGAATTGTCACAGTGTTTAGTTGGTAACTATGACATATTAATTTGTGGAGCATTTTTATTGGCTAATAGACTGATTAACATACATTCATGTGTTGTAGTTATTTGGTACGCGGAGCTGTCACAGTGTTTAGTTAGTAACTATGCCATAGTAATTTGTGGAGCATTTTTATCGGCTAATAGCAGATAGCTAGGTAGCCTGTCAACATTTTTTACGGACAAAAATGTGAATATCGGATAAGGATGGCAAGAAGTCTAGCTGTAATTTGTGGATCATTTTTATTGGCTAATAGCAAATAGCCATGTAGCTTATCAACATTTTTAAAGGATAAAAATGTGAATATCAGATAAGGACGGTAAGAAGCCTAGCTAACAGTTGGATATTGTCGGGACCCACTCTTTTGATCAACATAAATACCAACCATTAGAGATAATCCCAAACCTAAACCCAGATTATGAAATAAAACAATGAATTCTCGACAAAGGCGATTAAACAATATACAAAAAAGACAGATAAATTTTTCCTTTTTCTTTCTTCACAAACTCATAAATCAATGTCACATCAAAGACATCACATTCAGATATCACAAATCATATTCAACTCTATTAAATCTAGAATCAAATCTTGTTCTCATATGTGGTTCAGTTTACAACAGATACATATACATTGATGAATAAACTTAATCTATAACCCATCTCAGGAAAGAGATAGTATAGGGACATTCTAATCCATCTAGACTATGCTATTTATATCTTCTTTATCATGACCTCTCTGCTTGACAACATTATACCTAAAAACATTTGCAACAACCTCATGAGACTCATATAGAGCCCCAGTGAGTGGATACCTCCCACTCAAGCTAGGTACATGCATCAGCATCATATTAAGTATAATAAACTTAACAAAAACATGCATATATTGAAAAGTGTAGCAGATAGTTCTATCATAAATCATTTCTAACTTACAATGGTAATCTAATCCAACAGATAAGGTAATCACTTAAACCAATTATAACTTTGAAACATCTTTTAAAGCATGTCTATGAACAAATCAACAGATACTTCTTGGCTCAGATTAAGAATCCTACTACATGATTAATAAGTCAAGTTTAAGCATTTTGAATCAATACATAACAATAACATTATATTTATGACACTCTACCAGTCAGACCAGGAACACATCCTGTAGTCCTAAAGCTGAAGTACTCATAATACATATCTACCAAGCAATACTATCAAATAGCAGGCAATCCAGCTCATATTCAAAATGGATATAAATCCCATCATTTATAACTTGTCAGCATGACAGATCATAATATGAAATAGAAAATGTCCACAGCAACATGATTACTTTCCACAACATGAAGCTTAATCAACAATGACAAATCATCAACTAGTAGTACAAGGAATGCAATAATCATTCAAATCATGTTCTACACGACTTATCATCTTTTATTCATTTGCCCTGAAACTACTTGGCTTGTACCTCACCAAATAGAAGTCACCACGCTTGATTCACGTGTCAACGACTCACCGTCACTATCTTAGGGTTTAGCCGGCCACCCTAAGATATCAACAACAGACCCTGGCCACCTTAGGGTTGCCTAAAGAGGTTCACGTCCTCATCTCGAGTACACGAGATAGGAACCAACAAAATAGTATATCATATATCACAATATTTCACATATTTTTCATTTCACATTTCACATATTTCATTTCAGAAGAGTCTATTCCATCTAGACATAGACTTTCACAGCAAGGATTTAGGGCCAGAGTCACTCCAGATGACTCACTCCTAAATCCTTGTGGTCTAACCTTTAAGGTCTCGATCCACACTCCGGAAATCCTTCTCATAATTCATCGATTACTACAAGGAGATATGTTTTGTTTCCCCAATGTGGTCCTCGGGGGAAACTCATGGTGTTCAGGGAACCTAACTAGATGTTCCATCATTTCACTTATTATTAATCTCTTTTACTCATCTTATAAGAATTCAAAACGTCATATATCATATATATGTATTCTCGCATAACTAGAATACATGAAACAGATCAAGTTTATCAATAAGGACAATGATCAAAGCAAGAAGCATAATAAATCTATATATTGCAACACATATGATTATTTCTATCTTCTACTTCATCTCATAGCAATCAATAACAGTGGGCTTTCAGCCCAAGACATAATCTTATTGTCCATCATTTACCCCATCAGGGTTTTATCATCATCAGTACTGGGCTTTTAGCCCTAGACATAGTCTCATTATGCAATATTTACCCTGATCAGGGTTTCTCAATGTAAGGAGTGCATATTAAATTTAATTTCAACATAAATCTTATCAGCTCATTGTATATAACAGTTCTGAACAAATATTAGTAGAGGCATTACTAGCAACAATAAAAGCATATAGATATAATGTATCATTCCTCATACTCTGAATAGATTTATCATACAACATATGCATGTTCCATCCAATCTGAATAGATGACAATAATTTCATGCATATACATGCATAATAGACTTAGTTCTCTTCTTCTTTTAGTTCACATTCTTCATATGGGTTTACTAATCAACACATGTTGATTATCATTTGAATTCCTTCAAAATAGTTCATTCTCATAGTACAAGTATTCTATCACACAATCACAATACAACAACACATTCTTGTAAATCAATTCAAATGCTTGAACCTCATCTTTTAATTGAATTAAACTACAATTATGTACATTCCTTAATCCCTCATTTGATATTGTCATTCATTAGCACCATCTAACTCAACATTTTAGGGTTCGAGTTTGTTTCTTAAATTCGTATACTAATTCTCATCTTTTTTCTTCAATTCATATTCATTAACCTCAACTTCGCTAATGTCATGTTCATTAAATTACTGGAACCAATCATTTTTAACTCACTTGATATACAATACTTCTCTTTTCATTGATATCCATCAAAGTCTAGTTTTAGTATGTTTTGTTCAATTTGTCTTAACTCTTAAGCCACATGTAATTAAAACAAAGGATTAAAGACTCATCATAATGACTTCATTAGTTTCATCTTTAACTTGCCATCACCATCAATACATTTTTTCTTCATATCATTTCTTATATTTAGATAAGTGTACCATGACATTGACTTCTAATGAGATTCCCATAATCAACAATGATCATTCTTTATTATACTTAAACAAATTCATTAGACTTAGATGATATTAGTAAGACTCATCATATTCAATTGAAGTATTAATACTTACATTCAACATTTCATCACATTTACAACATCATATACAAGTTCTAGGTTCATTACTCATACTCATCTTAATACTAAACATCTATGGTTTTCAATAAGTCATCCTTAGTTCAACACAACAGAAGAGCCATATCACTAAGTAATTTTATAATGATGCATAGAGGTTCATTAGGGCTATTCACATACATGGAAACCCTATTTTTCATTTTCACCTATTCCATTTATTAATCATAAGTATATATTGATTAATTTACTCATTTGATTCACTTCCTCAACACAAACCCTAATCAGGATATGTGGTCATTCAATTCCATTAACATTCAACAATACACTTGTATAATACAATCTAGTACAACTCAAATATGATTTTATACATGTCAATTCAACTCCAAGCATATCAGCCATTAGGCTGATTTTTAGGCAAAATTCACATGAAGTAGCATAGTCATCTACCCATAAGATTATCCATGGATACTCAATCAATATATGAGGAACTAATCAAGTTCCAATCAATGAGAAATAATCAAAATCGGTAGAATTGGATCCCCAATATCTTTCCCAAATCAAATCCAATCACATACATATACAAAAAAGGTTTCTGATTGTTTTAGCCAGATAGAATTAGGCTTTCAACATGAATACAAAGCTTAGGGGGGATAAAAACACTCACCTCAGGTGCCAAGCACCTTAATTTCGTAGGTCAACCTCTGAATTTTTGGAAACCCAATCAAACTCTCGCAAAAGAATCCAATTCTTTCTCCTCTCAACTCGGAAACCCTAGAAATGGGGATTAGAAGAGAAAGAGTGAGAAAATGGGGAGATTTGATGTGATTTTGAATCAAATCATGGGAGGGACGTAATCTTGACATGTGAGAGAAGATTCACCATGAAATGCTATGCAAAGAATCTAAACTTACTTGATTTCATCATATCTTGGATAGAGAAACCCTAGGTCAACATCTCCACCACTTTCTCCTCTCAAAACCCTAGCTCTCCTCTCTCTCAAAATTTTCATTTCATTTACAGGAAGGACAAGTTATGAGAGCTCCTTATGTGTTAGGTTAGTGATATAGATGAATTGAGGTGCTTAGAACATTTGCAAACAAGCCCCTCAATGTATTTTTATTTTGTTTAGACTGGTTGGTCGGTTGAGTTATAAACTCGATCGAAACCACACATTTCAGAACTCAAACCTCATCAAAAAATTATGAAACTTTAACCTAATGTCTGAAATTGAGTACAGTAAAAATTTTAGATCATTTGGAGTTATGTATAAATAATTAAAAATCAAATACTACACTGCTATATTGTAGTCAGCAGCATGGTCGGTCGAGTTTGTCCTTCACAGAACTCGACCGACACCCCTCTCTGTAGGGATCAAAATCATCCAAAAATTACACAAATTTAATAGGGTGTCTATAATGGAGTTTAACAACTATAGTTAAATTTGAGATCAATTGGATATACCAATAAAAAAAATATAAATTTCAATTACCACACTGCTATTTCAATCTAAAAATATGGCTGGTTGAGTTTGAAACTCAACCGACAAACAGGTCAGATAATTCTTCTTAAATTTTGATATTTTTCAAGAGTGTTCATATTTGAAATATGCATATCATATCCAAATTTGAATTAAATCAGATTTACATATAAAATACTAAAAATCATTTAGTGAGACACTATACTTATCAAATTTTGTTTTCATATGTCATCAAAACCCTAATTTGGGCCGATTAGGGTTTCCATGTTAACCCTAATTATGTGGATCAAAGTATGAATAAACCTTCTCATTATATTTAAAACATAAAAACTTAAGTACCATAACTAATCAAGCTTTAAACAATGATCAACTTAGTTAAGCATACAATCATCCAAGTAAACCCTAATTAGATGACTAATTTGAAAATGGGTCATTACAAATTCTCCCCTCCTTTTAGGATTTCGTCCCAAAATCCAAGAAAAGATATGGAATAATATCATATCATCTAATCATTCATCTTTCTCGACATCCAGTTAGAAAGACTTCCATTTTATCTTTCTTTCATATAAAATCTTTTTTTGTTGTTGTTGTATTAGATGGATATTTCATCCTATGTCATCATCATATCTCTCCTTGAGTATTATAAACAATTGAATCACAAATATTAGTAATACATCATTTATCAAGATCTGATTCACAACACCTTTCACATCCTTTTTTTTAATTTGATTGTATATCTCATGGATTAAGATTATGACTCATTCACATATTATCATCCACATTCATCAATTTCCTTTATAAAGAAGATCATCTAGTGTGCATCTTAGTTCATAGATTTTTCTCAAAATTTCAGATTTCATACTCAAATTCAAACTCATTAGAGTTTGTCTTCATAATCCATTAAGCTTTCATCTTTCTTATATGAAATTTCATGCTTTCCATAGGTTTCATATTGAATTATAAAATCCTTTTTCTTTTTCACCATTTTATCATCATGCATCTTTTTATACTACCAATTGTGTTCATCTGGATACTTGGTCATAGCATCCAGAAGAAGTACAGTTAGCATATCCATACTAGCTTAGATCAATACCCAAATACTTGACTAGAGTATGTGGATACTGAACTCAGTCAGTATGCACATCACTCAGGTTATATTCAACATCCACATTATCATTTAATCTTAGATCCTATTGTCCCTACAAACTCATCTAACCTAGGCTCTGATACCACGCTTGTCAGGACCAACTCTTTTAACTAGCATAAATACCAACCATTAGAGATAATCCCAAACCTAAGCCCAGATTATGAAATAAAACAATGAATTCTCGACAAAGGCGACTAAACAATATACGAAAAAGATAGATAATTTTTTCATTTTTCTTTCTTCACAAACTCATAAATCAATGTCATCAAGGACATCACATTTAGATATCACAAATCATATTTGTGACGCCCCGATTCCCATGCCATCTCCAATGACCTTGGAGACCGAAGAGTCACCCTCGGTAAACCACCCTTAGCCTTCTCTTTACTTAGTTACTTAGAACTAACTTAAAGGAAAATCTAATAACTTGGAAAACACCAAATCTTACTAAACTGCGGAAGCAACTTACTATTTACATTATGAGGAAGACAAAATAGAGTTACATGACATATTACATTTTTTCATGCAGAATATAAAACACAATAGATAACTGAAATCTAAACTACATATTACACTACATTCTCTCACTACCACACCACATGCCCAAGATCGAGGGGAAAGAAATAAGAGACCTCTATCTAAATACGAACTACCTTCTAAGAACTTGGGTGATATGATCCTTCAGCTTCCTCGTGCGGATGATGACCTAAAAAATGTTTCAGTAGGTTGGTAAGCTACTGGCTCAGTGAATAGAATTTCACCCAACCATCGCAGATAACTCATTTATGTTTATTAATTGGAATAAAATACCAAATAATACTATACTGAGCAGATCTAAGCAATATAATTTAAATGACAGGAGATGTCAACTTTTCATTAAGATAATAACTACTGTAAAACTGTAGATATAATTAATTAATTGAAAATACTAAAATTTCATTTAAAGGATAATTGTTGTGAATCTAACTCAAATCTTTCTTAACTCTTGAACTTATAAGAAACTTTGTGAACCTATATGAACATATTCTATCTTACCAAGACTAGAATGGTGACTATTGTTGTATGAAAACTCTATAAGGCTCAAGTGTTCTTCTTAACTTCCACTAAAATGCAAGACACATGCTCTCAGCATGTCCTCAAGAGTCTGAATGGTCCTCTTCGACTGACCATCCGTCTGCGGGTGAAAAGTTGTATTGAATCTCAACTTTGTGCCCAAAGCACGATACAACTGATTCGAAAACTAGGAGATGAACTTAGGATCTCTATCTGATATTATTGAAATTGGGATACCATGCAGCCTGACTATCTCATCCACATATATCTTAGCCAATTTTGGGACATCAAAGGTTGACTTAATAGGAAGAAAGTGAGCAGACTTAGTCAGTCTATCCACAATCACCCATATCGAGTCACAACCTCTAGTTGTCCTGGGAAACCCTACCACAAGATCCATTGTGGTATGTTCCCACTTCCACTCTCGTATAGGAAGAGATTGTAAGGTACTTGTAGGTTTCTGATGCTCAGCCTTAACCTGCTTACACACGCTGCACCTAGCCACATACTTAGCTACATCCTTCTTCATACCAGACCACTAGTACAACTCCTTGAGATTCATGTACATCTTAGTGTTACTTAGATGCATAGCGTACATTGATGCATATGCTTCCTCAAGAATTTTCTCTTTCAAGTCACTGTCTCGAGGTACGCACAACCTATCATGCTGGTACAACAAACCATCATCTGAACACCTAAACTCTGGTCTCTTTCCCTCTGTCATATCCTACATGATCTATGGTAACTCATTGTCACTCTGCTGAAGTTCCTTGATCTGATCATAAAAAGTAGGCTTGACTTGCATCTGTGCAATCAAACCACTCTGCTCTACCACTCTTAAGTCTAAGTTCAACTTCTGCATCTATACTAGTAGGTCTCTCTTGAAGCATGCCATAGAGAATACATCGTTTATTGAACTTGACTTCCTACTGAGGGCATCTGCTACCACATTCGCCTTACCAGGATGATAATCTATCGTCACTTCATAATCCTTGATCAATTCTAACCATCTATGTTGTCTAAGATTCAGATCCTTCTGGGTGAAAATATATTTCAAACTCTTATGATCATAAACACCTGGCATGCCTCACCATAAAGATAGTTACACCATGTCTTAAGAGCATGAAATACTGCAGCTAACTCCAGATCATGTGTCGGGTAATTCTCTTCATTCTTCTTAAGTTGTCTAGATGCATAAGCTACTACTTTACCTTCCTGCATCAACACACAACCTAAGCCTCTCCTTGAAGCATCACAAAACACTGTGTAGCCTTTATCTACCTCAGGTAGGATCAACACTGGTGTTATAGTCAACCTCTTCTTCAAGATCTGAAAACTCTTCTCATAGTTGTCTGACTAGACAAACGGTGCACCCTTTCTCATTAAGCGTGTCAGAGGTGACGCTATAATGCTGAAGTTCTGGATGAACCTCCTGTAGTAACCTACCAATCCTAAGAAGCTTATGATCTCAGTAGGTGTGTTAGGATGCTCCCACTGTAGAATAGACTCGACTTTCTTAGGGTCAACACTTACTCCATCTCCTAAGATGACAAGTCCAAGAAAAGACACCTCAGTTAACCAGAACCCACACTTACTGAACTTAGCATACAAATGGTGTTGTCTCAACAACTGTAACGGTATCCTCAGATGTTTCTCATGCTTCTCATCATCTCTGGAATAGATCAAAATGTCATCTATGAAAACCACTATGAACTAATCCAATAACGGCTTGAAAATCCAATTCATCTTATCCATGAAAGTTGTTGGGGCATTAGTCAGTACCATTTTTCTTTTATAATCTATATTACTCCATCATGCTTCAAACCTTTCCTTATACCCATAATCCTCTTACCATATACTACTTTTCCACCTATCATCTTTAACTTCTAAATTTTTTTCTATGATCATGTTGCTTATTCATGTGTATGATCATGTATACCATGTTTGATATATTTTTATTTATCCACCTACTAATGTGAAGTTGAAATTCTAAATCAATATGCTCTCTACTAGTTTCATCTCATGTTTAATACATTACATCTCCTTTATTTTAAATCCAACGGCTCATGCATGGCTCAAACTTAGTTTCTTTTTTAATCAAGTTCTTCCTCCTTAAATATAGTTTGCCTTTGTATGTCTCATTCATTTTCTAAACTACAATTTTGTTCTAATTTCATGAACTAGTTTGTTAGTCTATAGAGACTTAGAATCCAAAGGTAGTATGTATGAATGTATTAAACTTCATCATAAAGGTATACATTCCATGCTCTCAATTATGTCATGTAATCCTCATTCCTTAATCAAGCTCATCATTTCTAACATTTCTATTTGATTCAACTAAGTTTCTTGTCCTGGTCTTATGATTTACATGTTCATCTAATTCTTTTTCCTTTAACTATTCTGAAGACTCTTCATTTCTATGTACTTATTGTATAATTAACTCTTTTCTTCTATTTTTATCTTTGCTTTGGAGTACATAAAAGTATTTTACTCTATTATATGATACATTCCTCCTAATTGATGCTTATTATCTTAGCCCTTACATACTTTTATCATGTCCTCTTCATATCTCCTATTTAGAGTTCATCTAATAATAATCATCAAACTTAATCTGAATCTTATGTCGTGTTCCTTTATTTCCAATTAAGGATTGCTCATATGAGGCCCCAATTGTTGTACCTCAGATATCAGTTCCAACTAATTTTTAGTTGTTCTAATCTTTCCCTTATATTTCAACATCTTAGTGTATGCACATTCTCACTATGATGCGAGTCTAAATTATCCAGAGTCTACTTTTATTGTATTTTCAATAGGAGTTGCTAGATCCTAGTAAAGCACCCTGCCAGCCGGACCAGGCCAAACCTACAGTCCTGAAGCCAAGAGATACTCAAGATCAACCAACTCCTATTAATATCAAACATGTAGAAAGAATATCCACTCAGGGCAACTCATTTAAACATAACTTCTGGTCTACTTGATACAAAGAATGTAAACAATAATTGAATCACTTCATGATACACAACAATAATTAAGAACCATATATATTCTACAAACTGATAATCTAAATCCATACATATAAGAGCACTTCTAGTGATCTCCAATCAAATAAGCAATATAAAGCAAGAGTTGTATCACATCCTATGTTTAATCTCTTCTCTTTCATTACTTTCCGGTCTCCTAACCCTAAGATTTCTAGGGTTTCTCTCTAGCCCATCCTTCCTCTACATACCTGACCAGGGCATTCAGAGAAGAATATACAGAGTATCTTGATACTGGTCAATCTAAGTATTCAGATACCTAGTCAAGATATCTAAATACTCAGACCTCCCAGAGCTATAGACACATCACTTCCTATCTTCCACACTTATAACTCTAACTTTCTATCCCAATGGTCCCTGGCAGCTCAGCCTAAACTCTCACTTTGGTCCTCGTGACCACGTCCTCTTCCAGCCATCTACAATTGTAACATCCCTGACCTGGGTTATGAGTTAACCCTAGGTGTTTTTCTTAATTATGAAATTAAGATGCTTGTGATTATCCCCTGGTCTGTAATTAAGTTCCTGAGGAACATACATTTCCATTTCTGTCCTTTTTAAAAAAAAAACAACGTTGTAGTATGGTTTTGTAATGCAGGGACCTATGTACAAATTACCCAGTAGAGGGGTTAACTTCCAAATTTCCCATGTTGAGATGTTCCTCTGATGATAAGACATTATATGAGTGAATATGATGAAGTTTGATGGGTTCTCCAAGCATTGGGCATCAAGATGCAGCTTGTGGAGCAATCTTTGTGCTTAAAGCCCTAATTTTGGTGTAAAGTGCAATTTACCCAAAATGTGGGGTGCAACTTGTAAAATATACCTTCTATAATGTCTTTTATGACTCTTGACATCATTTAGAGTAGAAATGATGAAGAGGGCTCTTCAATTAAATAATCAGATAAGAAGAATAACCTTTGTAGTAGAATCATCATGTTATAAGTAAGGAGACCCTTATATATGTGCACCTTAGCTTTCATGTTGGCTTTCTTTACCCTTAGATCCTAAGTTTTGATGGGCTTTGCTTAGTTATGATAAATTGGATGTGCCTTAGAAGGAAGGAGAGACCTAGATGTGAATTAAGGAAACTAGTTGTGCTTATAATGGAAATAACCCCAAAGTACTTATACTCCTTTCCTTTATAACCAAAGGCAACGTTTCCCCTTCTTCTTCACTTATCATCTTGCTCAACCGATGTGAGACAGAGCTCTAGAGATAAAGGAGACGACCAACTTGTTCTAAGGTAAGAAGAGACCATCTTCTTGCTCGGATTCATGGAGGAATTCCTTGTGTAAGGTTGGTTTATGGTTCTTCTTCTTTAGGTTTCTTGTTCTAGCCGACTTTCCCCAACCTTTTCTTGGAGAATCACCTTTGACTGACCTGTGGATCTCAAGATGCCATTAAAGGCTTGAGAGCTTGGAATCTTGGAGCTCTAAGGACGACCTTTGAGGCGGGTTTTATATCTGTAAACCTCTTGCTTTATTATGCATATCTTGTTCTTGCAAAATAGTAGATAGATCTTCTTCTTCCCCAACTATCCTTGCAAACTTGCAAGCAATCCGTGAAGAAACTGACCTGTTCTAAGGTTGAATATGATGGCATGATTTCCTAGGTAACTTTACCAAACGACCCTGGACCATTTGGTCTAAACGGTTTGCAAACCGTTTGAAATCAAACGACCTCAAGACCGTTTGATTTCATGCGGTCTTGCAAGACCGTTTAGAATCAAATGGTCTCAAGACCATTTGGAAAGTTTGACCAAGTGAAGACCGTTTAGAGGTCTGTTGTACACATATTGAATTAAACATTTACAAATAATCATTTTCTAATTGTAAACCAATCACAAGTTGAAGGCACTTCAATCCTCTAAACCCTAATCGAGTTTAATTGCTGAAATTAAGGACCGATTTTGTTGAACTTTGGGTTGAAGGGCCCAAACGGTCTCAAGACCGTTTGGGGGTTCACTCAAATGGTCTCAAGACCGTTTGGTGGTCACCCAAGACCGTTTGGAGGTCTAGGGCTGAGGTAATTTGACCAATTGAGGGTCCAATCACAATAGGTTGATGAATTGATTAAAAGTGCTGATTTTAGACCTAATTAGGGTTCAACCCTTATCAAATTGACTTAGTTTTTGGTGAAACTTTGGGAAAACGGTCTCAAGACCGTTTGGAGGGTGTCCAAACGATCTCAAGACCGTTTGGGCCAAGTTTGGGCCCAATTGAGTGTCAATTGATAGGTTCAACTTCAATTAAACTCACATTGATGAACGTTGGTGGTTGAATGTCTACAAACCCTAATTCAATCGGTTTCAACCCTAATTGGCTATCAATTGAGGGTCAATTGGGTGTGCAGTTGGTTAAGGATAACCCTAATTAGCTCGATTGATAAGTGGTTAGCAAGGATGTGGCCAATTGAGGGGTTCAACATTGAAAACCCTAATCGATTACAAGCTTTGATGCACCTTTGAGGTCCATGCGGTTTTGAGCCCATTTGGACCAAACGGTCTCAAGACCGTTTGAAACCAAACGGTTTCAAGGTCGTTTAAGATCAAACGGTTTCAAGGTCGCATAGATTCAAACGGTTTCAAAGTCAACTCTGATCAAACGGTCAACACACTCAAACGGTCTCAAGACCATTTAAGGGCAAATGGTCTTGAGTGTCATGCGGTCTTGGAGGTCAAAGTGTCCAAACGGTCAACGCTTCCAAACGGTTTCAAAACCGTTTGGAGGTTAAGGTGTGAAACCGTTTGGGGACTTTTAGGGCTATGATTGCTTAGTAACTTGAAGGCTTAATTGGTTCAATGGTTGTCTAATCCAAACCCTAATGATACCTAAAGACAATAAGGGGCTAAGTGATCAATAGATTGAACCATGTTGTGAATCAATAGTGTATTTTACCAATGTGCCCTTGAAGGGTTCAAGGAGATGATACCCTTGTTTAATCAAACCCTAATAATCATAATAGTGGTGACTTAGCCTATGTTAATCAATAGTGACTTGACCCAACCTAATCTAGAGTGATGTAATCACCATCTATTAATAAGAGGAGAGAGAATGTTCCATTTATGGTTGAAATTTAAGTAAAGCACCTTGATGCGATGATTTTGAGTCGCATTTATAGACCGATTTCATATGTGTTTTGTGCCTTAATTACTCATTTTCATGGATATTATTGCATAATTCACTTTATTTGGTCTTTGCCATCATTTTATATCAAATCCCCTTTGTTTCACTATTTTAAGCATTATTGATCATCTTATCATAAATCGTGTGGATTTACTTGGTCTTGTTGTGCAATTTCAGGAGGAACAAGTATCTGCTTCCGTCGATACCATCGACGGAAGTCGATACCATCGACCAAGACACAGGTTGTCAGCCGAGAAGAGGAAACTGTCGATACCATCGACCCAAGTCGATGCCATCGACACAAGGGGAGCTACAGCGTCGCTAAACGACAACAACCGACGCTAAAGGAGTCGATACCATCGACACCCAAGTCGATGGTATCGAGATCACCACAGGCGCTCAGAATAAAAGAAAGGAAAGCTGCCGCTAATCCGCTGGGTCGATACCATCGACCCGCGTCGATGGTATCGACGCCGGCAGATATTCGTTGGATCTGTTTTGATCTCGATCGGACGGCTGTTGTTATTTGACGACCTAATTAGGGACTTATACCTAATGACGACCGCCGAGACATGAGGAGATCTCGTTTTTGGTTTTGCACGAGTGCCGAGGAGGAGAGAAAGGAGAACGGAGGCCGAGAAGCTCATCCCGGGTGATTCAGACGCTGCCAAAGACAATTTCCACCACCGACAGGCGGGGAAAGCTTGTGTTCTACGCCAAGGATCCACCGGTTCTTCTCCGTTCAGGGGTTTTCCCATTTATTTCACGTTTTCTTATGAATTCCCCAATTTCTACCATGTACTCGTGTGAGATGAACATGAGAGGCTAAAACCCTCAATCTTTAGGACCGGGAGTAGCCCGGGGATACATTGTATGATGATTTTATATTGATAGTTCATATTTTTTCTCTCATATCCGTGGTATAAATTCATTTTCTCTATTGCTATTGTTATGCTTGATCACCATAATAATAATTTAACACCCTTAATCACTTCGACAGAAGGATTAACGGTTGAAAAGAGACGAATTCTACATTAATTAATAAAACCCTTGACAAAGGAGTTGTAAAATTAATGGTGGGAACTGAGGGACCGATCTTAATGCGCTTAGTTTAGGGGAATGATTACTATGACGATGGAATCAACCTAAATCTAAGTAGTGGATTACACCACGACAGTGGGTAATTCTCATTTCAGGCCACTACCCGGATAGAGAGAGAAGTGTGAGGAATTATATGAAATCTAATACAATGTTGACCCACGGTGAAACCGCCATCCTAAAGATATCCCTTTGAATTGATTAAATTAACCTTTAATCGATTGTTGCTTTGTTTTATTTTTATTTTCTTTTAATTTCGACAACAAACCCTACTTTGTTATCCGGCTTAGCTGATTGCAAATAGTTAGTAGAAGTCTCCAATAATTCAACGTATCCCTGTGTTCGACTCGGGCCTCACAAAGGCCTATATTACTCGACGCGTACACTTGCATTTTTAGCGCGTAGTAAAATACACATCAAGTTTTTGGCGCCGTTGCCGGGGATACGGCGAATTATTGGCACTTTGAGTGCTAAGAGCGGCCACTCTAGGCCACATTTTTTTTATTTATTTTAAAACAATTTCAAAAAAATTCCTTTATTTCTCTATAATTGTGTTGACTCGTTCAAAGCATTGTACTGAACCCCTATTTCCATATTTCAGGTACTTTGCATGGTGCACACACGTAGTCGAGACTACGTGAATCGCACACCTGAGGTTCCATCTGCGGGACCAGAGGACGAGGACTACTACGAGCAGGAGTACCAAAGTGATATAAATTCTGAATCAGAGCAAGAACAAGCAGAAGAAATGGCTGAAACACAGACAATATGGGAGAAGATCAAGGCGTCTTCTTCCTCAGCATCAAAGGGGCCCATAAAGAAGCAGGCGATCAACATACTGACATACAAGATCGATCCAGCACTGATTAACCTGGTTAAATCAAACGCATTTCACGGATTAAAAAATGAAGATCCAGTGGCCCACATCAGCCAGTTCGTGGAGAACTGCGATATGGTGAAGATAGATCGATTTCCACAGGATGTGCTCTACCTCAAGTTATTCCTGAGTTCCTTGGCTGGAGTGGCAAGAGAGTGGCTTCATAACCTCGATGACGAGTTTGTTGAATCATGGGATCACATGGTGGAGGTTTTCTTCGAGAGGTTCTTCCCTCCTGAGAAGACCAATGATATGATCCGGAAGATCCACAATTTCACCCAACAGGCGGGTGAAACTTATTATGAGACTTGGGAGCGATTCCAAGTCATGTTGAGGAGATGTCCACACCATGGACTGGACAAGGAAACCCAAGTGAAGATCTTCTACTTTGCTCTCTCCGAGCATGATAGAAGCAATTTGGACTCGGCTGGCTCCGGATTTTTCTTGAACAACACTGATACAAGATGCTGGGAGATATTAAAGAACATGGCTAGGAAACAGTCATGGGGCGACAGAGGTGCAGTGGAACATGTCAAGGCTGCCGGCGAATCCAGAACAGTTAGGGAGCTGAACGACAAGTTAGATCTTCTAGCCAAGAAGCTGCTAACTAAGGAAGATGCATCTGAGGATGAGGAAGCCCAAGTGAAGTTCATGCAACAACAGGGCTATAGAAACAATGACTATGCATGGAGAAAGGATAAAAAGTTTTCATGGAAGGATCCGAATAATTTTCTGCAGGATCCGGATGCCAAACCACAGCAAAGAACCGAGGACAAGAACACTGAATTACTAACTCAAATGGTCCAGCAAAACCAAGAGATGATGGCCATGTTTGGAAAACAATTGCAATCTCAAGGTGATATTCTAACCAAGTTTGGGCAGACGCTGCAAAGCCATGGAGCACAGATGCGGGCATTAGAGACCACCGTGGCATAGATTTCAAATGAAGTGGCGGCCATCAAGCACGCCAATCAACAGAAACCATCGGAGAATGCGAACGTGGCCCAAGCACATCATCACGTTAAGTACATGTCGGTGGTAAGAAATGAGGAATCTCAGGTGCGAGAAGCTATAGAAGAAAGAAAAATGACTTTCAATGTGAATGCAACACCGGCGATACCGTATCCACGCACTTACTATAGATTGCCGGGCGGAAACCATTTCTTCAGAAAATCAGAGAGAGTTGTGAGTATGGTATCTCCATCTAGGCAAGAGGAGCAGGTGCAGGTTGTTTGTGCACATGTGGAGACATCTGAGGCGAGAGAGGAACCACAACAAGCTGCTACTATTGATGATGTCTCGCCAAAGCCCACGTCGGAGGGAGTTCTTGAAGCAAGCTTAGGGGAGGTACCCCCGAAAAGCCCTTATGTGCCACCTCACAGGCGTGCTGATGCAGCTGATGTTTCAGATCCGGTAAATTCTAAGTCAAAGAAAGAGCATCGTCACTTTAAAAAATTCCTGGAGATATTTCGAAAACTCCACATCAATATTCCATTAGTGGAGATGATCAAGAAAGTACCCGCCTATGGGAGGTTCATCAAGGAAATCATCAATAAGAAGAGGCGGATAAAAGACGATGAAATCTATTGGATGAATGAGACGGTGAGCTCTATGATCCAAGGGAGTTCACCAAATAAGAGAAAGGACCCAGGAGGTTTTTACATACCGTGCTCAATAGGTGGTCAACATTTCCCTAAAGCGCAATGTGATTCTGGCGCTAGCATAAATCCCATGCCTTTGGCGACATTTCAAAAGCTGGGGTTAAAAGAGATAAAGAAGTTGGCTGCAACAATTGAATTGGCGGATGGGTCTACAGTGAGACCCTATGGAGTATGTGAAGATGTTCTCGTCAAACTGGATAGATTCATATTTCCTGTGGACTTTGTCGTCATGGATATGCCACCACTCCAAAGTTGTGAAATTCTCCTAGGAAGACCGTTTCAAGCAACGGCAGACGTTGTGACTGCCTTAGGGAGAGGTACTTTGTCTTTGGGCATTGGAGGAGATCGTGTTGAATTCAAATTACCGAATGATCCTCTAAGTGCAGTTCCCAAGGTGAAAAGATGATGATTGTCACACCGTCTAGCCTAAGACGTTAAAGAAGGGCCCTTGTTGGGAGGCAACCCAACCATTGGTACATTAGGATAGTTTAGATATAGTTGTAGGTTGCTTTTATTTCGTTTAAATTTTAGTGTAAAGAAGATACCTTGATCCTTTTTGTTCAATGTGCAGGCACAGGCAGGATCGATACCATCGACACACTTGTCGATGGTATCGACATGGGTTCAGGTTGACAGCTGCAAAAATCACACTGAGTCGATACTATCGACGGTCCCGTCGATGGTATCGACATACCTACAGGCAGGCTGCGCAATAAAGGTCGATGGTATCGACATGCCAGTCGATATCATCGAGATCTCTGGAGATTTTCAGAAGAAATCGACTCAGTAAAGTCGATACCATCGACACACAGGTCGATGGTATCGACATTTACAAGTGAAAAAGGCGGTGGACGGACTCGCGAGGCAGTTGCCCTAATCAGCGAGTCGATACCATCGACTTCCGTCGATGGTATCGACGGGCACACAGCAGTGTTGGGGTCAGTTATTCAAGACAGGGTTATTGGTCAAATGAAGTCACATCTTCAATGATTTCTTCCTCCACTTGCGCCAAGTGTCATTTAGAGCAAATCCGGACCCTACGGCCCCGCAATACCCGCCTCCACCACCATCGGACTGATCTGGTATCATTGTTCCGCCCTTAAGTTAGTCTTTGACTATGAGGCCATAGTTGGATTCAAGCTTAGGGGGGTGGCTGGAACAGCTCTATCTTTTATCTTGTCTTTAGTTGTTTTTAGTTTCTGCTTTGTTATTTGTTTTTGCAATTTTAAGTTTTTATTTAGGATCCACATCTATCTAGTGTAATCGTGGATGTCTTAAAAATTGTCATCTTGCTGTTTTCATGGGGAAATTAAGGGAATTTAAAAATTTCTGTGTCTTTTGGATAGCTTAACTTGGTTGTCCTTGGGGAACTTGTCCTATGAAAATGATTGATTATGTCAACTTTGAAGCAATATGTCATACTCACACCCCCATCGACTCATGAAAAGTGGATAGTAACGGTTGTTTGAGCCTAACCTAATCAAATGGTAATGAGACCTTAATCAGATGTAAGAGAAAGAACCCTTTAAACTACTACACATGTCAGTAAGGAGGGACACATAATTTTCTTCTAAGGTTCAGTCACTTAATCTTGTGATCATTCCACCCCATTTTCTATAATCCACCCAAGAATTGGAAGTAAAGTGCAGTTTCAATTTCTTTTGCGTGCATAGCATGTAGATAGGGTTTGCATTGTTATTTTCATATTCTTGCATAAAATGAAAAAAAGTATAGTGATTCATGAACATTACCTTTAGGTGCATGTCATGTAGTTGCACTCATAACTTTCATGATTTTCATGCATAAGTACACCATGTACCTCAGTTTGTCTTGAAAAGTGATCTAAATTGTCCCATACCCTCGAAATAGTACAAAGATTTCCAATCATGAAGAAAATAGCGTAACACATGTATCTCTAAGCAATTATGGATATGTGGGCTAAGAGGAAAAGAAAAAAAAAATCTGAAATTTGAAAGAAAGAAAGAAAAAAAAAAGAGAATTTAGAAGGAAATGGAATAAGAGGGAGAAAGGAACATGATATCACTTACATAACAAGGAAACTGAGTACATGATGTGGCTTAATTAGATTTCTATCTCTTTTTGAGGTGGAAGGTTAGTGCATGCATCATTCCACCCAATTTTAAGCATTAGGGCATTTTCAATGTGCATTTGCATCATTTAGGGCATTTTGTTGTATGCTTTTTGAAACTGTGTAATACTTCCAAATTCTTCCATGAACCACCCATTCCATCCACCCGTTGCTCGGATTGGTAGGCCACCGTGATATTCTCCTCACTCATGTTTATCAGGAGAACTGCTTCCATGTAGATGGTAGTTAGGGCGAGCAACGTAGTGTAGGCGATCACAAGATGCACTAATGCTGAATCGGCAAATTTTATTATGTTAACTGCCTTATGTGATAGTGTTCATCGGTTTGAAGGATAAATTCTTTTATTGATGATTATTGTCGCCTGTAGGGTAATTACTGTTCTGTGATTAGGAAAGGCCAGTTTGAGAACGTTCAGTGGGAGTCATGTGGAATGTGGGGTGATGTGTTGATTTTTAGTTGACATCTACAATTCTATTCTAAGGATTAGTTGCTCGAGGGCGAGCAATGTTTAAGCTTAGGGGAGTTTGATGCGATGATTTTGAGTCGCATTTAGAGACCTATTTCATATGTGTTTTGTGCTTTAATTACTCATTTTCATGGATATTATTGCATAATTCACTTTATTTGATCTTTGCCATCATTTTATATCAAATCCCCTTTGTTTTACTATTTTGAGCATTATTTATCATCTTATTATAAATTGTGTGGATTTACTTGGGCTTGTTGTGAAATTTCAGGAAAAACAAGTATCTGCTTCCGTCGATACCATCGACGGAAGTCGATACCATCGACGGAAGTCGATACCATCGACCAAGCCACAGGTTGTCAGCCGAGAAGAGGAAACTGTCGATACCATCGACCCAAGTCGATGCCATCGACACAAGGGGAGCTACAGCATCGCTAAACGACAACAACTGACGCTAAAGGAGTCGATACCATCGACACCCAAGTCGATGGTATCGAGATCACCACAGGCGCTCAGAATAAAAGAAAGGAAAGCTGCCGCTAATCCGCTGGGTCGATACCATCGACCCGCGTCGATGGTATCGACGCCGGCAGATATGCGTTGGATCTGTTTTGATCTCGATCGGACGGCTGTTGTTATTTGACGACCTAATTAGGGACTTATACCTAATGACGGCCGCCGAGACGTGAGGAGATCTCATTTTTGGTTTTGCACGAGTGCCGAGGAGGAGAGAAAGGAGAACGGAGGCCGAGAAGCTCATCCTGGGTGATTCAGATGCTGCCGAAGACAATTTCCACCACCGACAGGCGGGGAAAGCTTGTGTTCTACGCCAAGGATCCACCGGTTCTTCTCCGTTCAGGGGTTTTCCCATTTATTTCACGTTTTCTTATGAATTCCCCAATTTCTACCATGTACTCGTGTGAGATGAACATGAGAGGCTAAAACCCTCAATCTTTAGGACCGGGAGTAGCCCGGGGATACATTGTATGATGATTTTATATTGATAGTTCATATTTTTTTCTCTCATATCCGTGGTATAAATTCGTTTTCTCTATTGCTATTGTTATGCTTGATCACCATAATAATAATTTAACACCCTTAATCACTTCGACAGAAGGATTAATGGTTGAAAAGAGACGAATTCTACATTAATTAATAAAACCCTTGACAAAGGAGTTGTAAAATTAATGGTGGGAACTGAGGGACCGATCTTAATGCGCTTAGTTTAGGGGAATGATTACTATGACGATGGAATCAACCTAAATCTAAGTAGTGGATTACACCACGACAGTGGGTAATTCTCATTTCAGGCCACTACCCGGATAGAGAGAGAAGTGTGAGGAATTATATGAAATCTAATACAATGTTGACCCGCGGTGAAACCGCCATCCTAAAGATATCCCTTTGAATTGATTAAATTAACCTTTAATCGATTGTTGCTTTGTTTTATTTTTATTTTCTTTTAATTTCGACAACAAACCCTACTTTGTTATCCGTCTTAGCTGATTGCAAATAGTTAGTAGAAGTCTCCAATAATTCAACGTATCCCTGTGTTCGACTCGGGCCTCACAAAGGCCTATATTACTCGACGCGTACACTTGCATTTTTAGCGCGTAGTAAAATACATGTCACACCTTCAATGTATGTGAATGTGCATGATTAGGGTATGATCCACCTATGTGAGATGATGAAAACCCTAATTATGATAATTGATGAATCTTAACCTAATTTGAAGGCATCAAGGATGATAATTTCATACATGGTGATGCTATGAGCTCAAATCACTATGAAGTGAATAGTAAACCCTAATTCTAGGGTAATGACATGTCAAATGAGTAGTAAACCCTAATTGAGGATGATGTGATGAAATGTATAATAAACCCTAATTCCAGGTTATGCACTTAAGCATGAATCTTTATAATTAAAGTATGAAGTGAGGGATTAATGTCCCTAATCATGATGAAAGGGATTGAATCACCCTAATTGATACTAATTGGGGAAACTAGCTTAGTAAAGGCATAAAGGTGCAACCCTTGAACTGAAATGTTATTTCTGCCTTATAAATTGCTGATCTGGAATTGAAATGTTATTATTATCAGTTGAATTGACTATGCAGATTCTTATAAGAGAATGATTATAACCAGGTAAGGGTTATGATAGTGTATTCATTGAAAGCATGTTGTAGACTTTATGAATAGTGATGTATACTATGTTGTCTATGTGTAAGTGACAACATATGAAGTTAATGGGCTGAAGAGCCATGAGTAACATCAAGGTCATGCTGATTAGATGACTTATGGTGAATTGATATCCATTTGATAACTGATGTGAGTTAAACTTGATACATTTAGTATTCTTCTTGTATAACAATGTTTTAATATTTAAATGCTTGGAAACATGCTTGATGTTAAAATAATACTAAAATGTACCTAATTAATCAAGTATAACCATACCATGTAGAGCCTTGATCATAGATCCATCATTGTCAGTAGTTAAATGATGGTAAAACAAGTTTTCCTAAGGGGACTCCTGGATCACATACTTTTGAGTATGTGGGGGAATATGGACGCGTGTATCCTTACATCCTAGTATAGGAGTTGATGTAGATGTATCTTAATCTATCAACCATGCACTATGTGTTTATGCTGGGATGATGTATCACTAATCACCTGAGGAATCTTTAATGCCACATCGATGAGAGATAAACAAGAGATCTTTCGATGGTGAAGAGAGTACAAAATGCTACTGTGACTCTAATAGCGAAGTGCCAGAATACCCTGGTGAGCTATAGTAGCAGAGACACTACATGTCCTACATGTTGATCCTCACACTGACTGAGGAGGTTGAGGTCATAAGAATCCGGCTCTTTTGATGACCTAGGTATGATACCGATGCGACTTACTAGTGATCGGTTGGAGTATGAGCGGTATACCTCATCTCCGCAGGGCATAATAATGTTTGTAAAACATAATCATCTGCGTAGTATATCTGCTTAGGTTGAACTACGAGAAGTATTGATTGACAGTACACTTCCTATATTAGTATGCATGCTCTTCATATTCCTTAATGCAGTTGTCTTACTTAAATGTCAAATCTGTTGTTGGTTACCTGATAGCTTATATTGCTATAATTTTGGTTTTCAATCTTGAGATTTTGTATCTGAATGTATATAATCACTCAAGAGGTGATTTAACAGAGATGTAAACTGTTTACCTTGCTTTTATAAAAGAAGTTTCATGGTTTCAAGATCTTATCTCAAAAAGTTTTTAATTTTTAGTGATTTTTTGTATTCCGCTTCTAATCGAATGCTTCCGCTGAATTTATATCGTGTTTTGGAGATCGGACCCCACAACTAAGTGGTATTAGAGCTCTAGGTTCGTTGAGTCTACAGAGACATAGGACTTAGGATGTCGAGTCTATCTTTAGTGTTTCTTTCATATCTAATAGAGTCTTCTACTCCTCAAGAGAAGAAGATAAGTAAGGATGTCTGAACCACATGAGGAGTACGTGGCCGAGAGTAGCGTAGCTGCACCCCAAGAAGGTGCAAGAAACCCAGAGATAGAGCAGCCCATGCCTGAGCCACCCGTACAGCCACCTCAGTTTGACCCAGCTGACATGGAAAACCCAGCTGTTCAGACTATGTTTGGGCAGTTTATGACTACCATGACACACATCACCGATAGAATGCCCATGTCTGCACCTAGGGCACCTACCCAGCCAGAAGGACAAGGTATCAGTAAGACGTTCGAGCGACTTCGCAGAGTCGGGGCGACCGAATACTTTGGGACAGCTGACCCCACAGATGCCGATCTGTGGTTAACTGAGTTGGAGAAAGCCTTCAGAATCTTGAACATCCCTGAAGCTGAGAAGGTTAGACATGCTGTCTATCTCCTCAAAGGAAGTGTTGGTCACTGATGGACCATGGAAGAGTAGAATAGGCTAGGAGTGGAGGTTTTGTGGGAAGACTTCCGTCGGGAATTTGTCAATAGATACTTCCCAAAGACATTCCTGGATGACAAAATCTCTCAGTTTGAGAGATTGAGGCAAGGTATGATGAACATTAGCGAGTATGAAGTTAAGTTCATGGAGTTGTTGTGGTTCTGTCTGCACATGGCTGCTACAGAAGAAGAGAGGATCAGAAGGTTCGAGAAGGGTTTGAACGTCGAGTTAACTACTCTCATGTCTGCCCTAGAGAACCTGGAGAGGTTCGCTACCTTCGTTGAGTCAGTCTAAAGGATAGAGAGATCCATAGTCGAGAAGAGGCAAACCCATAAGAGATATCCACAGTTCTAGGGATCTTCATCTAGAGACTTCAAGAAGCCTAGATTCTCTGCACCGACACCTCCACCACCCAGACCTAGTTCTCAGACACAGTAGTCACCAAGTAGAGGTAGAGGATGAAGCCTACCGCCTCAAGAGACTCACAGTTCAACATCTATGTTGGTCACAGGACCACCTAGACCACAACAACAAGACAGGAGTTGCTACAACTCTGGGAAGGTGGGGCATCTGATGAAGGACTGCAGGGCTAGGCATGTCGGTGTGACACAGCCACAGAGGCAGAGTCAGCAAGGATCTCAGAGAAGGTAGTTTCAAGGAGCAGCTAGAGGACATGGACAAGCGTCCCAAGCTGGATCGTCAGCACTGGCTCAACCTCAGGCGACAGCGAGGTTCTATGCGATGAACCCACCTGATGCAGTGATGAACCCACGGGTTGTGGCAGGTCAGATGGAGTTGTTATATTCTAATATGTCTAAATCATGTGTTGTATCTATTTTGATTGATCATGGTGCTACACATTCCTTTATCACTCGAAGAGTGATTCGTAACTGCAATATGACAGTTAGTCATAGGGTAGATAGCCTATTGCTTGAGACTCCGTTGAGAGGGTCTGCTGTGTTGCAGGAGGTATGCTCTCCCTGCATCCTCTTCTTTTCTGACCATCGCATTCAAGTGGACCTTATACCGCTTGAGATGCAAGGATTTGATATAATCCTTGGGATGGATACCTTGGAATAATATAGGGTTGCCTTGGATTGTAAATCCAAGCAGGCTGTGTTTGCTGATGAAAGCGACACATGGATCTTTCAAGGAGAGAGAAAGATTCTACCCACCTGTCTTGTGTCAGCTATGGTTAGTGAGAAGGTGATGAGGCAAGGATGTTATGCATTCTTAGCCCATGTGGTAGATACTACCATGGAGAGTCCCAACCATGCTGAAGTTCCTGTAGTCAGGGAGTTTGAAGACGTATTTCCTGAAGAACTTCCAGGTATACCACCGCCTCGGGAAATTGATTTTGAAATCAATTTGATCCCTGATACACAACCCATAGCCCAAACACTGTATAGGATGGCGCCTGTCGGGATGGCAAAAGTCAAGAAACAACTTCAAGAGTTTCTTGAGAAGGGTTTCATCCGACCGAGCACTTCACCCTGGGGTGCCCCGGTCCTGTTTGTTAAAAAGAAAGACGGATCAATGTGATTGTGCATTGATTACAGACAACTCAATAAAATAACAATAAAGAATAAGTACCCTCTACCGAGGATTGATGATCTTTTTGACCAGTTGTGTGGTGCAACCGTCTTCTCGAAGATAGACTTGAGGTCTGGATATCATCAACTTCGTATTAAGGATAGTGACATACCCAAGTCTGCTTTTAGGACAAGGTATGGTCACTACGAGTTCACAGTTATGTCGTTTGGACTAACTAATGCACCAGCTGCATTCATGGAACTCATGAATAGAATCTTCCAACCTTTCCTCAATCAGTGTGTTGTTGTCTTCATAGATGACATTATGATCTATAGTAGAGATGCTCAGCAGCATGAACAGCATCTTCGCCAAGCTTTGACCTTGCTAAGAGAACATAAGCTATACGCTAAGTTCAGCAAATGTGAGTTTTGGTTGTCGGAGGTATCTTTTCTTGGACACGTGATATATGCCTCGGGTATTCATGTTGACCCTAAAAAGGTAGAGGCTGTTCTACAGTGGGAACAGCCAAAGACACCGACAGAAATCCATAGTTTCCTAGGGTTAGCTGGCTACTACCGAAGGTTCATTAAGAACTTCAGTTCTATAGCTCTACCCTTGACCAAGTTGACCCGGAAGGATGTTCCTTTTGTCTGGAGTGATAAGTGCCAGCAGTCTTTTCATCTGTTGAAGGAGAGGTTGACAAGTGCACCTGTGCGTGTGCCACCTGAGCAAGGCAAGGGATACGTGGTTTTCTGTGATGCCTCCAAGAATGGACTCGGATGTGTGTTGATGCAGGATAAACAAGTGATTTCTTTTGCTTCCTGACAGCTTAAGAAACATGAGGAGAATTATCCGACACACGACTTGGAGTTAGCTGTCGTGGTTCATGCCTTGAAGATCTGGAGACATTATCTCTACGGAGAGACGTTCCAGATTTTCACAGACCACAAGAACCTTAAGTACATCTTCTCTCAGCACGAGCTTAACATGAGGCAACGTCGCTGGATGGAGTTAATCAAGGACTACGATTGTACAATTGATTACCATCCAGGGAAAGCCAATGTGGTTGTAGATGCTCTGAGTAGGAAATCAGCAACACCATCCTCTGATATGGTACAACTAAACTCTTTAGTATGCTCTAGGAGAGATATGCTTATCTCCTTAAGGAAAGACAATGTACAGTTGAAGATGTCATTTTTAGTCGGGTTGTTGGCTGAGATGCATATTAAGCCTACCCTAAGAGAGTAGATTAGATAGGCATAGCAAGTTGATGCTACGGTTCAGCAGATCAGATCGGAGGATGGTGATGAGAAGCGAGATGGTTTCCATGACTCAGATGACCAAGTGGCATGTTATCATGGGAGAATGATAGTACCGGATGTGGATAACTTGAGGAAGTTAGTCCTGGAAGAAGCTCATTCTTCGATGTATGCCATGCATCCAAGGAACACCAAGATGTATTGAAACTTAAAAGATATGTATCGGTGGCCTGGGATGAAGAAGGATGTTGTTGAGTTTGTTCTGAGGTGTCCTGTGTGTCAGCAAGTTAAAGGTGAACACCAGAAGCATGTAGGAACAATGCAACCTTTACCCATACCACAGTGGAAGTGGGACCATGTGACCATGGACTTTGTTTTTGGTCTACCCAGGACAAGCAAAGGACATGATTCCATTTGGTTAATTGTTGATAGGTTGACAAAGACAGCGCATTTCTTACCTGTCAAAACAACCTATTCTCTTGAGAAGCTTGCACAGTTATATGTGTAGGAGATAGTGCGACTACACGGAGTTCCAGTCACCATAGTATCTGACAGAGGTCCCCAGTTTATGAGTCGTTTTTGGGAACGAATGCACAGAGCTTTAGGCACCCAGTTGAGGTTTAGTAAAGCCTTTCATCCACAGACTGATGGACAGTCAGAAAGGACTATACATACCTTGGAGGACTTACTGAGAGCATGTGTTCTCCAGTTTACAGCGAGTTGGGATCTACACCTAAGCTTAATAGAGTTTGCCTATAACAATAGCTATCAACATAGCATTGACGTGGCACCTTATGAAGCTTTGTATGGTAGACGTTGTAGATCACCTGTATGTTGGTATGAAACCGGTGAATATCAGTTGTTAGGTCCTGATCTTGTGCAGCAGACTACAGAAAAGATCAAAGTAATACAGCAACAGATTAAGACTGCACAGGATAGGCAGAAGTCATATGCCGATAAACATCGTAGACCTTTAGAGTTCCAGGTTGGAGACAGAGTGTACCTCAAAGTCTCACTTTGGAAAAGAGTTCTTCATTTTGGAAGGAAAGGGAAGTTAGCTCCTAGATTTATGGGGCCTTATCCAATCATCGAACGGGTTGGAAAGGTAGCCTATAAACTAGAGTTACCTCCAGAGTTATAGAAGTTACACCCTGTGTTCCACATTTCTATGCTGAGGAAATTTCACCCTGATACCGAGTCAGTTCTACAACCTATGGAGGTAGAATTGAATGATGATATAACTTATGAGGAAGGACCAGTGTCGATCCTTGATAACAGAATTAAAAAGCTAAAGAAGAAAGATATAAGTCTTGTGAAAGTCCTCTGGAATCATCGTGGTGTCGAAGAATCCACTTGGGAACTAGAGGAAGAGATGAGAAGGATATATCCTGCTCTTTTCTCTTAATATGTTTTATCGATTTCGGGGACGAAATCCTTGTAAGGGGTGGATAATTTGTAACATCCCTGACCTGGGTTATGAGTTAACCCTAAGTGTTTTGCTTAATTATGTAATTAAGATGCTTGTGATTATCTCCTGGTCTGTAATTAAGTTCCTGAGGAACATACATTTCCATTTCTGTCCTTTTTAAAAAAACAATGTTGTAGTATGGTTTTGTAATGGAGGGACCTATGTGCAAATTACCCAGTAGAGGGGTTAACTTGCAAATTTCCCATGTTGAGATGTTCCTCCAATGATAAGACATTATATGAGTGAATATGCTGAAGTTTGATGGGTTCCCCAAGCATTGGGAATCAAGATGCAACTTGTGGAGCAATCTTTGTGCTTAAAGCCCTAATTTTAGTGTAAAGTGCAATTTACCCAAAATGTGGGGTGCAACTTGTAAAATATACCTTCTAGAATGTCTTTTATGACTCTTGACATCATTTAGAGTAGAAATGATGAAGAGAGATCTTCAATTAAATAATCAGATAAGAAGAATAACCTTTGTAGTAGAATCATCATGTTATAAGTAATGAGACCCTTATAAATGTGCACCTTAGCTTTCATGTTGGCTTTCTTTACCCTTAGATCCTAAGTTTTGATGGGCTTTGCTTAGTTATGATAAATTGGTCTTGCCTTAGAAGGAAGGAGGGACCTAGATGTGAATTAAGGAAACTAGGTGTCCTTGTAATGGAAATAACCACAAAGTACTTATACTCCTTTCCTTTATAACCAAAGGCAATGTTTCCCCTTCTTCTTCACTTATCATCTTGCTCAACCGATGTAAGGCAGAGCTCTGGAGCTAAAGGAGACGACCAACTTGTTCTAAGGTAAGAAGAGACCATCTTCTTGCTCGGATTCATGGAGGAATTCCTTGTGTAAGGTTGGTTTATGGTTCTTCTTCTTTAGGTTTCTTGTTCTAGCCGACTTTCCCCAACCTTTTCTTGGAGAATCACCTTTGGCCAACCTATGGAGCTCAAGACTCCATTAAAGGCTTGAGAGCTTGGAAGCTTGGAGCTCTAGGGACGACCTTTGAGGCGGGTTTTATATCTTTAAACTTCTTGCTTTATTATGCATATCTTGTTCTTGCAAAATAGTAGATAGATCTTCTTCTTCCCCAACTATCCTTGCAAACTTGCAAGAAATCCGTGAAGAAACCGACCTGTTCTAAGGTTGAAGATGATGGGCGTGATTTCCTAGGTAACTTTACCAAATGACCCTAGACCATTTGGTCTAAACGTTTTGCAAACCATTTGAAATCAAACGACCTCAAGACCGTTTGATTTCATGCGGTCTTGCAAGACCGTTTAGAATCAAATGGTATCAAGACCGTTTGGAAAGTTTGACCAAGTGAAGACCATTTAGAGGTCTTCTGTACACATATTGAATTAAACATTTACAAAGAACCATGTTCTAATTGTAAACCAATCACAAGTTGAAGGCACTTCAATCCTCTAAACCCTAATCGGGTTCAATTGCTGAAATTAAGGACCGATTTTGTTGAACTTTGGGTTGAAGGGCCCAAACGGTCTCAAGACCATTTGGGGGTTCACTCAAACGGTCTCAAGACCGTTTGGTCACCCAAGACCATTTGTAGGTCTAGGGTTGAGGTAATTTGACCAATTGAGGGTCCAATCACAATAGGTTGATGAATTGATTAAAAGTGCTGATTTTAGACCTAATTAGGGTTCAACCCTTATCAAATTGACTTAGTTTTTGGTGAAACTTTGGGCAAACGGTCTCAAGACCGTTTGGAGGGTGTCCAAACGATCTCAAGACCGTTTGGGCCCAATTGAGTGTCAATTGATAGGTTCAACTTCAATTGAACTCACATTGATGAACGTTTGTGGTTGAATGTCTACAAACCCTAATTCAATCGGTTTCAACCCTAATTGGCTATCAATTGAGGGTCAATTGGGTGTCCAATTGGTTAAGGATAACCCTAATTAGCTCGATTGATAAGTGTCTAGCAAGGATGTGGCCAATTGAGGGGTTCAACATTGAAAACCCTAATCGATTACAAGCTTTGATGCACCTTTGAGGTCCATGCGGTTTTGAGCCCATTTGGACCAAACGGTCTCAAGACCGTTTGAAACCAAACGGTTTCAAGGTCGCTTAAGATCAAACGGTTTCAAGGTCGCATAGATTCAAACGGTTTCAAATTCAACTCTGATCAAACGGTCAACGCACTCAAACGGTCTCAAAACCGTTTAAGGGCAAACGGTCTTGAGTGTCATGCGGTCTTGGAGGTCAAAGTGTCCAAACGGTCAATGCTTCCAAATGGTTTCAAAACCGTTTGGAGGTTAAGGTGTGAAACCATTTGGGGACTTTTAGGGCTATGATTGCTTAGTAACTTGAAGGCTTAATTGGTTCAATGGTTGTCTAATCCAAACCCTAATGATACCTAAAGACAATAAGGGGCTAAGTGATCAATAGATTGAACCATGTTGTGAATCAATAGTGTATTTTACCAATGTGCCCTTGAAGGGTTCAAGTAGATGATACCCTTGTTTAATCAAACCCTAATAATCATAATAGTGGTGACTTAGCATATGTTAATCAATAGTGACTTGACCCAACCTAATATAGAGTGATGTAATCACCATCTATTAATAAGAGGAGAGAGAAGGTTCCATTTATGGTTGAAATTTAAGTAAAGCACCTTCAATGTATGTGAATGTGCATGATTAGGGTATGATCCACCTATGTGAGATCATGAAAAGCCTAATTATGATAATTGATGAATCTTAACCTAATTTGAAGGCATCAAGGATGATAATTTCATACATGGTGATGCTATGAGCTCAAATCACTATGAAGTGAATAGTAAACCCTAATTCTAGGGTAATGACATGTCAAATGAGTAGTAAACCCTAATTGAGGATGATGTGATGAAATGTATAATAAACCCTAATTCCAGGTTATGCTCTTAAGCATGAATCTTTATAATTAAAGTATGAAGTGAGGGATTAATGTCCCTAATCATGATGAAAGGGATTGAATCACCCTAATTGATACTAATTGGGGAAACTAGCTTAGTAAAGGCATAAAGGTGCAACCCTTGAACTGAAATGTTATTTCTGCCTTATAAATTGCTGATCTAGAATTGAAATGTTATTATTATCAGTTGAATTGACTATGCAGATTCTTATAAGAGAATGATCATAACCAGGTAAGGGTTATGATAGTGTATTCATTGAAAGCATGTTGTAGACTTTATGAATAGTGATGTATACTATGTTGTCTATGTGTAAGTGACAACATACGAAGTTAATGGGCTGAAGAGCCATGAGTAACATCAAGGTCATGTTGATTAGATGACTTATGGTGAATTGATATCCATTTGATAACTGATTTGAGTTAAACTTGATACATTTAGTATTCTTCTTATATAACAGTGTTTTAATATTTAAATCTTGGAAACATGCTTGATGTTAAAAGAATATTGAAATGTACCTAATTAATCAAGTATAACCATACCATGTAGAGCCGTGATCATAGATCCATCATTGTCAGTAGTTAAATGATGGTGAAATAGGTTTTCCTAAGGGGACTCCTGGATCACATAGTTTTGAGTATGGGGGGAATATGGATGTGAATATCCTTACGTCCTAGTGTAGGAGTTGATGTAGATGTATCTTAATCTATCAACCCTGCACTATGTGTTTATGTCGGGATGATGTATCACTAATCACCTGAGGAATCTTTAATGCCACATCGATGAGAGATAAACAAGAGATCTTTCGATGGTGAAGAGAGTACAGAATGCCACTGTGACTCTAATAGCAAAGTGCCAGAATACCATGGTGAGCTATAGTAGTAGAGACACTAGATATCCTGCATGTTGATCCTCACACTGACTGAGGAGGTTGAGGTCATAAGAATCCGGCTCTTTTGATGACCTAGGTATGATACCGATGCGACTTACTAGTGATCGGTTGGAGTATGAGCGGTATACCTCATCTCCGCAGGGCATAATAATGTTTGTAAAACATAATCATCTGCGTAGTATATCTGCTTAGGTTGAACTACGAGAAGTATTGATTGACATTACACTTCCTATATTAGTATGCATGCTCTTCATATTCCTTAATGTAGTTGTCTTACTTAAATGTCAAATCTGTTGTTGGTTACTTGATATCTTATATTGCTTATGTTGTTCCTTGATTGCTATAATAAAGCTTCTGGCGGAGAGTTATAACTCTCGCTGGGACAATTATTTAAAATTTTCACACCCCATAGATTTCAACTTTTTAGGTGGTCGTCGAGGACGAAGGAACCAGTATGCGGGAGATCAGTATCAACAGCAGCAGCATCAGGGGCAGCAGTAAGTCTCAGGTGGAGATACTGGTTGTCCAGTCTTATAGTTAGATAGTCTTATGTCGTCTCTGTACTCTCAGGTCCTTGGAGTTATTTGATCTGAGATTTTGGTTTTCAATCTTGAGATTTTGTATCTGAATGTATATAATCACTCAAGAGGTGATTTAACAGAGATGTAAACTGTTTACCTTGCTTTTATAAAAGAAGTTTCATGGTTTCAAGATCGTATCTTAAAAAGTTTTTACTTTTTAGTGATTTTTCGTATTCCGGTGCTAATTGAATGCTTCCGCTGAATTTATATCGTGTTTTGGAGATCGGACCCCACAACAATAGTATAACAGGACACTTCCTGTTAGAAAATTGGAGTTAGAAGGAAGACACCTAAGTCCTAATCTTATTGGTCTCTTGTCGTTCCATGACCTTGACTTAGAGTAACTATGTACTCAACATATGCTCTAATACCAAATTAATTGTGATGCCCACATTCCCATTCCACCTCCAATGACCCCGGAGAGTCACCCTCGGTAAACCACCCTTAACCTTCTCTTTACTTAGTTACTTAGAATCAACTTAAAGGAAAATCTAATAACTTGGAAAACACCAAATCTTACTAAACTTCGGAAGCAACTTACTATTTACATTACTAGGAAGATAAAATAGAGTTACATGACATATTACATTTTTTCGTGTGGAATATAATACACAACAGATAACTAAAATCTAAACTACATATTACACTACATTCTCCCACTACCACACCACATGCCCAAGGACCGAGGGGAAAGGACTAAGAGACCTCTATCTAACTATGAACTACTTTCTAAGAACCTGGGTGATACGATCCTTCAACTTCCTCGTGTAGACGTTGACCTGAAAAATGTTTCAATGGGTTGGTGAGCTACTGGCTCAGTGAATAGAATTTCACCCAACCATCACAGATAACTCATTTATGTTTATTAATTGGAATAAAATACCAGATAATACTATATTGAGCAGATCTAAGCAATATAATTTAAACAATAGGAGATGTCAACATTTCATTAAGATAACAACTGCTGCAAAACTGTAGATACAATTAATTAATAGAAAATACTAAAATTTCATTTAAAGGACAACTGTTGTGAATCTAACTCAAATCTTTCTTAACTCTTTAACTTATAAGAAACTCTGTGAACCTATATGAACATATTTTATCTTATGCCCTGATCATATGCAGTGTACTCTACATATGAAGACTCATAGCGAACTATGATCCCACCGTACAAGACTTAGCCAACACCCAGGGATAGCTAAGTCTGACTACTCTCCTGGTCTGCAATAGGAAAACTAGCTCTCTGGCCTCGGCACTCCTATGGTGTTGTAAACTGGACTCCTCCTCTAGGCTGAGTACACAGGTAGAGAGTCTGAGACACTCTGTGGGCCTCAACTTGGTACACTCTGTGGGTACCTCTGGGTTACCACCGAGACTTCCAATTCATGTTGGGTAACCTATCTTCTCTTAGGAGACTTCCTCAAGGGCTTCGTCTCCCCGCACGCTCTGTGGGTGCGTTCTGACCCCCGTATACTGGACGCACCGCCAGGGTAGGTCATTTCATCCCTATGGTGCAGACCTCACATAGGGATTCTACTGTGTCAGGGCCCTTAAATCTATTGTTTTATTATTCTAGAAAATCTCTTACTACATTGCATCTCTCTCTTACTTATTCTTGGCTTTAGTATCTCTATGGTACTGAGTCTATTTAGCTGAAACATATAAATACATGTATATTAATTGTAACTTGGCAGTGCAATATGCTCAAACACTATAAATTGCTGAGAAATCAACATATTGTACTTGTAGGCAGATTTAAATAAATAGAATACTTGTCAACTTGGCACATACATACTGAAATCATGCAATTAGACATCTTAATATACTGATAAGGGTTGATTACTCAGCATATGAGAAATCATCAGTAGTACTTGTAAATTATCTGAAATTCCTAGAAAAACGTGCACATCAACCCTAATCCTGAGTTGTGCATCACTTAACCCAATTAAGAGTTAATTACTTATCATGACATAAATTATTAATAATAACTGAGAATTTATTATGATATCCTTGAGAAACGTGTCGATTTGTATAATTATCAATAAATTCACATTAAATATGATTGGGAGTGTGCAACTAGGTTTCTATTGAACCCTTTCATGTCATTATCATTTCTTTGAAATCGAGCATCTATTAACTTACTAAAAACGTGCAGCCTGGGTTTATACCCAAACTGTGTCGTTATTGGTCATGTGCTACTAATTTCAACATTTACTCGAGCAATTTAAGTTTTGATCAATCGTGCATTAACACTAATCCAAATCACACATCAAGCAACTAACTAGCACCATGCAAGCATAACTAAAAAAATCATGCAATTTAGAAATTAAGCGACACTGGCACTGCCCGACACCTAGGTAAACGCTAACATCTGTGAATAACACCAATTTAACCAAAAACACCTGATTATCGGAGTTATATGTGCTTATTGAGTGAAATTCTACTCACAGTGGTCCAAGATGACCAAGATCGACTTGAAATGCATCCAGAGGCCAGTTTCTGGGCATCAGAAGGTCTTCTTGAACCTTGGTACAGCCCTGGTTCAAACATAGCACACACACAGTTTCTTGATTTGGGTGTCGCTTAACATTGCTTCGTTCTTGGACCTCAAAGACGAGCTAATGGTGTCGTTCCTTGGTGTTGCCTTGCACCCAAGGTGCTCCTGGTGCAGACCTGCTGCAAGCAACAGGTGCTTTCTCATGCATAGGTGGAAGGGAGAGCTCAACTAGGTGCTAAATGCGGTCGAGAGCTGCAGATTCACACATAGACCTCCAAATCAGAGTCGAGGTGACCATTATCGTGGTGCTTTGTTGCGCCAAGATGGGCCCTGGCCATTATTGTAGTTGTTGCTGCTCTTGCAAGATGGGTCGCCTCCCCTACTAAATCGAGGTGCAGGTGGCGCAATAGGGGCGGAATGATGTGTTTTCTTGTCTTGAGCTCTTGGTCGGAGTCAAGGGCAGCATATAGTGGTGTTTTCTCACCAAAAACGGCCCCTTGGCCGGTGCCCTGCAGCTGGTCGCTGCTACTGCTTGGCCGGCTGGCACCCTGGCTAGGGCTGGTTAGGGCTGCGACTAGGGGTGAGGTAGAGGAAGGAGAAGGGCAGAGGAAGGAGAAAGGAAGGTAGGGCGCCTATGGATCAGAGCTAAGCCAAGAAATCGCCTGCCGTTCTATGACACCCCATCCTCAACAAAACACGATTACATGCTAACCAGCGGATTACCAAAAATCACAAGAAATTAAAACCAATTTACAGCAAGCACCATAAGGTGAGACATGTTGCATTTGAGCCAACACTTTCTTTTCATAACATATTTTCAAGGTGTTACAACGTAATTTCCCATCATATTATTACATGAAATCATTGTTCCACATGTTGATTTACATCAAGATACATAAGTTGAAAACCATACATCGATCATCATATGAGAAACATCAAAAACTCTCCTAAAGACATGAATGTACAGGGACGACATGTAGGACTCTACTACTAGACACTATCTATTCCACCAGGTACGATACCTCTGCATATCATCTCAGCCACATGATCTTTATCTCGCCAGGCACGTCCACCTAAAAAGGGTTATTAACCAGTGGGGTGAGACACATAGTCCCAGCGAGAAACATAACCCTCTACCAACTTTATTATTATCATAGATAATTGAACAGATAGATCAATGTAACCAACTGATAGTATCTAACCAGTTATGCAAGAAGGAATATGAAGAACATGTATGTGAAAACTTATACAAAAGATCATTTAAAAGCATATGAGAAAGGTTACATCATCCAAGGCCTCAACCAATGTTTCATATTTGCCCTAAGCAAAGATACTATATGGCTAGATTACAAATTATTATGCCCTGAGGAAGTGAGTCGTCCCGCTCAAATCCAACCTTCGGCTGCGAAGCCCAAAACCGGTGCCATACAAGGTCATTGGGAGAGTCGGACTCCATGACCTCATCTATTCGTGGTCAGTGCACCAGACCAAAGCAGGACCGCAGTCTCTTGCTTGAGTGGCATCAGCTACAGGGTTAGCTCATGCAGTCTACCCTTTTTATCATGAGCCATGGGCCTATTCCCCATGCTCCTGAGCCATGAATGCATTCATACTCCTTCACACTGAGCCATGGGCATGATCACCATGCTCTTATACACATCTTGAGTTTACAACCACAGTTGCACTCTAATCCTCCTATTTTCGGCTAGGAGAAATCCCGCATATTCAACAATATGTGCTCTGGGTTAACTCGCATGAGAACATGTTTCATCATCACCTAATTATTGACGATGATGGATCTATGACTAGGGCAAACTACATGAAAGTTTCATCTGTAATTAGTTAATGCATTTTAAGTAGATTGTTGGGGCAACCAAGTTGTATTAAGCAACCATATATAAAACATGAACAACATTAGATTTCATTACTTTGGTGTCACATTGTTACTGCTATTCTCATTGCCCTCAACAATCATCATATTGCCATGAGATATCAATCCCTAATTTCATCACATAATGCCACTGCCTCTCAAGGCTTCATCCTCATACATCATCATGGGATATCAATCCCTCATATCACAACTAAAGGATAACACCTCAATCAGGAACTCAGCCTTTATCAGGTCACCAGACCTTTCTCATCATATGGTGATACATGTTATCTCATTAACAAGGCACATCATCATTGCTCATATATTGCACATATATCAAGTGCTACACAAAGCACACAAGCATATTATCACCATAGCTCTTACCTGGCTATGAATTCAATTGATAATACTTGCATGGTTAGGGAGCATATCAAAGAGATAACTTGATCACCAAATACAATCTTTAAAGAACATATCATGATTATTATATCATTCGGGTTAAGATTTATAGGATTGGAACAATCATCTATTATTATGAACACATGAAGCATAAATCATAGATGGTGTATTAAGAAATACACATTATTGTTACCATACCATGGGTATCCACCATACCCTATATCTTGTATCATCATGCCCGCCATCCCTTAGGATTCATCTTTAGGGATCATGCAATCATGATCAACCATCAAGCATTATCAAAGGTTCACCTATCATCAACCATAGGTAACCCCCATACTAACGTTCACAACCTGTTTGTCATGTCTTATCATCATGATCAAAGATACGGGCTCAAGGTAGCAAGATAACACACTATCATATAAGGCTCAAGATAACCTTTAGGGTTATCGAGTTAGGCACAACCCTCACTAGAAGTGTCCCCTATCCTCACCAATACTAGGCAGTGACCACAAACCCTCACTAAAGGTGTATCGGGTAGGGTACTAACCCTCACCCAAAGTTGTCGGCCTCAAGCATGACATGCACCTATGCATAAAGGGGACAACAGCCAGACTTAGACCTAACAATGTGTCGTGCAGCCATGGACCAAGAGTATATCGGTCAGCATATGATCATCACAACAACCCTCTTTGGACAAGACCCCTTATAGCCCTTTTAGGGTTAGGGTTCATACCAGGCAACCATCAAGTCATGTCGCCCAAAGCCACAACTATATCGCCCAACAGGAACCCACTTGGTCAGCACATCATGATGTCCAAGGAACTCTCATACCGCCCAAGGTAAACTACTACCATCCATATGGCACTCAAGGTAGCCTATCGTCTAACTAGAGTTTGGGACCCTATAATGGTCAAAGTGCTATATCGTCCACCCCTCAACTTATATCGTCCAAGACCTTATACTGTCCAAACTCACCACATGAATTGACCAAACCTTCAACCCTAGGACCATCCAAGCTATAAATCCCATACACATGTCGAGTAACCAACCAAGAGAGAGCATGTATAGGGCAAGGCCTATCGGCCAAAGCAACATATCTCCTTGTAGGGGTATCGACCATGCACTTAACCCTAATGTCGCCCAAGCTATGCACACACACACTTATAACATTCTAGGGTTGATGATATCGGGAAACATATCAAGGGACCGTCCATAACGCCCATCCTATCATCCTTTGTCATTCATGGAGCACCATCTTGGGCACCCAGCATATCGCCCAAGAGATCATTACCACAAGGGCACCTCTATCGGTTATCTAGGGTTAGGGCAACCCCCAACACTCAAAACTCCATGATGTCTAGGATACTATATCGGGCAACTAGGGTTAGAGCTAGCCTATCAGCCAAGGCATCTCATTGCCCATGACAACATGTCGGACACTCCAGGGTTAGGACCATCCCATTGTCTAAAGCAATCATATCACCTTAAGTTAAGGTCAGGGCATCCATATCGCCCAAGGCACTACTTCTAGGGATATCGCCCACACCAAGGATCAACCTATCAATTTCCCTACACTATCAATGATACCTATCACCAAAGGCATTACCACCATACCACCAATGATACTATCCAAGGGCTCAACCACAAGAGCTTGTTGTGCAACTAGAGTAGAGCATCCATGTCTCCCAGGGCAACCCCATCGCCCAAGCTAGGGTTGGAGCTCTATATCGGCCAAGACACTAAGGTTTGGGTTTCATGTCAGCCAACCACCATATCGCCCACCATCATCATCTTGGGTAGAGGTGCATATCGATTACAAGGTCAACAAAGGGTTCACTTAGCATATCACCCAAGGCTCAACTCTAGAAGAGGGTATCGGGCAACAACCTCAAGGAGCCACCATCCATAACGTCCAAACCCTAACCCTAGGATAGGAAAGAGATATCGGTCACCACATCATATCGCCCCAAAAATCTAGGCCATAGGCTCACCTTTCAAGTCCAAAGGAGAGAAAGGGGTATTGCCACAAACCATCAACCGAAATATAACCTATTGAGCAAGGTACTATATCGGGAAAAGCATAGTATCGGGCAAGTCATCTTCAACCTCTAGACACCCATTACCATCTAAAGCAAGAATAACAAGATAAGGACAGTAGTAAAACGTGACCATTTCTATTAAAACAAATCTCAAGTTCCGCATGCACGGATATCATGGAGAAGGGTATCAATTTAAAGATAAGAATCATCACATGCACATATGGAGAGTGAACATAATAGAGATGGTTTAAGAGTTATGTAACCCGCCTTAAGAGGATCTCCATGAAAGGCATAAAGCTTCGTGATCCAAGAAGAAAACCCAAGTTCTTCTCCATGGAAACCATCCATTCAAAGCTCTAAGATTGTCTTCGGCTCCAACATCATCACCTCAAGGAACAAAAGAAGAAGAAGAAGATACCATGATTATGTATAGTTCAAGAAGAAGAAAAGAGGGGGAGATAACCATGACCTTGCCTACTCACATCAAGGGCCCATACATGGCTGAGAGGAGGAGAAGGAGATGAAGAAGAAGGCACAAGGAAAAGTTAGCAAGGAAGCATGACTCACCAAGGTCGGATCTTGAGCAAGGAGTCTCCATGGCCAAAAAGCTCGCCCTCCCAAGCTCAATAGGAGTTTCCTTGAGCTCCCAAGCTCCCATGCTTGTCCCAAATAGGAAGGGGAAAGAAGGTGGCCGAAAAGGATCACTTGGGTAAGGAGGAAGGGAGCTATATACACCAAGGAAGAGAGAGGTAGCAAAGGAGAGGTGTCATAACCACATAACCCAAGGAGCCACTTGCTCATGCACTTAACGCCACTTGTTGCCACCCAAGCTTCACATGTACGGCCTGGTGATACACTCTAGAATGTGTATCATGTAGCTGGGTACCTCCCATGGGCGACACACCCTCATGGGCGACACACTCTCAAGCTTCTACCTGATACACTAAAAGACAAGGTAGCATGGCTGACACATATGTGATATAAAGACCATATAAAGATGTTACTCCTCAACTATCAACCAATCAGGGTGACCCAACTTCCATCCACGTCCTAGATGATTCCAAACAGAAGGGAGGTGACTCTAGAGCTGATAAATTGCATATTGACCCCTCCACTTTGGGTAATTTGCAACTTGCACCAAAACTAGCACATAGGGCACAAACATCATCCAACTAAGCTCAAATTTGGAACATAGGTCCTCCACAAGGCACCCCACCTCATCATTATCTTTCTAATGATGATAGAGAACTAAAGGCATGCTCTACATGTGACATATAGAAATATAACTCCTTACTCTTGGTAAATTGCACTTTGGTCCAAAACAAGCAAACATTGTTCAAATAGTATCCAAACGGGACCAAACTGGAAACATGAGCTTGTCACATGATATCAAAACATCTTAAGAGATTAGAATAAGGTTCTAGGCACCTTTCATAAGCAAAGCAAAGAGGGTTAACCCAAAACTTGGGTCAGGGTCCTTACACGTTCACCCCCATGTTGTTGTTCTATCGGGCGCCACTTCTGATGGTTCTGGAAAACGATCGGGGTGAAGAAGAAAGGATAAGGGAGAAAGGGAAATAAAAGGCCAATAAATGGAGAAATTGCATCTTAAACCCAAGGTTCTAGAAAATGATGTAACTCTCGTCTCGAGTGTCTGATTGAGGTGATTTCTTTTGCAACTTTTCAAACACAAGATTCTCTACAACCTCAAGGCAAGAAATCATGCTAATTATACTATAACACTAGATCAAAGCACTAATTGTATCAGTGAGTACTTAACTTAACTTAATCAACTTAATGATGCACTAAGTGTTGTGCTTACTAGTTAATCATAGAGTATGTCAAAACAATCTCCCTCCCTTATAAGAATTTCATCCCAAAATTCCTAAAAGAGAAAAGGATACTTGTTACACATCTCGGACTCAAGCTCCCTCGTGGTTTCCTCTAGGTTGTGGTTCCTCCAAAAAACTTTCACTAATGGTATTTCACAATTCTTGAGGTTTTTGATCCTCCAATCAACTATTTGTACTAGTCCTTCAACATAGAACACATCTGTTTTGAACTATGTAGGTTCTGGGTCCACTATCTTCTCTATACCAGGGTAACATTTCTTCAACATCGATACATGAAACACATCATGTAGATTAGCCAACTCGAATGGCAATTCCAACTTGTAGGCTACATGTCCAATCCTCTCAATGACAAGATATGTGCCCATAAACCTAGGAGTCAGTTTTTCTCTCTTTCCAAACCTCAAAACTCCTTTCCATGGTGAAACTTTCAGATACACTTCATCACCAACCTCAAACTCAAGAGGTCAACATCTCTTCTCAACGTAACTTTTCTGCCTATCATGTGCATCTTTTAACTGCTCTCTGATCATTGTAATCTTTTCTGTAGTCAAATCCACTATCTCTGGTCTAAGAATCTCTTTTTCACCCACCTCATACCAACATACATGTGATATACACTTTCTGCCATACAGAGCTTCTTACGGGGCCATACCGAGACTGGAATGGTGACTATTGTTGTATGCAAACTCTATAAGGCTCAAGTGATCTTTCCAACTTCCACTAAAATGCAAGACACATGCTCTCAGCATGTCCTCAAGAGTCTGAATTGTCCTCTCTAACTGACCATCCATCTACGGGTGAAAAGTTGTACTGAATCTCAACTTTGTGCCCAAAGCACGATGCAACTGATTCTAAAACCTAGAGGTGAACTTAGGATCTCTATCTGATATTATTGAAACTGGGATACCATGCAGCCTGACTATCTCATCCACATATATCTTAGCCGATTTCGGAACATCAAAGGTTGACTTAACAGGAAGAAAGTGAGCGGACTTAGTCAGTCTATACATAATCACCCATATCAAGTCACAACAACAAAATCCATTGTGATATGTTCCCACTTCCACTCTGGTATAGGAAGAGATTGCAAGGTACATGTAGGTTTCTGATGCTCAGCCTTAACCTGCTGACACACGATGTACCTAGCCACATACTCAGCTACATCCTTCTTCATACCAGGCCACTAGTACAACTCCTTGAGATTCGTGTACATCTTAGTGTTACCTGGATGCATAGCGTACATCGATGCATGTGCTTCCCCAAGAATTTGCTCTTTCAAGTCACTGTCTTGAGGTACGCACAACCTATCATGTTGGTACAACAAACCATCATCTGAAAACATGAACTCTGGTCTCTTTCCCTCTATCATATCCTACATGATCTGCTATAACTCATTGTCACTCTGCTGAAGTTCCTTGATCTGATCATAAAAAGTAGGCTTGACTTGCATCTATGCAATCAAACCACTATGCTATGTCACTCCTAAGTCTAAGTTCAACTTCCGCATCTCTACTAGCAGGTCTCTCTTGAAGCATGCCATAGAGAATACATCAGTTGTTGAAATTGACTTCCTGCTGAGGGCATCTGCTACCACATTCGCCTTACCATGATGATAATCTATCGTCACTTCATAATCCTTGATCAATTCTAACCATCTCCACTATATAAAATTCAGATCCTTCTGGGTGAAAATATATTTCAAACTCTTATGATCCGTAAACACCTGACATGCCTCACCATAAAGATAATGACGCCATGTATTAAGAGCATGAACTACAATAGCTAACTCAAGATCATGTGTCAGGTAATTCTCCTCATTCTTCTTAAGATGTCTAGATGCATAAGCTACTACTTTGTCTTCCTACATCAACACACAGCCTAAGCCTCTCCTTGAAGCATCACAAAACACTATGTAGCCTTCATCTGCTTTGGGTAGGATCAACATTGGTGTTGTAGTCAACCTCTTCTTCAAGATCTGAAAACTCTTCTCACAGTTGTATGGCGAGACAAACGGTGCACACATTCTCATTAAGCGTGTCAGAGGTGACGCTATAATGTTGAAGTTCTGGATGAACCTCCTGTAGTAACCTGTCAATCCTAAGAAGCTTCTAATCTCAGTAGGTGTCTTAGGCTGCTCCCATTATAGAAGAGACTCGACTTTCTAAGGGTCAACACTTACTCCATCTCCTGAGATGACATGTCCAAGAAAAGACACCTCAGTTAACCAGAACCCACACTTACTGAACTTAGCATATAACTAGTGTTGTCTCAACAACTGTAACGCTATCCTCAAATGTTGCTCATGCTGCTCATCATCTCTGGAATAGATCAAAATGTCATCTATGAAAACCACTATCAACTGATCCAAGAACGGCTTGAAAATCCGGTTCATCTCATCAATGAAAGTTGTTGGGCCATTAGTCGGTACCATTTTTCTTTTATAATCTATATTACTCCATCATGATTCAAACCCTTCCTTATACCCATAATCCTCTAACCATATACTACTCTTCCACATGTCATCTTTAACTTGTGATCATGTTGCTTATTCATGTGTATGATCATGTATACCATGTTTTATATATTTTTATTTATCCACCTACTAATGTGAAGTTGAAATTCTAAATCAATATTCTCACTACTAGTTTCATCTCATGTTTAATACATTACATATCCTTTATTTTAAATCCAGCGGCTCATGCATGGGTCAAACTTAGTTTCTTTATGAATCAACTTTTTCCTCCTTAAATATAGTTTGCCTTTGTATGTCTCATTCATTTTCTAAACTACACTTTTATTCTTATTTTAGGAACTAGTTTGTTAGTCTATAGAGACTTAGAATCCAAAGGTAGTATGTATGAATGTATTAAACTTCATAATAAAGGTATACATTCCATGCTCTCAATCATGTCATGTAATCCTCATTCCTTAATCAAGCTCATCATTTCTAACATTTCTCTTTGATTCAACTAAGTTTCTTATCCTGATCTTATGATTTACATGTTCATCTAATTCTTTTTACTTTAACTCTTCTGAAGACTCTTCATTTCTATGTACTTATTGTATACTTAACTATTTTCTTCTATTTTTCCCTTTGCTTTGGAGTACATAAAAGTATTTTACTATATTATATGATACATTCCTCCTGATTGATGCTTACTATCTTAGCCCTTACATACTTTTCTCATATCCTTTCCATATCTCATATTTAGAGTTCATATAATACTAATCATCAAACTTAATTTGAATCATATGTCGTGTTCCTTTATTTCCAATTAAGGATTGCTCATATGAAGCCCCAATCATTGAATCTCATATATCAGTTCCAACTGATTCTTAGTTTTTCTAATCTTTCCCTTATATTTCAACATCTTAGTGTGTGCACATTCTCACTATGATGTGAATCTAAATTATCCAGAGTCTACTTTTATTGTATTTTCAATAGGAGTCGCTATATCCTAGTAACGCACCCTTCCAGCCAGACCAGGCCAAACCTGCAATCCTGAAGCCAAGAGCTACTCAAGATCAACCAAATCCTATTAATCTCAAACATGTAGAAAGAATATCCACTTAGGGCAACTCATTTAAACATAACTTTTGGTCTACTTGATACAAAGAATGTAAACAATAACTAAATCACTTCATGATACACAACAATAATAAAGAACTATATATATTCTACAAACTGATAATCTAAATTCATACATATAAGAGCACTTCTAGTGATCTCCAATCAAATAAGCAATATAAAGCAAGAGTTGCATCACATCCTATGTTTAATCTCTTACTCCTTCATTTGTAATGATCCTAACTTGAGTTATGAGGTAACCCTTTTTTTTGGCCATGTAAGTTGCTTAGAAATTTAATATAATCCTCTAAGGTGTTTTTTTATCATGTGACACACTTATGTTCCAAGATTGGTCCTGATTGAATGTTGTTTGAGCAATGTTCCTTTGTTTTGAACCAAAGTGCAATTTACCCAAGCTAAGGGGTTATATTGCAATATGTCACATGTTGAATGTTCATTAAGTTCTTTAGCATCATAAGAGAGATAATTATGTTAATTGGTGGCTTGTGGAAAGCCTAAATTCCAAGTTTGAACTTGTTTGAATAATGTTAGTACCTTGTGCACCAATTTTGGTACAAATAGTAATTTACCCAAAATATAGGGTTGATACGCCAATTACAACCTATAGAGTGTTCCTACTTCCTCTATGTATCATTTAGAGGAAATATAATGAATGCTACACCATGAATGAACCAATTGTGAGTGATGGTGATCTTGGTGATGAAATGACCAAGAAAAAGGGTTGAATATGAAACCCTAACTTGAGTTGTATCAAGTTGAAAAGCTTATATATGAGTTCCTATCGACCGAGGAGCCATAGGAGGACTCTCATATCAGTTTTTGGACTCTTGGAAAAGCCCATTACATGCAAAGCACCTCAAGTAGGTGAAGTGTATCGGTTTACAACTTTCTTAGAAAAGTTGTATCGGGTTGTGAATAAAGTGGTGATTTAGTTGATATATCTTATTCGAAGGGATAAGTAATTGACGAAATTTCATCTCTATATTATCCTAAAGTGTTTTTCATGACAAGATAAATCTTAACTCATGCATTTACACGTGTCAAACATGCATGGACACGTGGCACCTAGTAGCTCAAATTGATGACATCTCATTTATACACTTTTTCATGAACCTCAAGTATATATACCCCTCTTTTCACCCATTAGTGAAATTTTTCGAATCTTACCACCCTCCTTCCCTAAGGTATCGTGCATAGGGTCCTTGTATCATGCAGGGGTGAAGTGGTATCGTGCATAGGGCCTTGGGTATCATCCATAGCAAGTTCATATCGACCAAGTAAGGTGGTATCGGCCTAGTAAGGTGATATCGGCCATAGTGGAGTGTTTTGACCACAAGTGAGGGGGATATCAGCCACAAGTGATGGCATATCATGCATGAGTAGTGTGGTATCGTGCAAGGTTCTAAGGAGAAAGAAGGATCTCAATACTTAACCCTGAGGTGAGGCCATAATCATCTTCAACCTTAGATTGAAGCATTATTTTCGGGTTATGATCTTCCTTTCTTTTCTTCTTCACCAATTGCTTATCCATGGTGATTCCTTGTATATGAAGGAGTTTTGAACGAGCCTTGGACTTTTGATAAGTCATCTTCAACCTTAGGAACGTGGAGCTTTGGATCTTGGAGCTTTGGAGTTGTTCTTAAGGTGGGTTATATAACTTGAACTCTATCATGTTATTATTCATCACCTAAATTGCTATACTTAATGATCTACTTTTAATTCCGAAATTTTCTGATATAGTTGATGACATTATGAGTTCTAGTAGTTTCTTATACTTGTTGCCATGAACTATAAGAGTTAGAACAAAGGTCTAGAGCTTGAAGAATATGGTATCACCTTATAAAGTGATATCAGGTTCAAGCATATAAGCAAGCACCTCTAACCCGATATGGTGATGCACCTACTTCACTAAAATGATATGGATATGATTTAATACTTTCTAGCACGATATGGTGGTTTAGTATACACCTATTGCACGATGTGAGGTCAAGCAAACACCTCAAAAATGATATTGGGCTAAGCACACACCTCTTTTCCTGATATGGTGTGAAGCACACACGCGCCTCTCTACCCGATATGGTGTGAAGCATACACACACCTCTCTGCCCGATATGGTGTGAAGCACACACACACCTCTTTGCCCGATATGGTGTGAAGAATATACACACCTCTCTTCCTGATATGGTGTGAAGCACACACACACCTCTGTTGGCTAAATGGACATCTATAAATCCCTTTGTTTTGATTATGACAAACATTTCATTCTTATTGATCTAACGAGCTACTTGAGTGTGCAGGATTAAGGTGGATGACAAAGCAACTAGGGAAATCCATATGCTTCCATATTTATATTTTCATGCAATGTAATCGCCTTGTAAAAAGCTTGTACAAATATATAATGTACAAGTACTTAGAATGCATGTAAATCAAGCGTTAGATCTTCCCAAGCTAAACACCACATTTAGATAAGTCATCCCCTTCAAATAGGATCACATTTGCACACTCATACATATAATTAGTGCCTAAATTGAAACATTGAAACAGGATCAATCTCGGTCGACAAACTCCTCGACCGAGACACTCTCGGTCGACAATCTTCTCGACCGAGAAAGATCCAAAGTAGCCGTTAGACACAACTGATAAGGTAGTTGGCAGTTGGAGATAGACGTTGCAAATCACTTGATCCAGAGAGCCTGTCGGTCGACAAGAGTTCGACAGAGTAGGTGTCTCGGTCGACCATTCCTCGACCGAGATGAATTCTGACAACAACTGCAGAGTAAATTAATTAGCCGTTGTTAAAGCAACAAACTTGTACCTAACGGCTAGTTAAGCACTTAGAAACCCCTAGAAGTTGTCTAGAACGTCCTTAAGCATCCTTAGGCCATTCCTATAAATAGGACAAGCCATAGGACACTCAAACACACTTGTTACACTTGAGAAATCCTTGAGCAATTACATTTGCAATCTGTTGTGAGCAATTTGAGCATTGTAACAATTGGCTACTTTCATCCTTAGCTCAAAATTCGTGTCATATAGGCTAGTATCTCCTACTTGTTGACTCAAGGTCAATTAGGTCAATGTTGACTCACGTCTAAATTGACTAAACCCTTGTTTTGATGATGACTAACCATTCCACATATTGGTGTCTAATGCTTCTACATTGAGTGATTTCAGATTAGTTTTAGACACACTCCAAATGCCCTAACTTGCGCATATCAAATTGGAGAAAAGACAAGTCAAAATAGCTACAAGTGTGCAATTTGGGATCTCTATGTAAATGACCTTAGAATTGCTTTGTAACCACTTGTAATGATTGTATGACTTGTAATTAAGCTTAGAAAAATTATTGGGACACAAAAATCCATCATTTGTATGGTTATACGAAAATTCCAAAATACCCATAACAGGGATTTTGTCGGCCGAATTCCAAACTCGGCCGATCCATATATTCTGGAATTTTTGTTGCAATCGGCCGAGTTACAAACTCAGCCGATTCCCGTTCGGTCGAGTTTCTAGCTAGGAAACTCGACCGATCCACTGATCGGTCCAAGATGAAAGTCGACCGATCGGCCGAGTTTCTCCAAAGGAACTCGGCCGACAGTCTAGCTTTCAGCCTTGTCTTTTAGTGGTTCGGCCGAGTTACCTTTATATAAACTCGGCCGATCAGACTGTACGAAAAAATGCAGAAAAGTGCTACTAGCCGTTGTGGAGTTGCAACAAGTGAAAATAGATCCGTTGCAAGCCACAAAACGGCTAGTTTTCGTTCACAAGTGTTCCCAAAGGCTAAGAGGCATCCCCAGCTATAAATAGGACCCCTTGGGCTTCATTCCAAGGTTGAGCATTCACTATGAAGGTTCCTATTCTATAGTTGAGTGATCCTACACCCTCCTCTCTCTCTCTAAGCTTAATCACTTGCTACATCCATTAGAGTGAGTAGGAAATCTGTAAGAGAGCTAGTCATATATGTATATCTTCTGAGGCTCTCACTTCCACCACCTCCCTTCTATCATTCCTATCTTGAAGATGAAGGTTCTCTCTCTTGTCCAAGAGAGGTGAAGAAGAACAAGGGAAGGAGTCCCTTGGTGAAGATCAAGGCTGAAGACTTGGAGCTAGAGTGGGTAAGTCCTTGGAGAAGGCAGAAGACTCAAGCTCAAGTGGATAAGTCCTTGGTGGAAAGCTTCTCCGAGTGAAGGTGAAGTCAAAGGCGGAAGATCCAAGAAGAGTGGGTAATTCCTACAAGGCCGAAGACTTGTGCAAGAGTGGGTAAGTCCTTGGAGAAGGCCGAAGACTCTTGCAAAGTGGGTAAGTCCTTGGTAAGGTTGAAGACTCTTTGTATTGGATAGGTAAGTCCTTTGTTGGTCATGTATTGTATGTCTTATTAATGAATATAAGAGTGCAATTGGTTGAAGTCCTAGAGGTTGACCTCTCTAGGAAAGTGGACTGACACACTTCTAGTTTGAAGTGTGGAACCACTCTAAATAGCTTGTCTAATTGGTGCATGTTCAATCTCTCTTATCCTTGCTATGCATGGTTTAGTTGCACTCAAATTACCTATTTAGCAACCTTATCTTGTCATATATCTTGAAGGTTTGATGAGTTTTGTTTAAGTGCTTTCAGCTCTATTCACCCCCCTCTAGAGCATCTAATCACCCATCTAGGATCCAACAAGTGGTATCAGAGCGGGTCTTCTCCAAGCATACTTCAACAAGTAGGAGAAGATGGGTGACTACCTAGGAGGGAGACTCTCGAGCAGCCTTCCAATCTTCAATGGGAGCAACTTCCTCTATTGGAGAAGAAGACTTCAATTCTTCATCCAAGGATCAAGTCTCGAGATGTGGTAAATGGTGAACAACCCATACATTCTACCAAAGACAAACATTGAAGAATGGGATGAAGCCACCTTGATGAAAGCAACCTTGAATGCTAGAGCCATGCACATCCTATATGCCTCCATGACCCCCACCGAGTTCAACCGGATTTCCTCTTATGAGACGGCCTATGAGGTATGGAGAAAGCTTTGCATCACTTATGAAGGGACAGATCAAGTGAAGGAAAGCAAAGTCTACATGCTCAAAGGGTTGCTTGAGAACTTCAAGATGGGAAAGGAGGAGAGCATAGCCAACATGTACTCAAGGCTCAACACCATCTTGAATGGTCTTGCTGTTCTAGGACATCCTATGTCTAGTAGAGAGATCAACTCAAAGATACTTAGAACTCTCCCCAAGAGATGGGAATCCAAGGTGACTTCTATGGGAATCCAAGCACATGAAGCTACACTTGACAAGAGGGAGGAATTAGAAAGACAAGAGGAGAAACAACTCAAGAGAATGAAGAAGGCTGAAATCAAAGCTCAAATCAAGGCTATTGTTGGTCAAGCCTCTCCATTCTCTCAAGTTGAAGAAGATGCCATGTACTCCAAGGGTAGACTCTACAAAGGCAAGTCCTCCTCCATCCGGTGCTTCACATGTGGAAAGAAGGGTCACTACAAGGAAGATTGCCCACAAGGCAAAAAGACCCATCTTCACAAGAAGGAGAAATGGCACTCAAGCTCAAGTGGCTCCTCCAACTCAAGCTCAAGTGAAGATTCATGTGAAGGATCAAGCTCAAGCTCTAGTGATGAAGGGGAATGTCATTTTGCCCTTATAGCATCAACAAGTGAAGACTCAAATGAGGTAAATCTAGACTCTTTAGATAAAGAATCCTTGATTGATCTCATTCATGATATTTGTGCATCTCTTAAGTCTTCTAAAAAGAAAAAGAAAAAGCTTGCTAAAATTGTTGATAATTTGCATATAGAACTAGATGATCTTGAATATGCAAATTCTTGCTTGCTTATTGATAAAAATGATTGTCTTAGCCAAGTAGACTCTCTTAAACTTGAAAATGCTAGTTTACTTGATAAGATTAAATTTCTAGAAGCTCAACTTCTCATGCCTAATTCTAATGAAGAACATACTTTAATTGTTGATTCTCTCATGCATGACATTGATGTTCTTAAATCTGAAAACAAAAACAAAGATTTTGTTTTGCATGAATTAGAACTAGAAAATGCCTCCTTGCTTGCTAAAATCAATGGGCATGAATCTTGTTCTAGTTCTACTAATAGAGAGAATGATGTTGCTTCTCTTCATATTGATAGAGATTCTTATTTAACTAAAACTCTTTGCCTAGAAAATGATCTTCTACATGCTAGAGATAACATTAATCAATTGTCTTCTACTATTGCTTCTCTTAAGCATGATAATGATAGTTTAAGATCTTCTTTGCAAAGATTCTTAGTTGGTAAAAAGAATCTTAATAAAATCCTAGACCATACTACTAAACAAATTGGTAGACATGGTTTAGGGTATGATAGTAGTCAAGGGAACAACAAAGATAAAGGACCTCCAATATTCCATGGAGAATCCTCTAGTTCCAAGACTATGGGCACATGTAATTATTGCAATGAAATTGGTCATTATTCTACTTGTTGTCCTTTTAGGAAAGCACCCAAGAGCAATAGGATTTGGGTTGCTAAACTAACCCCTCCGGACCCAAAAACATGATTGGGGACCATTTCATCTTTCTTCTTGTAGGTATTTACAAATGGATTGATTTGAGCTATTGAATTGCAAATTGACTTCTCAATCCACATGAAAGAAGAAAGGTGAGATGTGTAGAGGGTGACAACAAGTGAAAAAGCATTGGTAAGCACAAAGGTAAAGGTTTTATTGCTTATAACCATTTCTAACTTGTTTTTGTCAAGTTAGTGTGCACTATACATATGGTTTTTGAGTCAAAAGTGACATTTTGTGATTCTCTTCACACTCTTGCTCAAAAACTATTTCTAATGCTTCTATAGTGCATTACTAACTTGCTTAGACATGTTTGGATATGGTTTGTATATTTAGCATGCCTTTGAATATGTTTTTATGAAATATATGTGTCCTTTGACAGCTGCTCTGTCGGTCGAGTTTGCCCTATCGAAACTCGACCGATAGGCACCAATGGGTGTTTCCAGCAGTTGTCATCGGTCAAGTTGACAATGCACAGAACTCGACCGATAACACTGTGCACAGAATACAAAGTTGGCTTATTGAGTGAGAATTTCCCTCTCAACTAGATTTTCTCAACCAATAGCCTTATTCTTTGGCACTCTCTTTTGGTATCTTTATATATGCATATTGCCATGTTTTAAAAATTGCCTATCTTGCATACAACTCTATCTCTCTAATTGCTCTAAATTGGTATATCTATATGTTGCAATTACTTGCTTTGAGTTGTCTTGCAGGTTTTGATGATGATCTCTTTGGATCTCTTGGTTGTGTCTAAAATCGCTTCCGTTGTACTCTAACTTGCTACATCTCTATAGGTGTATATCTTGTTTTGATACAACCTTGAGGTTCATAGGGGTAATCATCTTATGGTAAGGATGCATATCTAGTGAGTTATATCCCTTCATGCTTCTAAAATTGCATATCTCTTTGTTTGGATATATCTCTACATCTAATCATAGCTTGCTTTATCTTGTGTATCTTTTGGTATCTCTTGCTATGATCTAGATCCTACTAGTAGTCCTAACTTGTGATATCATCTACTAGTAGTTCATATACATGTAGTTCTAACCTTGTTTACAAATTGCCATCTTTGATCATCTATATGTTATGCTTGTATCTTATCTCATACATGCTCAAGATTGTTCCTTAAATTGAATATCTACTATCTTGAGTTGCTTGCATAACATTGTGATGTAGGGTACATAGATCTACATGATATGTGGGAATTGGAGTATTTATGAATTTTTATGCAGATTTTGCTCCAGTTTCAGTTTTTGCTGCAAGTATAGTGTTTTTTATGCAGAAACACCCTTCTGAGCAAGGCTCATCGCTATGCCATGAGCTCTGATGGTTTTTGGTCAAATTCCATCATCTTGAGGGTCAAAATTGCGATTTATTGTTTTTTTTCTGCAGCACCTTATCTTGTATTTTTGGGTTGTTCAAGTATATGCTTTAACTTGCTTTTCTTTCTATGCTTGGACAAGCCCCTATCTGTGCTCTTCTACTCTCCTTATATAACTTTTGTTATCTTCTTTCTCTTAACAAGTGGTGTTTCTTAGTTTCTTCACACCCCCACCTTTTTGAAATGACAAAGGGGGAGAAAGATATGTCTTCTTTTGACAACAGGGAGAAGGCATGTCTTACATGAAGCAAAGAAGCGTGTCCATGTAAAGGGGAGAAGGTAAATGGGAGAAGACATATATGTGTAGAACATATATGAGTAGAAGACATAGTTTCTATAAATGTTATGAAAGCTAACCATGCAGGAGAAATAGCATCAATTGAGGGGGAGTATGAGAACTCCATGCGCATCAATTGAGGGGGAGCATATGAGCTCAATCCTATTGAAACCCCTAGGTTTCTCCGAAGGTATGATTTTACGTACAAGCTTTCAATACATTTATGGAATGGTTTGTCATCTTCAAAAAGGGGGAGAATGTTGACTCAAGGTCAATTAGGTCAATGTTGACTCACGTCTAAATTGACTAAACCCTTGTTTTGATGATGACTAACCATTCCACATATTGGTGTCTAATGCTTCTACATTGAGTGATTTCAGATTAGGTTTAGACACACTCCAAATGCCCTAACTTGCGCATATCAAATTGGAGAAAAGACAAGTCAAAATAGCTACAAGTGTGCAATTTGGGATCTCTATGTAAATGACCTTAGAATTGCTTTGTAACCACTTGTAATGATTGTATGACTTGTAATTAAGCTTAGAAAAATTATTGGGACACAAAAATCCATCATTTGTACGGTTATACAAAAATTCCAAAATACCCATAACAGGGATTTTGTCGGCCGAATTCCAAACTCGGCCGATCCATATATTCTGGAATTTTTGTTGCAATCGGCCGAGTTACAAACTCAGCCGATTCCCGTTCGGTCGAGTTTCTAGCTAGGAAACTCGGCCGATCCACTGATCGGTCCAAGATGAAAGTCGACAGATCGGCCGAGTTTCTCCAAAGGAACTCGGCCGACAGTCTAGCTTTCAGCCTTGTCTTTTAGTGGTTCGGCCGAGTTACCTTTATATAAACTCGGCCGATCAGACTGTACGAAAAAATGCAGAAAAGTGCTACTAGCCATTGTGGAGTTGCAACAAGTGAAAATAGATCCGTTGCAAGTCACAAAACGGCTAGTTTTCATTCACAAGTGTTCCCAAAGGCTAAGAGGCATCCCCAGCTATAAATAGGACCCCTTGGGCTTCATTCCAAGGTTGAGCATTCACTATGAAGGTTCCTATTCTATAGTTGAGTGATCCTACAGCCTCCTCTCTCTCTCTACGCTTAATCACTTGCTACATCCATTAGAGTGAGTAGGAAATCTGTAAGAGAGCTAGTCATATATGTATATCTTGTGAGGCTCTCACTTCCACCACCTCCCTTCTATCATTCCTATCTTGAAGATGAAGGTTCTCTCTCTTGTCCAAGAGAGGTGAAGAAGAACAAGGGAAGGAGTCTCTTGGTGAAGATCAAGGCTGAAGACTTGGAGCTAGAGTGGGTAAGTCCTTGGAGAAGGCAGAAGACTTCAAGCTCAAGTGGATAAGTCCTTGGTGGAAAGCTTCTCCGAGTGAAGGTGAAGTCAAAGGCGGAAGATCCAAGAAGAGTGGGTAATTCCTACAAGGCCGAAGACTTGTGCAAGAGTGGGTAAGTCCTTGGAGAAGGCCGAAGACTCTTGCAAAGTGGGTAAGTCCTTGGTAAGGTTGAAGACTCTTTGTATTGGATAGGTAAGTCCTTTGTTGGTCATGTATTGTATGTCTTATTAATGAATATAAGAGTGCAATTGGTTGAAGTCCTAGAGGTTGACCTCTCTAGGCAAGTGGACTGACACACTTCTAGTTTGAAGTGTGGAACCACTCTAAATAGCTTGTCTAATTGGTGCATGTTCAATCTCTCTTATCCTTGCTATGCATGGTTTAGTTGCACTCAAATTACCTATTTAGCAACCTTATCTTGTCATATATCTTGAAGGTTTGATGAGTTTTGTTTAAGTGCTTTCAGCTCTATTCACCCCCCCTCTAGAGCATCTAATCACCCATCTAGGATCCAACACTACTCACTGCAATCACAAGTCCATACACTTGGTTAGGAGATCTATACGCTTGATCTAGGCAAATCAAGCCTTGGGCTACAAAGGATAAGTTGTAATTTCCTTTTTCCTTTCTTGTTCTGTATTACTGTTTGTACTCTCCTTGCTACTCCTAGTTTGGAGGCTGCGGATTGGAGAGGGTGGAGATCTTCTTGGTGAAGAAGGCGACCTTGAGCTACTTCAGAAGGCTGGTGCAATGGGAGGTTACTTCTAGAGAGGAAGGCTACTTCAAGGGGGAGCTTGGAGTTACTTCAAGAAGGCTACCTCAAGTTGGTGCACCTACTTCAAGTGAAGGCTGTTCAAGGGGTGTAAAGGAAAGTATTGTATTTTGTATAAATCCTTGAGAAGGTAATAAAATAAATACTTTCAAAATCCCGGTTGGGTAAGCAACCGGGTAGTGGACTGACAACTTTAGTATTTGCTAAAGTTGGAACCACTCTAAACACCTGTCTCCTTCTTCCAATTTCAATTGTGGTTGTTTGAGTTCAATAAATTGTTAAAATTATTTTAAAACTCTATTCACCCCCCCCTCTAGTGTTTTTCAATTGGTATCAGAGGAGGCTTCAAGGAACCCTAACCAGGTCTTGAAGAATGGAGGGTAATGGTGATTACAATCACAACAAAAGGTGCTACTTGGACAAAACTACAACATGTTGCAATTGGTGCTTAGGAACAAGCCACACAACAACTAGATGCCCATGGAGATCAAAGAAGGAAGATGAGCACAAAGATTGTCTTATTGCTACAACTAGTGAAGAAGAAGAAGAAGAGGTAAGTCTTTTTGATTTATCTAAAGAAGAACTAGTTGCTAGTCTTGAAGAAACACATATTAAATATGTTGAGTGCAAGAAGAAATTAAAGAAATCTATTAAAGCAAATGATGAATTACATGCTAAGCTTCTTGCTATGAATTCCTAAAATGAAGATCTTAAAAAGATCATTGAAGATCATGATAGTAAGATAAAATCTATAGAGGCAAATTGCAATCTACTTTATTTAGAGAAGATCAATTTGCAAACTCAAGTGAACGATCTTCAAAAACAACCCATATTGTGCACTCATATAGATTATGACACTATTGTCAAAGAACGAAACTCATTGTCATCTAATCTAGACCAAGCAAAACTAGATATCAAGAAGAGAATGGATGAGATTGCCAAGTTACAACAAAAAGTTAGTAGTTTAAATAACAATGGCATTCTTGATCAAATCTTAGATAATTCCTATCATCAAATTGGGAGAAGAGGACTAGTTTACAAGCCTAAAGGGAAATCCTATCAACAACCTAGTTGGAGAAAGTCACAAACCCATCAATCTATATATGTACCTAAAGGAACATCTTCACCCAAGGACAACACAGAACACAACCATAGAAAAATATATGAGGTTGACTCGATATGTTGTCATTATTGTTTGCGCCTTGGTCACTATTCTTTTTCTTGCCCTTACAAGAGAAAAGATGTCGAGTTAGTTTGGGTTCCAAAACCTCCAAACTAAATGAACAGAATCAAGTTGAGATATGACCAAGGACCTTAGTTGCATATTTCTATGTCTATCTCAACTCAACACAATGAGATTAATATTAGTTTATTCCCTAAATGATTTAAGTTTAAACTAAAATTATGCTTAGTTCAATGAAAAGAAAATTTCTATTTTTCACATGATTTTTCCTAAAGTATTTTCTGGTCTATCCATATACAAATCATGTGATGGAATTATCATTATATGATGTTATCATTACATCATGGATATGCTTTCACTATTTGGTACGCATAGATAATGATAATTGTATGCATGGATCCGTGATGATATATTCGGCAAGCAAAATGATTTATTAGTTATATGCTATTGCTTGCAACACTTAAGACAAAATCTCTAAATTAGTATCTTTTGAGACTTGAGATATTAATTGTGCCTTCATTTAAGAATCATATTAAGTAGTATGCTTCAACCTGTTACTTAATCAAATTTTATGCAGATATTATATTCGATATATTCAATTTGAAAATATGCAAATTTGCCTCTTGGTTAAAATGAAATTTGACCAAGGGGCGCTATGGTCATAGTCAAATTTGACCTAAAATAAGTTTGACACAATAACTATTTGAATATCATTTTCTTGTGATTAAAAGCAAAATTAATTTATGATCACAAAATTGTCCCAATATTATCAAAAATAAAACAAAATATTACTCCCTTTGAAAATATATATATGCTCTACAAATTCAGTCTATCATTTGCATTAAAAATCAGCTTAAAAATTTGTACCCAGTAAGTCTGTCGGTCGACGAATCTTCGACCGAAAACCTCTCGGTCTGCCCACCTCTCTCGACCGATAGAGTCTAGACAAGACCTAACATCGGACACACTTCCGGTCGACAATTGTTCGACCGAGACAGTGTCGGTCGACAATTGCTCGACCGAGAAAGAGCCGTTGGGATATGACCGTTGCAATCCGACCGTTACCGTTAACGGCCGACCGTTGCAAGTCGACCGTTGGACGGTCGAGTGGCACGTCTGGAATATGACCGTTGCAGACGCTCGGTCGACAAATTGTCGACCGACCGGGTCACTGGATTGCTATAAAAGGGACCAAAAATGGGTCACTTCTTCACACTTTCATATTCTTGTTTCCATAGGCCCTCTCTAGTGAATTCTTGTGCAAATCTTTAGCATCTTCATCCCCAAGACTTCCTTGCTTCTTCTCCACCTTCAAGCAACGCAATGGCATCATCCTCTGCTCGTGGAAAGAAGAAGGTCGCTGGCAGGAAACAAAGGGAGGCTACTCCACCATTGACGATCATCAACGACATTGCCTTCGTCGACGGAGATGCTGGTGATCGCTATCTACGGCTCTCCTCCAAAGCTCCTCTCCCACGACGACCAGTTGAAGTTATGGACTTCCTCAACATCGTCGACTTGGAGGATCTTTTTGAAGTGCAAAAGTTGAAAGAATTCATCAACCCTTCTTTCCCTTCCTATTCCACCAAGGTAGTGAATGAATTCTATGCTAACCTCATCTCTCATTCTGAAAATGAAACCATCTTCTTCTATACTATGGTCAATGGGCATAGCTTTCGATTTACTGAAGAAGATATTCTTGACATGCTAAATATTGACCTAGATGAATATCAAGACACCCTTGACCTTACCACTGGAAACCCACTTAATCAATTTTCCCAAGACAACCATACCGTTAGTCTTAGTGACATCAAAAGAACCATTTTTCAATCCAATACAACCTGTCACGAAGATAGGGGCACATACTATGCTATCAATCTCAAACCTACTGCTAGGATTGTAAACCTTATTGTTTCAACAAACATACACCCTAGAGCAAATAAGTCTGAAGTTCCTATTTTTCGTATGTGTCTAATCTATGCCATTATCCAACGTATTCCCACAAATTTTATCCGCATCATTCTTAAAAACATGCTTGAGTTTTCTGGCAATCCTCCATATGCTGATCTTGTATGCAAAATTACTCAACATTTTCTTAAGACACAAATTGAGGATATGGGATACACATGGGAGCGTAGACCACAAAAAATAAGTAAGAATATTGTAGAAAAAATGGGAATTGATTTCGGTCATAAGAGGGCTAGGGTAGAAGGAGAGACATCTACCCAAGATATACCACCTCCACCTCCTCCTACTAGCCTACCCTTTGATCCCATCCAAAACACTCTAACCTATGTTGCTGGGTCACAATATCATCTTAGTAAACAATTAGATTATAACCATCATGCCATGACTTATCTAAACCAAAGAATGCAAACCCTTTCTCCAAACCAACCAGATGAATATCCTTATTCTTTAAATTCGGGCATGCTCAATCCATATAATCCATCTTACAACTACTATCAACCTCCACCTCCACCATCTACAGATCTCACGCATACCCAGTTTTCATCAATGCAACTACAAGATATTGCTGCTCATTTCCGATTTGATCGGGTTCCTACCTTCTTGGAAGCATATGCCTTAACCAAGACAGGTGCTCTGGAGTGGCAAACTTTGGTCCAATATTATGGAGCTGAGCCTTTTCTTGGGAAAGACCCTGATGTTGATGTAGTTCTTAAGTCTTTCCAGTGAGATTTGGAGTTATATTAGTTGTAATGGAATCTTTGCAAAATTGTAATAAATGGGTTATCTTTACATGATTTGGCTATCTTTTCATGCTTATAATGAAATTGGTTATCTTTATAATGGATATCTTTTTGGCATCATTTGAATTTGGATTATAAGACTATTGTAGAGCATACAAAATAAGGGGAGTAATAAATAAAAATAAATAAAAAAGGATGAAAATCTTTGCAAATATCTAAAAGTTCAAGTTATGGCTAAATTGACATCTATTGCAAAGCACTTATACCTTGGGATATCTATCTAAAGGGGAGCATAGTACAAAATTAAGGGGGAGAAGCAATATCAAATATTCAACATGGATATCTTTTTGAAATGACAAAGGGGGAGAAAAGAATATCAAAATAAAATAAAGATCATAACTATACCAAGCACTCACTTGCAAAACAAGAATGGCTACAAAAGGTAATCTTCAGGTATGAAACTCATTTGTTTTATATTTCCTTTATTTATATTTTTGGAAATGTTTGTCATCTTCAAAAAGGGGGAGATTGTTGGCTAAATGGACATCTATAAATCCCTTTGTTTTGATTATGACAAACATTTCATTCTTATTGATCTAACGAGCTACTTGAGTGTGCAGGATTAAGGTGGATGACAAAGCAACTAGGGAAATCCATATGCTTCCATATTTATATTTTCATGCAATGTAATCGCCTTGTAAAAAGCTTGTACAAATATATAATGTACAAGTACTTAGAATGCATGTAAATCAAGCGTTAGATCTTCCCTAGCTAAACACCACATTTAGATAAGTCATCCCCTTCAAATAGGATCACATTTGCACACTCATACATATAATTAGTGCCTAAATTGAAACATTGAAACAGGATCAATCTCGGTCGACAAACTCCTCGACCGAGACACTCTCGGTCGACAATCTTCTCGACCGAGAAAGATCCAAAGTAGCTGTTAGACACAACTGATAAGGTAGTTGGCAGTTGGAGATAGACGTTGCAAATCACTTGATCCAGAGAGCTTGTCGGTCGACAAGAGTTCGACCGAGTAGGTGTCTCGGTCGACCATTCCTCGACTGAGAAGAATTATGACAACAATTGCAGAGTAAATTAATTAGCCGTTGTTAAAGCAACAAACTTGTACCTAACGGCTAGTTAAGCACTTAGAAACCCCTAGAAGTTGTCTAGAACGTCCTTAAGCATCCTTAGGCCATTCCTATAAATAGGACAAGCCATAGGACACTCAAACACACTTGTTACACTTGAGAAATCCTTGAGCAATTACATTTGCAATCTGTTGTGAGAAATTTGAGCATTGTAACAATTGGCTACTTTCATCCTTAGCTCAAAATTCGTGTCCTATAGGCTAGTATCTCCTACTCACTGCAATCACAAGTCTATACACTTGGTTAGGAGATCTATACGCTTGATCTAGGCAAATCAAGCCTTGGGCTACAAAGGATAAGTTGTAATTTCCTTTTTCCTTTCTTGTTTTCTATTACTGTTTGTACTCTCCTTGCTACTCCTAGGTTGGAGGCTGCGGATTGGAGAGGGTGGAGATCTTCTTGGTGAAGAAGGCGACCTTGAGCTACTTCAGAAGGCTGGTGCAACGGGAGGTTACTTCTAGAGAGGAAGGCTACTTCAAGGGGGAGCTTGGAGTTACTTCAAGAAGGCTACCTCAAGTTGGTGCACCTACTTCAAGTGAAGGCTGTTCAAGGGGTGTAAAGGAAAGTATTGTATTTTGTATAAATCCTTGAGAAGGTAATAAAATATATACTTTCAAAATCCCGGTTGGGTAAGCAACCGGGTAGTGGACTGACAACTTTAGTATTTGCTAAAGTTGGAACCACTCTAAACACCTGTCTCCTTCTTCCAATTTCAATTGTGGTTGTTTGAGTTCAACAAATTGTTAAAATTATTTTAAAACTCTATTCACCCCCCCTCTAGTGTTTTTCAACCTCTCTGCCCGATATGGTGTGAAGCATACACATACCTAATAACACCAATTTTTGTGATGTTTCTGACCTTTATTTTGTTATCAAAACTGCCCTTTCAAACTATTTTCCTCTCTTTTTATATGCACTTTTGCAATAACCAGCCACACTACGCTCTTAACTCAATATTTCCATCTTTTACAGAGTTTTCCTCCATTTTGGACTCATTTATCATCAATAAGGCCGTTCCGGCCCACAAACATGCTCCACCTGCATCGGCCTTCAAGCCGGCCGATATGATCACTGCCCGACAGGGTAATACAATATACCGACGCATGACATGAGGATGATGCGCAAGAAGGAACTGATAGGCGATACTCCTTTTACCCAACAGGGAGCCGGGCTCGCCACGACAACTGAAGCTTATCGCGCGATACAGGCCACCCACTGGCAGGCGTTGCTCGTCACTTTGACCGACAGCCGACATCCTTGTGTCGGGCGATACTGATATCGATCATCCACCGACTCCGCAATAATAAGAAGGACACGTGGAGCCCTGAGCACCATAACTTCCCCAACCGCTGCCTATAAATAGCAGCTACAGGAAGCTGAAAAGACAGGTCAGAACTCTATGCAAATCAACTGAGGAAAGCTGTAAGAGCTAGTGTGTCGTGCCTCAGTGGTCGTAACGGGCGATTCTAGGTGAGCACTTCCCCATCCCGAGAGGGAGGGAATGGTTCACTTAGTGTCGTCCCGAGCACCATTGCAGGCCGATATCGGCCGACATAGGATACCCGACATAAGTGACCGATACTAGATGCATCACTCTAGTCCGGCACAATACCGAACCCCGATACGCATCACCAGTCGTAGCGTGTCGCCCGAGAGGGTGCCGCCCGACATGATCGTATCGGGCCATGGCGTCTCACACGATACGTTCCGCCCATCATTAGTGTTCCGCCTGAGAGGGCGTGCCGCCCGACAGGGTTGTATCAGGCAAGGCTCCTGCCCGGTATCGGGCTGGAGGGTCAGCTGTAGTCTGTTGTCCTTCTATATCAAGAAGGCGACATTTATCTTTTACTTTAGTCATTTAATTCTTTTACTTATGCAATGTAATCAAACCTTTATATGTTAATGGAATTAGAAGAGCTTAATTACCTGCTGATTATTGCTTGGTACTCTTGTTGGATGATTGCTATGTTTACATCTGAACTCTAGCTTGTATGCTTGGATCGTGTTTTGATTAGCTACCGAATCATGTTTTCCCGTTGTAACAGCCTCGAGAGAGGTGTTGTGGCTCTAGAGTTTGGTCCGATTCTGGAGTACGAGAGTGCCCGAAATCGGAGTTGCTTTAGTAACCGTTCCACTCTAACTTGATTCCAGCAACCTCGAGAGGGGTGTTGATGCTTGGTTAGAGGTACCCGCTCTGAGAGGAGGGGTACATGATTGTTTCTGCTGCCGCTTGTTTTACTGAAGTTTTCTCCTCCGTACCTTGCTTTAGCTTAGTATTATCTCTCTGTTTCTGTTGCATGAAAACCCCTAAAACTGACAAATGCTTAAAACCTTAATCTTTCTTGTAGCTCCAGTTGGAGATAATTTTCTTTTATTTTGACGATCTTATCTAGTTGTTCCCTTTGGGGAATTTTACTATCTCTTTACCTCTTTGCCGGAGTATAGCGTGTCGATTCCGAGTTCTCCACACTACCACCCTTGTCCCTGTGTTTGAACATGTATATCTACTTTGACCCCGTAAGCAAAGTTGTGGGGGCCTAGAAGGTTTCGAGTTATAAATGTAAAAGTCCGACTACTTCAAATCCGCCTCCAATTCTGGACACGCGATTTAGGCCGGTCAACTTTTTGGCGCTGTTGCCGAGGACCCACCCCCTACAAGCTGATCTATGGAAAATCCTATCATCTACCTATGAAACTGGAACACAAGGCCCTTTGGGCAATCAAATTCTTAAATATGGATCTAGAAAAAAATAGGAGAAAAGAGATTTTTACAGCTACAAGAGCTTGAAGAGTTGAGGATGCACGCCTATGAGAACGCAAAAATCTACAAACAAAGGATGAAGGTGTGGCATGATGCCCACCTAAAGAGAAAGAATGTAAGTGAAGGAGATAAAGTCTTATTATTTAAATCCTCCATTCGTCTTTTTCTCGGAAAGTTACAAACAAGATGGTCGGGCCCGTTCACTGTATCGAAGATATACCCATCAGGAATGATGGAGCTTCACGACAAAGACGATTCGACCAAGGTCTTTCAATTAAACAGGCACAGAGTGAAGAGGTACTATGAAGATGAAGCTTTTGTCAGGAGAGGAGAGATCGATTTGTAGGACATGGGTGCATGGACCACATGGATTAAGACTTGCACGCCACAGGTCCATGTGGGCCCCACCTTCTGGAGGGGATCTTGCTTTGATACATTTGTAGTGCCCAAGTCGACCTCCAAAGGATCTAGTAGAGTATCAAGAATGATGAATGCCCCCAACAGACCACCACTATCCTTGGCTGCACACTTTGTACTCACACATGCACAATCCACGATCAACTTCTTCATAGATCACCCATCCTAGTACTACTCTGGGCTGGGCATGCTTAACCACAAAGTTCTTAGTGAGGGATCCCTAAAATGGAGGTACAACTTGGTGATATGAGTAGTCTAATCATTCTTTTCAAGATCATTTTACCTTAGGCCTCAAATCCTAGGATGTTACAACTTGTAACACTCTGGCCCACCACTCAAGGCTCTAGTCGACTTTCAAGAATGATAATTGGCCCCACAAATCACCACTAGCCTTGGCTGCATATTTTATCCTCACTCACATACATCCCATGATCAACTTCCCGATATGTCACCTATCCTAGTACTACTCTTAGCAAATCACTCTTAAGCACAAAGTTCTTAGTGATGGGATCCCATAAAAGGAGGTGCACCTTGGTGATATGGGTAGTCCAACATTTCCTTTTAAGATCATTTTATCAGAGGGATCAAATGTTGGGACTTCCCACTTAGAATTTTGATGTCCTCAAGGCTCAATTATACGACCTCATAATCAATTTCCAATTTCAATGTAGACACAAAGTGGCTCATGTGCATCCCATTCATGGATACTAGTGTAAGGGTGGCTCCATAAAATATGATAAGCATTTCCATCATGCCCCCACGCTATTTAAGATTGGCATGTCACATGTCCATGTGGGCCCCACCTACTAGAGTGGAGCTAGCTTTGGTGTCATTTGTAATGCTTAGAATCACTATTCAAAGCTATAGTAGAGTTTTAATAATGATGATTGACCCCAAAAATCACAACTGGCCTTGACTGTGTGCTTAGTCCGCAGTCACACACCACCCAAGAAAAACTTCTGGACATGTCACCCATCCTGATACTACTATGAACTGAGCATGCTTAACCATATAATTCTTAGTGATGGGATCCCTAAAAAGAGATGCACCTTGGTAATATGGGTAGTCTAATGATTCCTTTTAAGATCATTTAATCTGAGTACTCAAATCTTGGGATGTTACATTATGTGATTGTAAAGGTGACAATTTAGTATTATGTTGAACTTTTAGATTGATGGGTTGATTGAGATATGAACTTGCATTACTTGGGTTGTATTTAAAAAAAATATCTTGAAAGGTGTTGGTAATTTATTGTTAACCATTCAATATTGACTTATGAGGGTTTCAATGGTTTATTGATGATTGTTATGAACCTCAGATGTTTATTAATCCCAACTCGAGTATAATGCCCTATGTATATAAATACATTTTTTGAAACCCACATGCAATCCCTAAGGGGTAGTTTGAAGCAGATAATACTCCCAGTAAACAAAGGGTAATGATTGAAGAAAATGATGAAACTAATGAGGATTTGTGAAGAATTCCATTGATGGATAGTCACCCTGAATTTGATGCTAGATAAAACCCAAGAATCCACAAATGGAACAAGGGACTAGTGTAACAATAGAGATAAGGCAAATATGAGTTAGAGAATTACGTAGAAAATGAAATGTTTGTTTAATAAAAATTGTTGTTGATTATGCTTGATATGTTGTTAAACATATATGCACACTTTTCGTGCCCACCCACATACGCAATGTAGCAATATACTGACCCTGTGTTTTGTTTGTATACATTCTAGGTTGGTTGCATTATTTATATGAAGAAGTGGACACTCATAAGATGGAATCAAAAGAATATACGACTAAAAATTTCTAAGGGATTCATTAGATATAATTACTTCATTCCATTTAGAAATTTCATTTTGAACCATCTTGTAACTCCTTCAAGGAGAATTATCTTTCAATATTTTTATGAACAAACTGTATCCAATGGACTTATAAATTATTACTAGTTATTTGATAATTTTTTTATTATGGAAAGTAGGCTATGCTCCTTGCCTCCTTGATACACCTCAAAATGGGCATTATCAAAAGTAAATAGTATCTTTAAAGGACCATGACCCTAGGGTTGGCAAAGTCCTTTGCACCACTAGCTAGTTTTACAAGGACCCCAAACCACTATGAATCCCACATATCCAAAGGCTAAGTTTTTTTGCAGAAAATAAAATATGTGTATATTTCTTATCTAATACTTTGTCCCTTTATTCATCCCATGCTTCCTTCATAAACCCTAAGGGATGAATATTAATTAGTTCTCTCTCTGTCTCTATCTAAAATTAGGGTTTCTTTCAATTTGCATTACACCATCCTCCACCAATAATTAATAATGAGGAATGTAAATAATAACATTGATATAAGTTTATGCATGTTTAGCTGCATAAATGTAATTGAAGTAAAAAGTATTTATGCTATATACCATGGCTTGCACCAAGAGGATCATAATAATGGACAATCCCCTCCAGAGAGACTATGAGAAGAAATCAACACACAAGAAGAAGTTTTCCCCATATACAAATAGAAGGGACATGAATGCAGAGTCCTCCAGGAAGAGGAAGATGCTATAAGAAGGCTTTGAGGAGGGTGTCTCAAAGACCAACAAGATCCTTGACCCCATTGTTGCCCAAAACCTAAGTACGGAACCCTATTAATGGTCGTGGTCCCAATACCAAGGATAAGCCATTCAAGACATCCAAAATGATTAGGCTGAAGCGACACAAGGTGCTGAATGACACCATCAATGCTCGTATCATTCTCTTTGATGTGAATGACATTGATGTCATCATTGGAATGGGCTGAATCTATTATTATCATGAAAAATAGACTATAAGGAAAAATAAGGGTATAGAGGCATGGATACAGACCCTTCACTATCCATGGTACTAGAGACATTACAACCATTCATCAGGTTTTGAACTTGAAATCAGAAAATATTATTGCTAAAGGTTGTCTAAAATTACTATCCAATTTTAACTAAGTCAGATTCTATTACAACCACCTACAAGAAATAAAGGTAGTCAGGGATGTGTTCTTAGAAGATTTTCTCAATGTACCAATAGAAGGAGAAGTTGAGTTCTCCATTGAGCTAGATCATGGGACAAACCCAATTTAAAGGACCCATTGTAGAATGGCACCAACTGTGTTGCTCGATCAAAAAAATAAACTACAAGAAATCTTAGACAAGGGCTTCATCTGACCTAGAACCTCCCCTTGAGGATCCCCTCTCCTCTTTGTGTAAAAGAAAGACTATTGTTACAACCCCAATTTTTGGGTTTATTTGGTGAGAAATGTAATTTCTCATATTAAAGATATTTGAACAAATAATGATATAATTTGGTTTGAATAAATGTATTTCAGTTACAATAGCCTTCATGTTTGTTTTGTGGGCTTTATGGGATGTTGGGCCCAATAACAAGGAAATGGAGAAAGGAAATTCAATTATTAAATGAGTAAATGAATAATTGAATATTTGAGAAAAGAAAGAGGTAGAAACCTCTGGAAGGCAAAAGAATGTAATCCGAGGAAGGATTTCATGTCTCATGGGTTCCTTGGGTTCCAAGGAGTCCAAAGTTGCAAAGAAATACAATAATAAAAGAAAAGATTAATTAAGTATTTCTTTATTAAGAAAGAAATTGGAAAACAATGGTAAAAGGTGGAAAACAAGTGAAAAGAGGTATAATTGAGTTATCCTTAGTGGAATTTCGTATTACAAGGATTACTAATGGTAAAAGGAATACTAATGAGGAAAATAAAAGAGAAATAAAGAGAAATCCTCAAAAAGAAACATTTTAATAAGAAATACACATGATAATGAAGAATAATGCATTTAGATGCATCTAGAAGGGTAATGAGTGTTCAATAAAAAGGATTTCGAATTAATAGAGTTTCTTGGGATCCAAGGAGTCCCAATCAAGAGGAAAGAAAGAGAAAATACCAAAATTGCAAAATAAGGATAATGGGAATACATAATTAATGGAATTATGTGGTTTCTTTAAGAATGAGTATTTTCCTACTTGAGGAGAATATAATTTCGAGGCCAATGAATTAAAAGACAAGTTTAAAGAGGATTAGGAGAGGAATTTCGAATTCCTAAATATCCATGCAACAAGGAATATCAAGGAAATAAAAGTTAATGAAGAGAGAGAGAGAGATGGTTGCTTCACAACTAAGGAAAGTTGGGACTTGAGTCCTCATGAGGCACGCCTTAGAGCTTCATACTCCACCCTATATAAAAGGGTAAAACCCTGGTCGAGGTCCAGGGAGAAATCCCACACAATGTAACCTCTTCTCCTTCTTCTTTCTGCGTAAAACCCTAGCGAGTGTATAATACTATCCCTGGAGCAAACCAAGGGCTGAGGAGTCGTCTTGTTGAAGGCTGGACACTTCCATGATAACCCTGAATGGATAGTCCATCAAACTAACGCCTCTGACACCGTGCAAAACCCATCATAGGCCTGCAAACCACAACAACCACGACAACAATTGCGGGCCTTGTTGTCGTCGAGTTTGGCCATATAGGTCATGTCAAGGGGGTGCCTTGCGTGTGCCGAGGCAGCCATGGGTGGTGACGATCGGGCCGTAGGGGAGGAGCAGGAAGCTGCGCAAGGGCATCTAGGGCGGATGCTGGGCACAATCGGGAGGTGGAAGACGACCTGTGCACTTTGGATGTTTTTACCCCTCCTGGGTGTGAAGAAATGACAACTTACGTAGGGGTATAATAGTAAATGCATTATATTGTCCAAATCGCTGCTTTGCATGGAGATAGAGGTGATGTGGTGCTCTATGATTGGTCGAAAAAGGTAAACCTTGCAAAATTCATATCTAATAATCGGTAGCTCGGATGGGTATGAATAATATATACTTTTTGCTCAGAAAAATGAGAGGAATCCAATAAAAATATAGTTAGAAGCTAATTCCTCTTCCAATTTGAAAAGTAATAGAAGTTATCTACTTTAGTGAATTAAAGATTAAGAAACCCTATTTTGATATGATTAATGTGATTAGTAGGGTTTAATTGATGGTCAAAGTTGATATTAACATGTTAATCATAAATAGATACATTAAGATCGAAAAAGATGAATTGTGCAGATTATGTGCATAAATATGCTTGAAAATTGAAAAGTACATAAAGCTATCATCTTTAATGACTTAATTAATGAAAAACCCTTAGATTTGATGATAGATGGATTTAATGTTTTTCAATGGATAATTCAAGCCAATATTAACTTGTTGTTGATAAATGTGAAGGTAGAATCCAAAAAGATGATCTTTTTATATAATTGGCTTAATTTAGGGTTTCGTGCATGAATATGCATTAATGAGCTTGAAAACCCTAATTTAGGTGAATATGTCTTTTAATTTTTTTAATTATTCAAATCCAATTAATAAATAGGGATATGATGATCCTAAGTCAATTTGGGTATAAAAGACTATTAAAATGGATAGTTGAGCAATTAAGGTTCATGTAAGCAGAAAAGAGTATTTTTAGGGTTTGTTGACCTAAAAGGGATAAGGTTTGAGAAATTGATCTAAGAAACCCTAATGAATATTAATGAAACCTTAATGTGGATTAGAAACCCTAGAAAGTGAATCCAAGTCAATAAAATAGATTCTTGATAAAGTGTGTAATAAATAGAGTACATATCCTTTTCAGGAATTATGTGATTGTTGATTTGCTTTCTTGGATTGCATTCTTGGTTGGATTTGCTTAATGCTTGTGAAATCATCAAATTAGGTATGTGGTTACGCTTATGAATATCTCGAGTTAGTTTTCTGAGGTTTTTCTAAAGTATTCATTGGTGACTTGAATTACTATTGGATGAATTTAATTCATGCAAGCTATAATGTGGATATGACTATCACATAAGATATGTGCCTACTAGCTCAGATCCTAGTCCCCTCTGTGGCTTATTAGTTGACCTAGTACATGGCTACCTATGGGGTAGGTCCATCAGGTCATTGGATGACTTAGTACATGGCTACCAATGGGGTAGGTCGATCAAGTCACATCGAGTTAGATATTGGGCTACCTTCGGGTAGTGCCATGCAACTCTATTACCCTAGGTATTGGCTACCTATAAGGTAGGTCCATGTGGGTAAGAATCTACCTAAAGAGAGGTAGCATACAAGTCCACTGCAGGGATAGCATAGAGTTAGGGGATAGGTAAGGATTGAGTAGTATGGCTTAAAACGTAATCTTGGTTGTTAAATGATTAATTGAATGATTACATTGTTAAGAATAATTGCATGATTATTGTTTCCCCCACATACCAGGTTCGGCTGATCGACATTCTATTTGTCGGCGTTTTAGGTACAAGCCAAAAGAACAAACAGTAAATCGTCATATTGGGAAATACATGAAGTAACATACAAGGATGATTACTTAGAGTAGAATCCTTAAGTGGGTAGAAGTTTAGAGATCCAAGTTTTCAAAAGAAAAAAAGGTATGCAAAGGTTTATTTTCTTACAACTTTTCAGTTTAGTCTGTTAAAATTTAATAATTGTTCTTGGTTAATTGCCGAACCTTTGATCCGAAAATTATGGGTGTGGCTTCGACCTCTCGGTCTCCCTTAATTGGGGGTTACCAGAAGGTGGGGTCGTAACATTTGGTATGAGAGTGTTGGTTCCTCAGTTAACCACTAATAATTATCAAATTTTACAAACTCCATAGAGCCCAAGGGAGTTATTAGAGGATTATCCGAAAGACGGAGGTGTCTAGAAAAGGATCATGACTGGGGGCTGGAAATATTTTCCTCCACACCGCTAGTCAGAATATGAGGACTCCCAGATCCGTTTGACTGCCTGGCCAAAGTCTTAGGGTATGAATCAAAATAAGATACCTTTAGGACTTTCTCATCTTATTCATCCCTTCTCATCACAAAATTCTGTTGAGGACCTTAAGGATTAGGGTTTTCTCTTCTCCTCACCCTCTTAAGGTATGGGTAAGGTTAATAAGGTCTAAGGAATCCTCCACTAAATTAATGAAAAAGTATGTAAATAAGATGTCATGGACATAAGCTTAATAGATTAAGCACAAACTAAAGAATAGATACATGCTTAGGTCGTATGACACGAGTTGTCTTTGCCCTCAGGAGAGACCTGAGGATAGACCTCCTTGTCAGGAGGATGAGTAGAGAGAGTTAGTCTTAGAGGTAGAGACCTCCATTAAAGGTAGAGACCCAACACATTCTTTGAGGATGATGTTAACCCTAACCCTAAGTGAAGGTTAGAGAGAGAGATGACATGATGAGTTAGATGTCATGGTAGATATGCCTTGGATGCCATATGAGCCATGAGATGTTAATGACCTAACACCTATGGTGACCCAACACTAGGAAGGGTCATGCATGTTAGAGTGAAGGATAGCTCCTTCATTGATGGGGTTAGAGAAAAACCTATAGAACCCTATGGGCTTATGCAGGTAGGGTATAGCTTGCACCCAGAGTACGTCTGTGGATGGTAGTAGGTTGAAACCCTGGCCAGTATGCATGATGGATGGCTTATGGGATGAGAATAAAGGGCTAGGTATAATCTTGAGCCAAACATGAGTTGAGCATAGGCTTCACCCACCTAGGGGTATGCTTGTGAGCTTGAGCCTTCATAGAGAAGGGACCTCTAGTAGTATGGCTGGAGGTGGAGTTAGCTCTAGAGAGAGAAAGCAGGACCCCAACAAGGAGGTTGGAAGCCTAAAACTCGAAACTTGAGGAATAGTGGGGAGTTGAGGATGATGCGACCTACGTGGATGATAGTGGTTGCCTTATGCTTGATCCCTGCAGGCAAATGATATCTTGGTTGCCTTTGGAGGAACCAAACCCTAGAGAGAGAATGATGCTTCTAGTACCTATGGTATAAGTGATTACCTGCTGGATGAGATAAAGAGTACTTTAGACCCTGAGGAGGTTTAAGTAACCAGTTGTGAGGCTTTATACCTAGTCGGTTGTCCTGGAAGAGGACTCAACTCCGAAGTGTTGCTCGGGTAGAAGGATCATGGAAGTACATGACATAACTTGGACATGCTTGATTCATGGTTAAGAGATTGAGCATGCAGTCAGACACCCAAAGGTGAACCTAGGGTTCCTAGGCCTAAGACGGGAAGCAGTGTACCCAATGCTCATGATGAGATTTGAGTCTCTATAGTTTCGAGCATGGTACTCCTCATGTGTAGAGGTAAAGGAAACCCCTTAAATTAAAGGTATGTTTGATGAACCCCTCACGAAGAAGTTGGTTTAATGTTGAGGATGAGAATAAGTGTGACCTAGCATGGTTTGGTATGTGTCTTTTTGTGCCTTAGTAGCTTGCTAGGATTAAGCATGCTCATGTGAATGTAAACCCTAAGGATGCTTGTGACCTTTGTTATCAAGGTGTAGTTTCCTCCCATCCTGGGAGAGGGACCCTTTGGTAGGGAGTTTACCAGTTTGGTTGGTTTTGAGGTAACCTGAGGAGGTTTCATAGGATCTTAAGAAGCTAAGTGAAGAGTACATGGCATGAGAATGAACCTATAGACCCATAGATAACCATCTCTATGTGCATGTGGATGTGTTACCATGGAGGTAACCGGTATGGGGCTTGACCAAGGTAGGAAGGTTGCCATGATCCCTATGAAAGGATAAAAGTCAGCCCATGAATGTAGGAAGAGAGATGATGAATGCTTGGGTAAGGTTCTAAGTTGGACATGTACTATGATATAATCCTAAGTATATCCTAGGGTAAGGTAGGGGTAAGACCGATGGAAGTAGGAGTTGCCTAATTCCCTAGTTGCACAAGACCATAGGGTCGGGAGGTAACAACTATCATTGTCTGAGGGCCATGGGTTAGGAGATTGATCACCTTCATGAACTCATGGGACCCAAAGGGCAGATGAGTAGGGCACTCTCTGATGCATGAGGGAAGAGGGATGACCCCAAAGTGCCGACACCCTATAGACATAGAGGAGATGACCAAGGATTGTGTAGTAACCCAAGTAGGTTCGAGGCCAATTTTCCATGGAAGCAACTTTGATATCATGATGTTTGTAATGTGGAGACATAAGGTGCATGTTTCAACTTAGAATTGAAGGTGTACTGGCGATGTGGGATGTATCATATCTACTCGTGGAACAGGAAGAACTTTGTGTTTGGACGGCCGCCAAATGCTTATTTCTTCTTGTTAGGGGAGGGAGAGATGGGACAGTATGCATGTCATACACCAAGGATAAATGATGATGTGAGTTGGAACGTTGCTATAAGGTATATACCTTGGTGGAGTGTATGGTACATGGATGGTTTACAAACACTAAGAGAAGTAGTGTAGTAATCTTAAGAGGATATTTTTACAGGAACTATGTGGAATTTACAAGTTAACCAAGGTTAAGTTTGATCACCATGAGGATGAACTGAGAGTTTCTTAATGAAGATAGACTTAGAGTTTGAGATGAGATAATAAGTGGCATACATGAAGGTGTATGTCATCAACATTACCTAATACATAAGAAGGTGAAGTGGTAATGGATGCTCTGGTTGAGATATATCTGCCTAGTTCAGTTGTTAGATTAACCCTAAGTTTGGAAAAGAAGGTATTCTTGGCTAACACTAATGTAATGAGATCAGTTAATGGTTGTTTGGTTAGCCATTCTAGTCCTTGATGCAATGAAAGGGTGGTGGTAGAACCTCAGACGCACTTCTTTGGAAAAGAAGGTGATGAAACCCCGATAGAATGGTTTAGGGATTTTTTTGAGGTATTGATCTTGAAGAATAATGACATACATGAGATCATGAATTTAAGATCACCATACACCGTGCTACGAAGATAATAAGTGACAGTGGTACTGTAGATACCTAGGATAAAGTTGCATGTGGTATATGGCCATGCAAGAAGAGGATGATGGACGAACACCAGTAACCCAGTGCATTGATATAAAGGATAAAGAGTCCCCAAAAGAGAAAGGGAGTTCATCACTATGGATGTTGTAAGTCTCCCCTGGACCAAGGAAGGTCGAAATGCAATATGGGTTATGGTAGATCGCCTTACCTAGATGACATGAGGAAGAAAGAGTTCTGTTAAGAGACAAATTTGGTTGAACTACTCATGAGAGAGATGGTTCAATTACACAATGAAGTGAGTTTAAAGGTTCTTGAGTTTTACCTAAAGGTTCCCTTCCAAAAGGTGGAAGTAGGTACATGAACAACTCGATGTTAGTACAGTTTATCACCCCTAACTAATGGTTAGTATGATCCAGACTAAAGGGTCTGATGAGAGCATATGTGCTCATTCGGGGTGATAGCTAGAGACAGTTCTTGTCCTATGCAAGATGTGAAGTTAACCACCATAGCCAGTATCGGGATTCAAAGAAGCTCTGTAAGAGAGGTTGTGTCGATTACCACTTCAGTAAGGTGATGTTGGTGAAAGGACCACGTGATGGTTAGAAAAGGACCACAATGTGTGTAGATGAAGTCACTTTGATCGTACAATGGCTGAAAGGAGCCTAGAGATGATAAGAGTCGTGAGCAGATGCAAAGTAGACTGACATGCAGTTCGCTGTGGGAGAATATGTGACATGAAATCCGACCCCTCTAAGTTATAGATAAGAGAGTTGAGTCCTCGATACATGGGTCCATTTGAGATGGATTGGTGGAGAAGGTTATGGATAACCTTACCCCTCAGGATAAAAAAAGGTGTGATGAGTTCCAAGTGTCCAATTTAGAGCACTATGTGAGGTACCCATACCATGAGCTAAACAATGAACCTAGTGAGCCCCAAGGGAGGCTAAAATGACCTGAGTCACCTGTGCAGTTTATAGACGCCATGATGAAAGAACTCAGAGAAAATAATATGTAATGATAAAGGTTCTTTGGAAGCACCATGGGTAAGGTAAAGCCACATAGGGGCCGTTGATGGACATGGAAAAGTCTTATCCTGAATTGTTTGTTTTGTTTGATTGAATTTTGAGGACAAAATTCCTATAAGAGGGGAAGGATGTTACAACCCCAATTTTTGGGTTTATTTGGTGAGAAATGTAATTTCTCATATTAAAGATATTTGAACAAATAATGATATAATTTGGTGTGAATAAATGGATTTCAGTTACAATAGCCTTGATGTTTGTGTTGTGGGCTTTATTGGTTGTTGGGCCCAATAACAAGGAAATGGAGAAAGGAAATTCAATTATTAAATGAGTAAATGAATAATTGAATATTTGAGAAAAGAAAGAGGTAGAAACCTCTGGAAGGCAAAAGAATGTAATCCAAGGAAGGATTTTGTGACTCATGGGTTCCTTGGATTCCAAGGAGTCCAAAGTTGCAAAGAAAAACAATAAGAAAAGAAAAGATTAATTAAGTATTTCTTTATTAAGAAAGAAATTGGAAAACAATGGCAAAAGGTGGAAAACAAGTGAAAAGAGGTATAATTGAGTTATCCTTAGTGGAATTTCGTATTCCAAGGATTCCTAATGGTAAAAGGAATACTAATAAGGAAAATAAAAGAGAAATAAAGAGAAATCTTCAAAAAGAAATATTTTAATAAGAAATACACATGATAATGAAGAATAATGCATTTAGATGCATCTAGAAGGGTAATGAGTATCCAATAAAAAGGATTTCGAATTAATAGAGTTTCTTGGGATCCAAGGAGTCCCAATGAAGAGGAAAGAAAGAGAAAATACCAAAATTGCAAAATAAGGATAATGGGAATACATAATTAATGGAATTATGTGGTTTTTTTAAGAAGGAGTTTTCCTACTTGAGGAGAATATAATTTCGAGGCCAATGAATTAAAAGACAAGTTTAAAGAGGATTAGGAGAGGAATTTCGAATTCCTAAATATCCATGCAACAAGGAATATTAAGGAAATAAAAGATAATGAAGAGAGAGAGATGGTTGCTTCACAACCAAGGAAAGTGTGTTTCCTTTCGAGTTGGGACTTGAGTCCTCACGAGGCACGCCTTAGGGCTTCATACTCCACCCTATATAAAAGGGTAAAACCCTGGTCGAGGTCCAGGGAGAAATCCCACACAATGTAACCTCTTCTCCTTCTTCTTTCCGCACAAAACCCTAGCGAGTGTATAGTACTATCCCTAGAGCAAACCAGAGGCTAAGGAGTCATCTTGTTGAAGGCTGGACACTTCCACGATAACCCGAATGGATCGTCCATCAAACTAATGCCTCTGACACCGTGCAACACCCATCATAGGCCTACAAACTGCAACAACCATGGAAGAAATTACGGACCTTGTTACGGTCGAGTTTGGCCATATAGGTCATGTCAAAAGGGCACCTTGCGTGCGCCGAGGAGAAGAGAGGCTGGGGCAGCCATGGGCGGTGACGATCGGGCCGTAGGGGAGGAGTAGGAAGCCGCGCAAGAGCATCTAGGGTGGCTGCTGGGCGCAATCGGGAGGTGGAAGACGACCTGTGCACTTTGGACATTTTTACCCCTCTTGGGTGTGAAGAAACGACAGCTTACACAGGGGTATAATAGTAAATGCATTATGTTTTCCAAATCGTTGCTTTGCATGGAGATAGAGGTGATGTGGCGCTCTGTGATTGGTCCAAAAAGTTAAACCTTGCAAAATTCATATCTAATAATCAGTAGCTCGGATGGGTACAAATAATATATGCTTTTTGCTCAGAAAAATGAGAGAAATCAAATAAAAATATAGTTAGAAGCTAATTCCTCTTCCAATTTGAAAAGTAATAGAAGTTATCAACTTTAGTGAATTAAAGATTAAGAAACCCTATTTTGATATGATTAATGTGATTAGTAGGGTTTAATTGATGGTCAAAGTTGATATTAACCTGTTAATCATAAATAGATACATTAAGATCAAAAAAGATGAATTGTGCAGATTATGTGCATAAATATGCTTGAAAATTGAAAAGTACATAAAACTATCATCTTTAATGACTTAATTAATGAAAAACCCTTACATTTGATGATAGATGGATTTAATGTTGTTCAATGGATAATTCAAGCCAATATTAACTTGTTGTTGATAAATGTGAAGGTAGAATATAAAAAGTTGATCTTTTTATATAATTGGCTTAATTTAGGGTTGTGTGCATGAATATGCATTAATGAGCTTGAAAACCCTAATTTAGGTGAATATGTCTTTTAATTGTTTTAATTGTTCAAATCCATAAATAAATAGGGATATGATGATCCTAAGTCAATTTGGGTATAAAAGACTATTAAAATGGATAGTTGAGCAATTAAGGTTCATATAAGTAGAAAAGAGTATTTTTAGGGTTTGTTGACCTAAAAGGGATAAAGTTTGAGAAATTGATCTAAGAAACCCTAATGAATATTAATGAAACCTTAATGCGGATTAGAAACCCTAGAAAGTGAATCCAAGTCAATAAAATAGATTCTTGATAAAGTGTGTAATAAATAGAGTACATATCCTTTTCAGGAATTATGTGATTGTTGATTTTCTTGCTTGGATTGCATTCTTGGTTGGATTTTCTTAATGCTTGTGAAATCATCAAATCAGGTATGTGGTTACACTTATGAATATCTCGAGTTAGTTTTTTGAGGTTTTTCCGAAGTATTCATCGGTGACTTGAATTACTGTTGGATGAATTTAATTCATGCAAACTATAATGTGGATATGACTATCACATAAGATATGTTCCTACTAGCTCAGATCCTGGTCCCCTCTGTGGCTTATTAGTTGACCTAGAACATGGCTACCTATGGGGTAGGTCCATCAGGTCATTGGATGACTTAGTACATGGCTACCAATGGGGTAGGTCCATCAAGTCACATCGAGTTAGATATTGGGCTACCTTCGGGCAGTGCCATGTGACTCTATTACCCTAGGTATTGGCTACCTGTAAGGTAGGTCAATGGGGGTAAGAATCTATCTAAAGAGAGGCAGCATACAAGTCCACTATAGGGATAGCACAGAGTTAGGGGATAGGTAAGGATTGAGTAGTATGTCTAAAAATGTAATCTTGGTTGTTAAATGATTAATTGAATGATTACATTGTTAATAATAATTGCATGATTATTATTTCCCCCACATACCAGCTTCGGTTGACTGATGTTTTGTTTGTCGGCGTTTTAGGTACAAGCCAAAAGAACAAATAGTCAATCATCATATTGGGAAATACATGAAGTAACATACAAGGAGGATTAGTTAGAGTTGAATCCTTAAGTGGATAGAAGTTTAGAGATCCAAGTTTTCAAAAGAAAAAAAAAGGTATGCAAAGGTTAATTTTTTTACAACTTTTCAGTTTAGTCTGTTAAAATTTAATAATTGTTCTTGGTTAATTGCCAAACCTTTGATCCGGAAATTATGGGTGCGGCTTCGACCTCTCAGTCTCCCTTAATTGGGGGTTACCGGAAGGTGGGGTCATAACAACTATTCACTTCACACCTTCATATACTATCAAATATTTAACATGTTGCTTTATATGACCTAGAAGCCAATCATTAGATGATGTCTATATCAATATTTTGTACTTTTGATTTGATTAATAAAGGAAATTCCAATTTATTCATGCACATGTAGCTGCTTCTACGTTGATGTACCTAATAAATGTTCTTGGAATAATTTTTTTCAAACCCATGTGACTTCAAGTACGCGATTTGAGTATGAGATTCTAATGGAAGCTTAACACAATATTATTAAAAGGTCCCTAGTCATGTATTATTGTTTTGTGGACAATAATGATATATGCAAGACTAGTATGTGTGGTGATTGATGACCATGCTTCCTGGGTCATAGGTATTGGACACCAAGTTAGACACATATGTACTTGTTAGATAAAAAATGTATTGGACATACCCACCTTGAGAGCGATTCATGGACTGTTATATAATGTCAAAATCAATTCATAAATGCAACAATAATATTGCAGTCCATTAACCTGAAGTCACTATAATGGTGATGTGACAATCATCATGCTTTGACACTGGCAACATGATCTTGAAGTAGGTTTCCATGAAGGTAGTGATTGGGTGTGATGAGAATCATGTTACACATTGTGAGTTATGTAGAAGGAATTTATCCCTTCCATACAAAGGGAGTTGTATACAAAGTCTCTTGACGTGTCAGACCAGAGAAATGCATGGCTATGCTCATGTGAGTTAGCATACAATGTTGATCTCATATGTGTCTTGCTAGTCTATTTATACATCAATGAATATAGATTAAACATAAAGAGGATTATTTGTCCATTTGTCTAGTTCAATCTGGATATTTGTGATAAAAGGATTGTAAAACATGGTAACACTAATCATTGCTGGTTTGATCTTATCCAACTAATCCTACTATTTTGGTAGTGGTGATGTGTAGCTAGACACTTGTCATTGCTTACTATCTTATTGATCAGTGAATCAATTTCGAAAGTAATATGGTGCCTACAAGGTCACACACATAGATACATCTTCAAGAAAGGCTGAACTGGACCTCATTATAAATATTACAATAAACCTAGCACTTGTAAGTAAGTTATAATGACCCAAATGAAATAAGGATCTATATTAAGATATAAGTTTCGATAATTAAGGGACCCACCCCTTGAGAAAGAGGAAGTCCACCTTAGACCAGGACATATATAACATTGTGTTTTACAAGATCCAATGCATAAGGGAATCCCTCATTCCACGGGGGAGTCCAAAACTTGGCCAATTAGGTTTTAGAAAACCCTAACTCTCCACTCTTCTATATATATGATACATGAGGAGGCTATACAAGCAGCCACTCAGATATTCTCATTGTTTCCTTTATGGTTTGAGAAACCTTAGAGAAACTTAGAGAGAGAAGAGGGAGATGAGACTAGCAACTTTAGGCCATCTTTGAGCATTCATGTGGAGATGGCAGAGATGAGTATATACAAAAAATTTATTCTTGATGAAGATCTTCAATGACGACACGTGAATTGAGGAGATGGCAGAATGATTCATTCCACCAGACACATTGATGATGGAACAACGCAATCCTCCTGGCATACAAATTGAGGAGAAGGTCTTCAACATAGAAGGACACAATTCACCAGGCACATAAATCAATGTAAAATATCTCTGGGATGGAATATTGGACCCACCACACACATCCACTATGGAATGGTGCAATCCTCTAGAGGCAAGCTAAAGATTAGATTTGTGGTCAATAGAGCCAACTCTATGACTGGGGAAGCTATGCAAATCACTAATGGAATTCGATGACCGGGCACCGATAATCACAAGAAGATCGCTATGATTAGCCACGAAAGATTAGTTTTATGCACCCATAGATGATTGTTAGAGAGTCATAGACATCATAAATGAGTTTAGATTGCTGATCTAACAAAAATGACAAGAGACATAGATTGGAGGGTCCAAATCTGCACCAAGTGTTACAAGTTGAATCGTTGGAATATCTTCTATAGTTACATGTAAACTTGAAAACCCTAATTTTGTTTTGATGCATTAGAAGAATCCTTCTTGAAGGATTTATGAGAAACTTTTTGATTTCCATTATGTTTTCCACTCTTGAGATTCATGCAGTGATATCAGAGCTATGTATAATGCTCATTTACTGAATTTTCCTATTATGAATCATGTTTTGTTGTTGAACGATGATAGTGTGAATATTTCACATGTTGAAATTGATTAATGTGGAAATCCGACTAATGGGAATTTCCCGATATATTATGATATGATAACATATATGTATATATACAATCAAAAGAGACACTTCAAAACATTCTTTTGGGGATGTGATATATGACTATGGATAAATTCTTATTGTGATTGCTCCATTACTAGACTTTGGTTGTTTGTGATTCTTAATATCACTTGCATGCCATACATTCTATCGATTCCAAGTGCATGGCTTCCCACCTTATTCCCCTCGAATGTAACTTGAGGTTTCTCTTACATATGAAGTAACCGTTTTAGGATAGTATCACATACATGATATCCAACATGGTAAAATTGAACAATCATGAATGATAGAACAATAATCAACAATGATGGATCGTCCATGATGTTTTCTAGTAATTGAATAATATGAGAAGTATATCGTCTTGTGTTTATGCATGTGATACAAGAAACCTTAGATGACCTCGACCTTCCATTGTCTTGGAAAGATTGTGCCAGGAGGCCATAATCATTACATTTTTATCTTTATCGCTTGTGGTGTTTGTTTATAGATATGATACATAATTAGATACATAGTATATACATATGTGGTGATTGGATATGTATATATGATAATACCAACTATCTCATAAATATTATGCTTAAGATGCTTTCCTAATGTGATACACATAAATTCCTCAATTGGTATTAATCAGGGATCACCAAAGTGAGGTGCATTGTCCATCTTGATGAGGTGTGAGGTAAACATGTCAATCTCCCAAAAAAGAGTACACAGTCTTATCAATATTAGCAGTTGGGTTTAGCTTAACTAGGTAACATTAATAGGATCAAGTGCCTAGAGGCATGATGATGTGTGTTTCTTATAAATTTAACAACGGTTGTTCCCCATCCATCCAAGGTTGCATGTACTTCAATTGGAAAAAAAATGCCTACCTAAATATTTGAGTTGTGAGCAGTCAACCAAAGTTGACTCACGATGCAATGGACCTTAGCCCACTAGGATGTTATTTGTTGTAACTTTTTGGATTAACAGTGAGGGCTATTATTTTGAAGAAATTAGAAGGATTAAACATTTGATTGAATGTCTAATTAAAATCAAAGTTTTTCCTAATCAATATCTAACTTCGTGCTGATTTTTCTTTTGGATCACATCACAAATAACAATAACCTATTATTATGACCAGTCATTTAGAGGGACAAGAACAATGGGACAAATTTTGTGTATTGGTACCAAAAATTAAGATTTTTTTTCAAGAATGGGTGCAAGGTCAATGTACTGGATCATGATTTTCCCTAAGAGCCCACTCCCATTGCCCCAAAGGCTAAAAGGGATACATACAAGATGTAGTTCGATAATTCCAATGATGCAACATTCCTCATGCTAGAATCCACGGTTCCCGACTTGTAGAGAAACCATGAGTACATTGATATCTTTGAAATGATTGAACATCTCAAAGGGTTTTGTGAAGGCCAAGATAGATAAGAGGGGTGTGACGTATAATGGCATTATTTTAGAGCAAGCTGGCAGAGGGAGATCCAATTAGTCCTCATGTACTCAAGATGATATGTGGAGAACCTAGAGAGACTGGGTTTCCCCATGAGATAATAGTTGGACAAGTATTTGATTGCAATCGTTTCCTGAATCATACAACTAATTTGTCATGGACTTCAACATGAATGAAATTGTTAAACTGCTACCGTAACTACTCATCACATTACAAACTACTGAAATGAGAAGAAGAAGGTCAAGGCTAGATCAGTGTATATGGTCAATGCAATGAAAAGTAAGACTAAGTGAAATAAAAAGTCTAAAAAAAGGTTTTAAGACTATATCCCAATATTCTTCTCTAAAGTAAAAGGGAGGTTTGGCCAAGAATGACAATTGTCACTAATTTATAAGCCTAGAAAATGGAAGATAAAGTGCGAGATATACCTGGAGGAACTTAATAAGTCAAAAGGTATAGAGATCTCCACCTCAAGTATATATGTTATTGAGATTAACTTATCTACTTATTCATCATGGGTATTGGATACATGATGTTGATCTAACATATGTTGTAATAGGCAAGATCTAAATAGAAGTGGACCCCTTAAGAATGGAGCTGTGAAACTATGAGTCGCTAATGGATAAAAGGTTGTTGTTGTGTCTATAATAAAATATATACATATTCCCCGTACTTGTAGTAGAGCTATAAAATTTCTACTGCGTACCTTCTAAAAGTAAATATTATTTCTGGTTCTTATTTAGACAAGAATAATTATTCATTCCTAATATAAAATGGAGTTTTCTTGATACTTTTAGACATCTTTTATGGCAATGCTTTGATGTCTTATGGGATTTATTTGTTAGATCTTGATACACACATTTATAACTTCCATACCAAATGACTTAAAACACATGACTCAAACATAACATACCTCTAGGATTCTTGCCTGGTCCATATAAATGAGAACTCCATTTCTAGTATTGATAAGGATGGATACTTATACTCATTTGATTCAAAATCTCTCAAGACACACAAATCATATTTTTTTGGGCAAGATGGTCAAATGTGCCTTTTATCAAAAATAGAGAAAGAGAGAAATTGGATTGATACACTACTAATGTATGTGATACTTTTAGTTCAATCACTAGAGGAGGGTATCAATACTTCATTACATTTGCTGAGGATTTTAGTAGATATGGATATGTGTATCTCACAAAACACAAATTAGAATGCTATCAAAGTTCAAAGTATAGAATCAAGATGAGAATTAACTTGTCAAGAAAAATAAGATGTTTTGATCTGATTGAGGAGGCAAATATTTGAGCCAAGAGTTTGAGGACCTTCTTAAGGATTTTGGTAATTGACTCCACCAGGAATACCAAAACATATTGGTGTTTCAAAGAGAAGGGATCAAACATTCTTGGACATGGTGTGGTCCATGTTGTTCCAAGGAAGACTTTCTAATTTGTTTGGGAACATGCTCTATAAACCACTGTGTTTACACTTAACCACATTCCTTCTGAATTGATTCCAAAGACGCCATATGAGATATGGATTAGGAAGTGTCCCAACATGTCTTTCATGAGGTTTGACATTGTGAAGATTATGTGAAGCATTCATTTCCTGAGAAATTGGGACTCAAATCTGACAAGTGTTATTTTATGGGGTATCATAAAGAAAACAAAGGACACCATTTCTATATTCCTTCCTAGAATGAAGTGTTTGTTGCTAGAAGTAGTACCTTCTTAGAGGAGTTCATATCTAGAATATCAGAGGAAAATATAATTTGAAGAAGTTCGAGATATAGATCTAGTAGGACTCAACATGAGTGAATGAGATTTGGATTTCTCGTGACTCAAGATGGTGGGGTGTTGGTCATGGATCAAGATGATCCAACCACCTAAAAGGAATCTATTGAGGGACCAAAATCTGGTAAATGGCTTGAGGCTGTGAGATCCTAAATGGACTCATGTATACCAACAAGGTATGGAACTTGGTGAAACACCTGGAGTAGTAAAATCCATTGGGTGCAAATGAGTCTTCAAAAAGAAGACTGACATGCATGGAAATGTCCATACCTACAAGAGGTGACTAGTGGCTAAAGGTTTTAAACAAGTTCAAGCTGTCAACTATGATGAAACTCTCTTTCCAATCACTATGGTAAAATTCATTAGGATCATGCTAGGCGTTGCAACATATCATCATTAAGAGATCTAGCCTCAATGATGTTAAACCTACATTCCTTAATGGTAATATACTTAAGGATTTGTATATGATACAACCTTAGGGGTTTTGAATATACAAAAATGCTGGAAAGGTATGTAGGCTACAAAAGTCAATCAATCGATTGAAGTAATCATCCAAAAGTTGGAATCTTCATTTTGATGAATGTCTACCTTGTATTTCTTATCCAAAATGAACAAATCTAGAATATTTTGACTTTAAATTTATAACCCGATACTTAGGCCCCCAAAATGGTAATAAAGGGGCCTGATGTAGTAAGTTGGAGTCAAACACATGGACAAGGGTGGTAAGTTTTAAGGTCATGAAAGCCTTGGATTAGGTACACCAATTGAAAGGTAAGGTAAATGTTCCTTATGGAATGGTGATTCTTCAACAAGCAAAGTAATAAACAAGTAATGTAAAAAAAGATCAAGAAAGGGATCAAGAATATTTGACATATTTTGAAAATAAGAATGGAAAGAAACTTGGATTGGGGTTCACCATCCAAGTTCTCTCACCAACAAGCGATACACACACCCATCATACACCTTTAGCAAGTTTACAAGAAATCATCGTAAGTTTGTATTCCCTCCTCTCTTGAGCTTTGGATAGATCTAGATTCTAAGTTTATCTCTCTCTCTAGACATGGCAAAACAAATAAAAATACAAACATATGATCATCATCTTAAGCATTCTAACATTATCATGCATTCATGCAACTCCAAAACTCTTGGATGTAGGTTAATGCTACTCTCTCAAGGTGTCAACAATCAAACAACACAAGATGGTAGCTAATAATGCAAGTGAAGCATTAAGAATATGAGTATAGGGGACAAACTTTGCTAAGAGTATATACATTCAATGGATAAAAGCATTTACATGTTGAGAGAGACTTAGTGGATACTCCCAACCCAAGTGAAATGTGTTCACCAATCATGGTCATGAGTGACATCTCTAATTTAAAAATGTAGAGTGACATGATGATGGATGGGTGGAAGAAAGAAATAGACTAGAGAAGAAAGTGGGAGATAGACCAACCAAAAACTCAATTTGAATCAAGGTTGATGGAGACCTCCTTCTTCTCATGGTTTGGAGATGGAGTGATGAAGGTGGTATCCACTGCATGGTCCTTCTTCTCTCAAAGAAGACTCATGACTTTGATCGATGAAGGTGAAGGGTCATAGATCCTTGGACTCTCGTCCTCAAGTGATCTAAGATGATGGTGGTGAGCATAGGTTGATGGCTCAGAAGCATGGGAGCAACACTTCATCTTCTTGTAGCAGGTGACCCCCTAGTTGAAGCAATGGGTACGCTATCTATATAGTCTAGTCTGGAACTTGAGGTGCTCTTAGCGGAGCTCCACTTGTGCCCCAAGTCTTCTAGGTACATGCCTCGGGGCACACTCTTAACTAACTGGATGACTTATGTGCACATCACCACCATTGGTAGGTGATGGAGATGGCAAACCATCAATCTCCATTGTATCTATCTGAATTTTTCTTGAGGGAGTCTACTAATCCATTGGTAGGTGACGTCAATGGTCCATAGAGGAGAGTACTCATCTAACTTGTTAGAAGGGTGGGGCTCTGCCGCGCCATCAGAAGACTTATGGTACCTTCTTCGGATGATGGCTCCTAGCCGATCCATCAAAAGATGAGCTCCATCCCTTCCTTCGGTAGGCGTATGTCTTTCCTCACCATCGAAAAGCCACCCGGGTGTAAACTTTGAATTATGGGGACCAATGGCAGCTGTTAGTTGCCTAACAATGGATGAGTAGTTGGCATTTTTCATAGGCTAGGCAATGGGTGATAATCGGTTGTGAGAACCAATGCAATCCCTATCTAGAGCTGGCTTCTAAATGATTTTTCAATGAATTTACTGCGCAAAAAGGAGTAATTATTTATAAATCAAGGAACAAATGGAAAACTTGAAAAAAATGTGAGGTATTTAAAGCAAGTTTGTGTTGTTAAAGAAAATCAAGGCAAAATTAGGCAAGAAATATCCACAAAATTAGATGTTATCAATTCCCCAAAATTTACAATCTATCTTGTCTTCAAGCTAATAAGTAGAAACAAGGCATCAAGCGAATGCTAAGGGTGTTGGTATGTATGCCTAGAGAGCCAACCATACAATGATTGCAATGGAAAATCTTGTAAATGTTTTGATTAATATTTTTTGTCTATATGTTTTTTTAAATATGAGGTGATGATATAACATGATAGATTTCTAAAGAATTATACTACTCAATGACATATGTTTTCAGGTTGAGGACGTGAACAATGAGATTTAACTTATGATTACAGTATTTACATTCTTGATTATGTTCCTAGCTGGATATTATTATGGAAGCTAATAGACAACATAATACATAAGACTAGAGTATGTATTGGTTGATGGCATAATATCGTTAGTCATGATATATTATGTAAAACCAAACACATAGGTACTTGTTAGAGAACAATGTACCAGGCAGACCCACCCTGAGAAGTGATACATGGATAACAGTCATAATCACATCTCAATGTGATGATGCTAATTGTGATTCTTAGACCTAAAGCCACAAAACTCATCACATGTTGTTCAATGTATTTTAACACCATCAGACGTGAACTTGAATAAGGGTTTCCATAATGGTGATGCTTGGGTACATTGTGACACATGAGGATTGATTATGAGTGACATAGATGGAATTCGTCCCTCCTACTGGAGTTAATATCTTGGCCACTTGATAAGTGAGACTGAGAAAATGTATGGTCATACTCATTTCAGTCAATATATGATATTGAGCTCATATACATCTCTATAATATACTCTAGTTCAAGGAACATAGACTGAATGCTTAAGAGGATGACGTTTCCATGCCTCAAGGTCAATTTGGATATCTGATACCTAGGAATTATACAATCACAAACCTCCAGTATTGCATGACCGAATAATTCAAGGAGGGGCGCACTTCGGGGAGGGTCCTTTTTTGTGGATGAGTCTTCGGGCCGTCAGAGAGGGACTTCTTTGGTAAAAAGAATTTGAATAACTTCGTTTTTCTGAGGGAGTCATCATTTTCTATCATAACAATGATCACAGATCTAGGTTGAAGTTTTTCTCCAACTTTCCAATTACTTGGATAGAAATGATGTGTTACTAGATACTGCTCATTTCTTGTAATGTCATAACTTAGCTATGGACGTTCAATGCCAATGTAACTTCGGATCTATAGGGTCACACACATAAACTCATGGATAAGATTTGACTAGATTACTAAATTGTTTAGATAATCTATTTAAACAACATTGGTTGAAAATTGACTAAATGGGAATGTGAGTCGATCAATTAGTGTGTTAAGTCGATCGACCCAAGTGTTGAGTCAATGACTAAAAATTCCAGTCAACTAACTAGACAATCAGTAAGACTAGATCAAAGATTGATGCTGATGTCATGTGTGCATTGATCATTCCATCGAAATCCAATATGTTTTCATATAGGAAACCATTCCAATCGGCCGACTAGATGTTCCACTTGACCAACTAGGGTGTGAGTCTTCTGACTCAAGTGTTGAGTCAACTAACCCATGATACACAATAACCATAAATTTGTGAAAATATGTCTCTTTGATTCCCAATTGATTTGGAAACCCTAACCCTGACCCTCATATAAATAGAGTGGTAGTTAAGGTTTTCAGAAGACACAACTACTGCTGACAAATGTTGTTCTCTCATATTTGTGGTAACATGGGAGTCTGAGAAAGTCTGAACTGTAAAAAGGAGAGATAACCATGGAGAACAAGTCAGCACTAGAACGTTGACATCAAAGGGACAAACTCCTTCAATTGGCTCTGATAAAGCATAACGAGGAGTTCCCGGTGGTCCACGTAGACTATCTTGAGGCATGGAGGCCGTTGCCACAAGGCTAGTAGGTTGTCATCAACTACCATTCATGGTGCTGCACTAGGAGGCTACTACTAATAATCATCTGGGTGCTATTTGAGAAAGAAGCACACCACCGCAAGGATTGTCACTGGACTTTCTCCAGGACCAGGTATATGCCTTATAAACTTTCTTTCCTAAATACATTGTTGTTGACCCGATATTCTTGGTTGGAATATGAGTAGAAAATTTTGTTTGCACTGCCTTATCTGCTTCCTGAAATCCCAACAATGATATCAGAGCCACATCAATTTACAGTGTATTGGGATTTAATCAATATGGTTAGAATTTATTTTACCATTTATTTGTTACATGTGATGCAAATACTTAAAAGTAGTAATGTGCATATTTGATTAAAACCACACACACTCCTGTATATAATATGATATATATACAATTGATACATGTTGCCTTAAAATTTGTTTTGATGGTGGATGAATGCATAGTTTTGGCCAAAACCCCTAGTGGATGGGTGTATTTTGTTTAATGGCTTAATTCCTACTATTATTCAGTTTGCATACTGAACCACTACCTTTTTCACCATATGTAAGTTGATGTTTCCCTCCCTATACTCCCCTTGAATATAATTCGAGGTTTCACTTTTACAATATAATAAGTTAATAGGAATTGGATAGTTGTAATTTATGTTTCAAAAAGAGAAGGCATTTTGCAGTAGGTGAGTCAATCTATCAAGAAGTCGATTCGATCAACCAGAGACCAAGGAGGTCAAAAAATAAGAGGATCCAATCAATCAGGTGGAGGCCCAACTAATTGACTGGAGGAGTCCAGACACCACTTGAGGGAGGAGCCAGTCGTAGGCACCGCTTGAGCGAGGAGCTAGTCGACCGATCCATGAAGAGTAGTCGACCGACCAAAAGACCAACCAATCGACTAAAGAGTTTAGTCCATTGACTGGGCTGGTTCCAACACATATTTTATACAAGAACAAGTTGCTACATATGATGTGGACCTTAGGTGGCTCTAAATAATTACATTAGTATGACCATAACCGTTTCTTGTATTTTGTGATTACATGTTTTGTTTGTGGATATAACATGTATATGGTACATATTATGAATATATGGTTATTGGATATGCATATTTATTTATAAATACATATCCCTCAATTAAATAATAAGTCTTAGATGCTTTCCATAATAAACACACATAAAATGATTGATCAACTAAGCATGGGCATGCCCTAGTGTGGTGTACCGTCTATCTCATGGAAATGTGATGATAGATATGTGGATTTGTTACCGTAGGGTGCATATTCTATCATGTTGGCTTTTGAGTCAGGCTTAACTAGGTGATCTTAATGGGATTAACACCTAGAAGTATGAAGATAAATTATTACAAAGAGTTGTGCATGCCATCTATCTAGAGCTGGATATGATGCAATTGGCAAGTGTTGCCTACCTAAATACCCAAGTTGTGGGAGATCGGCTCTAGTTGACTCATGACTTTGATGAAATATGAATCTTGACTCACTATAAGGTTGTACGCTACAATCTTTCGAATTGATAGTGAGGGCTACAAATTTGAACAAAATAGTGGGGGCCATAATTAATTAAAGTCCTAATTAATGTCATCAAATTTTCTTTTAATCAAATCATATCAAAAGAGTGTGGGCCATAATTAATTAAAGTCCTAATTAATGTCATCAAATTTTCTTTTAATAAAATCATATCAAAAGGGTCTTGGCAAAATGCAAATGTCTTTTGTAGAAGCTAATGGAAAACAACAACATGTTTTCATCACGATAAGTCCTTAAGAAGGATACGTTAAATAGGAATAAGTTCCACGACTGGTTCGATATGTTGAGAATTGTTCTCACACTTGAGCACAAGATCTATGTCCTAGAGACACTACAGCCAGATGAACCCGCTCTCACTATGCCTAAGGCTAAAAGACGTGCTTATAAGAAACATACAAATGATGATGTAGATGTCAAGTGGCTCATGCTATTCTCAATGGACTATGAGTTGCAGAGACAACATGAGAACATCGATTCTATTGAGATGGTAACACATATTAAGAACATGTACCAAGATCAAGCAAGACAAGAAAAATATGACATCTGTAAGGCATTGTTCAAGTGCAATATGGCAGAAGGATATCCAGTAGGTCCCCATGTGCTCAAGTTGATTGGGTATGTGGAGAACCTTGCTAGAATGGGATTTCCCTTAAGCCAAGAGTTAGCCACAGATGTGATTCTATAGATACTACCAGAATCATACAACCAATTTGTCATAAACTACAACATGAACGATTTTATTAGACCATTGTTAGAACTACTTGGCATGTTGAGGATAGATGAAGCACAGAAGAAGAAGGACAAACCCAAATCTATTATGATGATCAGTAGAGACAAAGGGAAGTCCAAGACAAAGGCAAAGCTAAAATGTTCTAAATCTATCTAGAAACCCAAGTCTTCTACAATGAAATCAAAATGAGGGGTGACAACAATTTTCACTGCTGTCACCAGGTTGGGCATTAGAAAAGAAATTTCCCTATTTATCTGAAGGAATTGTAGAAGAAGTAGTAGGGTTTTGAAATTCCATTTTAGGTATATAGATTATTGAGATAAATATGTCTACTTCTTCATCTTGGGTACTAGATACATGATGTGGATCTCACATATGCTCCAATATGCATGATCTAAAAATAAGCAAGCCTTTAAGAAAGAGTGAGGTCGACCTCCACATTGTAAATGGAGAAAGAGTTCCTTCAACTACAGTTGGATACATATCATTTATCTTTACCCAGTGGGCTTGTAATAGAGTTAGAGAACTGATATTATGTACCTTCCATTAATAGAAACATCATTTTGATATCTTGTATGCAAAAGAATTGATTCAAATTTCACATTAAAAATGATCAATGTTCTATTGATAAAGAAGAAATCTTTTATGGAAGTGCCCCAATACCTTATGGTCTTTATTTTCTAGATCTAGAGATGTGTGTTTATAAAGTAAATAATAAAAGGAAAAAACTTGACAACTCAAACAAAACATACCTTTTGCATTGTCATCTAGGCCACATTAATGAGAGTTGCATCTCGAGACTCCATAAAGATGGTTATCTAGACTCTTTTGGTTTCGAACCAATAGAGACATGAATCTTATTAATTGAGAAAGATGACAAAGACTAATTTCACTAGTCACAATGAGAGAGCAAGTGATCTATTAGGACTTATACATACTGATGAATGAGGACCTTTTAGAACAAATACCGGAGGTGGTTACCAATACTTCCTTACCTTCATTGATGATCTCAGTAGGTTTTCCTATGTGTACTTGATGAAGCACAAGTCAGAAACCCTTGAAAAGTTCAAGGATTTCATAAATGAATTACAAAAACAACTTGGTAAAAGTTTTAAGCACTTCATTCATATCAAGGTGGAGAATGCTTAAGCCAAGAGTCTGAGCACCTTCTACAAGTCCATGGTATCATATCACAATGGACTCCATCTGGAACACCACAACATAATGGTGTATCAGAAAGAAGAATCACACACTACTAGATATGGTGTGAGTAATGGTGAGTTTTTCTAATCTTTCGATTTCATTATGAAGATATGCTTTAGAAATTACTACATTTATACTTAACCATGTACCATCTAAGTCGGTTTAAAAGATACTATATGACATATGGCATGGGAAACATCCTGATGTGTCTTTTATGAAGGTTTGGGGATGTGAAGCTTATGCGACAAAGTGGTTTCCTAAAAAGCTTGGAACCAAATTAAATAAATGTTATTTTGTTGGATATCCCAAAGAAACTAGGAGATACTACTTTTACACTCCATCTGACAACTAAGTGTTTGTTTCCAGGAATGTTTTATTTCTAGAAAAGATTTTTTTTTCAAAGGAATCAACGGGAGAAAAGTAGAACTTGAAAATTTTCAAGTCAAAATAGAAAACATTAAACCTATCGAGGTATATAAGGAACAAGAAGAATCAGAAGCTATTGTGAAATCTCAAGTTCCTCTTGTGACACGTGAGCCTTGTAGATCTAGTAGGACATGTCTTGAGCCTAAAAGATTAGGTTATCTTGTGACTCAATATAGCAATGAGTTGGTCATAGATGATGAGCCAAAAACCTACCTAGATGTTATTGAGGGACCATAGTCTGAGAAATGGATTGAGGCCATGAGATTTGAGGGTGGAATCAATGTACACCAACAAGGTATGGACCTTGGTGGATTCAGTTGAAGGGGTAAAACCCATAGGGTGGAAATGGGTCTTCAAGAAGAAGACCGACATGGATGGTAATGTACAAACCTATAACGGTAGATTGGTTGTAAAGGGTTTTAGACAAGTTCAAGGTGTTGACTATGATAAAAACTTTTCTCCAGTTGCCATTGTTAAGTCCATCAAGATCATGTTTGCCATTGCATCTAATTATGACTATGAGATTTGGCAGATGGATGTTAAAACCACATTTCTTAACGAGAATCTTCTTGAGGAAGTGTTCATGACACCACCAGATGGTTTTATAAATCTAAAGGAAGCCAATAAATTCTGTCAGATACAAAGGTCAATCTATGGATTAAAGCAAGCATCTCAGAGATGGAGTCTTGGATTTGATTAAATGTCAAAGAGTTTGGATTTAATCAAAATGAAGATGAACTATGTGTTTACAAGAAGGTAGTGGGATCATATTTGTATTCCTCATATTGTATGTGGATGACATACTATTGATGGGAAATGACATCCCTAATTCATAGATGGTAAAGATGTAGCTGGGAAGTACCTTCTCTATGAAGGATTTAGGCAAATCATTCTATATTTTAGGAATTAGAATCCATAGAGATAGATCTAGAAGGATTCTAGGCCTAAGTCGGAGCACATACATTGATAAGGTGTTGAAGAGGTTCACCGTGGAGAACTCAAAGACAGAAACTTACCCATGTACCATGGTGATAGGATCTCTCAAGTTGAATGTCCCAGTTCTTGTGAAGAACGAGAGTGCATGAGTAGAATTCCATATGCATATGCAATTGGATCTATCATGTACACAATGTTATGTACTCATCCTAATGTCTCATATGCCTTGAGAATAACTAACATGTATCGTTAGACCTCAGAAAAAGTCACCAGACTTCCTTAAAGAACATCCTTAAGTACTTGAGAAGAACTAAGGATCAGTTCCTTTTTTATGGCAGTGAGAAAGAGCTCGTAGTAAAGAGTTACACCGATGCAAGCTTCCAAGCTGACAAAGATGACTTTAGATCAATTCCAAGTAAGATAACCAAACACTAGTCATGATATGTGATAACAAACCAAACACCTGGGTACTTGGTAGAAAATATTAGACAACATTCATTGAAAATTGGCTGTCTGGGAATGTGAGTATCCCAACTTAAGTGTCAATCCAACCGTATCAAGTGTCGAGTCAATGATCGGAAAGACCAATCAACTGATTGGATGATCAATAAGATTGGATCAAGTATTAATGCTGATATCATGCTTTGTATTGATCAATTGTATTGAAATCCAATATGTTTACAAATAGGAAAGCATTCCAACTGACCAACTGGATGTTCTAGTTGACTGACTGGGTGTGATTTGACTGATTAAAGTGTTGAGTCAACCCACTTGTGATTTATAACAGCCAGAAATTTGTGAAAATCTGTCTCTTGGACTCCCAGTTGATTTGGAAACCCTGACCCTGACCCTCCTATAAATAGAGGGGTAGTTAAGGCTTTCAGAACACACAACTAATGCTGCAAAAATTTTCCTATCACATTTGTGGTAACATGAGAGCCTGAGCAAGTATTACCCGTAAAAGGGAGATACATCCAGGGAGAACAAGTTAGTGCTAGCACATTGACATCAAATGAACAAACTACTTCCCATTGACTCTGATAAAGCATAATGAGGAGTTAATGGTGGTTTGTGTGGACTACGTACAAGTGTGGAGGCTATTTCCAATACACTAGGAGGACATTATCAACTGCCATTCATGGTTCTACACTAGGAGCCACAACCAAAACTGTATGAATGCTACTTGATAAACAAGCATGTCGCTACAAGGATTATCACTAGACTTGCTCTAGGACCATGTATATGCTTTTCAAACCCTATTTTCTAACTACATCATTTTTGATGCAGCCTACTTGATTGGGATACATGCAAATTTTTTTTTTGCGTACGTTGTCTTATTTGCTGCCCAAAATCTCAACAAAGGGAGTTATTTGTTTATTGTTTGTCATGTATTTAACCATGTTCTTATACCATCCTTATATCAAGATATCTATGTGACTACTTGGTCTGCGTACTATATTCCCCAGTTTCATTCTCTTAGATAAAGAGTTGCACCACTTTTATATCTGACACAGCCTTATGTTTTGGAAGGGTTTTCTCCTTATTGATTCACTTGGAGCCTCATTTACTATCTTTTCTTGTGTAGGGCTCTTTCTAGGGGTATCCTTCACACCCAACTTCTATTTTTTGGGCGCAAAAACTAGTTCTGCTAGGGTGGGATGAGGCTGTGGTGTATTCATCATCCTAGGGGTCACTCAACCATGAGTATTGTTGTAATGATAGTGTTAGTCAACTGTTAGTCCTGATGTAATTTCAGGTGGTTATGCAAGTTCTCCTGTATAAGATAGGTGAGTCATATTTTTGACCTTTGGGCCCTACTACCATGCATGGCATATCTGCATTCATGAGTGTAGTCATACACCGGCCAGGCAGAGCCCTTTAACATATTAATAGGCACAACTCTCATGATTTTATTCAAACTTGTCTTTTATTCTTTCTCATGTGCTTAAGCAATAGGACTTTCAGGAAAAATGGGTTGCCAAGCCTCTTTTGATCCCAAGCAGGGAATTTGCACCAAAACGAGTAGTTGTTTCCCTTTTGTGAGATGTTTGCATTTTCAACCTATACTAGGAGACTAAGGTGATCAATTAGGAGTTTGGAAGATTAAGTCATCCTTATTTCAAAGAAATCCCTTGGGATAGTAACATTATTCTGCATCTAACAATGTCTTGAGATGAGAATGGTGTAAAGACATAGTTTAGTGAATTTTATTAGGTGAATTGATAGCCCAAAACATCAATCTTGAAATTATATGCTATGAAATAACTTGAAGAAAAAAAGGTCTAAGATGGGAGTGATGACAACAACCTAAAAAATTGGATTATCTTTTTCCTAAATATCAAACTTTTTCCCTTATGGTAAGATATAGTAAGATAAGATATGTACATTTGACAAAAAATTCTACTCTAAGTTTTTCAAATTTTAAAGAAGTTTTTGGTTGAAATTGGTGGTTAATAAGGAAATAGAGGACAACACATGAAAAGTTAGAGGTTCAAGATGTACCTAGATCGTTTCTTCACCCCCAAACTTATCATACACTTTGTCCTTAGAGCGTCAAAGAATGAGGATTAGTGAGAACAAGTGAGTTGGATGTTCCCATTTTGATTTTAAAATCTTGATGGTGTAGGTTCCTCTGATGTGGTGGTACTAATCATCTTGATAAGATTCCACCTTTGTGTTTGTTGTCATGAGAATCAACATCCCATAGAAGCCACAACTATTACAACCAGGAGCCTATTGTGGACTCCTATGAAAAAACTTTAGTTTTTTGAATTCCCGATCTTCATCTGGACGTCCTCTATCGTATTTCTTTATCATCTCCACTATATGTGTTGCAACTTGTGCTACTTTTTATTCTATGACACTATTATCTATATTGTGATAAGTCTTTCTTTTGGTGCTAAACATGTCATCCAAGATGTTGCATAGAAATGCTATTTTTGTATTTGTATTGATGGATAATAATGTCAAATGGCATTCATAGAGAATAAGCACAAAAATGAGACGAGGAACTTCCAATTTAAGTTTTTCAATGAGTCTTTCTAACTCTCTAGAGCCCTTCTTCAACATGATGTCTCCTACAAACTCATAGTAAGTCATACATACATTGTCGAGCCTGTCATCTAGAAGTAGGTGGCATGCCATCATGATATTCACTGTCATGTAGCCTCCTATAGTTCTCATATCTCATGGGTCAGGCCTCAACACCTAGATATTATTCCTTTAAAAAATAATAATGAATTCTTCTTCCTATGGCCTTAGTTCTTCCATAGAAAGTCTATGGAATGTGTCTTTTTGAAGTTTTTAAAGGTAGGAATAATCAAATTGGAAGGTGCTAGTTCTCCTATTGCTACTTTATCATGGTGAACCTCTTCATCTATGTCTACTTCCTTCTCTGTTTCTAGCTCTAAGATATCATATCTATCAAATTTGTTATTAGACGAGAGAGCTCTTCTTCAACCTCTTGAGAAATTTTAGGTGCATTTTTAGTATGGTCCGCATGGTGGGTACCCTACTCTTGTTCAATTTTTGGATAGACAACCATCTGATTTTCTACTGCATCTTGTATAGGTTAGGAGGATGGGTTGTTCTTAGATGAAGGGCAGGTTGGAGTTATTGGGAAATTTTATTAGGAGGCAGGAGCAACTAGACTCATTTCAAGGACTTGTGGAGGAGGGACTTTTGATTCCTTCTAGAGGTTTTTCACATAGTTCCCTCCATGGTGTTCTTTCTAAAAGGAGGATGAGTGAGTACATCCTCTGAGGCATGCTTTCCAGGCATCGTTTATGGAAAAATCTTCTATCATGATTGATTTCCATGAAATAATTTTCTCTTAAGGTATTGAAGCCATCATTAGTGATTTTCTCAAGGGGGATCCTCTTTATTCAAAGCTTCAATTGTCCTAAGCATGATGAATGCACTATCCCCTAAGTGTGTCTTTTATTGGGGTGACTACACTTGATACTTATCTATTTCCACTTTAGGATGTACTAACCGTCTGCTCCTTGTATTATATGTTTTAGGCATGTCGAGATTGTTTGGATCACTCTATGCTCCTCTTTTGAAGACCATCCTTCCATAGGGAAGGTCTTTCACGTTGTAATCGTAAGTGATAATCCACTGAGTGGAAAGATCCACCACAATCAAGAGCCAGTGATTGGAATCCTTAAAGGGAGCACTAAAAACTTCATTTTACTTGTACTTTGTAGAGAGTGTTGTACCTATTTGACCAAGAGAGCCTTGTTATTGTTGAAAAATAATAGCACAACTAGATTAGATGTGGCATCGAAAATATATCCCTCTTTGTTTCCATACATGAATTCTTCTATGATTGTACCATAGAGAACCTTGAAGAATACTCCGTTGAGTGAGGCCTGGTGTCTTGACGCTGACCTCAAATCATTTCTAGTTAGAGAGTATTTGTTATTGTTGTAGATGACATCATCCCCTATCTTTTCATAGTCTAGTATATCTGCTAGGATGTGAATGTCATGGAGTAGCATCTGTGATATTGATGTCATATCCATATATTTCAGTTTACATGGAAATGGTGGGGGCACTATCAAATGTGTTGTATTAGGTAGCAGTGGCTCAAAGAAAACATGATATTCAACTTTTCCTAGAGCTTTATTGAAAATCCAATCCAGGGTTTCCTCATCCTCCTCAAAAATTTTTACTCTATTCTTCTTCAAAAGGATTTGGGGGAGGCAGCCCTGCTATATGTTCACTCAACAAAACTTAGTTGACTATATCTTTATAGTCAGAGGGAGGGGGAGGCTCTACTGTGACTTCTTGTACTAGAGATGGTGCATCACATATGACACCTATCTTTGTTAGCACCATATCTACCTTTAGTTGCATGTCCATCTCTACTTTTGACAAGCTACATGTCTCTTAGCTGACAATCTTCTATCTTTTGGATGATGATTCTTCATGAGATGGTGATGTCATCGATGCCTCCTTTCACTTCCTTCCTACATTGGAAGCATGCAACCACTCATTCTCTTAATGTAACTCATCCCACTATTGTCGAAGAAGGGCGGCCCCTCTGTTCATGTGGGACATGGCCTCCATGATTTGAATTTGGTTGGCCACGAGGAGTTGCAACTGCTACGACAAGTTCAATAATGGTTGTGTACTTGTTGTAATCTTCTCAACTTGTGAAGTTAATGATGACATATTGAAAGTTAAATGAGAAATATGTAGAGTAGAGTTATAAACAATATCACAGAGGTCATCTCTTTCTTATATGAATTCCATGAACTTCTTTGTGGCGAAAGCTCCTTTCAATTGCTCGTCACATTCCCTCGAACTCACCTCCATCTTGGGCTCCTTTTCTTGTATAGAGACGTCATGTACATCATTTCTGAGCATGCTTTATTCAACCTATTTGACTAATGGAAAGGTCTTTCGTTGAAGTTTCTTTTTTACTACTTCCTTTTAAATTTCTCTCTCTTTCACGTAGAATATTTCTTTGTCGATGCCTCTTAGGGTAGACAGTGTCCCTACCAAAATACTATTTCTTTCCTCCCTTGGGGTAGCATGACATGATGCCACACTTACTTGATGGTTGGGTTTTTTTTATCTCTCCTTGTTTTGGTTGGACACCAGATGGTATTTCTAACACTTTTTTTGGGTTGACGACTGCTACAATAGTTTCCAAATTTTCTTCTTCTTCTTCTTCTAATGTTATTACCTTGGGTGCGGGGGATTTCTTCCATTTTGCTTGGCGAAAATCTTCTTAGAAAGTTTGACAATGAGTTTCATAGCATCGACTTTATAGGTTTGTTGTCAATGTGTTCCATTTGTTTCTCTATATATATTTGATTGCTTATCTATTGTAGAGGTGAAAACTCCCATTTTGTGATGTTATCTTACCAGTTTTTTCTTAGTTTTCAATACTCTTTCTTATATAAATTAGATAGAATAATTAATTTTCCTCTTTATTGTGAATATACCAATAGACTAATATTTCTTCTTTTCTTCTTATAGAAAAATCAAAAAAAAAATTGCAAAAGTTCGACCTCAAACGGTCTCAAGACCGAGCAAGCCTCAAACAGTCTTAAGACTGAACAAGCTTCAAACGGTCTCAAGACCGAGAAAGCTTCAAATGGTCTCAAGACTGAGCAAACCTCAAACGGTCTCAAGAGCGAGAAAGCCTCAAATGGTCTTAAGACCAAACAAGCTTCAAACGGTCTCAAGACTGAGCAATCCTCAAACGGTCTCAAGACCGATCAAGCTTCAAACGGTCTTTTGAGACCAAGCAAGCCTCACACGGTCTCAAGACCGAGCAAACCTCGAACGGTCTCCAGACTGAACAAATCTCATTGGTCCCAAGGTCGAGTGCAGATCCAAACGATATCCAAACCGTGAGGATCCAAATGGTCCCAAGACTGAGAGGATCCAAACGGTTCCCAAACCACAAGGATCCAAATGGTCACAAGACTGAGAGAATCCAAACGGTCCCCAAACCGTGAGGATCCAAATGGTCCCAAGACTGAGTGGATCCAAATGATCTCCAAACCATTAAAATTCCAAATGGTCCCAAGACCGTTCAAAACTCCTTGGAAGCCTATAAATAGGACCAAAGGGGGTCCTCATTGGGATCAGATCTTTAGATGCCCAAAGGCTACCCCAACTGTTCCAGAGTTATTTCAACCTTCATCCATCGCCCCAAGGCTACCGATCTGAGATCTACACTCCATCCTCAAGCTGCTTCCTCTCTCATCGACATAGAAGGTGGGAAGTCGAGGATCCATCACCAAGGCAACCGCATGGTGTGAAGATAGTTTCTCTCTACTCTAAGAGGTCAACCTTCCTCCCTCTGACATGGAGATGATGTTTTGTTTCTCTCTTTCCACCTCCTTCTTTGTCCTTGCCATGAGTGAGTAGTTCCATACACTAGGGTGCGGGGATTCCATGCATTGTAATTCATGAGTTTGCAATAGAGAAATACTATTTCTTCAGTTCGACATCAATCGTTTAATGAATGCTAGTTTCTTGATCACCAACTTGTGTTATCTATTATCTACCAGTGTGAATTGTCTATGTTTGTGCTTTTAGATTCGAATATCGACTGCATGCTGGTTCCTAATGTATGTAGTCACCATATATCTGGTCGGTATCTAGGAGCGTTTCTCAAGGAGTGGAGTAAACTCACCTCCATCGTTGTACTTTTATACTATAAAATGGAATCAGTTGACGTATGAAAGTACAACCTTGACAGGTCGAGGAACACACTTTGCAAGGGGAGTGATGCAAAGTAAGTGACCATTCGTTTGGGGATGGGTGGCATTGCAATACTCCCACGTTTCTCGTAGTTAGTTATCTAAAAGGAAGCTAAGTCTACAAAGATACTAATTGTTTAGACTCTTTTCTTTGCAATCCATGTTTTTATGATGTATGTTTTGATCCATGTGTAGCGGTGGTGAAACTCGATCACATCCTAGTGGTTTCCAAAATATTGTCTTCAACCTTAAATTTACTTTCCTACCATTTACATTACCTTGCACTTTAAGGTAATCATCCAATCAAATCTTTGATCTAGATATCAACTCTTAAGTAGATAAATAGAATTATAACGTTTTCTATCTTGTTAAATCCTTAACAAGACCATTGTCTCATGGATTCAACCCTCAACTGTACTACGATAAGACTTCTGCATACATTAGCATACATAGGTGGAGATCTTATTATAGCACACACAAGGTTAAACTTAGAGACTTACTATCTCTAGGATTTTTAGTGGTGCTCGCAACTCCACGCGAGTGGAGGCTCTATCAAGAGGTCTAGACACTGACTTCATTTTTAGAATGTTCTTGTCTAGGAATACAAGTCTGTAATAGTCGTAAATACTCATTTGAAGAAGGTGGAAGTAAATATTTTGATCATAATAATATATAGAAATACTTCTCCTTTTTCCTCGATAAGATATTTGCAGCTATCACATATTTGGTATCTACAAATCTTTCTCCATTATAAATGGTGATATTCTTTAATTCCTTTGGATATCCTAGCCAGTGAGAAATGTATGTTACAAGGTCTCCCATGAAGAAATCATGGGAGCCTTTTGGTCCAATTGTGGCTCCTAACCTATCAATCAAAAATTTCCCAGTGTTGACTAGCTTCTTCTCCAAGATACTCCATGGGATTTAGAGATTCATCCTTGTTACATTTCTAGTATCAGTTCTAAAAAAAGGGCATTGGTGAAGATTTTGTGCATAATACGCATTACACTGGAATGCATTTGGGTAGCTTTTGATTGCTTAGAGTCAAACTGTCACTCCTTTTTTAGACTTTCCCATACTTTGTCAGCGAAAAGTATCGATTCATCTTATTCTTCTGAATAGGGGAAAATTGAATTCATCCATCTCTCGACAAAATATAATCTTCTTTGATTATTCTCACTTCTAGTTTGAAATTCCCATGCATTCCTTTTCTTCATCAGTTTGAATTGGTAGTTTCTTGAAGGACAACATGAATTCTAAGGTGAGGTCTTTGTAAGAGATATGATTGTTAAAATAGATTTTGTAAATCCCAACATCGTATAAATGTTCCTTCACCCTTTGGTAAATCCCCAATTCAATCAAAATGTTGACATCACTAAACCTCATTTCCTTAAAGATTTTTCTGTCGAACATTATGTCCCAAACATCCTCATTCTCTTCATCCCTTGGGGCAAAGTAGTTATCAGGTTGGTGTCTAGGAATGACAAATTGTCACTCGGGGGACATTCAGGATAGGTGCATTGGCAGGAAACATTACCAGTAGCTGACCTCTTGGCGTGTCTCTAGTGCATTGCTCCTTAGTCACTTTACTCCTCTTCTTCGTATCACCCTTTATGAGGGGTTCAACATTTTCCACTTCTTGGGATTTCCAATCTCTATTGAGGGTTTAGATACATATGCTTTTGTTGCCTTAAACTCTATAGAGTTGGAAGATTCCCTAGGAATTAATTCTTTGAGTTGCTTCAATCTATCTACTTCCATCCTTGCTCTTATACTCTATGTCACGACACCCACCATCATTTAAGATAACAAGTGTCATTAACAATAATAAAACATGCGGAAGCAAATCAGTTGCAGCGGATTAGCAAAAATCAGTGAAAATTAAAACCATTTGCAAAGAGATCCATTCACAGGAAAACTCTTTCATTCAGAACCAAAGTAAAACCTTACATCCTGGTTCATATATACATCTCATGTACTATTACTTCTTGAGGAATACAAACATCAACTACTCTGTCTTAACTGTACACATGTAGTATAAAACCCTCGAGGCTTAAAGCCAAAATCTCAGATCGATCCATCAAAACATTACTCCTAGGACCCGAGAGTACAGAGACGACTCATAGGACTTTCTATATACAACTTGACAGCTCATATTCCCACCTGGGATTTACTGCTATCCCTACTACTGCTGCTGCTGCTCTTCCTCTGTAATAGGTTCCTTGCCTTTTCTTCGGCGGTTACCTAAAAATTTAATCCCACGGGGGTGAGACAATTATAAAAATTGTCCCAGCGAGAGATATAACTCTCCGCCAGAAACATTGTTATTGCCGATAATAGAATAACACTGAGCAGTAGAATTATATTTACTCAACAGCAGGTAAATCATTGAATAAGATATGCAGAGCAGTATTCTCTATGCAATCATTTCAATTATAACTTGATTAAGCAGCAAGTCATTCATTTAAGAAGGAATATGAAGAACATGTATATCATTTATCAAACTATGATATAATAGACCATGTATCATCAACCATTGATTCTCACAATTCAACCCTAAGAAAATATGCTACACGGCTGATTACATTTTACAATCATACTTATGCCCTGAGGAGATGAGGTATACCGCTCATACTCCAACCGACCACGGTTACGTAAAGCATCGGTACCACACATAGGTCAATGGAAGAGCCGGATTCCCATGACCTCAACTATCTCGGTCAGTACGAGATAACATGCAGGACATCTTGTGTCTCTGCTAGATAGCTTTCTAGGGTATACTGGCAACATCGCTATTAGAGTTATATCCCATAGCATATACTCTCTTCAAGATATGGCACGTAGCCAATGCCCGGTATTATTTTGTGGAGTCATGGCCCGTAGCCATGCTCTTATTGGGGTATGGTCCGTAACCAATCCCGTTCATAGGACATAGCCCGTAGCAATGCCTATGGGGCATAAGGATATAATTGCCCAATTACCCCCACATATTCAAAAATATGCGTTCCGAGTAAACTCGTTTCACCATTCAGCTAATTCTGACGCTAATGGATCTGTGATCAGGGCAACTACATTATATGGTATCACTTGATTAATTAAGTACATTATCATATTCTTTTAGCATCAACCAAGTTTCCAAACATAACTTAATAAGACAAATGCTATAAAGAAAACATGTACTATTTCCATTAATCACTTCTCAGTCTTTATAAGACATGGGGATCTCAGTCCCTCATTTCAATACTGGGAATTTTCATTCCTTTGCAACTCAATGCCATAATCATATGGTTCTGGGTATTCAAACCCTTAGCTCATCATTGAGCATTATTACCAATTTTTCAGGTAATTATCACCTTCAGGTCACCTGACCAAGGTAAATATGATGCTTATTACATAAACATCTTCTCATGGCACTTAAGGCCCATTACTTTTCTTATTACTTCATACTAGGCAATAAGGTATAGCATGGCACATAAGGCCCAATAAACAATGCCAATACATAAAATGTCATAGCTCATACCTGGATATGTTCATCATCACATCATACCTGCATGGTTAGTACAGATGATAATACATCAATTTCATATCAGCACCATGCAAAACAATATATAACATCATTATTCAAGGGTAACAGCACTATTCCCTTACCAGGGTTAGGGTTTCCCATTTCTCATTAATTCAGACCCTCTTGAGTTAACCAACTTTATCTTGTATTAAGGTATTTCCCCTCTTAATACATTCCATCACAGAATACTCACCCTTAGCATATAATGCATAGGCCACACATTAGAATTGTCCAGCTATCTCACATGATATGGACTTATCTTAGTTTAAGGCATAACTTTATTATAAAGTTGCCTATAAACAATCGCAATGATACACCCTCAACTAGGGTTTCATAAGGATACACCCTCAACCAGGGTTCACAATGATACACCCTCCACTAGGGTTTCACAAGGTTACACCCTCAACCAGGGTTCACAATGATACACCCTCCACTAGGGTTTCACAAGGATACACCCTCAACTAGGGTTTACTAACATCCTAATTAGTGATTTCACATGTAGACAACCTCTTATTAAGGTTATACATTGAATCAGCCTCAATTAGGGTTTACATCATGTATTGGGTCCATGCATTTGTTATGCATTAATGACTAGTACCATTAAAGGTATCTCCCACCTAATCACATTAGGTTTTCAAAAAGGTTTGATCAATTAGACCTTCAATAACATGAGGTATCCAATTGAATTAACCAAATTGAACCACACTCAATTCTAATCAATGGAACTTCAACCAATTGGATCATCAACTCAATCATCATTTGAATCATGGCTCACCCCACAATTGGGACTTCAATTATGGTCTGATCTCAATGGGATTAGGGTTTATAAACACCAATTAGAGCTTTGAAGTTGATCATCAATCATGCTACTAATTGTGTTTCAATTGATTGCATTGGACCTTCAACCATTGAATTCATGGAACCAATCATCAATTGGACCTATGCTCATACTTCAATTGAGTTTAATAGGTCAACCTTCAACTAATTTGACCCTCAATTGACCCTCAATTGGTCATCAATTAGGGCTTGATTCAATTGAATTAGGGTTTGGAATCGAAGATCCAACAACACTCATCAATGCAAGATTGGTTACTTTGAAACTATTGAACCATTATCCAAATTGGGTATGACCTGACCCCAAACGGTCTTGAGGTCGTTTGGATGACCTCCAAACGGTCTTGAGACCGTTTTCCCATCATATAATTCAAATCCAAGCCATCCAATTAAGGTTTGGATCATTGGATTGATCACCAAATCAGCATTGCATTGTATAACAGCTTGGTACCTTTAGACCTTCAAACACCTAACCATACTCAACCCTAGACCTCCAAACGGTCTTGGGTGACCACCAAACGGTATTGAGACCGTTTGGATGAGCTCCAAACGGTCTTGAGACCGTTTGGCCCATCCAACCTTTGGATTCTAGTGAAACATCATCATGGATTGGTCTATCGAGTTGATCAACATATCAGCACTACATTGCAATATGATTAGTACCTTTGGACCTTCAATTGGTCAACTATACTTGACCCCAGACCTCCAAAAGGTCTTGGGGTGATCCCCAAACGGTCTTGAGACCGTTTGGGTGATCCCCAAATGGTCTTGAAACCGTTTGGGCTAATCAACCCAAAATCTCAACTTAACTCATTGGAATTTCAGCACTGTTTTCAATTAGGGTTTGCCTAATTGAATAGCCTTCAACTAATGATTCCTTGGGAGTTAATCCCTCAAATTCGGTGAGTCATTAGATCACATCATTAGGAACAGTAATACCAAACGGTCAACGCTTGGTAAACGCACTCAAACGGTCTTGAGACCGTTTTCCCAAAAAGTTCAATTAAATCAGATGGAAAATCAGCACTTAATCCAATTAGGTTTCCCTAATTCATTAGGCTTCAACTCACGATTACTTTGGAGTTAATCCCTAAATTTTGGAGGGTCATTAACCAACTTCATTATGAAAAGTAATCCCAAACGGTAAACACTTGGTCAACTCACTCAAACGGTTTTGAAACCGTTTTCCCAAACAGGTCAAGTTAATCAGGTTGAAAATCAGCACATAATTCAATCCGATTGCCTAATTGATTGGCCTTCAACTCTCGATTCCTTTGGAGTTAATCCCTCAAATTTGGAGTGTTATCATCATACATAATTAGGAACAAAATTCGCAAACGGTCAATGCTTGGTCAACCATCTCAAATGGTCTTGAAACCGTTTTCTCCCAAACGGTTTCAAACCGTTTGCCCTTAAACGGTTTGCTGAAACCGCATAGCCAATCAAATTAAAAAGATTTGGAGTAGCTATCAAAACGGTTTTTCTTGGTAATTTTCTTTGGATAAGCATCTAGGATGATTTCATCATCCCCTTCCTTCGAACAACCAAGAACAGCAACCGTTCTTGATGGAAATTGCAGCAAAGAAACAAGAGTGTATCAAATTGAAGAAATCAATCAACAAAGCATAGAGAATTGATGCAATAGCAATGTTTAAGGGTTTGAGTTATAAAACCCGCCTCCAATTAAGCTCCAAAGCTCAAAGCTCACGCCATTAATGGTGGATGAAGCTCTTGCAACTCCCCCTAGGCTCGTCCTCAAGCTTTTGATTGCAAAAGTTGGCTAGGGTTGAAGAGGAGATCGAAATAAGAAGGAATCCATAATTTATTTTCGATTTCCACCATGAAATCAAGGAGAACGAAGGTCAAGAGCTTACCCACAGGTTGGGGTTCGTCCTCCTGGTCCTCCCTAGCTTCCTTGGTCGGTTTACAAGCTAAGAGAAGAAGTGGGGTCGAAATAGCCTTTCATTTGGCTAGGAAAAGGCCTTTTTATAAAAATTCAATGAAAGAGAAAATGCATTATTAAAATGCATTTAATTCCAAAATTGGTGCCGCCTCTTCCCCCTCAAATTCTCCTCAAAATCCTTAAGGACGAGGCTATCTTCATTGCCTCTTATTCCTCTCCATTATACATGATTTAAAGAAAATCAAATTAAGCACCTTAATGCTTATTATATTAATATCCATATGTGAGTGGGTTTTCTTTTCCTTATAATAATGGTGAGTGGAATTTCACCTACTTAGGATATTTTCGTTCCTTATCTTGGCAAAGGAACGTCCATACTTATTCAAAATCAACCCAAAACATTTTGGTTAAAAGCCCTTCAATTATTTTTATTCATTTTTGCCCTAAATCGAATTAGGGTTTCAATTAGGCATTATTCTTGATTATTTTAATGTCAAGATTCTCTCTCCTACAACTTAATTCAAATGAGGAGTCCCTCTCATTTTCTTTGCTCTAAATGATGCTAAGAAACATTAGGGACCTTGTTGAAGTGGTAATTTGCATATTGAACCCTATATTTTGGGTAAATTGCACTTTACTCCAAAACTAGGTTTTAATGCACAACATTGTCCAACAAGCTCTATCTTGGTGTCCAGGCTTGGGAAAACCATACCACTACATCATATTCATCCTTATGATGTCTGAACATCAGAGGAACATCTTATCATATGCAATTTGCAAGTTAACCCCTCAACTTGGGTAATTTGCACTTTAGTCCAAAACAAGCAATCATTGCTTTAACATTGTTCAAACAGGACCAAAATTAAAACATAAGTTCCTCATGAGCCCTAATTACTTTTCACAGGTTAAGTACAAGCATATAATCAACTTTGTTAAGCAAAACCCCTGGGGTTAGAACATAACCCAGGTCAGGGATGTTACAAATTATCCACCCCTTATAAGGATTTCGTCCCCGAAATCATCAACAAAACATTAAGAGAAAAGAGTAGGATATTTCCTCCTAAACTCCCGGATCTATTAACACTAATACGAAGCAGGATAAAGACATATCGGAATTAAAGTAATTCCATCTGACCTGTCACAACCCGAGGGTTGACTACTGCTTCAGACTGGTTCATAGCATAGAGCCTAGCCGTTGCCTGCTGTTGGCCCTGTGCTCTATTATTGGACGCAGAAGATCCTGCCTGGGATGCTTGTCCACGTCCTCGGGTACCACTAGAAAACTGCTTTCTCTGAGAACCTTGCTGACTTTGTCTCGGGGGTTGATTCACCACAACATTCCCTGTTGGGCGATCCCTTGCCATATGACCTACTAGTCCACATCGATGACAAGTTCTATTCTCTAGGTGTGGTCTAGGGGGTCCAGTTACTGACATAGAAGCTGAACTGTGAGCTTCCTTTGGTGGTGTAGGCACATAATACCTTGGTTTATTGAAACTCCCAGCACTATGCCCTTGAAACTGTGGGTATTCCTTCTTACCCTTAGTTTGTCGCTTCTCAACTATAGATCTCTCTATGCATCTTACAGACTCCACAAAAGTTGCAAACCTCTCCCGGTTCTCCAGAGCAGACACCAGAGTGGTTGATTCAGCGTTCAACCCCTTCTCGAATCGCCGAATTCTTTCCTCATCATTGGATGCCATGTGCGGACAAAACCGCAACAACTCCATGAACCTAGCCTCATACTCACTAATGTTCATAGGTCCTTGTTTAATTCTCTCAAACTGGGATATCTTCTCATCTAGAAATGTCTTAGGAAAGTATCTAATGACAAATTCACGCCTGAATTCATCCCATCCAATCACAACTCCAGGTCTTTTGCCCTCCTCAATGGTCCACCAGTGTCCAGCACTCCCTTTCAGGAGATATACAGCATGCCTAACCCTCTCATCATCAGGTATCATGAGGATTATGAAGGCTTTCTCTAATTCAGTCAACCATAGGTCAGCATCTGCTGGATCAGCTGTACCAGCATACTCTAATGCTCCTACCCTCTTCAGCCTTTCAAAGGTCTTGCCGGCACCATGTCTTTCATCATGGGGTGGTGCCCTGGGTGCAGGTACTGGCATTCTATCCGTCATGTGGGTCATAGCTGCCATAAACTGCCCGAACATAGTCTGAAAGGCTGGGTTCCCCATATCAGCTGGGTTGAACTGGGGTTGATCAGGTACAGGTTCCTCCCTGTCCTGGTCTCTTGCACCTCTTCCCGGTGCAGCTACACTACTCTCAGCAGCGTGTTCTTTGTGTGATCCAGACATCCTTAGTTCTTCTTCTCCTATATGAGCAGAAGACACTATCAGATAAACTGGAAGACACTTAGAACAGACTCAACTACCTTAATCCTATGTCTCTGTAGACTCAGCGAACCTAGAGCTTTGATACCACTAAACTGTCTGACACCCGCCATCATTTAAGATAACAAGTGTCATTAACAATAATAAAACATGCGGAAGAAAATCAGTTGCAGCGGATTAGCAAAAATCAGTGAAAATTAAAACCATTTGCAAAGAGATCCATTCACAGGAAAACTCTTTCATTCAGAACCAAAGTAAAACCTTACATCCTGGTTCATATATACATCTCATGTACTATTACTTCTCGAGGAATACAAACATCAACTACTCTGTCTTAACTGTACACAGGTAGTATAAAACCCTCGAGGCTTAAAGCCAAAATCTCAGATCGATCCATCAAAACATTACTCCTAGGACCCGAGAGTACAGAGACGACTCATAGGACTTTCTATATACAACTTGACAGCTCATATCCCCACCTAGGATTTACTGCTGTCCCTGCTACTGCTGCTGCTGCTCTTCCTCTATAATAGGTTCCTTGCCTTTTCGTCGGCGGTTACCTAAAAATTTAATCCCACGGGGGTGAGACAATTATAAAAATTGTCCCAGCGAGAGATATAACTCTCCGCTAGAAACATTGTTATTGCCGATAATAGAATAACACTGAGCAGTAGAATTATATTTACTCAACAGCAGGTAAATCATTGAATAAGATATGCAGAGCAGTATTCTCTATGCAATCATTTCAATTATAACTTGATTAAGCAGCAAGTCATTCATTTAAGAAGGAATATGAAGAACATGTATATCATTTATCCAACTATGATATAATAGACCATGTATCATCAACCATTGATTCTCGCAATTCAACCCTAAGAAAATATGCTACACGGCTGATTACGTTTTACAATCATACTTATGCCCTGAGGAGATGAGGTATACCTCTCATACTCCAACCGACCACGGTTACGTAAAGCATCGGTACCACACATAGGTCAATGGAAGAGCCAGATTCCCATAACCTCAACTATCTCGGTCAGTACGAGATAACATGCAGGACATCTTGTGTCTCTGCTAGATAGCTTTCCAGGGTATACTGGCAACATCGCTATTAGAGTTATAGCCCATAGCATATACTCTCTTCAGGATATGGCCTGTAGCCAATGACCGGTATTATTTTGTGGAGTCATGGCCCGTAGCCATGCTCTTATTGGGGTATGGTCCGTAACCAATCCCGTTCATAGGACATAGCCCATAGCAATGCCTATGGGGCATAAGGATATAATTGCCCAATTACCCCCACATATTCAAAAATATGCGTTCCGAGTAAACTCGTTTCACCATTCAGATAATTCTGACGCTGATGAATCTGTGATCAGGGCAACTACATTATATGGTATCACTTGATTAATTAAGTACATTATCATATTCTTTTAGCATCAACCAAGTTTCCAAACATAACTTAATAAGACAAATGCTATAAAGAAAACATGTACTATTTCCATTAATCACTTCTCAGTCTTTATAAGACATGGGGATCTCAGTCCCTCATTTCAATACTGGGAATTTTCATTCCTTTGCAACTCAATGCCATAATCATATGGTTCTGGGTATTCAAACCCTTAGCTCATCATTGAGCATTATTACCACTTTTTCAGGTAATTATCACCTTCAGGTCACCTGACCAAGGTAAATATGATGCTTATTACATAAACATCTTCTCATGGCACTTAAGGCCCATTACTTTTCTTATTACTTCATACTAGGCAATAAGGTATAGCATGGCACATAAGGCCCAATAAACAATGTCAATACATAAAATGTCATAGCTCATACCTGGCTATGTTCATCATCACATCATACCTGCATGGTTAGTACAGATGATAATACATCAATTTCATATCAGCACCATGCAAAACAATATATAACATCATTATTCAAGGGTAACACCACTATTCCCTTACCAGGGTTAGGGTTCCCCATTTCTCATTAATTCAGACCCTCTTGAGTTAACCAACTTTATCTTGTATTAAGGTATTTCCCCTCTTAATACATTCCATCACAGAATACTCACCCTTAGCATATAATGCATAGGCCACACATTAGAATTGTCCAGCTATCTCACATGATATGGACTTATCTTAGTTTAAGGCATAACTTTATTATAAAGTTGCCTATAAACAATCGCAATGATACACCCTCAACTAGGGTTTCACAAGGATACACCCTCAACCAGGGTTCACAATGATACACCCTCCACTAGGGTTTCACAAGATTACACCCTCAACCAGGGTTCACAATGATACACCCTCCACTAGGGTTTCACAAGGATACACCCTCAACTAGGGTTTACTAACATCCTAATTAGTGATTTCACATGTAGACAACCTCTTATTAAGGTTATACATTGAATCAGCCTCAATTAGGGTTTACATCATGTATTGGGTCCATGCATTTGTTATGCATTAATGACTAATACCATTTAAAGGTATCTCCCACCTAATCACATTAGGTTTTCAAAAAGGTTTGATCAATTAGACCTTCAATAACATGAGGTATCCAATTGAATTAACCAAATTGAACCACACTCAATTCTAATCAATGGAACTTCAACCAATTGGATCATCAACTCAATCATCATTTGAATCATGGCTCACCCCTCAATTGGGACTTCAATTATGGTCTTATCTCAATGTGATTAGGGTTTATAAACACCAATTAGAGCTTTGAAGTTGATCATCAATCATGCTACTAATTGTGTTTCAATTGATGCATTGGACCTTCAACCATTGAATTCATGGAACCAATCATCAATTGGACCTATGCTCATACTTCAATTGAGTTTAATAGGTCAACCTTCAACTAATTTGACCCTCAATTGACCCTCAATTGGTCATCAATTAGGGCTTGATTCAATTGAATTAGGGTTTGGAATCGAAGATCCAACAACACTCATCAATGCAAGATTGGTTACTTTGAAACTATTGAACCATTATCCAAATTGGGTATGACCTGACCCCAAACGGTCTTGAGGTCGTTTGGATGACCTCCAAACGGTCTTGAGACCGTTTTCCCATCATATCACTCAAATCCAAGCCATCCAATTAAGGTTTGGATCATTGGATTGATCACCAAATCAGCATTGCATTGTATAACAGCTTGGTACCTTTAGACCTTCAAACACCTAACCATACTTAACCCTAGACCTCCAAACGGTCTTGGGTGACCACCAAACGGTCTTGAGACCGTTTGGATGAGCTTCAAACGGTCTTGAGACCGTTTGGCCCATCCAACCTTTGGATTCTAGTGAAAAATCATCATGGATTGGTCTATCGAGTTGATCAACAGATCAGCACTACATTGCAATATGATTAGTACCTTTGGACCTTCAATTGGTCAACTATACTTGACCCCAGACCTCCAAACGGTCTTGGGGTGATCCCCAAACGGTCTTGAAACCGTTTGGGCTAATCAACCCAAAATCTCAACTTAACTCATTGGAATTTCAGCACTGTTTTCAATTAGGGTTTTCCTAATTGAATAGCCTTCAACTAATGATTCCTTGGGCGTTAATCCCTCAAATTCGGTGAGTCATTAGATCACATCATTAGGAACAGTAATACCAAACGGTCAACGCTTGGTAAACGCACTCAAACGGTCTTGAGACCGTTTTTCCAAAAAGTTCAATTAAATCAGATCGAAAATCAGCACTTCATCCAATTAGGTTTCCCTAATTGATTAGGCTTCAACTCACGATTCCTTTGGAGTTAATCCCTCAATTTTGGAGGGTCATTAACCAACATCATTATGAAAAGTAATCCCAAACGGTCAACGCTTGGTCAACTCACTAAAACGGTTTGAAACCGTTTTCCCAAACAGGTCAAGTTAATCAGGTTGAAAATCAGCACATAATTCAATCCGATTGCCTAATTGATTGGCCTTCAACTCTCGATTCCTTTGGAGTTAATCCCTCCAATTTGTAGGGTTATCAGCATACATAATTAGGAACAAAATTCCCAAACGGTCAATGCTTGTTCAACCATCTCAAATGGTCTTGAAACCGTTTTCTCCCAAACGGTTTCAAACCGTTTGCCCTTAAACGGTTTGCTGAAACCGCATAGCCAATCAAATTAAAACAATTTGGAGTAGCTATCAAAACGGTTTTGCTTGGTAATTTTCTTTGGATAAGAATCTAGGATGATTTCATCATCCCCTTCCTTCGAACAACCAAGAACAGCACCCGTTCTTGATGGAAATTGCAGCAAAGAAACAAGAGTGTATCAAATTGAAGAAATCAATCAACAAAGCATAGAGAATTGATGCAATAGCAATGTTTAAGGGTTTGAGTTATAAAACCCGCCTCCAATTGAGCTCCAAAGCTCCAAGATCACGCCATTAATGGTGTATGAAGCTCTTGCAGCTCCCCCTAGGCTCGTCCTCAAGCTTTTGATTGCAAAAGTTGGCTAGGGTTGAAGAGGAGATCGAAATAAGAAGGAATCCATAATTTATTTTCGATTTCCACCATGAAATCAAGGAGAACGAAGGTCAAGAGCTTACCCACAGGTTGGGGTTCGTCCTCCTGGTCCTCTCTAGCTTCCTTGGTCGGTTTCCAAGCTAAGAGAAGAAGTGGGGTCGAAATAGCCTTTCATTTGGCTAGGAAAAGGCCTTTTTATAAAAATTCAATGAAAGAGAAAATGCATTATTAAAATGCATTTAATTCCAAAATTGGTGCCGCCTCTTCCCCCTCAAATTCTCCTCAAAATCCTTAAGGACGAGGCTATCTTCATTGCCTCTTATTCCTCTCCATTATCCATGATTTAAAGAAAATCAAATTAAGCACCTTAATGCTTATTATATTAATATCCATATGTGAGTGGGTTTTCTTTTCCCTATAATAATGGTGAGTGGAATTTCACCTACTTAGGATATTTTCGTTCCTTATCTTGGCAAAGTAACGTCCATACTTATTCAAAATCAACCCAAAACATTTTGGTTAAAAGCCCTTCAATTATTTTTATTCATTTTTGCCCTAAATCGAATTAGGGTTTCAATTAGGTGTTATTCTTGATTATTTTAATGTCAAGATTCTCTCTCCTACAACTTAATTCAAATGAGGAGTCCCTCTCATTTTATTTGCTCTAAATGATGCTAAGAAACATTAGGGACCTTGTTGAAGTGGTAATTTTCATATTGAACCCTATATTTTGGGTAAATTGCACTTTACTCCAAAACTAGGTTTTAATGCACAACATTGTCCAACAAGCTCTATCTTGGTGTCCAGGCTTGGGAAAACCATACCACTACATCATATTCATCCTTATGATGTATCAACATCAGAGGAACATCTTATCATATGCAATTTGCAAGTTAACCCCTCAACTTGGGTAATTTGCACTTTAGTCCAAAACAAGCAATCATTGCTTTAACATTGTTCAAACAGGACCAAAATTGAAACATAAGTTCCTCACGAGCCCTAATTACTTTTCACAAGATAAGTACAAGCATATAATCAACTTTTTTAAGAAAAACTCCTGGGGTTAGAACATAACCCAGGTCAGGGATGTTACACTCTATGGGGTGGGAACCCCATGAATTAGAACATATGTTGCTGCCTCATCCTTTAATATTTCCATTCTGTCTATCTCCCCTTGGCTAAGTTTACTCTAATTTTACCTATATGTCCTGCCATTTAATTGGATTGCATTGTAGATATTGAAATATCACACACACAATGTTTAGGCCAATAGATAATTGGAGAAAAGAGAGTCAGTACTGAGTTAATATTTAATTCAATGAAGGTAGGAGAACTCTACTAATATTAAGTCATAAAAGGCTAGTTTACAAATTCGTGGTAGACATCTATTGATGGATTCGGGCGCTGATGGTTCCATATGGTCCACGGAAGGATGGGTGCCTTTTGATGGGTAGCAATGATGCATCTTCCAATGGTTATTGCCTTCTGATGGCTCATTCTAAAGGTTAGCAAAGAGATAGTAGGCGTAAAAGTGGGAATTTCGTGGGACATTCCGATGGATGGGTGCCTTCTAATGGGGGTATCTTCTTTAGAAGTCGATGGTTGAGTTGCACAGAAGGGTGAGGGTTAGCGCAAATCCAGGAATCGATGGTGAGGGCCAAAGACAAAGCATGACAAGGATATGGAAGAATGAGTATAGAATGAAGGTGAACGGATAGAAAAATGGGCTCTGCCTATCGATGCTGAGAGTCAAAGGTGAAGGAAGTGAAAAGATCAGTTACCACCTACGGATGTCATCATTTTCACAAAATCAAGGGATAGGTTACACTATATATAAACATAGAATAAGGAGAATGTGAAGGGTTACTGATCGCCAATGACGTTCTTTGTTCTAACATTTGTTGGTGGGTGGAAACCTCTCTCCACTAACCAGTGTTGCTGTCTAGAGAGTTCTGTGCTCTGCTTCCACTGGTTGCATCGCTTTTGACTGTAGCTATAGTTCTACGTCAGTGTTGGAGAGGTCTGCGACAAGACCATGTTCTTCTAATGGATTGTCTTCTAATGGTGAAGGTGGAAGATGATGGCATGTGGACTAAGGGCGACGAGGAGATGACGTTAATCTTTTTGCTTTTGATAGGGTTATGTGAGTTAGGGTTTGTTTTTTCTTTGTAGCTTTAATTCCACTTGTACAACCATAGAATACATGTTTCCATACCCTCTACTTTATAATGTCCGCCTTACACTGAGGTAGGACTCGTACAACCTTCAGTTGGTGATTTTATGGCTTCATATAACATCTCATATTGTTACCTTCATGTGGCGAGTCAGTCGAATGCTTTCAGACGACATAGAAACTTCACGAGTTGGGTTTGGATCAGACTCCTGCCTTCTGATGGGTAGTGATGTTCCCCCTTCTAGAGACAGTGTAGGCTTTCGCCTTCTGATGGTAGAGAAAATTTGCTAATTCAAGGGTTTATTAGTGTGGAAACCTTCTAATGGATTGACTAATCACCTCATCAGGACAAATAACATTCTTGGAACTCGATGGGTAGGTAGTTACATGTTTTTTGATGGTTTCTCAGACCTCTTCCTTCTGATGCTAAGGAGGGGTTATGATATCTGATGGTTTCTCAGATCATCTAACTTTTGATTGTTTCTACATGGAAGTCGATGGATGAACTGATTGTCCTTCTGAGGGGCTTCCTAGTTGATCAACTAATGGTAGAGTAGGTGACCCAACCAAATGAAGTACCTTCAACTGATAGATCAATTTTAGATTCCTTGTTAACTTTATTCTATGTACACTAATATTGTAAAATAAAGGCAATGTTAACCAAGGATAATAATAAAACACTAGAAAATAAATATTAAAATTAGTAAAATAGTGATTGACAAATTAAGTAAACTAGGATATCTAAACGCATAGTTAAGAAAAACTTGGATTTCCTCCCAAGAAGCACTAATTTATAGTCTTTAGCTTCACATTTTATGGGATCTTCACTTGACCTATTCTGGTGGTTCTGGAGATGGGTCATCAAGACGGACTTTAGCTCTCCTTGTAAAAGATTCATATTTGTAGTATATCTTTACTCTATGCCCATTTACAGGGAAAATTCATGTCTTTTCATTGAATACTTCCATCATTCTTGACAAATCTATATTTTACATATTGAATCTGCCCGATCACCTTGTCTAGAGTTTTCTGGGAAAAAGTCGTAAGCTTGAGTTGAACAATAGGACTTTGTTTCTTTGGAGGCATCTTTTCTTGTTAGGTGGGTATCAAGCCAAACCTTCATCCTCTACTTATAAATTTTGGCATTCTCATAGGCATACAACCTAAGATCTTCTAGTTCTTGTAACTACAAAAATCTTTTCTTTCTTGCTAGCTCTTGGTCCAAGTTGAGAAACTTGATGGCCCAGAAGGCTCTATGTTCGAGCTCAAAAAGAAGGTGGCACACCTTGCCATATACCACTCTATATGGTGTGGTCCCAATAGTATTTTTATATCATGTGTTGTATACCAAGAGGGCACGATCGAGTTTCATCGATTAGTCTTATCTGGTATTTCCAACTATCTTCTCTAGAATCTATTTGATTTGCCAATTTGAAATTTCAACTTACCCATGCGTCTGTGGGTGACACAGAGTGACAATCTTGTGTTCATCTGTATTTTCATAATAGGGTTTCAAACTACTTCTTCCTGAAATGAGATCCCCCGTCACTGATGATGGAGCAGGGGACCCTATATCTTGGGAAGATAATATTCTCAAACAACCTCATCACGACTTGTGAATCACAAGTGGGCATATCTACTACTTCCACCCACTTGGATACATAGTCTACCACAACTAGGATATTCTAATTGCCTTGTTATGATGGGAAGGGTCCCATGTAGATGATTCCCCAAATGTTGAAAATCTCTACCTCAATGCAATATAAGAGGGACATTTCATTTCTTCTCAATATGTTTATGGTTTATTGACACTCTTTAAATTTTTGCATAAGCATGCACATATTTGAACAAGGTGGGCCAAACAACCCATATTTCAGAACTTTATCGGTAGTCCTATCTTTGGCCAAGTGCTCATCGTACGGTGAAGAGTGAGACTCATACAGGCTTCACAGTACTTCTTATTCTGGAATACAACAATGATATAGGTTATTCCCACACTTCTTAAATATGAGGGGGTCATCCCAATAATCGACTTTGAGATCATATAACAAGTTCTTCTTCTCACTATAGGTAATATCTGGTGGTAGTTGCTGACATGTCACATGGTTGCAGATATCAATGAACCATGCCACATCGGGTTCGATGGTCTTTGCCATCATCGAAGCTTCATTGTGGTAATTTTTATTAATTGAGAGCGAGTTGTCATCAACTATGACAATTTAGGATAAGTGGTTAGCCACAACATTTTTTTTCCTTTATTATCAATCTCATAGTCAAACTTCTACAGCAGGAGAGCCCACCTTAAAAGCCTTGGATTTATATACTTGTTGTGCATTAGATACTTAATGGCTCCATTATTGGTGTAAACTATCACCTTTATCCTTTCAGATAGGGTCTAAATTTGTCAAAGGCATAGATAATGGCTAGCATCTTTTTCTCAATGGTGGTGTAGTTGATTTGAGCCTCATTAAGAGTTTGGCTTCCATAATATATGATGTGATGATTTTTGTCTTTCTTTTGACCCAACATGACTCCAACTACACAAATGCCATCATCACACATAAGTTCAACTAGAAAGATCCCAATCTAGAGCTTTCAATATTGGCACCGTTGTCAAAGCTTACTTTAGGGAGTTAAAATCTTTCAAACATTCGTCGGTAAAATTAAAAACAACCTCTTTAACTAGGAGACTGGAGAGAGTTTTAGAGATTTTTTATAAGTCTCTAATAAACCTCCTATAGTATCCAGCATGCTCGAGAAAACTTCTTACACCTGTTATAGACTGTGGAGGTGGGAGCTTGGATATAGCTTCCACTTTACTTAGATCAACTTCAATACATCTCTCTAAAATTTTGTGACTGAGCACAATTCCCTCCTGCAAAATAAGGTGGCATTTTTACCAATTCAACATAGGCTGCTTATCTTCACAGTGTTTCAAATCTTGAGACAAATTTTTCAGACAATCATTGAAATTGGGTTCCATATGCGAAAAAAATGTTCATAAAAACTTCCATAATATCTTCTAAGAAATCCACAAACATGGATATCATGCACCTCTGGAATGTCGTAGGTGCATTATAGAGGTCAAATGACATTCACCTGAAGGCATAAGTTCCATAGATGCAAGTGAAGGTTGTCTTTTCTTGGTCATTTAGGTGTATGGAACTTGATAGAATCCTAAGTACAGTTCAAGAAAATAGAAATATGAATGGTAGACCATACATTCTAAAAATTGGTTGATGAAGGGAAAGGGAAAATGGTCCTTCTTTGTTGCAGTGTTCAATTCTCTGTAATCTATGCACACTATCAAACCCATGACATTTTTGGTGGCAACTTCATCACCATTATCCCCTTTAACCACCTTCATGCAACCTTTCTTGGGTATGATGTGATTGGGTTCACCCATTTGTTTTCTCTTATGAGGTATATTTTAACCTCATCTCCAAGTTTTATAACCTCATTCTTGCCATCTTCTCTTAGATTTTGGTTCAACTTCCTTAGGCCTTGGGCGAGGTGTTTTGCATTCTCTTCTAATGGGATTTTATGCATGCATTCAATTGGACTCAAGAATCCAATATCTTCCACCAAATAACCAATCACTTTTATTCTCTTTGAGTTTAGAAAGAAGTTGTTTGTGTTGTAATTCTATCAAAGTGGAGTTTATGATGATGAGATTTCTCTCTTCATCATCAAAAAATTCCTAACTTCAAGCCTTCAAGTAGCTGCTTCAGCGCTAGCTTGGGTTTAGGAGCTTACTTCTCCTCAGGAGTCTATTCTAGTGATGCATATTTTACCATTTCAGTGACCTCATTGTCTCCTTAGTTGCAATCACTTTTTGGTTTGTCCAAATAATCAAGTAATATAATCACTTCTAGATCCTCTTCACTAGGAATGGTGTTGGTCAGTGCTCTCATTAGAGAATCTACCATGGCAAATTGTTCCCGAACTTCCTTGTAGAACTGGTTGTAAATGTCCATGAAATAGACTGATTCAAAAAGGAAAGGTCCCAGTCTTGTAAATGAAAATTGATATGATCTTTTCCTACTCTTATGGTATAAATTCCTACTTCTACATCGATCATATCTTTCCTGGTAGAAAGGAATGGCCGCCCAAAAATCATAAGGCATGTCAGATCTTCCACATTGTCTATAAATACTATATCACATGGTATAAAGTGTCTTCCAACACAAATGAGAACGTCCTCTTATATTCCAATAGGATTTTTAAAGGAATGATCAACTAGTTGAATTCACATTCCAATTTTTACCATATCAGTTAGTATCTAAGACAATGTAAGCAACATCAGGCTGATGCTTTCTCCAAGACCAGCTAATCCTTGTCTAACCTCATTGTCTCCCACATCCAATGGAATAGTGAAGGATCTAAGGTCCTTTTGTTTACTCGACATTTTTTCTTGATTGAAAGCACATGAAATCTTAGCAAGTCTAATAGTTTTGATTTCATCTCCACCACCTTATTTTTTTTATAAGATCCATGAATAACTCCACATAAGTAGGTATCTCTTCAATGACATCACTGTAACGTCATAAGAGAATCATTTTCTGAGAACGCAAAGAGAGAAGTGTAATAAAATAAGATGAAGGAGAATCCTTTTTTCATACTATGACATTTTCTACAAGACGGATTTCATATATGGGAAAGGTATCTTTGCTGCATAGAGATGCCTATTATCTAGGGCGTCTTTAGATGCATCAAGATTTTTCTCACCCATTGCCTTCTTTCCCTTGCCTTTAATCTTGACTTAAACCTTTTTGTAACAATCTCAATTTTGGGTCTTCCTCTATCATGTTAGTTTTAGGTAGGACTCAGTGAAAAGAACATTTCCTTGGGTATCCTTGCTCGTTGATTCTTCCAAAACCTTGTCTGATCTTAGCATAGATATATTTATAATCTCAGTAGTGAAAGGAATCTTGTGTTGCAGATTCCTTATTAGCTCCTATAGTTGTGCAAGTTGTTCATCAATTTGTTTGTTGTGGCCTTGCATATCGTCCATTTGAGAAGTTATGGCCCCAACTGGGATTGCATTATATTTAATAAGTAGGTATTATTTGTGGTAGTTTGACTTCATTTTTCATTTATGGTATCTTTCCTTTTCACAAATGAGAACATCTTAGACATCAAGTCTTGTTGACTAGAAGTCTGGCTCTGAGCTTTACATCCTCCTCTAAGATCTTGGTTCTTCCCTTTTCCTTTGGAATTGTTTCTGTACTATTGATAGTTTGTGTTCTGGGTAAATCTAGAGGGTCCACCCCCTCTACTGAACCCAAGTGGTCAATTAGGTGAGTTTTTTAGAATGTTCAATAGTTGAGCATTCTCAACCACATTCTTGTTCCCATAGGAGAACCCAAGATGATATAGTCTCTTAAAATTGACAAAGGATACGTTCTCTGTATCATCTTATTAACTATCCTCCTCTAGTTCGATACAGATGCAGTTATCCACTCCATTCCCTCCTACTTCACATGTAAAACATTTCACACCGTTTTAGCCTTGTTCTTTCTTTTGTTCTCATTATCCTTCAATTGGAAAACATATGTGACAATAATTTGAATTTGAGATGTTAAAGCTTCTAGGGCCTTACATTCAATTGTTTTTCCTTCCACAAACATCTTGTTAGTTGACCCTGTATTATGTTCTAGACTAGCTTGTAGTGCAACCATGTTGTCAATTATCTTCATAGTGTTCTTCAGATTCTTACCCAAGAAGTCACTACCAATAACTGCATTGAGTAAAGTTATTTCTGTAGATGTGAGGCCATTATAGAAAGTTGTTACTAGGAATCCCTTATATAATTATGGGTAGGGTAGTCCCTTTAATATTACTATAATTGTTCCCATAGATTATATAGATTATCGCTTGGTTTGTATCTATAATCAATGATGTTTTGTCTATTTTGAAGGATATTCTCTATTGGATAGAACTTGGTGACAAAAGCATCAGCCAAATGTGCCCATCCATTGTTTTTTTTGTAAAGCTAGGTATCATGACAGGGCTTTATCCCTCAAAGAGAAGTTAAACTCCGTGTGTTAGATAACTTCCTGAGGCACCTGTTTCATCTTAATGGTGTCATATATGTACTAAAAAGCATCTAAGTGATGATAGGGGTTTTCATCCAGAGAGTTTTCTCCAAAAGTTATTTGTTGTATCAAATTTATAACCGTTAGATAAAGCTCAAAGTCTGTGATGTTGAATCGAGGTATGATTACTGGACATCTGGATTCATTGGCTCATGTGGAGGCTAACTCACAAAGAGAAGGGCTTCCATCTTCATTGGCGTCATCATTGTTATCATCAGTGTTTCTATTTCTTTGACCAACACCAGGTTGAATATCTTCAGCTTCATGGTAATGTTCTTCATCCTCTTCTTCCTTGTGGTGATCCTCATTATGGTCTTCATTATGCTCCTCATGATCCTCCTCATTGACCTACCGGATGAAAACACTTGGGAAGGCATGATTCTAGTAGTCATTAGTAGAGGTGGCTGATTTATGCTAACTTCCTAAAATAAATTATATGGTCGAGTTTAGAGGGTGGACTTGTAAAATGAGGTATTCAAGAAAGCAAGAGTTATCATATCAAAAATGTGTTTTTAGTATATTTCTAAACTTAAGGAAAGGGTGCATGGAAAGTAGACTTGGATTCTTAATAGTATTGGTTGCCTTGACCCCAAAAAAGATTCAAAAGTTGACCACCTTAGATCGTACATCCAAAAGGTGAGGATCTAGAGTGATTCGACCTTAAATCTATAAGTCCATACTTAGGCACCCACAATGGTAATAATGCGGCTTGATGTAGTAAATCAGAGTCAAACACAGGGACAATGGTATTAAGTGTTAAGATCCTTAATGCCTTGGCTTAGTTACACCAATCAAAAGGTAAGGTAAGTGCTCCTTATGGAACCGTGAATCTTTAACAAGCAAAACAACAAACAAGTAAAGTAAAACAAAAGATCAAACAAATGAGCAATAATGTTTAAAGGATTTGAAAATAATAAAGGAAGGAAACTTGGATTGGGTTTCACCATCTATGCTCTCACCAACAAGCAATAGTCCCACCCATCATACACCCTTAGCAAGTTTACAAGAAATCTTCATAAGTGTCTATTCCCTCCTCTCTTGAGCTTAGGATAGGTCTAGATTATAATTTTATCTCTCTCTTGAGATGGAAAACAAACAATCAAAATAAAAACATATGGTCATTAGTTAAAAAAATCATTCTCATGCATTTCTACAACTCCATAACTCTTAGATATAGGTTAATCGTACTCTTTTGAGGTGTTAACAATCAAACAACACAAGATGGTAGTTAATCAAGTGAAGAATTAAAAACAAGACTATGGAGATACACTTTGATAATATTATATTCATTCAATGTATATAAGCATTTACAAATGTATGCAAGTGATGCATTTACAAATCTATTATATACATGGAAGTGAAGCATTTACATTCAATGGATATAAGCATTTACAATGAGAGAGCCTCATTGGAAACTCCCGATCCAAGTTAAATGGATTAGCCACCCATGGTCATGAGTGACGTCTTGAATTTACAAATCTAGAGTGACATGATGATGGATGTATGGATGAAAGAAGATAGATTTGAGAAGAAGGGAATACACTCGAAAAAATTTCAATTCAAATCGAGGTCAATGGAGACCTCCTTCTTCTTATGACTTCAATGATGGCATGATGAAGATGGTGTCAGTTCCATGGTTCTTATTTTATTAAAGAAGACTCATGGCTCTACTCAGTGAAGGTGAAGGGTGATGGATTCTTGGACTCTCATCATCAGATGATACAAATTGATGGTGGTGAGCATAGTTCGATGTCTAGGAAGCACATGATAACCCTTATTGCACGTAACCCCCAAGTTAGAGAAAGGGGTGTACTATTTATAGAGTTTGGTCTGGGACTCAATGTGCTCGTAGGGGAGCTTCTTTCGTGACCCAAGTCTTGTGGGCACATGCTTGGAGGCATGCAATTAACTAATTGGATGATTCATGTGTTTAATGCTGCCATGGGTAGGTGATGGAGCTACAAACCATCAACCTTCATTGTGTCTATCTAACATTCAATTTAGAGAGTTTGCTGAACTATTGATAGGTGATGTAAATGGTCCCTAGAGGAGTATACTTTGTTAAACCATCAAAAGGGTCAGGCTCTGCCATGCCATCAGAAGACTGATGGTCCCTTCTTTGACTGATGACTCTTATCTGATAAATCAGTAGATGAGCTCCATTCCTTCCTTTGATAGGTGTATGTCTTGCCTCACCATATGAAGACCACCCAAGCATGATCTTTAGATGATGGGGACCGATTGCAGGTCAAATTCTAGTTTCCTACCTATGGATGGGCAGTTGCTATTCTTTAAAGGTTGGGCAAGGAGTGACTATCAATTGTGAGAGATGATGGCCATGTCTAGAGTGGGATTCTTGGTTGGCCATCATTTGATGGATTTCCTACATAAAAAGGAGTAGCTAACAATATATGTTGTATGTAAAGCAAGTTTGTGCTGCTAAAGGAAATTAGAGGCAATTTTAGGCATAAAATATCGATAAAATTGGATTTTATCATTGAATCAGGTAGTATGTCTTCATCAAGAATGAAGATGAACCTTGTGTTTACAAGAATGTTAGTGGGAGAATCGTAGTAGTCCTCATATTGTATGTGGATGATATACTTCTTATGGTAAATGGTATTCCAACTCTACAAAAGGTGAAGACATGGTTAGGAAATACTTTCTCAATGAAAGACTTAGGAGAAGCCACCTAGCACTCTAGGTATCAAGATCTATAAATATAGATTTACTAGGCTTCTTGTCTTAACTCAAAGTACATACATTGACAAAGTGATAAAATAATTCTACATGTTAGAGTCTAAGAAAGGGAACTTATCCATGTCTCATGGGATAAGTATTGCTAAGGCCAATTGTCATAAATCTTTGGAAGAAAGAGAGTGCATCAAGAAGATTCCATATGCCTCCGCAACTAAATATTTCATTGTAAGAAATGTTATGTACATATCCAACTATCTCATATGCATTGAGCATGAGGAGTGGAAACTAGGTAGACCGAGGTGAAGGTCATTGGACTATAATGAAGAACATTCTTAAGTACTTGAAAAGAACTGGGGATGCTTTCCCAAAGTATGGATGTGAGGAAGAGTTGGTTGTAAGGGATTACACTGATGCAAGATCCAACACTGACAAACTTGATTATTAATTGCAATATGGTTATGTGTTTTTACATAATGATTGTGGCATTAGTTGGAAGAGTTCCAATAAAGCGATGATAGATGACTCAAAAAAATAAGCTAAATATATTACTACGTTAGATGCTGCAAAGGAAGTTGTGTAGAGGAAGAATTTCATCAATGAACTTGGAGTTGTTCCCAACATTGCTGACACAATAGATCCACTATGGCAACAATGTGGCTATTACACAATCCCCTAGATTGCATCAACATTCCAAGCATATTATTCAATAGTTCCATCTCATATGACAAACTATTGAGAAAGGGGATGTAAAGATTAGCATGGTACCAATAGAAGGCAATATTGCTTAACCATTGAAAAAGATGTTATCACAGAAGAAGCATGATGGTCATGTTAGATCATGGAGTTAAAAATGTTGTGTCCTAGATGACATTTCCAAATATATGTTTTGTTTGGGTCATTGAGTTTTGACTTGTTGTTATTTATGTTATATACATTTGTCTTACGGTTAATAAATAAAGACCATAAGACAAGGGGCATATCCATAAAATATTTCATCTTTTGAAATGGATATATGACCATTCCTAATTAGAAACTCAAAACCATTCTTATCCAAACAAGATATAGAAATAATTTTTCTATTTCGGGTAGGAACATAATAGTAGTACTCTAACTCTATTACAAGCCCATTGGGCAAGATAAACAGTAGGTGCTTACAATGGTGGCAACTACTCTTGCTTTTTTTGCACTGCATAGTACCACCTCCCACTTCTTAAAGGATCTACTTCTTTTTAGATCATGCATTTTTGAGCATATGTAAGACCCACATCCGGTATTCAATACCCATGATGAAGAAGTAGATAAGTTTAGTTCTATCATTTTGTTGATGAACAAACCATTCAAACTAACTTTCAAACAGTCTTGCGTCTTGTTGGAATTTTATTATGATGGCAATATCGTCATACCAGAGCAATTTGAGCCCACCACTTTCTAGGGCTAGCCAGATCACTGAAGAAATCTCCTACAATCCTACAAATTCTAGAGTGTCTCATGTTCACAACTTGATTCATCATTACATTCACCGCCTTTCAGCACAATTATTTTTAGATTTAAGGAAACATAAGGTGTAGTTGGTAAACTTGATTTGTTTTTCTTGTGGTCTATGTTGCACAACTATGATGTGAACATTGGGTATCATTTCCTTTCATGAGTTGTAAAGATCTAGACTGAAACAAAAGGAGATATCATGATAGGGGGCATTATCACCAAACTTTCTATTTACTTGAAGGATGATCTATCTATTGTTGATCCCCAAGATGGAGGGGAATATGTGGATTGTGATTCAATAATTTCCTCTGGCTTGTTGAGCAAATATAAGAATGGAAAGCTCTTACACAAGGCTTAGAAAAAAATTCTATTTTCATATAGTTGTCAAACCCTACCCTCGCCACTCTCAAAGACAAAGCCAACTGGAAGTATTTTCAGAATGAAGGACCTTCTATAGGAGAACAGGCCAAGTCATCCTCTGTCAGGGATGACATTCAACCACCAGAAGTTGTGAAGCTTCTTGAGAGGGTCCAAAAAGTTATGAACAGTAATGTTATGGCACCCAAGTGTATGGATGTAGTGTTTCAGAGGATTGGTTTTTCCATCTAGAAAGGACTAGAGGCACAACTTGTTGCTCTCTTGTGTTCTACTTTGATGTAAAAATTTATCATTTGATCTATTTGTTGTGATTGGAAACTAGCTAGATGCCTTTACAGTTTGAAAAAACACACCGCTATAACATCAGATAAACTCATCATAGATCATACCATGTCCAACTAGGTGTGGTTCCTTCTTTTGATACACCATTGTGTTATGGTTTTCCACAGGGAGTTTATTATAATATAGTACCACAATACCTTAGATGGACCTCAAACTCTTGGATTAAGTATTCACTACCTCGATCTGATCAAAGTGTTTTAATTGTTTTTCCAAGTTGATTTTGTGATTCATTCATGAATCTTTCAAACTTTTCAAAGGATTATGGCTTGTTTTTCATTAGATATGCATAAAAAATCTACTAAAGCCATCAATAAAAGTATTGAACTACTGGTATTGACCTCTACATTTGTACTAAAAGGTCCACATACATCAATATACATGAGCCCTAATAGGTCACTTTCTCTCTCATTGTTTTACAACATGCATCATGCAGTCTAAGTCCAACTTGGAGGACATAGCTTTGTCCTCCATGATTGTGAATTGGTCATTGTTGACCCCTTGATTACGTGCCATAAATGTGATCATGTCGGTCAATGTCATGAAGTTCTGTTGCTTCTTAAAGAAGTTGTAAAAGTGGTGGATTATGAAGGTCTCCATGTTGAACTTTCTTCCTATTACATCACACCACATAATGTAGAGGTTAGCCATGCTGACTTCCCCCTAACTATCCTACTTCTCCAGGACACAGTTCATGATCACCGGAGTAGATAGAAAATTGTCGGGTTATGGATGTCTGAGGACTTGACAGAGCTGGCGATATGTGTGTCCTCCCCAATGATCATCTTCTAGGCTTCGAGTGGGTTGAAATTGATGTCTCCTAACTGCAACCACCTGACATGTGTTTACTGTGTGTTTTATGCAAGTAAACATATTGAAGTAATATAGGCCCTTTTGAGGCCCAAGTCAAACACATAGAAACGTTCTCCACAAAACTAATACTAACTATGTTCTAAATAACTAGGGCGATGTAAATGAATGGGTTTGATTGAGCAGAAGCAAAAATAGAATGAAATAAACTTAACACTTAAATTACTCAGATTTAGGAAATTCCTTAGGATTGTGGTTTCACCACAGATAACATTGCAATTTATTCCATACACCAATATTTATTACCCCTATCCCTAGATAAAGAGCTTGTAGTCAGAATTACCCACTCCCGCAGTGTAGTTCACTAGCTATTCTAATGCCAACCCCATTTCCATAGCAATTGGTTGATTAGTTAGGTGCTTTATGATTAAACTCTAGATTTCTCCTCCCGCTTATTCTCCACCTTTCCCAAGGGGTACAATAAATGGGTAAATCAATTCTTTCTAACCCTTAACCTCTCTCCTTAAATGATTAAGAGTATAATAGTCTATCTATGTTGATCATGAATAAATAGAACAATACATCTTCATAGATTTATATCCATAAAATAAGGATAAAGTTGGCATCTATTCATGGAAATCAGTTACAATGCATATCCAAGCTACTCCCGGGTCCTAAGGAATCAAGGGGATTAGCCCCGCATGATTTTCATTGACGAATATATGGTAGAGAAAGAGAAAATAATGGGAAACATTAGAGAAACTAAGTAACCCCTGGTGAATAGCTGATCTGGATGATCCCCTACATCGTACATGCAATAGGTTATCTTCCAACTGTCGATTCGCCTTCTGGAGGTGCTCAGATCGTCTTGGATGAAGCCTTTGGTTCCTTTCTCCTCTTCTCTCTCTCCAATATCATGCAATGGAATACAACTACTCCCTTTCGTCTGGACAAACTCCCCTTAAGTCACAACATTCACTTATGGTAAGAAATAACGTCCACTGTTGGGTTAGATTGCCATCTTCAAATTTGCCAAATTGGATAGACTTGGTAGTACTGACTTGGTAGTCATTAGTACGAAGATCTTAGGGTATCTATGACTCTTGACAATGTCGGTAATATTGACTTGTCTCGATAGCACCCAGTCTTCAGGTCGCCCGAGCGTTGTCTGCCTAACGTCATCTCAGCAGTACTGAGTTTGTGAACTCAATAGTACCAACATTAAATGATTCATCCTTGTGCTTTCCTGACATGATTTTGGTACTACTAGCTTGGAGTGTCGGTAGTATCGAGTCTGCGCGTGTCTCTTTTGAGCAAATACTAGCGTGAAGTTGGTACCACCGACTTTTGGTGTCGGTAGTATCGACTCTGTGAATTTCATACACAAGAATGTGGATAAATACTCGAGATATATATTAAATCATTGTAAACATTAAAAGTTATATAATTTGATGCATTTAAATATCACAGGCCATTAATAGCATTTCATGCATCATTAATTAGATAAATGACAAAACAACACATAAAATGCAAAGAAAGTACACCTGTGAAAATGACTAAAAACCCGTGCATCAAAATCCCCTAAGCTTAAATGTTGCTCATCCTCAAGCAACACTACTCTTGGATATTTTTGATGTAAGTCAGCAAAAGGATACATCACATGAACTCTTTTCTTAATCATTTCCCCCGAACAATCCCTAAACCGGCCTCCAATGACCACTGAACCAATAACTTCTCTACAACGACCAAAAAAATTCATAGAATATGTCTACCTTTTGATCAATGAACACTATCAAGAAAGCAATTAATATCATAATAATTAAAGCATTCACTTGGTGCACTATGTGACTCCCTAATCTAAATTTCTCTTTCCTAACTACCAACTACTTTGAATCAGATCTCTTAATAAAGGATGAGGAGATAAATCATTTGAGTGGCCTACCAATGAGAGACATTGATGATCTGATGATGGGTGGCAATTGAAGAATCACAAGTACATCCAACTTATTTAATGCAGAAAGAATGATGGCCTAAATGAGCGAAAAGAATGTTATGCATGAGACCTAATGTATACTGACTTTTTCTCTTTTTTCTCTCTTTTTGACACATGATGCATGTATAAGGATATCTCATAATAGAAAATGAGACTGTCAAAAACAAAAAAAATTGTCATGTTAATTAGTTCATCCTTTTAAGAAGACTTAGAGACATACTTTCTCCTTATGAAATCTTGAGATTGGATTTTTTCTAGCCCATGATTTTTCTTGTCTTTAGCATGATGTAATTATGCTTGGGCTTTCAATTCATACACACACACACACACACACCCACACACACACACACACACACATATATATATATATATATATATATATATATATATATATATATATATATATATATATATATATATATGATGTGGAGGTATGCCCCTACTTCAACTTTCACAATTAGAGATGACAATCCACGTGACAAGAAGGAATTAATGTGATGAAATGCATTTAATCTACATGCAACTAAGCTCGTACGCACTAAGATTGGTCGTGCATAAAAATGCAACTTTTGTGTGTGTGTTTTTTTCTTCTTCCAATGCATATGAGGATAAGAACTAACCTACCATGTCACCAATCATGCCATGCAATGCAACCAAAAGAATTAAGTTGGAGCACTTGTTCATATTAAGGTGGTGATTCAAAATTGGATGGAAAAGATGGATGGAATCACATAACTAAGATACATGCCGTTCATTGAATTATAATATGTCCCTCTTTAATGACCTGTACACATGGTATTCTTAAGGTTTCTTTCTTAAATTCCCATTTAAGATATCATTAAAGGTTTGATCAGCTTAGTCTCAACAACATCTTTATTCACTTTCCCATTTTGATTATATGTTCATTCATATCCTATATCCTAGAGCTGACTTAACTAAACACTTCCTCGATTGGTGATGCACAAAGATGTCACAAATTAAGCTATGAAGACAAAACCATTTCCTTGCACCAACACCTTTGACTTGAAAATTGCAACCATACATTACTGCTCCATGATTACACTAGATAGGTGTGGATCCTAAAAATGCATGACCTAAAATACATCATTCAAAATAAAAATAAAACAACTAAGATAAAATTGCAAGAAAAACTATAAAAATTAAGATAGAATGTTGTTCCAACAACCCCAAGCTTGAATATAACTATGTCCACATAGTCAATACTCACACTCAAGAGGTGGAATAGTGGTACCATTGCTCAAAATGGAGGTGGATGAGGCATGTCAGGTTCGTGAGGGGGAACATCCCCTAAAAAGATAGATCAGACAGTGGCATCTGTTGCGGTTGCGGGTACCCTCCAAAGTACCTCGGGTTATAATAGTGGTCGAAGAAGGGATGCTGGTACTGCTCCATCCGCGGTAGGCACATGTGAACATTCTCTTGGTTGGCTAAGAGAAGGCGTTCATTCTAGTATATCACGTGCTGGTTTTGGTACAATCTTCCTTGAATGTCTTGCACACTAGCCAACATCGCCTGATGTTGTTTATGTCCAGTCTGGATCTCCTAGAACATGGTATACATACCCGCCATGTTGTACGGGTCTTGCTCCTCCCGGGAATGGAGCGGGGATGAAGAAGTCGAGGCAGCTTAAGTGTGGGGCCATTTTTGTGAGACCTCTCTCCTAGTGATGGGGATGGTGGGATCCACCTCCTCAACACCATCAGAATCATCATTGCTTTGCTCCTCCTCATCGTCTTGAGAAGCTTCCCTTGGTGGATCTTTTGCCTCCCCCTTATTCAGTGGCCATTGGAGATGGTTCACTCCGTGCAAGTTGAAGATGGGGTTAGGGAGGCTCCGCTCTGAAACAGTCCTCGACGCGTGCAATGTGCATAGAGCATGTTATCGTGGAAGTCAAGGAGGTGTGCCTTGTGAAAATGCAGGAGGTCCAGCTTCTTGTATCTTCCATTGGTGCGAGGGTGGACAAATCAAGGTGAAAATGTAATGCAATGGGGGTGATGTGACCCCAAAATAAAATTGGCACCTTTCTTATCATGTCGCATCGAACAGAGATCATGTGGAGTAGAAGGAAGGCTCCAAAGTTGACAGTCGCTCCTTCCAATAGCATGCAGAAGAAGTAGAGGTCCACCTGTTTAACCTTCCCTTGAGCTTGATTGGACCGAGCAAATGTGGTTTTGGTGCAGAGGTGGTGAAGGATTTGAGAAAAGGGGTGCTCAATGTCGGTAATAGAGTTGTTATGCCAGTTTACGCGAAAGCCCTTTGACACCTCAGTCAACTGGTCCCAAACCAAGTTGAAGTCATTAGGGGCCAAGCGCTTTGAGACGTGAGCCCAGTTGAAGATGTGGTTGAAGGCCTACATAGTGATGGAATAGTTGTTGTTGAAGAGGTGGAAGTTGACTTTGCTTTCCCGCCATTCGCCTCCAAACTTCTGCTAGGGGCGACAAGAACATCTAGTGACTCCAAGAACTCCAGGATGAATTTTGGGTAAGTATTCCAGTCACTGAAGAAATGATTGTCTCCCTCCATGAGCTTCTTCTAACATACCCATCACATGTTTTCAGTAAAGCCTGTCCTTTCGATCAATGTGCAATATCCATATCGTGTTGTTATTATCATCCTTGTCTGCAGCTCTTCATAGATCTTCCTGATCTCTGAGGATGATTATTGGATGCAGGTTGGTCAAGGGACCAACTCACCTGGATCTGTCAAGGTAGAAGGACCTCCCCTTGGCGCCATGATGCCAATGCAAAAAAGAGAATTCAGAAAGAGAAGCTCGATGAAGATTGCCAGTGTCTGGTGTAACTCTGCTATGAGTTCTAGGAGGAGTGGAGGAAGTGGTGGGAAGAAAATGGCTTAACCACCCCTCCTTATATAGCTGAGTTGGGCAGAGTTGGTACTACTGACTTGTATGTCATTAGTACTGAGATACATAAACAAATTTGTGGCATAGATGTATCGATGACTGACATTTAATGAAGTTCCTTGCATGGATCGCTCGGAGTCAGTAGTACCGAGTTCAAGTCGGTAGTAACGAGTTCAAGTCGATAGTAGTGACTTGAGTTGTAGATCGGAGCTACCGACCGTGCAATGAAGCTTGTATCTGTTGTTGAATCGAGCATCCACAAATTGTTGACATCATGCATCAGTACTACTGATTGGAATGTCGGTAGTATCAAGTTGGTAGTTTTTGCTCGATACTTTTGAATTTTTCAACTCGATGTTCTGATTCTAGGCGTGCCAAAAAGATGATGGTATCTACTTGTGTGTCGATACCACTGAGAGCTTATCAGTTAATGATCGAAAATCTTCAAAAACTTAGTAGTACTGACTAAGAGAGTCGATAATACCGAGTCTGGTGTTTTGGTGTGGATGGCTCACTAATGTAATCTTGATACTACCGACTGGGTATCTCAATAGTACTGACCTAAAGAAAAATCAACACACTCAACGCTAACTATAGGTATAAGAAAGCATATATTGCCCAAGAAAATTGAGGTTGCTCTCAAGGACACGAGTCAAGGAACCTTTTTTAGAAAAAATAAAATAAAATACTAAGACAATTACAATGTGAAAATGAACATGAATAGAAGGAAAATGAAGGTTGGGTTGTCTCCCAACAAGCACCATTGTTTAACATCCTAGACTAGACATTCCTAAGAGTAAGAAACTAAGGGATTTCCACAAGTTGTACCTCTTCTATTCTCTGTTCCACTTCCCCACCATATTAGTGCTTCAATATTTGGCCATTAATAAGGAATGACCTAGTCTCATCTAAAATCTTCACTGCACCATGGGGAAAAACTTGCTCAATCACAAATGGTCCACTCCATTTGGACCTCAGTTTTCCCGGATGTAACTTAAGTCAGGAATTAAAAAGGAGAACCTTTTGGCCTGGAAGAAACACCCTATTCACAATGTGCCTATCATGAATCTTCTTTTTCCTCTCCTTATAAATCCTAGAACTTTCATAAAGCATCCATCCTAAGTTTGTCTAGTTCATTCAGCACCAAAAGTATTTTCTTACCTACTTCATCCAATCCAAAGTTTAACTTTCTCAATGCCCATTTTGCCTAATGCTCAAGCTCTACTGGTAAATGACAAGCATGACCATAAACCAACCTAAAAGGTGTCATCCCTCTAGGTGATTTATAGGATGTCCTATATTCCCAAAGCACAAAACTCTAATTTGTCCTATTAGAGGAAATTGTCCTTTCCAAGAACTTTTTCACCTCTGTATTGGACACCTCCACTTGGTCGTGTCTGTGGGTGATAAGGAGTACCCACTCAGTGTTTCACCCCATACTTTCTAAGCAAGGCTCTGTATTGCCTATTGGTGAAATGTGATCAACCATCACTAATAATCATTTGGGAGACACCAAACCTATAGAAAATGTTTTCCTTCACAAATTTGCACACCACTTGAGTGTCATTGGTGTGGGTTGGAATTGCTTCCACCCACTTAGATACATAGTCAACCGCAAATAAAATATAAAGGTTAGAATTTTATGACACAAATGGACCCATGAAATCAATGTCCCAAAGATAAAAAACTTCAACCTCTTGAAACACATTCAATGGCATCTCATGTCGCTTAGAAATTTTACCTGTATGTTGATATGCATCATAATGACAAATGAAATTATATGCATCTTTAAACTATGCTGACCAATAAAATCCACTCTAACACTTTGGTCGCTATCCTAGAGCTAACATGATGCCCTCCTATAGGTAAATAATGGTAGTGTGACAAAAATGCTCTCTTCCTCATACTCGAGCACACACTTCCTCAAAAATCCATCCCTACATTGTTTAAGAAGAACAGGGTCATCCCAAATGTAACTCGATGAGTGGAAAATTTTCTTCTTTTCTTGATACCCCGAATCTGTAGGCTACTCTTTACAGGCTAAATAATTAACAATATCTACAAACCATGGATCCTTGACCTTGATAGAAAAGAGTTGTTCATCTAGAAAATCATCAACAATGGTAATATCTATATCATTTTCATTCACTCTTTCCAGCCTAGATAGGTGATCTGCTACCACATTTCCACCACTCCCTAGTTTTTAATTTCTATGTCAAATTTCTATAATAATAAAATCCACCTAATCAATCTAGTTTGTTCATCTTTCTTTTTATAACAAGTATTTGATGGAAGCGTGGTCAATCCAAACAATCGCCCTTGCCCCTACTAGGTACTGACGGGACTTCTCAAATGCAAAAAAAATCACTAAGAGTTCTTTTTCTATGGTTGTATAATTAAGTTGCATATCGTTCAAAGTTTTGGACGCATAATATATGAAAGTAGGAGCTTTATCTTTGTGTTGTCCCAATACAGCTCCTACAACATAGTCTAATGCGTCACACATCAACTCAAATGGTAGGCTCCAATCAGGAGCATGCATAATAGGGGCATAACTTAGCTTTTCCTTTAATATTTCAAAAACATTCAAACATTGATTGTCAAAGGAAAATTCAGCATCTTTTTCTAAAAGTTCCAACAAGGGTTTAGCAATTTTTGAAAAATCTTTGATAAACTGGAAGTAAAACCAAGCATGTCCCAGAAAGCTCCTTACTCCTTTAATCGATGGCGGAGGAGGTAGCTTGGAGATAACTTCTATCTTAATCGGGTCTACTTACATACCCTTATTGGACACCTTGTGTCCCAGCACTATTCCCTCACTCACCATCATATGGAACTTCTCTCAATTTAAGACTAAATGAGTGTCCTCACACCTTTGTAAAACCTATCTAAATTGTACAAGCAATCACTAAATGACTCTTTGTACACCGAAAAATCATCCATAAACACCTCTAAGCACTTCTCTACCATATCAGAGAAGATTGCGAGTATATAGTGTTGGAAGGTAGTAGGGGCGTTACAAAGGCCGAATGGCATCTGTATATATGCAATCGTGTCGTAAGGGAAGGTGAAAGTAGATTTCTCCTATTCCTTTGGCTCGATCGAGATCTGATTGTAACCAAAATACCTATAAAGAAAACAAAAGTATGAACGACTGGTGAGTCGTTCCAAAATCTGATCAATGAAAGGTAGCAGAAAATGTTATTTTAAAGTGACGATATTCAAATGATGATAATCTATGCAAACATGCTACCCAGTCACCAACCTAGTTGAAATCAATTCATTAGTTGCATTGGTCGTGATAGTGACCCCCCTATCTTAGGAACTACCTGAGTTGGGATAACCTACATAGAATTAGAAATTGCATAAATAATACCTGCTAAAAGGAGCTTGCCCACTTCTTTCTACACTACCTCAGTCATGATTGGGTTGAGTCATCAGTGAGGTTGAGCTATTGCTTTAGCTCCTTCTTCCATCCCGATCTTGTATTGGAACAAACTTGGTGAGATTCCTTTGATGTCTGCTATAGACCATCCAAAAGCACCTCGGTGGTTCTTCAATATAGTAAGCAATTGCCCCTCTTCTTCACTGCTCAAGGACGATGATATGATCACTGGGAGATTTTCTTCTGCGGCTAGGAAGACATACTTCAAATGTGGCGATAACGGCTTCAATTACAACTCAGGAGTGTTCTGTAGAGATGGAACTAGTGGTGGGGGAGGTGGTCCCTACTCTTCAAAAAAACTTGTGTAATAATAGGGTACCGCCTTCAGCATCAATACACACTTCTCCAGAGAATGGTTGTGTGTCTTGTCATCTACTCTATTCATCAAATATGCTTCCAAAGGTAATTGTGGATATGTTTGCATCAGTGAATCAGTAGTGACTCCCTCGATTGTAGTCAGGTCATAGTCTTCTTCTCTATCATCAGGGTAATGTATTGCTTCTTTAAATGAGATCATCTTGGTATTTTTAATTATATTAACTGCCAGAGTATCTTTTTCCATCTTGGTCATCACATGAGACATATAAATAAATGGATTCCCAGACAGAAAGAAATCTTGCCCTCCATGTGCTGCATCATGTTACACTGTGTTGTATCCCCCTTTTCTTTTGAGTGTTCAGACATCTTTATTTCAAACCGGTCATCATAAGTGCCCATATATTGTTAGACATCCTCTGCCCATTTCCAGGATCATGTCAGTTGTGGCTTAGAATGGCCTACCTAGCAAAAGTTTGTTACCTTTATCCTCTTACATCTCCATTACCACAAAATCAACATGACAAACAAACCTATCCACTTTCACTAGGACATCTTCACAAATGCCATATGGCCTGACCTCAGAGTTTTCACCCAATTCAAGAGTCATAGTACTTTTTATTGTCTCCTTAAGACCTAGGTTTTTGAAGGTTGACAAAGGCATGAGGTTGATACTGACCCCTGAGTCACATAGGGCCTCACCAAACTTAGTCTTTCCTTTGTAGCACGTGATGTTGAAAAAACCATGATCTTGTCTCATAGGAGGTAGTGTTCCCAGAATAAAAGCACTCACATGCTCCTATAACACTACCACATCAGCCTTAGGTATCCATCTCTTCTTACTGATGGTGTCTTTCAAGAACTTTTCATATGATGGTATCTGCTCAATTGCATCAATAAGTGGAATATTGACATGTAGCTTTTTAAAACCTTCTAAAAATTTATGGAACTGTCGGTCTACTTTAGCTGCCTTCAAGCTATTTTGAAAGGGTACCAGTGTCCTCTGGTGAGGTAGGACATATGCTTTTGATCTAGTATATTCCACCTCATCAGTGTACTCTTCAGATGTTTTATCCTGTTCCATACTATCTGGGTCAGTTGCCTCTGCTATCATAGTCTGACTTGTTGTTCTTGTAGCTTTACCTACATCTGTGGTTGTTGATACCTTATTCAATAGTGTCTTGCCACTGCGTAGTAGGACTGCCTTGATGTGTTGATTTCCACAATGCATGTTGGTATTAGCTGAGAACCCCTGTTGGTTTGGCTGCTTCAAGGTACCCACATCTGCTGCTATTTGAGAAATATGTGTTTCTATACTACGGATCCTCACCCCTTGGTTCTAGAGTTCTCTTTGTGTTTGTCCTATCAACACTTCATTCTGACTGGCCATCTTTCCAAACATTTCTTCAATATGATCAATCTTCTTTTGTTCCTGTTGATATTGTGCCTGCTCACCGAACTGTTGTGGCTTAGGTTGTTGCTCTGTGATGGGTCCTGTTGAAAATTGTTAAGATCCTTCCATGAAAAATTAGGATCCTTCCTCCATGCGTAATTGTTGCCCCTATATTTTTGTTGTTGAAGCACAAACTTACACTTTTCATCTCTTCTTCTGAAGGTGATCCATCGTCGGTACATAGTTTTTTAGCAATCAAGTCCAACTTATCATTTAATGCAAAGATGACCTTAGACTCGCCTACACTTTTGACAGTTGTCGGAAGCTCTCTATCATATCCCCACGATTGATTCTTGGACATATTCTTCAATATCTCATGACAGCAGGCAAGTTTATTATTAAGGAAGAACCCTGCTCCTGTACTGTTGAGTGTAATCCTTTCTCCCTTGTGTAGGCTGTAAGAAGATCTTTTCCTGTCCTAGAAGTTTGATACCATGATGAGGTACTTTCCGAAGCATATTATGGAACCTCTCTCATACTTTAGAATAGGATTCATCTGCTTGTTGTCTAAAATTATGGATCTTCTTTACCAAATCATTGGTCTTCAGTGGAGGGAAATAACGCTCAAAGAAGGCATCAATCATCTGATCCCATGTTTTAATGCGTCCATCATCAAGGTTTTGAAACCATGACTTTGCATTGTCTGCAATGATGAAAGAAAAAGCTTCATATATATCACAGTTGCCAATATTATGTCTATCTTGACCATATCTTAATTCTCCACAAAGTTGATAATGTGCACCATCGGGTCTTCAAAACTATGGCCATTGGAGGCTTGGGATTTGACTAAAGAGATCAACCCTGCGTCAATCTTATAGCTGCCCATATTGATGGATTGTCTTTTGATTGGTCCTTTTTGAGTTATTGAGGCAGAGGCTTTGATCCTCTCTCATATTGTCTGTTCTTCTTCTCCCTCCATTTCTGCTACCTCAAGTTCTTCTAGTGTTACAAGTCTCTCAGGAGGAGGTGTCCGTGGTGGAGTTCAGTTGAATCTATCCACTGACCGTCCAACTTCCTTCTATGTGTGAAGGAGTTCTACTTGTTCAAACCCCAGTGAAGATGGCTCTCGTAATCATGGGCTCGAGTATGCACCATACACCAGTGCCTGAAAGTAGCAAATTAATTGTCAGAGTGTGGTAGAAAAGATAGAAGCAATAATAATTTTATAATTCAGCTCTAAGTGAAATGAAAAAAATAAATAAAAAGGGTTGGCCTATAATGGCTGATCACAACACTCGTAGTGTTGGATGCTTTCATTTTCCCATCAATGGCATCAAAAATTTGATACATGTTTACCGTGCATTATACGCAAGTGAATGTATCGAATTAATATAGGCCCTTTTGAAGCCCGAGTCGAACACATGGAAACTTTCTCCAGAAGACTACTACTAACTATGGTCTAATCAGCTAAACCAGTGTAAATGAATGGGTTTGACTGAATAGAAGTAAAAACAAAATGAAACAAACTTAACACTTAAAATACTCAGATTTAGGGAATTTCTTAGGATTGTAGTTTCACCACAGATAACATTGCAATTCATTCTATACATTAATATCTATTACCCCTATCTAGAGATAAAGAGCATGTAGTCTGAACTTCCCACAACGTAGTTCACTACCTATTCTAATGCCAACCCCATTTTCATAGAAATTGGTCGATTAGTTAGGTGTTTTATGATCAAACTATGGATTTCTCCTCCCTTTTATTCTCTGTCTTTCCCAAGGGGTGTAATAAACGGGTAAATCTATGATTTCCAACACTTAACCTTTATCCCAAAATGATTAAGAATCTAATAATCTATCTATGTTGATCTGGCATAAATAGAACAATACATCTTCATAGATTTATGTCCAGAAAATAAGGACAAAGATGATATTAATGCATGGAAATCAGTTACAATTTATATCCGGGCTACTCCCGGGTCCTAAGGAGTCAAGGGGATTACCCCTGCATGGTTGTCATTGATGAATACATGGTAGAGAAAGAGAAAATTGTGGGAAAAAATAGAGAAACTAAGTAACCTCTAGTGAATAGCTGATCCGGGTGATCCCCTACATCGTGCGTGCAATTGGCTGTCTTCCGACTGTCGATTCGCCTTGTGGAGGTGCTCGGATCATTTCAGATGAAGCCTTCAATTCCTTTCTCCTCTTCTCTCTCTCTCTGGTGTCGTGTAATGGAATATGGCTGCTCCTTTTCGTCTGGACAAACTCCCCTTAGGTCATAGGAGTTACTTACGATATGAAATAACATCCACTGTTGGATTAGATTACCATCTTCACATTTACCAAATCGGGCAGACTCGGTAGTAGCGACTTGGTAGTCGGTAGTACTGAGATTTTAGGGTAGCCGTGACTCTTGAAAATTTTGGTACTATTGATTTGTCTCGATAGTCATGAGTCTTCAGTTCACATGAGCATTGTCTGTCTGATGTCATCTTGGTAGTACTGAGTTTGTGAACTCAGTAGTACTGAATTTTTACAATTCATCCTTGTGCTTTACTGACGTGATTTTGGTACTACCAACTTGGAGTGTTGGTAGTATCGATTCTGTGTGAGTCTCTTTTGAGCAAGTACTAACATGAAGTCGGTACCACTAACTTTTGGTGTCGGTAGTATCGACTCTGTGAAGTTCCGTTGTACATGAAAATACACAAGAACGTGGAAAAATACTCGAGATAAATATTAAATCATCTTAAACATTAAAATTCATGACAACCCCCATGGCCTCTTCATCCGAAGCTCCCGATGTCATGTGTGAAAATGCAATTGGGGATGCGACGACGATTCATCGGAAGCCTTCCCATTCTGGTACTCGGCATAGGAAGGATGGAGCTTCTAAGGAAATTCCTAATGTTGAACTGATTCTAGAAGTTCATCTGAACTCAGATCTAGATCTATTGTGTACTTCGTGCAAATGGGAGAGCATGAGACCCAACCATATTGGAAACTTGACAGATCTGAAGAAAATGGAAGTTATGATGAGTGATGGGAAGCTGGTCTACCCGAGGAAGGAGGTGGAAGAAAATGTAGATAAATGGACCAGATGTTAAATCGGCTATATCATTGACTTCTGGCCAAACATCCCAATGCTAACGAGCTACTTCAATAGTTTTTAGCACACTAAAGATGTCTTCAAGGTGTTCGACAAAGGCAAGGGATTCTTCTTAGTAAGATTCACAGACAATGAAGACATGAAATATGTGATTGAAGGTGACTGGTATGTGAAAGGAAGGTCGGTCATCTTCAAGAAATGGAGTCTGGGGGAAAAGCAAGCTAAGTGTTGGTGGATGTTCCTATGTGGGTCAGATTGAAAAATGTTCTGATGGAACTATGGGATCATAGAACATTCAATAGAATTGGATCGTTTCTAGGCACCCCTATGAGAATGGATGATATGATGCTTAATATGAGGCGTCTCAACATGGCTCGTATCCAGGTCCTGACGAGTAGGGAAGCAAAATACCCTTGGAATGTTATCCTAAGATTTGATGCAGGTGGTGAACAATCAATTGAATTAGAATTTGAATGGATCTCATATAAATGTTGTTGATGTGGATTCCTTGGACATGATGACTGCCCGCCTAAAAACCAAGAAATAGCTCAGAGAGTGAAGCTGCAGTTGAATCCTAAGAAAGTCTGAGAAGTAAAGAAAGCACATGTGGTCGGGAAAATTGAAAAAAAAAATCCCTACAGTGAATCTGAATGATAATGTAGAATTCATAGAAGAGGAAATCTTAGATGAGGAGGAAGTTAGGCGGGGAAAAGGCCATGTTGCAAAAGTGGTGTTGATCATTGAAGATGAAAAACTATCGAAGGAAGTTAACCAGGGATTTACTTCTGATGTGGAAACTGAAGGTCTGAAGATGAATAGAAGACTAGATTCTCCAACTAAAAATAAAGGTCTAGGAAATTTTGAACTAGTTTCTTCTACTGATGTTAGCACAGAGCCTTTAACACCTACTCCTGATGTTGTTTCCCCTTTTAAGTCACCAGATAGTGACATCAACTCACAGGCATCTTCATGCTCTGTGAAATATCCTAGAAATACTAAGAAAAAAGAACCACCAAAGTGTCAAGTTAAATTGAATACAGGAATCTATCAGAGGTTGGAGAAGTTAGACTCTGTCCCTACACCAAGGGAACTCGTGATGTCTTTTGAAAACAATGAGGTTGTTAGTTCAACAACCAAGATTAATATATGATCTCTTTCTGTTCCATCTCCTCATGGGATGTTAGGGGGATTAGTAGCAAGCTCCCTAGTGTCTAGGAGGAGGTGAGAAGGGCAAACTGTGATGTGTTTGTCCAGGTAGAGATGAAGCTTAGGAAGAAGAAAATTGATAGAATCATGAACAGATACTTTGAAGAATATAACTGGATCTCTAACATTATTTCTCCTTCCCTTGGTCGCATCATTGTTCTCTGGAAAGGTAGCACTTGTACTATCACCAAGATTGCAGAGTCTGATCAAACTGTCCACTTCAAGTTGGAGAAAGACGACATTAATATCAATGTTTCTACTATCTATGGACATAATGATGACTATGAAAGAGCAGGTCTCTGGAGTAACCTTGAAAGTAGTAATCTAGGTAATGTTGGTCCCTGGGTTATACTTGGTGACTTTAATGTTGTTAGGAAGAATAATGAAGAAATAGGTGAGCAACCTCCCTCGAAGAAATTTATGAAAGACTTCAATGACTTCATGCTTGATGATGGTTTGATGGAGCTAGACTTGAAGGGGCCTCTCTTTACTTGGTCCAATAGACAAGATGGTGATAAATTCATTGCTACCAAGATAGATAGAATTCTCTACAACACTGATTTTCATAATGATACCAATTGTTTCCATGGTGAAGTTATTTCTAATACTGTTAGTGACCATAACAGAATCTTGATGGTTATTGGTCAGCCTAGGAAGTTCAAATCTCCATTTAGATTCATCAATTGTTGGTCTAGTCACAAAGACTTTCAAAGGTTGTTGAAGGAAAGTTGGAATCTGTAGGTTCAAGGCTATGCTATGTATAGGCTTTATAGGAAGTTGGAGCATCTTAAATAGAATATTAAGGAATGGAATGGGAAAGAGTATGGTAACATCATGGATAAGGCGGCTATGGCTAATTATAATGCTATTGAAGCACAAAAGGCCGCTGACCTCACTCTACTAATAACATGATGAGAACTAATGCAAATTTGCTTTAAAAAGAAGCAATAGAGGCTGCGATTACTGAGGAAACTCTTTATATAGGCAGAAATCCAGAGTTGAATGGATGGAGGAAGGAAACTTAAACACAAAGTTCTTCTATGATTCGATGAAGACTAGAAGAGTCTGAAATACTATTAATTGCCTAAATATTGAAGGGGATATTACTAGAGATGTTGATTTAATTAAAGAATTTGTAGCCAATTTCTATGAAAATCTTTTCTGCAATGAAGATAATGGTGGGGTTTGGGAAGGTGTTTGTAAGGGATCTCGGATTACCTCTAAACAAAATGATATGCTTACCAAGATGGTTACTAGAATAGAGCTTGATGATATTGTGAATGACCTGAATGATGATAACAGCCCAGGGCCTGATGGTTTTAATGACATTTTTACAAAATTGATTGGAAAGTCATAGGTGAGGATGTTTTCGAAGCAGTTAAGGAGTTTTTCATGAATGGGAGTATGCTGAAGGAGGCTAACAAGACTTATCTCACTCTTATTCCTAAAGGGATGAACATTGCTATGATCTCTAATTGGAGGCTTATTGTCATGTGCAATGTCTTTTATAAACTCCTCTCTAAAGTGTTATCTAAGAGACTTCAAGATTGCTTGCCCTCTATTATTAATAGTAATCAATGTGCCTTTGTGAAAGGTAGGAGCATCAAAGATACTATTCTTCTTACTAATGAGATTATTAGTGACTTCAAGAAGAAAAATAATAGAAGCATGTGTGTGCAGGCTGATATTTCTAAGGCTTATGATTCCGTGAGCTGGAAATTCTTATTTTCAGTTATGAGCAAAATGGGATTTGCCAACAAATGGATCAGATGGAGTGAGGTTATTTTTAGAACCTCCTCTTATCAGGTTCTGGTTAATGGTGAAGCCTCCAGGACTATTATTCCTACAAATGGTGTAAGGCGGGGAGACCCTATAGCTCCCTATCTTTTTACCATAGCTATGCAGTGGCTCTTAGAGATGATCAAATACAAAGAAGACATTCAACCTATTTGTGCTTCTAGTAGAATGAACTGTTCTCATCTCATCTTCACTGATGACTTAATGCTTTTTTCTAAAGCTGATATTAGTAACTCGAAGGGGATTAAAGAGCTTCTTGATAAGTTCGGTACCATGTCTGGTCTTCATGTGAACAAGAATAAAAGCATTATCCTTATGGGTGATAATTGTGATATTGAGGAAATGCCTATGATTCTGAATATAAAAATTGGCAAAGTTGAGGATACTAAGTATTTGGGTATGTCCCTTTTCTCTGGGAAGCTAAGCAAAAAGCACTGTGAAAAGCTTGTTGATAGAATTAAAAGGAGGATGGATGGGTGGAAAGAAAAATATCTCTCTCTTGCTGGTAGAACTGAGTTAGTTAAATCTACACTTTCCACTATGCATTTATATTGGGTAATGTCCTTGTGTATACCTAGCTCCACTCTTGAAGAGATTGATAGAATCTATAGAAGTTTCATTTGGGTCAGTCTGATAAGAAGGAGAATGCACATATGATCAAGTGGGATTTGCTCACTTTACCCAAGAAAGAAGGAGGCCTGGGCATTAGAAAGAGCAAAGATGTGCCTGAGGCCTGTCTGATTATGAACGCTTGGGATATTGCGAGAAAGGAATCTTTGTGGGTGAAATGGATTAATGAGAAGTGTTTCAAAAAGGAGGTGTTTTGGAGTATTTGATTGATCACCCAACTTCTCCTGGATGCTCAATAGTGTCTTATAGTGTAAAAGCTCTCTGGCTGCTCATTTTGAAATTAATATTGGGAAGGGTAACCTCATTGACATTTGGGGGGATCCTTGGGTTAATGGTAGATATCTCCATGAAGTTGTAGATATAAGCATGTCTATTAGAGTTGGGATCCCTTTAGGGGTGAAGCTTAACTCTATCATTGATAATGGATGCTGGAAGATCAAGGAATCTAGATGTTCTCAGTATATTCTTGATGTTCTAAAGATAGTTTCTATTAATAAAGATAAAGAAGATAGTTTCCTCTTCAAAGGCTAGAGCAATGTTAAAATCAAAGATATCTGGGACCACATAAGATCTAAAAAAGTTGAAGTTAACATCTTTTCTTGGATATGGAAATGTAAAAGTAGCATGAGCACTAAGATTCATACTTGGAAGGCTATTCAGAATAAGCTCCCTACTTCAGACTATGTTAGAAGAAGAGGCATCCCTGTCACCTCTATTTGCTATCTCTACATGAATGAGTATGAAGACACCTTGCATATTAGTTTCAACTGCTGCTATGTGAAGGAGATCATGGAGAAAGCTTTGAAGGATAGTGTTATTAATTTTATTCCTAGAAAGTGGGATGAGGCTTCTCAGATGAATAACATGAAAGATGGGGTCACTATCCCTACTATTCATTATCATTGTTGGTTCGAGAGGAACAAGAGACTTCATGACAATACTTATAGAGATTCTGAGACTCTCTGGAGAATTATTGAATCTGATATCAAAGTCTTCCTTTGATGACCTGAGCTTCCTAGTTTTCTCCTCTATGCATTGTTTGTTTCTGGTTAAGTTTAACAGTTTGCATGCTTGATGATGGTTGAGTTCCCTCTTCTGTTGGTTTTTGTTTCTTTGAGATGAAACCTCCTTGGGTTTTCTCTTTCTGGTTTCTTTGTGTATGGTGATGTTAGATGTTCTTCTACTGTCCTCTCACTACTGTGAAGTGATGGTCGAGCTTCTCTGATCTTGTGTTTCTCTGGAGCCTTTGGTTGTTCTCTAGTGATGGTTGAGTCCCCATCTTTATATGGGTGTTGACGCTCCCCTCTCACTTTTGAAGTGACAGATGAGCTTTTACCTCTGGTGATAGTTGTGTTCCCATCTTTATGGATGTTAATGCTCCCCTCTCACTCTTGAAGTGATGGTTGAGTTTCTCCTTTTCTCTGGACCTTCCTGTGTATGTGTTTGATTTTTGCAGTTTGGTGGATAGCTTTGCAACAACTAAGTCTTGCTGATGTTACCTCTAGTGATGGTTGTGTCCCCTTATATTTTGCAGGTGTTAATGCCCCCCTCTCTCTATTGTGGTCTGTTGATCGTGGCTCTGATGTAGTTTTCCTCCTACTCATGTTGATGTGAAATGGTTGAGCACTCATTTGTGCTTGTGTTACTATGTCCAGGGCTGATGATACGTTATGCTGCTATTTGATATCCTTGAGAATCCTCTGTTCCAAGGGGAGAGTTTATCCTTTTTGTGGAGTGGCAGAACTTGACCTTGGTTTGGTGCTTTTAGATCCTGGCAGATGTTTGATTCTGATCATATGCATGTTTCTTTTATCTTTGAGGAATGGTTGGTTCTATTATCGGTTCTTTCTGAAGATGACCTCTGAAGCTTCAACACTTATGCTTGTGAAGTGACAGATGAGCTTTTGCCTCTGATGATTGTTATGTTCCCATGTTTATGGATGTAATGCTCCCCTCTCACTTGTGAAGTGATGATTGAGTTTCTTCTCTTCTTTGGACCTTCCTACGTGTGTTTTTGATATCTGCAATTCTGGATAGCTCTGCAACATCTAAGTAACTTGCTGATGTTGCCTCTAGTGATGGTTGAGTCCCCTTACTTTATATGGGTGTTGATGCACCCCTCTCATTGTTGTGGTCTGATGATCGAGGCTTTGTGTTTGTGCTCCTCCCGTTCATGCTGATAAGAAGTGGTTGAGCACTCTTTAGTGTTTGTGATTCTTTGTCCGGGGTTGATGATAATTTATGTTGCTAGTTGATTTCCAAGTTTTTTCTTTAGTTCTAAGGGGAGAGTTTATCCTTTTTGTGGAGTGGCAGAACTTGACCCTGGCTTGATGCTTTTTGATCTTGGCCGATGATTTATTATGATCACCGACCAAAAAAAAATTAAAATTCAGATAATTCGATACATTTAATTGATAACATTTCATGCATTATTAATCAGATAAATGACAAAATAACACATAAAAGCAAACAAAGTATATCTATAAAAATGACTAAAAACCCATGCGTTGGAGACCTCCTCTATGCCTTCTGATTCACCACTAAATGTATCCATCGGTGTGGGGGAGAAACGTCTATAATTCAAGTCGGATCCGTGCGACATGAATCCTACTTAAGCCGGAATGCATGGTCTCATCTTTGTACATCTGATTTGTGATCCGCATGAAGCGGGGCAGCTTTCGTCTATCACACCCGTTAGTGAAGATGAGCTCCCTTCTCCCCTCCTATTGGTCATAGTCTTCTTGAATTTATTCAGACAGTTTTTCATTGCTTCCATGCTAATTTTGATGTGAGCAGCGGACTGCAGGAAAAGTCAGGTGCGAACCCGACCGTTTCGGGCTGGACAAGGTCGGGTTGCGGCTGCTGTTAGAACTGTATTCGGCAGGGTTGGATCCGGAACGGATGGATTGTTGGCACGATGACCTGCTCTGGCTAAAGCTGGGCCTGACCATTTTTTGTTAGAAGCGATCAGGTTCAATGTTCCAGTGGTGCGGCCGACGGGACGGATCAGGTGTTGACGTGACAGTGCAGGGGTGTTGTTGCTGATGCGGACGGCGGTCTAACGTTGTTGTTGATGTCGCTGGAACCACCGCTGGTTTCTGATTAGCGATGATGGTGGTGAAGGGGCTGCTTGGAGTCACGCGAGAAAACGCTACCGCGTGCTTTTGCTGTAGGTCTTCGACACTGGTGGAGGAAAGAGGAAAGGAAGAGGGTGGCGGGGTAAGTGGTGGCAACGTTTCTACTGGCTGGTCATTGCTGTTTGGCGGGGAAGAGAGTGGCGGTGTATGTTGTGGCTGCGACCGAACCCGACAGCGGAACCGGATCTGTTCGGTGGCATAGGGATTGGCGGGGTTGACGGCGGTGTGTTGCTGGCTGCTGTCGGAGGACGTCGACTTCTTATCCGGCAGGAGTGGGGGCTGCTGATCAACTGCGAACCAACATATATATGGATCTTCTAGTGGCGGCGGTAAGGTGGGAAGGGAGAGGCGGAAGATGTTGTGGAGAATATAGGCATCACCCTGACAAGACGCATGCCGGGGCGGGGCGGACCTGACCGGGTTCAGGTCTTCAATCACATTTCTTCGGCTTCGGTTGGCCGTGGATCTTCAACGAATCGCTTATGGCAAACGAGGCTCGGCGGTCGCTGATGGTGAAGAGGTTCAGCGGTCGCTAATGTTGACTACTGTTAAAATCAGGTGATGAACCCGACCGGGTCCATGTGAACCTAACCAGGTTCGTCGGAAAAAATTGGAGTTTTGATGTCTTCTTGAGTCCAATAAGTCTAAAAATTGGTTAATCGAGCAACGCTGTCTTTAAAACGGTATAAATTACTAAAATATAAGTGTCTAGAATTATTTTGGGCAATTTAAAGTTAGAATGACATGAAACTATTAATAAATATTTAACATAAATGCCTAAATTTGGTATTATCAAAGCTCAAAAAAATATCTTAAACTTATGGCCACCAAGTGACAAGACTTTAGATCGACTAGTGGACATTTTGAAGAAGATTTAGAACTAATGGCCCATCAATCGACGGCCCCACAAACTGACTATAAACTACCTGAAAAGAACTATATGCACTAGGTTAACCGATGAGAGTTATGTAGGAACACACAACGATGGGAATCCATGCATCATGTTGTCTCCTCATCTTCTTCTAGTTGTTGTCCTTTCATTTGTGAGGGTAGAAGAAATCACAACAAGCGGCTAGCGATTTCCAAATCCTAATCAAAGGCATATAAGTACCAACCTTGTCTATATGGAAAAGAGGAATCATCACTATCTTGAAGCACTACCAAACTCTATCAAAGACAAATTCCATCCATCAATCCACTTGCTCCGTCCTTACAGTGACAAATACAGTCTATAAAGAAGTAAAACTGAAGATCTCAAGCACCTATGATGTATGGGCTAAGCTTGTATCGCCTATAAAGAAAAATCATGTAGTCATAATTTTTAAGTGTTGTACACATTGTCTTTAATAAAATATTATATGTTTCTAATAGAGTTTAAAATAACATTGTAATTCTCTAACTAGATATTCTAAAAAGTACTAGCAGCAAGTTCACACAGACATCATTGTTATTGAGTAAATAAATAACATTATTATTGATGTGGCCCAAACCCCTAATCAAGGTTTTGACCCACCTCTGAGGGATTAGACTAATAATTCACTTTTAATTAGTAACTCAAAACCAATCTTAATTTTCTTTTCTTTCTTTCTCAATATATAGAAATACCATTCAACTAAATGATAACATCTTGTTTAGGTATAACATGAAAGGTCACAATAGAGTTCTACTTCCACATAAAAGAAAGACTCCTTTCCTAATATACATCAACTAAAACTTATCACAACTACTCTCTTTATGCACTCGCTCATTCCCAAGATCTAGAGGAAGGATAATAGACTACATAACTAAACTAGTTATTCCTATCTAGACCTCAACTGTTCACTCCTGATGGAAGCTAGCTTTTGACTCCTCCTGTAGAGTCGGACCCTTTCTTGAAAAATATTTTAGTATATTGTATGAGCTACAAGATCAATGCATAGAAAAACCATAAGAAACCATGATAATTTAGATGTATGATGTTTATAAAATTTATAACTCGGAAGAATACTTGCATGGAAGGTGAAGTCTATATAATCATTACCATAAGACGATAAATATTGATAATTGACTACATAAGTATACAACTAAATCCATTCATAATTTCTTTTAAACTCTTTAATTTAACATGCCTTGGACCCATATGAGCTGTACCACAACATGTAGAAGTGTCGCATCAAGCTACGGTCTCACTATATAAGACTTAGAGTAGACTCGGGAAATCTAAGTCTACTTACTATCTACCCGGTCTACAATGAGCCTTGCCATGTCTGGACTCAATGGACAATGGAAGCATCCAAATTATCTAAACTCCTCAAAACTTGGGCACTTAGACAAGGAGTCAAAGCACTCTGACTTAACTATATGCATCATTTTTTCAACAAGGGTTGACCTTATGACTAGAATTATTACTCTTTGAACTAAAATGAGCATGGAAAAATATTTGGTAGATCTTGGGTACTCTACTGTTTTAAGGTGCCTGTCCTTACTAGGCTTAGACTCATATACCCCTCTAGTATGCATGGATACCTCATCCTAGACTCTCCCGTCAGTATGTACATTTCCTCCTTCATGGTACAAACCTCCAAGATGAATTCTACAATGTTTAGGGCATCTAAAGTCTAGTGATTCTTAATTTCAACAAGTAATAATCCATTATTTACTACTTCTTATCTTAACCCTATACTTAGGATAAACTCATTATGCCATCAAATAAATAATTAGCATCGATGGAAAGCTTAAACTAATAACTAAGCATGATGAATTACCCCTAAAATATCTTGTTCATTGTACTTGATATAATGAGTAGCAACAATTACCAATCAAGTCATGAATTCACAATATAATTCATTTTCATAGTGATTTTGGCAAATCTTGGGTCTCCATTGCCTCTAATTCCACTCATAGAATTTCATATCTCATGGCAAATTATTATAGGAGTAGCATCATCCATAATACATATCAACATGTTGTATCAATAAATATTATAACAAAGATTTACCATTTAGTACCAATAAAGTTCGTGATATGAATCACCAAACAAAATAATATACTATATTTATGCTATTTGACATTATTATTGACAAATTAATGTTTGGAGGTGTTTTTCTACACACCTGGATCTGATCTTAGGTCAATGGTCTCGTATCTAGTCTTGGCAAGTCTAGATTTGTGGTCTATTGAGCTTGAATTCGAGCTTATAGCTTCAAAATCTGCATGCTAATCTATCCTTTGCTCCAAACAAGGTCTTCTAAGAGAGGGGCAGATATAATCCTCCGATGAGTCTCATATTAGAAGTCGAGCAAGAGAGAAAAAAAAGAGAAGAGGTTCATAGTCTAATGCTACTTACCATAATTGATCCATGGATAGGTCATCAGTCTTCCCCAATTTTTTGTGTTCTTTCCAAAAGTAACCCTAGAAATCACCCTTCCATAAGCCTCTTGGGTGGTTTAGGGAACTGGTTGTGAGGAAAAATTGAGGTACCAATCCAACATGACAAATTCATCGGACTTAGATATATATAGAAATATTTATAGTCATTTTAGTGATTGTCTATCCTAGAGGGCAGCCCAGTTCATTTCCATCGATCTGCATGGCAACTTCCCAATCATCAACCTACATGGCCATTGGTCTGCATGGCCATCAAGGTCCTATTATTAGCTTGCAAGGCCACTGGGGTCTATTCATCATCCTACGTGGTCATCAAGGTTTGTTTTTTTGGTGTGTGTGGCAATCTGGGTTCAGTCAACAGTTTGTGTGGCCATCAGGGTTTGATCATTAGCGTGTGTGGCCATCAGAGCCCGGCCATCGGCCTACGTGGCCATCGTGGTCCATTTATCATCTAACATGGCCATCAGAGTTCAATCATCACCTACATGGTCGTAGGTCCAATGAAGTGTAGACTAAAGTCAGATTTGAACAAGCTACTAAAAAAATTATAACTCTCTCATTTTAACTCTGATCTAATTTATTCTTTTTGTAGTTGATTCAGCTGAATTATCTTTTTTTGTTACTAAAGCAAGTGTGCCTCCTCCTCTTTCATTTATTTTTCTATTTGATAAAAGGTTTGCAACTATACAGAGAAAAGGAGTAACTATACATCCGTTCATAGCTAATGATAAAGGGAAAATAATAAAACTAGCAAAGCATATGTCTATCTCCAAACCCAGAGAATGAGAAATCCAAGGAATCAAGAGCATCACCACCTCTGAGGAAAATTAGATAGCCTGAAGAATAATCACAGAAACCCCTATTGTCAACTCTGATCCACAAATTCAAACATTAAGAAACAAACCAGGTAAAGAACATATATAAGCTGCTAATATCTGAAAACACCTCCTTCTTAATAAGTATGTCAAGAGAGGAACTAAAGATAAAAGCCTTGTATAAAGATTGAATCCTTGAACAACACTCAAATATTCAAGAGAAAAAAACTCCAGAGAAAGCTCAGGCCCAGAAAAGATGAAGAAACATCTCAAAATACCCCCAAAATACCATACTCCCTTTATAAGAACTCTGATCCACAAAAGGAGGCTACTACAAAAAGAACAAGAAATAATAGATTCCAAAAACTATCATAACCATAATGAACAAGGGGCATGACAGATATGAAATCCATAACGTAAATTCCCCAACTGTAGACTAGAACCAACAAAGAATAAGAAGCCACTATCACTCACAGAGGATAAAAAGAAGCCAAAGCAGCAAGCAAAACCACCACCAATAAGAATAGTATAATCAGCCAAGAGTACAGACAAAGGCCAGCAACAAGAGAGCATCAGAAAACACACTCAACCTCCAAAGTCATAAAATAATTGTTGAATATAATTCCAAACATATGTATTGTTGGTTATTCTATTATTAAAAAGGCTATCATTCCTCTACATCCAAATACTATATAAGACAAAACAACTGAAATCCTTGCTTTCAAAGAATTTATGAACATCAGAAAAGGACTTGAGATTTAGAAAAAGACTCTTGTTAGTTAATCTCTAAACTTCCTTTACATAAACACATAAAAGAAAAAATGATCCATAGATTCTTCATCACAACCACACATATAGTAGATCGAAGTCATATAGAAACTAAAGGACTTCAATACATCATTCGTCAGAATCCTACCAAGGAAGCACTTCCACATGAAAATCAAATACTTCTTAGAGATTTTAGTACCCCATGGCTGATTGGCCCAATCAACATCTTCCATACTTCTCCTAAAGTCATCCCATGCATCAGCTAGCCTCATATCATTCTTCCCTTTATAAAGAATATGATCTGGCCCTCCACCAATAGGAACATCTCATTGAAATAGTTAATATCAAAATCAACACCACGGATATCAAAAAAGCCCATTTACTATTATGAATGACATCAACATCTTTCCTTGAATTCATACCACCATGCCTAATCATTACTTGTTTACCAAGGAAATCCTGTAAACTTTTTCCATTTGGACATCAGGGATCTTTACAAAGGTAGAATTTGAGACCACTTCCCACATTAAAAGAAACATTATTCAAAAGTAGAGACTTCATAGACAAAATCCTTCTCTAAAACCAAGAACTTTAAGCTTTCACAGAGGTTGACCAAATAAAATAGTTAGTCAAATAATTTTTTCATTCATCCATTTAACCAAGAGGGGTTCGTTCTCTGAAGAAATATGTCACAAATTCTTGAGAAGAATTGTATTGGGCCAATCAACAACATGTCTAATACCCATTCCCCCTTCACTTTCTGGGAGAACAATATGATTCCAAGAAACTAAATGAATATGCTTACTATCTTACTGATCAACTCATAAAAAGTTCCTGAAGTATTTCTCAAGCTCCTTAATCACACTCTTTAATAGAGGAAAAGCAGTTGACCCAAATCGGTTATACGATGCTAAAGTGTAATTTACCAACTCAAGTCTACCAGCCATAGACAACAACCTACCCTTCCAAGAATTTAGCTTATCTTCAACTTAATCAATAATAGGAAAACACATATCCTTGGTCAGTCTTCTCAGAAATAGAGGTAGACCCAAATATTTAAAAGTCAAGGAATCAAACTTTATACCCATAAGATGAGAGATATTAGAACTATGACAACTTCTACTAAGGAAAATATGTCTATTAACATTACTAATTTTCAGACCCGAGATATCAACAAAACCAGAGAAAATCTTCATAATAGCTCTAGCATTCATTTCATCTGCCTTAGAAAAACCCATAAGATCTTCTGCAAAAGTGATGTGAGAAACACCAAAAGATGGAGAAGCTTTCAGGGGATTAATAGCATGATTCATCATAGATGTGAAATCTTGCATTTCTACAACAAATAAGTAAGGATCCTTACTGTCTCCTTGCCTTAAATCATTGACTGAACCAAAAGGCTTGGATGGAATGCCCTTAATAAGAATATCAAAAGAAGAGGATTCAAAATTGTCCTTAATCCATTCTAACCAACACTTTTAGAAATCCATCTTCTTCATAATCATCAAGATGTATTCTCTATTAATAGTATCGTAGGCTTTTACAAGATCAACTTTGATACACATATTTGGAATACCATAAGAGTTAGGAAAAAACTAAGAATTAAATTTGCAAGAAAAATAGCATATCCAATTCATCTTCTCTTAACAAAAGCAACCTGATTAAGATCAATAATCGAGGGCAAAATAAGTTGCAACCTATTATCAAGGATTTTAGAGATGATCTTGTACACACCATTACATAAAGAAATAGGCCTCCAAACCTTAATACTCAGAGCTTCTTTAGCTTTCAGGATAAGAGTGATATAAGTTTTGTTACATTCCTTTAAGAGCTTTGAGTTATCAAAAAAATTGAGAACAACTTTGTAAACATCCTTCCCAACAATATCCCAAGTAGTAGAAAAAAAGAGAGCATTAAAGCCATATGGACCAGGACTTTTATCCTTCTTGAAACTCTTAACAACATTTGAAAATTCATCTAAAGGTACCCACTTACTCATCTCCCAAACTTGTTCCTCACTAAGAAAAGGAACTTTCCACTAGTCTTCCAACAGGATAGGATTTCCCATATTAAAATTGAAAATATTCTCAAATTGGTTTACAATATGATCATTGATAATCGTCTGATCCATCCATTCAACACCATTAATAAGGAGCATGTTAATACTATTAGACATGTAGTCTTTAAAGAAGCATAGAAAAACCTTGTATTATTATCTCCTTTCAACCACTGAACCCTATATTTTTGTTTGAATAAAACCTCTTCCTTCTCAAGGGAACTCAAGGCCTTGTCCCTAATAATATCATGCTCAAACAAAACCAAAATATCAAATGGATTCAGATCAGACTTCTCTTGCAGGCATCTAGATTGAAACTCCAGTCTTCTTGCATTACTACTGACATCACCATAACTTTCCTTGTTCCAACTAATAAGGTTGGATTTCCATCTATTAAGTTTAGTACATACACATAAAATATAAGGACCATTCACCACACTATACCAATTCTCTCTAACAATGTTCAAAAAATCAAGATGATATGTCCAGGAGTCAATGAACCTAGAAGGAAACCTTCTCTTGAAACCATGAAGAATGTTCAACTTTAAGATTTTATTGTAACTGAAAATGTTAGAGACAAATTCACCCCAACCATTTGAATAACAAGAAAGGAAATCCAAACTATAGATGATTCTATCAATCTTAAAAAAAGTAGGACTACCATCTTTTTTCTTACTATCCTAAGTAAAAAAGGGTCCTTGAGTTAGGATTTCCACAAGACTAGTATCTGTAAGGAAACTATTAACATCATCCATACATTGATTTGTTGGTGGATTTGTCCCCAACTTCTCATAAGAAAATCTGAGTGCATTAAAATATCCTAAAGCACAACAAGGACCAGAAACCAAGGCTTAAATACAAAGAAGAGAATCCCAAAGATATGAGTTATCAACATAAATAACAGATAGATGAAAGCTATTACTAAGGAAACTCACATCACAATGGATAACTTGAGAATATCAATTTTTTTTCCACTAGAATAGAAGTATTAGACCACATGATAACAATTCTCATGTAAGAGTAGTAGTCCAAGTTTGATATATAAAAGGCATCCCTCCAGACATAATTAACCAAACTATCTAGATTTTTAGCTTGAACCTAGTTTCAACAACAATATAGATATTAGAAGACAAATGTTCTATATCTTCTCTAACATGTGAGAGTTTCTTTTGCACCTCTCACATTCCAAGACATAATCAATAAGGGACAATCCATAATCACCATTTATAGATTTATTTTTCTTGAAATTTTGAGATTGTTCAAATGCCATCCTCTCTCTCCTATAAAATTCAAATAGAGAATTAGTTCATAGAGATATTAACATACTTAACAACATCTTTTGGCAAGTGTTTCAGTGGCATATCACCCCTTATACTAGCTATAGAATGAATCATTATAGGAGTTGTAACTTCACACTGATTAACTAAATGGGATGGTGACATGAAATCCCCCCTTCAATAATAGGAAAACCAGACACAACCTCAGACTGGGGAGAGGTAGGAGATACAACAGAAGGTTTGACCTTCTCCACCCAGATAGTAGTCTGCTTCTTCTTGACTTGAGTATTTGAGATAGAAAAATTTCCCAGAAATAGATCTTCCACACAACCAAAAAATTTACAGTCTACAACATTAAGGCAACCATTCATACTCTAGAGATAAAATATTCTCCACAACATCGTCACTTACCAAGGTAAGAGACAAAGGGAATTTCTAAAAGGGAGTAATCAAAACTTGGAGCCTTGTGTTTTCCAACCTCTAAGGAAGCAATAGCATCATCGACCTTACTTGGTTTACCCTAATAGGAACCAACAATTTTGAAAATCTCACCATCCCATAACTCAAGAGGGATCCATGAATCTTAACCTAGACAAGGAGTTTAGTAAAATCAAGCATTCTAAGTGGATCACCCCTACTCCATCTCTCCAGAATAAAAGGGCAACCCACCATAACCAGGGCCCCTCATTAAGAACCAGCTCTAGGTCCTCTTCAAGCTCATATTTAACTATGAACATACCATTACCTCTGGATTTGAACTTAAAGATTCTTTTGATATTCCAGGTGGATTTGAAGTGGATAGAAAATGTTAGACAATGTGGTCTTAATCCGACAACATATCCATCCACGAATTTACTCCACTTCTCAACATTCCTAAGCAATATCTCCTTTAGATATATTAGCTTCCCATTAATGATGACTACCTTCTTGTTTTGAGAAAATATCAATGTTCTATTGATAGCATTTTCAGGGAATATCTCTACCCATGGCCTGGATCCACCACCACCGAAAGGTTTATCCACAAAACATCCCTTCTGCCCCGCCTGAGTATTATTCTTTTCAATCTGCAAAGAAGCCAGCAACTGCTGTGACATCGCCACTAAATCGCCTACTAGGTAACCAGACATCGTCACTTTACTAGGTTTTCACTGAAATAGTATAGTCATATCCAGTTCGATTCAGATGAATTATCAAAAATACTAAAATATTAGTTTAATAAATTCCCAAATATTAATTTCTTTATAATCATTTTCTCAAATACCTTTAGTTCTCTTCCCACATATTTGTGTGGGCTACAAATATATCAACTAGAAATCAGATCTCATGGTATTCTCAACCCAAGATTTAAATTTATCAAAACAAAATCCTATTATAAACTAAGGTTGAGATGAAACAAAAGGTAATTATACCAGTAATAAAGGCATAGTTTACTTTTAATACTAAGATTACAAGTAAAGCAAGATGTGAGTTGTAACAATTACATTGTCTGTAGTTATGTGTTTGTATATGAAAAAATTATTGCATATTTTAATAGATAAAGGGTGATTAAAAGATAAATGATTCGTGGTTCCTAAATGATTAGCACAAAGAGAACACAAGAAAGGTCCACAAAACCTTCTCTTCATACATTTTTTATAATAAACAATTTATGGTGTGTGAGCCAAATTGGATGTGTACTTTCTGCAGACTTACCTCTTATATTGACTTATGTACCCAGGGTTCCTAGAAAGTTATATGTCGTGTTAGTGGAAGTAGATCCCCAACCCCAAGAGGGATTTGATTTTTTATGTGATCTATGATTATTGATGACAAGTTGTTGTTTCCACTCTGGATAATTGTTATTCATAATTTTTTGAAAGAGTTTTGTCTATTTGAGGATAAACGTTGTAGGCTTTTCCAGTTTATTGTTTCTGATGTTATTATGTGCCTCTATGTTATTGCTCATTTCTCCAGTCCTACTCAGGGACAACCAATGGTCATCCCAAAAGACATATGTCTCCAACAAAATGGTGGAATGTGGATTGCATCTCTATTGAGATTAATACTCTTTTGTAAACATTTCTAGAAAGGAAATAATATTTATCTTTTATTTTGGTTTAATACATGTTCACATGGAGGGTTAGCTTTGTAATATTTTTTGGTGATATATTGGTACTAACTGTTATGTATGTTTTCAATCAAGATGACCATAAATTTGTTGAGCATGCATTGTGAGTGTGTTCTGATGTTAAACATATGAGAGTTGGCTAGTAGATAAGGTGTACTTCTCTTTTATCTATGGTGGTATCCTATAAGAAATCTCTTCTAATTTTGTCCATTTCTACTTCTATATTCTTGGAAAAAGGAATATAGCTAAGATAGTGTGATGGTATACCCGAGAGCAAGTTGTTGGTAAGGCTAAGTCCACCCACACTATTGAGGCATAATGATTTCCAACTAGCTAACCTGGTGGTTATTTGTTTTTATCAAGAATAGTTGCCAAACTAAGGATGGACGTTTCGATAGAGACAGAGGCAGTCCTACACACTTTCTAGCAATAAAAATGTATTTTATATGGCGATCAATAATTTTTTTTTGTTTAGGGATTGGTTTTTTATGTCATGCAATCTATTGTTTGTGTTATTGGACTGTGAACATTTTTTGTGGAAAATGATATGAGAGGGGAAATCCCCAATGTGTATTGTTTTCTTATTTATAGGAGGCAGCCACCCTTTCCTATAAATAGGTTAAGGGGGAATCATATAAACACAAGACAAACCCTAATGGGCCAAAACAACTTGGGCCCATATTACAAATAGACTAAAACAAGTTAAGTAAATAGACACAACTTAAGTAAATATACTTTGTAACATTCCCCCTCAAGCTGGAGCTTCGACAAATCCCAAGTCAGCTTGCAAATAGGCAGACAAACTAAATATAATAAAAAAGATAACAAAACACATACAATAATGTCTCCCCCTCAATGTTACAATAAATCACTCAAACACTCTAATACTCTGAGACTCACCCTCAAGTAGATACTGCAAAGCAGAAGATATCTAAGTAGGAATAGAGGCTTCTTGAACATCATAATGGCATTTGGAGTGAAAGAAAGAATAGAGGATAGGCACCGAGATCTTCATCATAGTCATCATCGTTGTAGTATCCAGAGAGTGTTGGATCACAAGTTTTAGAGAGTGCTAGGTCACAAGAAGTAGCAATAGTCAACATGCAAACAAAGCACAAATGAACCAGAGAGTGTTAGATCACCATAGAAGAAAGTCAACATGCACACAAATCATGGACAAGTAGAGAGTCAACACGCACAAAGTATGAACAAGCCAGAGAGTGTTAGATCACAATAGTAGAAAGTTAACATGCACACAAAGCATGGAAAAGTAGAGAGTCAATCTGCACAAAGCACAGACAAGCCAGAGAGTGCTAGTACATAGAAGCAAAATTTGATGATGTAGGCGGATAGCAGACCAGTGTGCAAAGTAGAAAACAAGTAAATAACTCCAATATGTAAGACAAAGCTCCATGTAAAGTCAACAAAAAAAGTCTTCATCATCTTCCCTCTTCATAAAGTATCCATCACACTAGAAAACGTCAAAGTCTGGAGAGTGTTGGTTCACAAAGTCTAAAGAGTGTTGGTTCATAGTAAAAGGCAACATGCAAACAGATCATAGATATCAGATAGTAAAAAAGTACAAAGCATCAAGTAAAATGTTCTAATCAAAGAAAAAGTATCAAGAATGATGCCCCAATATGTAACTTCATATCAATAGTCGAGGTAGAGGTTGAATAAGAAATAATAGCAGTAGAAACCTCCACATAGCATAAACAAGTATGAATAGTCCACATAACAATAGAACGATCCACATAGAAGCAAAAGAAACACCATATAATAGCAGAAGGATCTATATATCAGTAGTAAAGGTGGCATGAATATCCATATAACAACATAACTAAATTCTTCTTCTTCTCCTTTCTTCATCTATCCTCCATCTCATCTCTTCCCTCTACTCTTCATCCTCTATTTTCTCCCTCACACCAACCACAAAAGAGTTAAGAGAGTGGTTAGGGGGGAGAGTAAAAAACAACGATAGAGGTAGGGTTGTGTAGGCAAATATGTGGAGGAGGTAAATAATAATGCGAGTCAAAGTGCAACATGTGACCCGATTACAAAGATCTAAATAGTAAATGGATCTTTTTACAATTTGAAAAGAGATGGTTTGGACAGGTCAAAATTCATAAAATTTGATTATCATCAGGAACAATATGTTCATGAGGGGTAGTACAAGTATTGAGGAGGTGGGCAATAAGATATGTAGGGATGGAAAGGCCGAGGGTGTAAAAAATATATAAAATTACTAAAAAAGGGGAGCTAATTGTTGCTAGTTAGAAAAGGATAGAAGCACGCCATATATAGGACCTTCCACCATGAGTAGATGATGTAGCATGCTAAGATGCAACAACATAAAGCAACAAACATGTCGTGTCAGTGAAGATATGTGTTATGATTGATATCATAGTAGGATCAATCAGCATCAGCAAAAAGTAGGGGACACCTCGTGTCAGTTGACATAGTTTGGGGAAGTAGGGAAATAATACACTGTGTCAAATACTGTTATGTTGTGTAGGTTGCACGGCAGAAAAATGTCAGTGAAGTAGTAACATGTTGTGTTAAAATTTTGACACGCCGTGTCTCAGATCATGATAGAAAATTTGTTAAATCATATGCACGGAGACACACCATGTTTCAAGATAACAAGATGTGTTTTGATGGAGAATCGTAAACAACAAGTCTGAGAAGCTGCAAAAATGATGGAGAAATCCTTATGGAACTCGACCAAGGTAATATAGAGGATGAAGTATCCCCAATATAAACAAAACAGAGAGATTTTCATCCAAGATTTTGTATTAGATCTCATTGGTGGTGGCATAGAGTAGATCGGTGGTGGAGTAGATAATGGCAGAGTAGATCCGTGATGATGGCAACGAATAGATTGTGGTAGCTTAATTAGCAATCAAGGTTGACTGAGGCATGGAGGCCCTTGTAGATTTGGTACCAACAACTTCAAGGTGGATGAATTTTTTTGAAGATGGAGACAGCTCAAAGGAAATGACTCCAAGGAGAAGCAAGGATGGAAAATCCCTGTGGACAACCTAGCAACGCCTAACGGTGGTGGCCACCCATAAGGGGTGTAAGACCCCTGGCCTTTGTTTTGGGTTAACCTTGTTTGATTTGGCTTTATTATGTGTTTAGAACCTTTCTCTACTCTTTTGAGATGATCTTAGAGCTTTTGGAGGGCTTTAGTATCCAATTTGAGCTTGTTTGGATGATGTTTGTGCTTTGTGCGCTTATTTTGGTGCAAATTGTAATTTATCCAAGTTGAGAGGTTATCTTGAAATTTGTCACCTCTAGGGTGTTACTTCTCTCTCTTGGCTTCATGAGAGAGTTTTTGGTGCTTTTGGGCCCCTTTTTTGAGCTTTGGTTGAATGGTGGAATCACCTTGGGTGATTAGGGTTTCTAGGGTTTGTGTACCTTGTGGGTGTAGTGACCTATGTCCTGACCCATGTGTTGTTTTATGGGTTTCATGGTTGAGACACCCCTATAGGTGTATTGGTCATGACCAAGATGGTTTCGGGTGATCTTCGGTCAAGATAGTTGCCCTTGTATAGAGTGTCTCGACCTAGGAAAATTGTGGTGACCTTGTGTCGTGACCTTGTTGTGTTTGGTAGTGGTGTTGGGACCATGGATGGTGTTTCATGGTGGGTCACGACTGTGACCATGTGGGTGACCCAAGTGGGTCAAGACCCAATATAGAGTGTATCACCATCCCATGCATGTGGTTTTTAAGTGGTTGCATGTTAGTTTCTTGGGTGGACAAGTGTCCCTTCGGAACCCTATCTTGTTGACACCTCATATCTTGCCCTACCTCTCTCCTCCTTTGCTATATAAACCCTCTTCTCTCCATGCAAGTGATATTTTTCATAAATCTTCTTTCTCCTTCTTTGATTTTTCATCCTTGAACCTTGGTGGATCACGACTCTTGGTGCCTTGAAGGAGGATCGACCTTGCATGTGGTGCTTGTGGTGACCCTTGATCATCTTCTACCTAGGTAAGTGTTTACTTTTCCTTTATGGTGTTTTCCTTGGATCTTCTACCCTATCTTCTTTCCTTTTCTCAGCTAGACCATGTTTTGACATGGTGGTCATTCTTAAGAGTAAACTCCTCCTCACAAGGGGTCATAGGCCATGTTTTGACAAGGCGACACCCAAGTGAGAGGAAGTTTCTTCCCTCTTTTCCCCCTTCTACTACTACATAAAATCTTTTTAGCGTCGATTATTTAAGCTCTTTAGTGTCGGATCCCAACTGACGCCAAAATGTTTTTCGCCACTGAAAACGCGCCAGCAAAGGGACTATATGCGTCGGTTGTTTAGTAAAAATTGAAGCCCAAACGCTTCCCGCCACTGAAAATGTGCCAGCAAAGGGACCAAAACTCTTCCCGCCACCAAAAACACGCCAGCAAAGGGATTATAGGTGCGGGTTTTATAAAAGAAACCGATGCCACATCATCTGAACCGACGTCAGTTTTGTGATAATAACCGACGCCATATCCCCTGCCTGCCACCACGGCCGTGCTTCCCAGCACGGCCGTGGTACCTGGTCACATAGACGTCAGTTTTAGGTGAAAAACCGCCGCCGTATAACATAGGCGTCGGTTTTGTTCAAATGACTGATGCCTATGTTTTGATTTTTTTTTCTATCAGTCTGCAGACCTACTGTGGCTGGTCGTAGGATGAGAAACCTACAGTTCAGTTATGAACTACAGGTTTTACGACATCCTTTGATATCAGCCAACAACAGGACACAAACCAGCAAAATTAACATGATGGACAATAATATATATATATATGTTATTCACACTCATGTATAAGAACATTTAATTAATATTATTTTTTCATCACACGCATGTAGAAACCAGTAGCAACCTGCAGTTCCATTTATTTCATCTCTTTTCACATTCAGACACATGTAGAAACATTCATGTATTGATGATTTTCACACACATATGACAATTCATAAAAATTCATTCACATTCACACAAAATTAATTATGAGAATAAAGTTATTCTTTATTCATCATTGTCATCATTGTCAGCAAAATCATATTGAAAAATTCCCACTCTTTATAGGGCTTTTGCCCAATCTTCTCTTACAACATCCAATTCATCTCTCGTATAGGGAGCATGTACATCGAAACGCTTTGCACCTATGTTGAAGTCCTCAGTTTTAAAGACCTACAAAGAGAATGACGTATATATAATTATAATAATATATAATAAGATTCATATATTTCATATTATCGAACGAGACTATGTATAATACATGTTGTATGTTATCGATTTCCAATACGGCATGTTTGATGATTAGGTCCATAAATCGCATCACATAGTAGGCACATGCCCAGTCGTTGTCTTGTGTAGCACACTATAAATTGAAACATACAAAATATTCAAAAATACAAATAAGCACAGTTCACATAAATAATATATACATTGGAGTTAGAAAATTACTTTTGCATTCTCCCAAATGAGTGTCAGATTTTTTTTCCTGGGGACCTTTCCTCCAGCTTTTTTGTACTCTTGTAAAGACCTATATATGTTAATGTAACACATTAAATTGCATAATTAAATAGTAATACAGTAACAGATGTTAACAAATATAAAAACATAAAATATTTCTCACGAGAATAATGGCCTTTTAATTGTATGTCCATATATTACAACCAACTCACTCCCCGCAGGATCTAGATAATAGACAGTGAATGTCTTGAGGACAATAACTAATAACTCCCAATGCTTAGCACTACAGGTAAGAAAGTAGAAAATTAATAACTCAATATCCGCAATAAAAATGTAATTTGCTTAAGTCCAAATTACAAGCAAAGTAAACTTACTCGACATTGAATGGAGCTATTATCACCGTCTTATTATTTTTACCAAAATATTCAAAAGCATCACAGCAGTATGAAGTAACTGAATACGAGTCTGTATCTACAAGACTAATTAAAGATGGAACCAAAAATCCCACATGGGAAAACCCAAAATCTGTACATGTCTTGTGTAAGTGGTTGCAAAACATGTATTACGTATGCATTAATATATAAGAAACCAGATTGTCGTATATAAAACAAGGTATATGGATGTATAAACCAGATTGTCGTATGCATTAATATCACGATATCCACATCTCTATCATAGATGTGTTTAGCCATTCATAACTAAACAACTCCAAAATATCTTGTATAAATATGTTGTTTCCCAATGTTTGACCTACATTAATATGTATCCAAAACTTATATTACGTATGTATTAATATGTATGCTAAACTTGTATAAATAGATTGTTATCATATGATTTACCTGCAACATTATCCGGAATAGTAACATTTATAGGGCAATTTGGATTATGTTCGCCGATCCATACTGCCACACTCCTACAATTAGGACCTATCGAGGCATGTAGGTCACCTGGAAGCCAACTTGGTAGTCGAGGAGGTGGAGGTCGAGATGTAGCGGGTCTCATCTTTTTGACCTGTATATATAATTTTATATCAATTGACTCATATATATACACACACTAACAAATTAAAGTAATGAAAATTTATCATACAATATCAGTTTAGAGGACATCCGCTTCGGGCCACAGTATCACTCCGCCTACTGCCTCACCAAGTGTTTCAGCATCTGGGTGTGCATGAGGCAGTGCAAGATTCATCCAGCCAGCGAGTATATGTATCGGGCTCACACGTACCATGCCATCTGGTACTGGAATCCCATGAAACATGCACCTTTAAGGGGTGGGTAAGTCAATGCCTCTGCAACGATATATCCTTTACTTTTTAGTCGGCATGACTTCAACCCCTACAAATTTACGTAAAGAATGTTATATGCATATATACACAAACATATCATCTTGAACAAACTAGCTATTATATATGCCATAAAAATACTTACAGAGGACGTGCTAGGTTGTGGGTCTATAGGATTACTCCCAACCTCTGCAGTACGAGCAGTAGGAGAAGAGAGGTTCGCCATAGGTACTATCTGAGTGGCAGTCTGAGATGCTTGCCACTTGTTAATTGCTTCCCGGAGTCTTTTATCAATTACTTCCTCTACTCTCCTATCAATTAAGGAATCTAACTATACATGGATAAAAGAAATGCTAGTTTCTGATTATTGAATTCCCTTTCGCAATAACGTTCTAAAATAAGAATAAGTTACCTCATCTTGTGAAAGTCCCGCTTTTGGGACAGGTTTGCGTTGGGATGGCCCAAAGAACATTTTGATAACCACACCAGCGCCTGCACCCCTTACACGTCCAGGATGCTCTGGGTTACCCAGAGCAACTGTCAGTTCATCCCTTGTGCCCTGAGGGATGAACTTGGCTTCCTTCCTCTGCTCGTGCAGCTCCCGCTAATCACCATCAATAAAAATTCATAAGTAAACATAACAATAATCAATATCGATAGATTGCTCTAAGAGTTTGATTTTTACCATTTTTGCAGCTGCCTCAGCGGTTGTGGGCTTATGTATCTCACCCTTCTTGTTTTGCCTCCCAGCTATCCACATAACATGACGAGGCAGAGGAGCGGGAGCAACAGTAGAGGACTCTGTAGTCTCCTGAGTAGTAGTAGGCTGAGTAGACTCAGCTTGTAGTCTTTGGCGAACGCCTGCATATCCTCTTGGACCCATTGTGTGGTTGTGCACATTCAGTGCACGCCTTGCTCATTGAGCATCGCTGATAGCCTAGTTAGTTAGCACATTGATTTGGTTAGTAACACTAAAGGTTAATCTTGAATAGGTGAATACATAAAAACTTATATTAATTAAATTGGGAGTGGCGTTTAATACCTTGAATTCATCTATTTTTCTTTGGGTAACAAACGCATCCCATTCTTTGGGGTCTAAGTAGTTCCATTATTGAGTGGCTTCCTTCTTCCTATATTTATTTTTCAAAGAGAATACAAACAAAAATTATTAATGTAGAGTTAGTGAAATACTGATCAATGTCTAGAATTGGAATCAATCAAGAACCTATTCTCAGCATCGCGTATGTAATCTCAGGTGAGATTGGTCCTATAGTTCCTTAGGACCCTCCCACAACATTGCATCACACATTTACAATGTAGCTTTTCATCCAGATCAAATATGCTCTACAAATTAAATAGAATTTCTATTAACTAGTATCCTAAAAATTAGTAATCTACACAAATAGAATTACAAATAATAATAACTCACGCATAGTTCCTTCCATATGTGGTCTTTCTTCCCCTTAGGAACTTTATGCCATGATTCTAGGATAGGACTGCAATGGCTGTGAGTAAGAACCCCAAGATATGAAACAAATGAGTTGCGATTCACTCCATATCGATTTCCTGCCTGATCGAAATCCACATCCAATTTGGGTCCATTGCCCCTTTGATGTATTAACTTGTTCATCATTGTGATGCCCCTCACTTTCTCAATTTTCTTTTGCTGCTCATCAAGTGCTGTAATTTCTTCAGGGGGTACATCACCAACCTAAAATTTGATAAAAAAACAGACTTACATAATATAATTATAAATGAACATATAGATAGAAACCTCAGGGATATATTCTTAAAACTTACATTGTCAAGCGGTGCAAGCACGTCCTCACCCTCACGGTGATCATCAACATGGTCATCATGGGAATGCTCAGCCATCTGAAAGTTCACATTCAAATTATAAATTTCACATTGTAAAGTAACACTAATTGTAAAGTTCACATTGTAAAGTACACATTCACATTGTAAAGTAATTCACATTGTAAAGTTCACATTCACATTGTAAAGTAATTCACATCGTAAAGTCCACATTCACATTGTAAAGTTCACATTCAGAAAAATAAAACATAATAAAAATATAAACATCCATGCCTCTAATATTGTGATCTTTTATCAATTAACAATCCTTCATTATGATCCCCGTGAACATACAAGTCATTGTGATCCCCAGCTTCAATGTTTGGTGGTGTTGGCAACCCAACTGAGAATGGACTGGAGTCATCATACTTATCATAGTACTCTTCTTCATCTATAGGTTCTTCAATGAACTATCTTTTACCATGAAGAACAACTGACCATTTATCATTTGCAGGATCATCGATATAAAATACTTGTTTCGCCTGTGATACCAATATGAATGGTTCACCCTTCTCGCCAATCTTTTCAAAGTTCACTAACGTGAAACCCAATTCATCCACTATAACTCCTTTGTTGTTGTCAACCCAATTACATTTAAAGAGCGTAATTCTGAAATCTACATATTCAAACTCCCATATGTCTTCAATGACACCGTAATATGACATTTTAGCTTCACGTGGACTTTTATCCTTTGCACTTGCAAAAAAAACAATGAAGACGCTTGAAGGGTGACCCCGTTGTTTTGGACGACACTCTTATCATCTTGACGCTTTGTGTAATATGAGAAACCATTTATGTCAAACCCGTCAAACCCTTCATAAGACATAACATTCAATTTTGGTTTAAAGGCGAGGCATTTGATGGTTTCAGTAAGATTATCTGGTGTTTGAGATAGTTGATGTAAGACTTTATCTTCAAACCACTTAATAAATGTCTTGTTATGCTCTCTAGCAAGCCACATTGTATTGGCTCAAGGATATTGTCTATTGATGAAATTGCTATGCTCCTCAATATAAACACTCACTGCGTCCATGTTGTATAAAATATACAAGTGACCTTGCTCCAACTGCTCACGACTGATTACTTTCACCCGTGATCCCAAAACTCCTTTGCCAAAATGCTCCTCAATATTCTTGTCATTCACGGGAGCGTCATTACCACTCAGAAAGTCATTGAAAAAATCCATAACCTCTCTCGCCACATAACCCTTAATAATATTCCCTTCAGGCCGAGAACGGTTTCGAACATCACCTTTAAAAATGCTCATGTATCATTCAAAGGGATACATCCAATGCAAGAAAACTGGTCCCAACATTTTCACTTCCCTAGTCAAGTAGACAACAAGATGTACCATGATATCAAAGAACGAAGGAGGAAGATACATCTCAAGTTGACATAGGGTAACAACCACTTCTCTTTGCAAATTATCGAGAGTAACAGGGTCAATAACTTTGATGCACAGACTGTTGAAAAAGAAACAAAGTATGGTGATTGCAAACCTTACATGCTTCGGCAATATAGATCTAATTGCCATGGGCAATATTTGTTGCATTAGAGTGTGACAATCATGAGATTTATGACCTATCAACTTCAGATCTTTCATTGATACTAATGTACGGATGTTGGATGAGTAACCCTGTGGCACCTTAACATTTACCAAGCATTCACAAAATGCTTTCTTCTCCTTTCTAGACAACGTGTAATAAGCGGGAGGTAAGTATGTTCTCCGATCGCTACTAACTACTTCTGTTAATTCTGTCCTTATTCCCATTTCACATAGGTCCATTCTGGATTTTATCTCATCTTTAGTCTTACCTGGTATATTCAACAGAGTACCGATGATGCTATCACATACATTTTTCTCAATGTGCATGACATCGATACAATGCCTGACTGTCAAAGAACTCCAATAAGGAAGATCCCAAAATATCGACTTCTTCTTGAATAAAGACTTGTCACTCCTTGTGGCCATCGTACATTGTGATCTCTTACCAAATTCATTGGTGATGTCTTTCACTCTTTCATAAACATCCTCCCCTGATATAGGTTTAGGTGCACTACGTTCCTCATTCCGTCCATTGAATACTTTGCGCAACCTACGATACGGATGAAATTTTGGAAGAAACCTTCGATGAGCAAGATATACAGTCTTTTCACTGTGTTTTAGTCGTATTGAATCAGTGTTCTCTTCACATATAGGACACACTTTATATCCTTTGACACTATATCTAGACAAATTCCCATATGCTAGAAAGTCATTCACAGTGCAAAACAACATAGCGTGCAAACAAAATGTCTCTCTTCATGAAGCATCATAGGTCATCACACCTTCACCCCAGAGCTTCTTCAAGTCATCAATCATAGGTTCAAGATAAACGTCGATATCATTTCCAGGTTGTTTAGGGCCCGATATGAAAGACGATTGCATAACATACTTATTTTTCATACACAACCAGGGAGGAAGATTGTATATAACAAGCATAACTGGCCAAGTGCTATGTCGGTTGCTCAATGTCCCATACAGATTCATCCCATCTGTACAAAGCCCAAGTCTTAGATTCCTGTCCTCTTCACCGAATTCATGGTACAATAAATCAATCTTCTTCCATTGTGGGGAATCAGACGCATGTCGTAGGATCCCATCATTATTTTTTTTAACATCTGCATGCCACCTCAAATTCTTCGTATCTATAGGATTGGCAAACAAGCATTGAAACTGTGGTATTATAGGTAGATACCACATCACCTTGGCGGGAGAACCAGTTTTGGACTCCCCCGAAGTCGTCAATTTATACCTTGATGCACCACATTTTGGACAATCTTTCAAATCCACATAGTCCTTTTGAAATAATACACAATCATTCTTGCATGCATGTATCTTCTTGGACTCCATTCCCATTGGGCACAACAATTTCTTTAACCGGTATGTTGAGATCGATAGCTCGCTTCCTTCAGGAAGAATTTCTTTCAACAAAGACAACAATGACGTGAAGCTTTTGTCGCTCCAGCGATTGTTAGCTTTCAGTTTATACAATCTCAACACAGCACTAAGCTTCGTAAACTTACAACCCGTGTATAACAGTATCTCAACATCATGCACAATGTTTCTAAACATGGGAGGTGGGTCAGTTTTGGTGTGCTCTACCCCACAACTATCCATCATCGCATCAACGATGTCTACTGGAACTGATTCGTTCACATCTACGTCATCAAAGGCAATTTCTTCTTCCACACAAGCACTGCTATCGACATCCACTGGTTTCAGGTTTGAAATCTCTCCATGCCAGTGCCATTCTGTATAGCCTTATACAATCCCGTTGCACATGACATGACTTCTGATTTCGTCACCAGTACTGACTTTCAAGTTGTTACCACAATGCCTACATGGACAGTAGAACCTATCTCCAGGTTGTTTCCTATGTTCCTCGGCAAATCTAATAAACTGATCAAGACCAGAAATAAACTCTGGGGTGCAGCGATTGCAAGTGGACATCCATGATCTATCCATTCTATGATCAAAGAGAAAATAAGTATATATTACAACAAGATTAGGGTCTAGGGTAAACAGATTAGAGTTTATGGTTAAAACTTTAGGGTTTTATACATGTGATGTCATTCTTATATATAATAAATGTGTACCACCTATCCCATTCTTGAACACCTAATCTCACTAGTATGTGTATAATGTTTATTAGGTTTTCAAGAAAATTTCGGCAGCATTTCCCCGTTGTTCTCCAAGTACATATGTACTTAGAGAACAAACGAGGAAATGCTACCAAAATTTTCTCGAAAACCCAATACACATTATACACTTACATCCTAAGTGAGATTAGGTGTTCAAGAACAGTCCCAAACTGGGGACTATCTAAGATTTACTCCTAATGAGTAAATCTTGGATGGGTTTCTAGGCTAATAAATACATGTGTTGTCATTCTTATATATAATAAATGTGTACCACCTATCCCATTCTTGAACACCTAATCTCACTAGTAAGTGTATAATGTGTATTGGGTTTTCAAGAAAATTTCGGTAGCATTTCCCCGTTGTTCTCCAAGTACATATGTACTTAGAGAACAAATGGGGAAATGCTACCGAAATTTTCTCGAAAATCCAATACATAGTATACACTTACATCCTAAGTGAGATTAGGTGTTCAAGAACAGTCCCAAACCGGGGACTATCCAAGATTTACTCCTAATGAGTAAATCTTGGACGGATTTCTAGGCCAACAAAATCATATCATTAAGAGCATGGTTTCATGTTAGGTCATCATAGGTTATAATAATCCACTAGAATGAGAAAAAAAGGTCTCATGGTGTTAAAATAGCATAAAAGTATTAGATCTTGATTCTAGAGTATACAAGACATAATAGTGACTACTGATTTTGTGGGGTGATATCATTTCATGGGATTTATAGATTCAAACTTAACAAGTGTACAAGTTGCATAATTTTAATACTCTAAAGGTGACTAGTGGGTCATAGCAAATAAAAGATACATTACTAGAAAAGTAAGCAAGCTAGCTCAATTAACACTCATCTCAAGGGAACATTAGTTACTGAGGTACCAGGAAAGATTGATTTTAGTCACTAAGATCATACAAGTAGCAATGTTGATTAAGTCTATGTGAATTAAGATCAAACAGTGTAATAAAACAGGGTTTTTTGGGGATGTTTACCTCTTTTTGAGCCCAGTCGGGCGTAAGCAGGGAGAGAGGGCAAGATGGAGGGCAGGCAAGCAGGCAGGGGGTGAGCAGGCAGGTGGCGGTCAATAGCCAGGCGAGCAGGGAGCCGACAGGCAGTCGAGCAGGCAGTCGACGAGCAGGAAATAGGGAGGTAGCCGACGAGCGAGCAAGGAGGAGGGAGAAGGGTGGCGGTGAGCAGTCAGCCGGTGAGCATAGAGGGAATAGCGGTGGCGGCGATGAGCAAGGAGAATGGCAGCGGCGACGGCGAGCAAGGAGAATGGCGGCGGTGGGCGGCGGCACGCAAGGAGGGAGTTTTCTTGCTCACCGGAATCGCCAGACCCTAAAACCGGCTTCGATTGCAATGAAACAGAGAAAGGGGAAGAGTCGGGCTTGGGCGCGCGGTTGCTATTAAGTTAACATTCGGTGTCGGTTATTACATAAAACTAAAGGTGTCAGTTCTACACAAAAACTGACACCTGTTCTCAATGATAGTCATCAGTTTTAACTAGAAAAAAACTGACATCTATCTACATATGCCAATTAAAAAAATTGTTCTCGATTAATGACCATAGTCGTCAGTTTTTTTAAAAATCCGACGCCCAAAGGGTGTGAAAAATTTCCCGCGAACAGCACGGGAAAACCCATAAGCGTCAGTCATTGTTGTAAAACCGACGATCAAAATGTGCCCAATTTGTGTTTTGCGAATAACCTTTAGTTGTCAGTTTATTAGTTAATGACCGAAGACATATGTTAAATTTTGGAGGTAATTTTTTTCGCTGGAAATTTTGGATTTGGCGGTTAATTTTAGGTGTCGGTTTTTTATTAAGGAACCGACACCGAATAAAAGCGATACACATGTCTGGTTGCCCTTCACATATTGATGTCGGTTTATTTTATAAACTGATGCTTTATTGTTTAGGTGTCGGTGTATTTATGCAACCGACACCTTTAAAAGTGACGTTATAAGCCATTTCTGTAGTAGTGTTCTTTCTTTTGGTTCGACCTTGAGCTTCTTTCTCTCTTTCCTTGGGAAATCTTTGATCATGGTGTTTTCTCTTTCTTGAGGTGTTCTTGTAGATGAGGGTGGAGCTTTTTTGGAGCTTCATCATCCTTGGAATCGTGTGTTTGGAGCTTGCAACCCTTAGAGTGACCTTCTTTCAGGCAGATTATATAACTCTTAACCTTCTCTACTAATGAACTTTATTTACATGCATGCTACTATTTTCTATCTCTAGAATGTTTCCTTAACATGCTAGTATATGATGATAGACTCAGAACTTGGTTGAAGTTGAGATCATGCTTGGTTTGGATGGAATCTAAAACCCTAGTTTTGTACCGGATTTTGGTGATTGTGGTGCAATGATGTTTTTCCCCAACCTCTGGACTTTGGTTTTGGTTGCATGCATGATGATCGAGTTTTTTGGTGTTCCATGAAGTTTTGGTCCTATTTATGTGTGGGTTAACTTGTTTCTCTCTTGTTTGAGATCCCTTTTCATGGTGGTTTCATGATGCAAGTGTTAGGGTTTTTGATGACTGACTTTGGGAGACGTTTTTCCTTTTTGAGGATGGTAGTGTTCAATGTTGTTCTCTTCTTTTTTAGTTTTGTATTACCTCATTTTTTATCTTGGTTACCCTTGGTTTGAAGATGATCCTTCATCTTGGTGGTGTTTTAACCCTTGGTGGTCATTATACACCTCGATCTTTTCATTGTATCTGTCGAGATGATGGTTTACCATTTGACTGAGATACCTACCTTGAATTAGTTAGGACCTTGCTTCTATTTTAGAAGAGATATATGATCTTATGATGTTTATGACCTTTGCCCTTGTCACGGTCATGACATACCACCTATCTTTTGTTGTTCATGACCCATGGCATGTTTTGAGGTCGACATAGCCTTAGTTTTGGTCAGGGTGCTCCCCTTAAGGTTGGGGGTTGCGACATGTCTGGTTTGGATGGTCCAAACCCTTACCCTCGGTGGTCAAGACATCTTGCTTGTTGGGGTTGTGACATGGTTGATGGTTGAGTTGAGACATGTTACTCCATGGTGTGTTGCAGTCATGAAATCATGGTGTTGGTCACGGTCGAGACACCATAGATGGTTGATGGTCACGACCCATGTTAGTGGGTGGTTGTGACATATGGTTGATGGATGGTTGAGACACATGTTTGAGTACTCAATCAATACACATCTATGAGTAATGTATAAGCCATGTGTAGTTCTATGTGGATAGTTGTTTCCTTAACCCCAAAGTGTTCCAGGAATAAAGGAGGTGCCATATTTAGGGTTTAATGATTTGATGTATCTACAAAACCCTAATCGACTAAGCATGGATCCCTAACCCTAATGATGAGCTATATGAATTGTTTGCTTTCTCTCTCTTGAGATGGTCATCTATTATACTACTTTCTCTTTCCTATTTATAAGCCCCTAACCTTGCAGGTAATATGTATGCCATGGCTGGTATGCTATGGTGGTGATTATATGATACAATGTAGTGCTTATGCACACTGACGAGGCATAATGTGATGAAACACATGCAGGGTTTAATGTGATATGTCCTATGACTTGGTGATGGTTTGATGAATTGAGAGGTGATATCCTCAACTGATGTGACTAAGGAATTGAAATCCCATAGTGATGTGTAATGTTGATGTTGGCCTTTTGGATGGAAGATATTTGAGTATCATGTGGTGATTGTGTGACAAGTTTAGCCTTGTATGTTTTATATCTTCGGGAGTTGCAATTTACCTTCTTTCTTGTAGAGTTTGTTTTGGATTTAAACGTTGTAACTTTATTGATGCTAAAAGTCACCCAATTGGATAACTAATCAAGTGGAACCCTAATCATGTAGGTGCCTTGTGCCATAGATCCTTTCAAGTGTCAACTCTAATTACTGGAATGGTGACACGAGTATAACTCCAATCACATATGTTTGAACATGTGGGGGTGCAAGTTGAGGCATCTCCTTGTATCCACAATTACAGGTTGTGTGAGACAAACATACGTGAGTTGATCTCCTTGTGATGTGGATGGCCATGTGTGAGCCACTCCTTATGTTAAGAATGGCCATGCGCGAGCCTATTCTTCTAGCGTCGTTACCAGTACCAAGGTGGGCTAGGTGTTTCATATGGACGTCCATGTGTGAGCCGATCCTTCTATTGATTATATGCCATCTTTTGTAGTTGACTAGCATGTCTATGTGGTATTTCTCTTTTGATGACCAAGAGGTGTGGAGAGGTCGTGGATTTCGACTCTTCCATTTGACCTTGTAAGGCACTGATTTCTACTTAGTAGTGGTCAGTTGGATTTGGGTGGTACGACTCAAATCGTCAGGGCAATGATAAAAGGCATAACACATCCATATAGTATATCTTGCTTAGTGTTAAATATGAATAACATTGTTTGAGCCCCTTTGCCTTATCTTTTTACTGATTTCTTGAATTGTAAGACGGTAAGAGAAGGCAACTATTATATATGTTCTTCATATTCATTTTTAAAATATAACTTGTTCTACTAATGGTAGCTGCCTAGTATTATTCAATCTGTTTCATCTATTGAGTACATATCATTTAGCTGAATCTGCTCTACCTGCTTAGTATGTTGTTCTACCTACTTAGTATATTGTTTTATCTGATTAACTTATTTGTGCTTTTAATAGAGGTTGGCAAAGAGTTATATCTCTCGTTGGGACATTTAGTCTCACCCTGTGGGTTTCCACATCTTTTAGGTGATCAAGCATGAGGAAGTAGAGATCGTGTTGTCGATGTTAAGAAATAAGAGAACCATTAGTTGTCGAAAGGTTGGATATTCTACTTGTGTATAGAAGTAGATTCCTATGTGTTGTCCCTATACTCTTAGGTCCTTGAGGAGGTTCTTGTTGTATGTATCAATGTGAGGTTTTGAATTTATGCCCATTGTTGTATAGAGATGGCATATATGTATATGAATAAGTTACCTTGGGTGACAGGATATGGCTTGAGATCCAGTGAACAATATCGTATATACTATTTTGGGTAGGTGATATATAATACAGGTGGATTTGGACTCATGTGAAATATGTTGTGACTCCTATGGTTTGATGAAATTAGTTTTAATTTCATGTGTTTTATGGTAACCTGGATGATTAGTTTTAGTTCTACAATTTGGTTTTGAGTTATCTCACTTGTTGCGGTGCTAGCCATAACAATTTGGTTGGTATCAAAGCTTTATGTTCGTTTAGTCTATAGGGGCATAGGACTAGGGTTGTGTTTGTCCTAGTGTCCTCCAGTTTATCTTATGGTCACTTCTACTTATGCAGAAGAAGAAGAATATTTGAAAAGATGGCTGAAGAACACGTTGCTAAGAGTGGTGTTGTTGCACCAGATGGAGGTGTGGAGAGGATGGTTGTTGATGGTAGGATGCCTGAAGTGCCCCCGTTTGACCCGACCGTTCTAGAAAACCCTGCGTATCAGTCTATGTTTGGCATTTTATGGACGTGATTACACATATGGTGGACAAAATGCCCGTTCCTCAAATGAGAGCAGTAGACTCCTATGTGGAATCCTTGGGCACTGGGAAAGCCTTCGAGAGGTTGAGATGTGTCAGAGATGTATTGTATTCTAGTACGAGGGAACCAACAGATGTAGATTTTTGGTTAACAAAACTCGAGAAGGCTTTCAAGATGCTTAGCATCCCGAGGGTGATAAGGTGAAGCACGCAGTATACCTTCTGAAGGGAAGTGTTATCCATTGGTGGGACATTTAGGAAGAGAAACGACCAGATGTTGAGGTCAGTTGGGAGGAGTTCGGGTAGGAGTTTGTCAGCTGGTACTTCTTGTGTACCTATCTTGATGAGAAGATCTCTCAATTTGAGAAGATCGAGCAAGGATCCATAACAATCAACAAATATGAGGTAAGATTCATGGAGTTGCTGATGTTCTATCCTCACATGACGGTGACAGATGAGGAGAGGATCAAACCTTTCGAGAAGGGTCTGAATGGTGAACTGATGATAGTTGTGGCAGTTCTTGAGAATCGAGAGAAGTTTGCAATGTTCGTGGAGTCTATCAAGAGGATTGAACAGTCTATGGTTGAGAAAAGGGAGAAGAGTGCCAAGAAGAGGCAACACAGTACCAAGGGTAGTCATTTGGAGGCTTTAAGAAGCCTAGGTTTTCTGCACTGCCAGCTCAATAGAGGTTCAGTACACAAACTCAGTAGTCACCCAATAAAGGCAGAGGTCATAGTTTTCCACCGCAGGAGCCACCAGTGCAGTGCCAGTATCAATGACGGGCCATCAAGGCCATGCTATGAGAATAGAACATGTTATACTTGTGTCCAGGTTGGGCATACCAAGCAGTTTTGTTCCATGAAGGATGATGAAGTGACCCAACAACTGAGGTGTACTCACTAGGGCTCGCAAAGACAATAGTATAACAATGGAGGAGGAGGAGGATGTGAATAGGCATTGTAGGTTGGTTCTTCAGGACATGCCAGCAGGGGACATGGATGTCAACATGCGACGACTAGATTCTATGCCACGAGTTGTGGCATACAACTCGTAAAAACATAATTAACTAATGCATAAGCGTTCACTAAGCAACAGATTACCAAAAATCATTAAAAATTAAAACCTATTTATCAAGAGATCCATCAAAGGAAAACTTTCTCACATAGAACTAAAGTAACACATTTACATTCTGGATTAAAGGTACATGTATTGTATCATCTCTTTCTGTGAATTACAAGCATCAGCTGTCATGTTAAGCTAAGCACAGGCAATATGAAAATCTCGAGGCACTGAGCTAAAATCTCGAAAGCACTAACTACTACTCCAAGGACCTGAGAGTATAGAGACGACACATAGGACTCTATATACATCTATACAAGGCATGACAGCCAATGTCTCCACCTGAGACTTCACTGTTTTCCTTGCTGTTGTTGTTGTTGTCCTTCACCTGCTAAAGGGTTCATGCCTCCTCGTCCGCGTCCACCTAAAAATGTGGTTCCCACTGGGGTGAGACAATTATAAATTACTCCAGCGAGAGATATAACTCTCTGCCAGAAACATTATTAATGCAGCTTAAGAAGATAAATATGAATAGAGGAATCATATTTACTTGACAGCAGATATTTCAATGTCTAACATATTAGAATATTATTCTTATCAGAAGCATTGCAGCTATAACTTGATAGAACAACATGTCACTTATCCCTTAAGGAATATGAAGAACATGTATCATATTTATTCTCTATAGGATCATTACCACAACATTATTCTCTTCAGGCTTAGATCATATATATAATGCCTGGCATTGTCATAGTGGAGGCATGGTTTGTAGCCACACTCTTTTCACAAAGTATTGGTATCTTAATCCCTCAACTCATCAAGTACAATTCCACTTCTTAACAAGTTCATCATCATGATTATAGAATATGGGTATTTGGACCCTTATCTCATCATAGAACACTTGTTACCACTTATTAGGTAACTTCATACCTTCAAGTCATCTGACCAAGGACATTATAATTCTTGCTACACAAAGTATTGTACATAGTTCACAAAGCTCATATCATCTCTTATTACCCCTTAATAGGCAACAAGGCATATTATGGCTTATGAAGCTCATAAACAATCTAAGATAATTAGCACATCATGTGAACACATGATTCATTAATTGTAGGTTCCCTCTCACTAAGCAACAAGGTGTATGGAAGCTTATAAGGCCTATAGAACATTTTCAATATACAGAACATCATAGCCCATACCTGGCTATGCTCCTCTTCTCAACATATCTGCATGATTAGTAATCATAATACAATTACATATCAGTAACATACAATACAAGGGTTATCTTATTACATTCATAACCCATTAGTCTGTATTTGAGCTTCACATAAGATTACTTTGTTGTTAGAACTTCACATAGCATTACCATGTATCAGGGTTTCATATAGCATTATCCTGTATTAGGGTTCACATAGCATTAACTTGTATTAGGGTTTCACATAGCATTACCCTGTATTAGGGTTCACATAGCATTAACTTGTATTAGGGTTTCATATAGCATTACCCTGTATTAGGGTTCACATAGCATTAACTTGTATTAGGGTTTCACATAGCATTACCCTATAATAGGGTTCACATAGCATTAACTTGTATTAGGGTTTCACATAGCATTACCCTGTATTAGGGTTCACATAGCATTACCCTGTATTCGGGTTCACATAACATTAACTTGTATTAGGGTTTCACATAGCATTACCCTGTATTAGGGTTCACATAGCAAGAAATCAATATGGATAACATAAGTATTCAATTATGCTTATTTATTCTCATCATTCATCATTAAATAAATTATCAACACACAACATGAGTTTCTCTTTCATCCTTGCCAGAATATGATTACATCATAGTTTATAGGTTTGGATTAACCTTTTCATAAGGCATGTTAGCCTATATTCAACAGGGTGCATTACATCTCAATGTAACCATTGACATGACACATCTCATGTGTCATTCATCTAATTATATTGGACTTATAACACATCAAGGTATACCAGTATTGGGGTGTTGGATGTGATATCTATCATATCTTGATGTATCACTTCCCTCAACACCTCTATCTTACTTGAGTTCATCCACTTAGCTTGTATTAGGGTATTCCCCATCCTAATACTTTATGCACTAGTTCATCACATTTATCATGTAATGTATTGGTCATTAGTCACTCACTTAGATTATACAACCATTGCCAATACTATGGACTCATCGTTGAGTTTAGGAACTATTAATATAAGGATATCCATCATCAACCTCTCTAGGTGTTACATTTGTCAAAACATTAATCACTATTCCATTATTAGGAATAGTATTCTCCATATTTATAATTTTAGGATTCACATAGCATATTCCATATATTTATGGATTTCACATATTATTGCTCTTCAATAGAGTTTTACATAATCATCCTTCTATATCAGGGTTTCACCTAGTATTATGTGAAATTAAGATTTCACAACACATCACCCAGTGATAGGTCTTCACATAGAATTAGTAGCACTTCCTTGTATTAGGGTTTCATGCACCTTACCCCATTTTAAGGATTAAGGTTTACCATTCACATCCAAGTAAGGTTTCTCTTACCTCATACCCAAATTAGGGTTAGGATGTACAATTCCTATTAAATTAGGGTTTTCCTTCATTGTTACACTAAGTTAGGTTTACATCATTACCCTGGATTATGATTTCACTGAGCTTAGCCCTAAATTAGGGTTTCACATAGCCTTGCCCTAAAGTAGGGTCAAGGTACATCAATCTTTTCAAAGAGGATTCCATGATCTCATATTATGGATCAAACCCTGATTACACATTTATTCATAATGAGGGAATTAGGGCTTATTAAGTAAGAAATCATCTCTCCCATTCACTCTCCCCCTCATCCTCTCTAGGATGTTAATTACTCCAAGATTGATCTATGGTTAACTCTTCACTTAAGTACACATAGTTAGGGTTAACCTTCATAATCATCATTGGTCTACATCATTCAGAACCAAATAGCTAATTGACCTTTGATCATATAAGGTGTCCAAATGGTTAAACCAATTTGGACCTCAAAAGGTCTTGGTCACTTAGACCTCAAACGGTCTTGGTCACTAAGTTCAAACGGTTTGAAACCGTTTAGCAAAGTTGGTTCTTGAAACCATTTAAACAACACATCTTGAAACCGCATGAACTTGAGTCTCCAAACGGTTTGAGATCGTTTGGTCCCAAACGGTCTTGAGACCATTTGGACCCAAACGGTCTTGAGACCGTTTGGTCCAAACCTTCTCAAAACAAGCATGGACCAAAAAGGTACTTCAACACTTAATCGATTCAAGGTTTCAATCCATGAACCAATTATCAATTGGACCACTAAAGTATTCATCAATTGAACCATTGAATCACCATTCAATTAGACCTTCAATTTAGGGTTTTGAACCCAACTGAACTAAGTTTGATAATCAAGAAACCATCACTTAGGGTTTTGAAATTGAGGATCCATCAATGGTTGACATTGTGGAACCAAATCAATTGAAATCAATGAACTATCATCATCACATGATATGACCTGACCTCAAACGGTCTTGAATGACCTCCAAATGGTCTTGAGACCATTTGGGTGATCTCCAAACGGTTTGAGACCGTTTGCCCATTTCATCATCAAAATCCATGACATCCAATTAGGGTTTGGGATCATTGGATTGATTATCAAATCAGAAATTGATTGCATTTCAATTTGATACCTTTGGATCTTTACATACCCAACCATACTCAACCCTAGACCTCCAAATGGTCTTGAGACCATTTGGGAGATTCCCAAATGGTTTTGAAACCGTTAGGGTCAATCAACCCAAAACCTCAACTCAATCAATTGCAAAATCAGCACTTAGTCGATTAGGGTTTCTATTTGAAAGATTGTACATATGTTGAACTAATCAATTGGATCCATTGGATCATCATCCAACACATACTAGGGTTCAGACCTCAAACGGCCAACCCATCTAAATGGTCAAATCCTCTAAATGGTTTGGAGTTCCAAACTCCAAACGGTTTGGAAACCGTTTGGTCTCCAAACAGTTTGGTGAAACCGTTTGGACCAAACCATCGAAACCGTTTTCTCTAGATATTTGGGGAGGTGTGTACATCATCATCAAGCTCCAAACCCACAAAGTTTTCTGTGATTTCCATGGTGGTTTCATCAATCATGAAAAATAAATTTTGGAAATGTAGAAAGGATCACCATTTGATAAGGAATTGAATGCAATAATAAAATCAAGGGTTCAAGTTATAAAACCCACCTCCAATTGAGCTCCAAAGCTCCAATCTCACGTCAACAATGGTGATTGTAACTCCTTTCATCATTCCAAGGCTCGTCCTCAAGGTTTTAGTGAAAAGGAATGGTTAGAATTGAAGAGGGGATCGAAATAGGAAGAATCCATGCATTGATTTGTGATTTCCACCATGGATTCAAGGTGAAAAGGGATCAAGAAGCTTACCAACAGGTAGGGAGTCGTCCTCCTGGTCCTCCCAATTTCCTTGGTCGTTTTCCAAACAAAGGGAAGAAGTGGGATCGGGGAAAGCCTTTCATTTGGCTTGTAAAAGGTCTTTTTATAAAAATTTAATGAGAGAGAATATGCTTTACTAAAATTTCATTTGATCCCAAAAATCATGCCGCCTCTCCCCCCTCAACTCCTTGGATCCGAGGCTATCTTGTTTTCCTCTTATTCCTCTCAATTATACATGATTTAAAGAAAAGCAAATTAAGCACCTTAAATCATATTATACTATTATCCATATGTGAGTGGATATTTCTTTTTCTTATAAAATTGTGAGTGAGTTATCGACTCCCTTGGATATTTTCATGGTCCTTGCAAAGCTCAAGGAATTCCACACACATCTGAATCCAACCATTTTAATTTTTGTTGAAGGCCCTTTAATTAATACATTTATTTATTTTTTGCCCTAAATTGAATTAGGGTTTCAATTAGGATTAAATCTTGATTATTTTAATATCAAGATTCTCTCTCCTCCAACTTAATTCAAATGAGGCGCCCTTCTCATTTTCTTTGCTCTACATGATGCCAAGAAACATTAGGGACCTTATTGAAGTGGTAATATGCATATTTAACCATGGGTTTTGGGTAAATTGCACATTACACCAAAACTAGGTTTTAATGCACAAACATTGCTTTATCAGCTCTTTCTTGGTAGTCAGACTACCACAAGCCATAACTCTGTATCATATCTAATATCATGATGCTTCAACATATGAGAAACATATTATCATGCACAATTTACAATTTAACCCCTCAACTTGGGTAAATTGCACTTTAGTCCAAATCAAGTAAAACATTATTTCAACATTATTCAAAAAGGACTAAAATTAAAATATAAGTTCCTCTTGAGCCCTAATTAATTTCTACAAGATAAGATTAAGCATCTACTAAACCTTATTAGGTAAATCATCTAGGGTTAACACATAACCCAGGTCAGGGATGTTACACGAGTCATCCAGAAGGAGTGGTCAACCTACGAGTAGTAACACGTCAGATGGAGTTATTTCATTCTGATTTGTCTTCTTCTTATTTTATATTAGTTTTGGTTGATCCGAGTGTGACCCACTCTTTTATCACTTGTGAAGTGATTGCTAGTAGCTCTTTTCTTGATATATGTAGATGTGATAGCCTTCATTTAGAAACCCTGTTGGTTGGTTCCACAGAGTTGCGGGAGGTGTGTCCTTCCCATGTCCTTTCTTTTTTAGGACATAACATTCAAGTGGATCTCATACCATTTGACATGCATGGATTTGATGTGATCCTTGGAATAGATACCTTAGAGAAGTATCCTGTTGTAACATACCGAAATCTGGACATTTTGTCTTTTGGTCCTCTTTTCCATCTTTTTCTTTCATTTCTATCCTCTTTGGCCTTTCTATTTAATTTGTGGACAATATGATGGTTTAATGAACATTTGTTCACCTTTGATTCCAATATTTGGGTTTATGCACAAATACCTCAGTGAAAGCTTAATAATGGGTTTAATATGTAAAATATCTACTTAAGTAATAAATATAATAAAATATTCAATCCTAGAACTTTCTAGTGCTTCTTAGAATATGAAAAATAAAATAAATCCGAATTTTATATAAAGGAGATGATAAATGCAATAATTAAAGGTTATATGGGATTTAATGGATAAAAGAGGATAATGGGAAATATTTTGCACCAAAAATTTAATTGGAAACCCACAAGGATAATTTGACACTTAAATTCGTTTTCTTGATCTAAAAGAAACTTAATGGACAAGTATCATCTAATTTGGATAATAAATAAATATATATAAGCCTTTAATACAAGTTAATGGGAAATATGCCAATAAAGTGAAATAAAATACTTAATGCCCTCAAATTAGAAAAATAACTCCAGATTCGTAATCTAAACATAAAAATAAGCCTTTGGGAAAATTTTCATTTTATTTGGTAAATGTTTAATATTTTATTTTAATCTGGAGAGAGAAAATGACTTAAAGACAAAAAAATATTAAATATATATTGATAAAATTAATTAATGCCAAAAACGTGTTCCTAACGTTTATTATTACTTGCATACCAAGTTTTATATTTTTAGGAAGTTTCTAGATGCCTTTAATAAATTAAAAGGTTAAATAAGTGATAAAATTTAAATGAATTAAATAAATAATAAAAGTCTTCATAAAAATATATTAATGCCAAATTCGTTTTCTACACGTATAAATATATCTTTATATGAATTTTGATTCAATTTGGAAAATATTTTATAAGAAGGTGAATTTAGGAGAGAGAAAGTGTGTAAAATATTAAAATCATTAACTAATATAATAAACGATATCAAAAAATAGAAATAATACTAAATTAGTATCCAAAAATATTAAATGTGACTTGTGGGTCAAGTTTTATAAGTTTTGGATAATCCTAACATCATTAGTAAAGGAGGAAAGAGAAAATAGTAATTAATTTATTTGACATAATAAAAGTTGTCAAAAGTCAAATATAATTTTATATTCGGATTCCTCACCCCAAAATTAGTAAACCTACCAAATTTGAGTTTATTTGGACTTTATTAGTAGCATTAAATAATTATAAAAAGGTTTATGCATTAAATGCACCAAATGAACAAGTTTGGCAAGTTGTATTAAACGATCATTTCATCTCCTACGAAACGGATGAACAGTAAATTCCGAAAATTTTGATTTTTCGGATGGCCATATCTCCCTCGTTTCTCAACAAAACTTCACGAAACAAGTTGCTTTGGATTGCAAATTCAATTCCGCATCCAACTAGCATAAGATCACATGTTTTAATCGACTATTCGTGAAACGCCTAAAGCTTGGGCGCCGCCTCTCTCTACCCCATCTAACTAAACCCTAGTCTAGGTTACCTTGCCTATATATAACCATGCCCCTAGGTCCTCTGGCACATTTGCAACTCAACGCACCGTCCAATTTTAAAGTTCGCAGCCGTTTCGAACACCGTAGAGCAATCGAAGACGCAACGCTTGCGGCACCCTTTGCTCCTAGTTTCCTCGATCATCGTCTCAATTGAAGGTAACACCAAGTTCTTCTTGCTCTGAGCTTTCTTTCGCATATCTAAACGTCCAGTTTGGTCTAGTATCCCGATTTTTCCCAAGTTTTCCCCAAGCTAGCTGCTCACGGCAGCAGCTATGGCGTGCGGGTGAGAGGAAGGGGATAACCCAACCTCATTTTACCGATTTGCCCTCAGTTCCTTTCTTCTTCGCTTTGATTTCGCGCAAGGGTATAACCGTCTTTCATCTGGTTTTGTTTTGTTAAGACGAGTCAAACCCGGACGTTGACCGCGTGACTTGGCTGCCCCTTATTGGGCCAAGTCAGCAGGTGGGCCCGGGCTCTCGCTCTCTCTGTGTGTTTGATACAAAATGCCTACGTGGCAGTTTTCGATTGGTCTGTTTTTGAAAAATCGTAACGTTTTACTCGTTGCTCCAAAAATTATAAATAAATATGTTTTGGAATCGGGAGAATGAGTTCTATCTAACAAAAATACTTTCGTGGTTTGATTCTGAGTTTTTTCGAATATGCATTTTTCGAAGTTGTTTTATTTAACTAATAAATATGGAAAATAGCCTAAAAGTCAATATCTAGAAAATATATATTATTATATGTTATTTTGATCAGGAAACCTAACTAAGATGATGATGATATTTTTGGAGCCTAAATCGATAGTTTGCGCAAAAGTTAGTAATATTAGGGTTTTCAATCTTTAAAATGAATGCATATAATTCTAATTTATAAATCTAATGATGTGTTAGGGAAAGTGGGTTCTAATTTCGTGTGAAGGGTTGAAAAGGGAAATTCTAGAACACCTGAGGCTAAGGTATGTGTTTTATTTGTGCATCTACCTTTCAGTTGGGAAAACATTAATCCATTACCCATACTTTCTTATGAGGTTTAACTTGATCTAAATCCTTAAATCTTGAAACCTAAATTGCTTATTGCCTCAAAAGTAGATGTAGTATTCTCTTGTTTGGGTATTCATACCCCACTGCCATGTTACATATTCATTTTCTTAACCTTGCCATAACTCTTTTGTTAGCATGTAATTAAATGATCTATTTAATGTTTAAGTAGTGGTACTTATGTACAACCACCCATAGAGGGCATGTATAAAATCGCCCTAGGGGAATGTTTATAATTCTCCCCAATATAAATTGTAGGTGATTGGAAATGTTTTTATTCTTCCCTCATCTAAGGTTAGAGGTCTGGTAGGTGTCTCAACCCTACTTAGTTAGGTAGACATATTAATTTACATGCAAAAACCTTTATTTATTTTGTTATTGGCAAGTTTCATTATATAAAGCCTCATACTCTTTGATGTATCGCTTTTCAATAAATCTCTAGCCTATTTTACTTGTTACAACTTTCTTGTCACTTTTAGAATAATCTTGTAACACATACTTTTATTTCTTCTCCTCTTACTGGGTGTCTTCCCAACCACCCAGGAGATAGCAAGGTGATGGATAAGGTTTGAAGATCTTGGCTTTGGTTTGGACTTAGATGATGGACATGTTGCTTGGAGACAAAAGTGGAGTAGTTAGATTTCCCTCTACTTAGATCCTCTTTTTGTATAAAGCATGTACACCCATATTGGGGAAATTTTTATATACCCTTTATTTGAAATTGAATATAGTCAAAATTTTATCTTCTACTGCTATTTCAATTGGATTTTATTTACCATTGTTATTAGTAGAGAGGTGGATTGATTTACACTATTTACAACATGGTATCAGAGCCAATAGTAGTCTGATCTTTGACTATTTCAGTTTGTCTCCCTAATTAGAACCCTAGACTTACATAGTTCCTTTAGGTGACATGGTTACCCTAGATTTGATCTACCTTGATGATAGGTTGGCTTAGGAACCAATAGGTCCACATTAGAACCTTGATGAATAAAATCCTAAAATACTTATAATTAAACTATGCATAACTTAATGTTGTTTAGGTTTGCTTTTAGGCAACTATTAGGGCATGCAGTTGAAGCAAGGGTGTCTAGAAAGGATCAAGGTTTCGGGGGCTGGCAAAATTTTCCTCCGCACCACTAGCTTGGTATATGAGGACTCCCGTGCCCATATGATATCGGCCTGGCCTGCGCTGATACGAATTGTCCGAAATAGTTTGCTTTTAGGTAATAGTAACCTTAGACATATATGTTGGATATCTTTGAGAACCCTAAGTTGACTTGTTTGAGGATATATACCCTATATAGTTCCTTATGTCCCTTTGGACTATATGCTTGAATAGTTTATCTGTAGAACCTAGACCTTGGAGTTTGGGTGTTTGAGAAGATATCAGAGTGTGCAGTGGAAGCATGATGGATCTTGATAATGGTTTAGTTAGATTTATCCTTTAACCCTAGTGTAGTAGGTCGAACCCTTTAAGGGGTGGAGTATGGTTAGATGATGATGTTTGAGTGGTTAGATTTCGAGGACGAAATCCTATTTAGGGGGATGGAACCCTATAACATCTAGATCTATCTTTAGAAACCCTAACTCCATAAATAGGAGGTTAGTATGCTCGGATCCTTAGTTTTGACCAAACAAGTTAATAGTTGTAACCCTAACGTGCTTGTTTATATATTAATGAACATATAATTATCGTCTAAGGAATAATAAATGTGCTTGAACCCTAATGAATATCCAATGCACATAATATGAATATCAATGCTAATTGTCAATAAGTAAGTTGTTAATAATGTCATGAACCAATAAACCCTAATGATATGATGAATAAGGTTATAATTCGTAATTAATGCATGCTAAGGATGGATAAGTGAAATAAAATGGTCATGTTGACCTAAACCCTAAGTTGTAATATCTAACCCTAATCTATACATCTTTAATGCTTTTCATGATACATTAATGATGATTAAGTGCCATAATTAGTTAACATACGTTGATACACATAAATGACATATATATAATCATCTAATCACATATTAATCAAGTCATCAATATAAAATGCAAGTTATCTTGTTATCTAATACACATGTGATTAGTCACTTAATGAGAAGCAATTTATTAATCTATAATATGTCCCACCTTGATCATTAAAATACATTTAATGGCTTCAATGTGAATATGAAGTGATGGGATTCACATAAATGTGCAAAATCAATAATATAAATGAATAAATATGAATAATGATTAATGATGGCATTAATGTGAGCAATAAAGATAATGTGACATTGTGACAACGTTAATATGAATATAAGTAACTAATGTGACATTAATTGAAATAATTGTATGCTTAATGACAAATTGGATAGAATGTCTTATATTCATGTAAAATAATTTGTTATAATTAATAAAGTGATATATAAGGATAAGAAAGTATAAATCCGAATTATTAAGGACAATGATCAAATATAATAATGAATGTTGAGATAATTGAGTAACCTCTAATTGTACATAATAATGAAACATAATTCTTTTTGGCAACTAAGTGAATGTGATATGGCATAATTAAAATAATGATGACAATGTGTTATCAGAATGAATATAATGTTAATAAGTCAAAATGTAAATAAAGTTAAATCTCTTAAAAAGAATATCTTAATAATGGACCCTAGGTGATCATTGAGAACCCAACCTATGTTGAGCTTATGTGAAGTTTCTAAACCCTTAGGGGTAGTTGAAGTGTATGTTTTGGTGGAAGTTGTATGGTTGGAGGAACAACTTGAAGTTTTGGTGATGTGAGGTTGCACACTCACCCTTCCCTAATTGCTAGTGATTTCGGGGACGAAATCCTCTTTAAGGGGTGGAGTGCTGTAACATACCGAAATCTGGACATTTTGCCTTTTGGTCCTCTTTTCCATCTTTTTCTTTCATTTCTATCCTCTTTGGCCTTTCTATTTAATTTGTGGACAATATGATGGTTTAATGAACATTTGTTCACCTTTGATTCCAATATTTGGGTTTATGCACAAATACCTCAGTGAAAGCTTAATAATGGGTTTAATATGTAAAATATCCACTTAAGTAATAAATATAATAAAATATTTCGTCCTAGAACTTTCTAGTGCTTCTTAGAATATGAAAAAGAAAATAAATCCGAATTTTATATAAAGGAGATGATAAATGCAATGATTAAAGGTTATATGGGATTTAATGGATAAAAGAGGATAATGGGAAATATTTTGCACCAAAAATTTAATTGGAAACCCACAAGGATAATTTGACACTCAAATTCGTTTTCTTGATCTAAAAGAAACTTAATGGACAAGTATCATCTAATTTGGATAATAAATAAATATATATAAGCCTTTAATACAAGTTAATGGGAAATATGCCAATAAAGTGAAATAAAATACTTAATGCCCTCAAATTAGAAAAATAACTCCATATTCGTAATCTAAACATAAAAATAAGCCTTTGGGCAAATTTGCATTTAATTTGGTAAATGTTTAATATTTTATTTTAATCTGGAAAGAGAAAACGACTTAAAGACAAAAAGTATTAAATATATATTGATAAAAATTAATTAATGCCAAAAACGTGTTCCTAACGTTTATTATTACTTACATACCAAGTTTTATATTTTTAGGAAGTTTCTAGATGCCTTTAATAAATTAAAAGGTTAAATAAGTGATAGAATTTAAATGAATTAAATAAAATAATAAAATTCTTCATAAAAATATATTATTGACAAATTCGTGTTCTACACATATAAATATATCTTTGTATGAATTTTTATTCAATTTGGAAAATATTTTATAAGAAGGTGAATTTAGGAGAGAGAAAGTGTGTAAAATATTAAAATCATTAATTAAAATAATAAACGATATCAACAAATAGAAATAATACTCAATTAGTATCCAAAAATATTAAATGTGACTTGTGGGTCAAGTTTTATAATTTTTGGATAATCCTAACATCATTAGTAAAGGAGGAAAGAGAAAATAGTAATTAATTTATTTGACATAATAAAAGTTGTCAAAAGTCAAATCTAATTTTATATTCGGATTCCTCACCCCAAAATTAGTAAACCTACCAAATTTGAGTTTATTTGGACTTTATTTGTACCATTAAATAATTATAAAAAGATTTATGCATTAAATGCACCAAATGACCAAAGTGTGGCAAGTTGTATTAAACGATCATTTCATCTCCTACCTGGAAATGGATGAACAGTAAATTCTGAAAATTTTGATTTTTTTTCGGATGGCCATATCTCCCTCGTTTCTCAACGAAACTTCGCGAAACAAGTTGCTTTGGATTGAAAATTCAATTCCGCATCCAACTAGCATAAGATCACATGTTCTAATCGAGTATTCGTGAAACGCCTAAAGCTTGGGCGCCACCTCTCTCTACCCCATCTAACTAAACCCTAGTCTAGGTTACCTTGCCTATATATAACCATGCCCCTAGGTCCTCCAGCACATTTGCAACTCAACGCACCGTCCAATTTCAAAGTTCGCAGCCGTTTCGAACACCGTAGAGTAGTCGAAGACGCAACGCTTGCGGCACCCTTTACTCCTAGTTTCCTCGATCATCGTCTCAATTGAAGGTAACACCAAGTTCTTATTGCTCTGAGCTTTCTTTCGCATATCTAAACGTCCAGTTTGGTCTAGTATCCCGGTTTTGCCCAAGTTTTCCCCAAGCTAGCTGCTCACGGCAGCAGCTATGGCGTGCGGGTGAGAGGAAGGAGATAACCCAACCTCGTTTTACCGATTTGCCCTCAGTTCCTTTCTTCTTCGCTTTGATTTCGCGCAAGGGTATAACCGTCTTTCATCTGGTTTTGTTTTGTTAAGACGAGTCAAACCCGGACGTTGACCGCGTGACTTGGCTGCCCCTTATTGGGCCAAGTCAGTAGGTGGGCCCGGGCTCTCGCTCTCTCTCTGTGTTTGATACAAAATGCCTACGTGGCAGTTTTCGATTGGTCTGTTTTTGAAAAATCGTAACTTTTTACTCGTTGCTCCAAAAATTAAAAATAAATATGTTTTGGAATCGGGAGAACGAGTTCTATCTAACAAAAATACTTTCGTGGTTTGATTCTGAGTTTTTCGAATATGTATTTTTCAAAGTTGTTTTAATTAACTAATAAATGTGGAAAATAGCCTAAAAGTCAATATCTAGAAAATATATATTATTATATGTTATTTTGATCAGGAAACCTAACTAAGATGATGATGATATTTTTGGAGCCTAAATCGATGGTTTGCGCAAAAGTTAGTAATATTAGGGTTTTCAATCTTTAAAATGAATGCATATAATTCTAATTTATAAATCTAATGATGTGTTAGGGAAAGTGGGTTCTAATTTCGTGTGAAGGGTTGAAAAGAGAAATTATAGAACACCTGAGGCTAAGGTATGTGTTTTGTTTGTGCATCTACCTTTCAGTTGGGAAAACATTAATCCATTACCCATACTTTCTTATGAGGTTTAACTTGATCTAAATCCTTAAATCTTGAAACCTAAATTGCTTATTGCCTCAAAAGTAGATGTAGTATTCTCTTGTTTGGGTATTCATACCCCACTGCCATGTTACATATTCATTTTCTTAATTTTGCCATAACTCTTTTGTTAGCATGTAATTAAATGATCTATTTAATGTTTAAGTAGTGGTACTTATGTACAACCACCCATAGAGGGCATGTATAAAATCGCCCTAGGGGAATGTTTATAATTCTCCCCAATATAAATTGTAGGTGATTGGAAATGTTTTTATTCTTCCCTCACCTAAGGTTAGAGGTCCGGTAGGTTCCTCAACCCTACTTAGTTAGGTAGACATATTAATTTACATGCAAAAACCTTTATTTGTTTTGTTATTGGCAAGTTTCATTATATAAAGCCTCATACTCTTTGATGTCTCGCTTTTCAATAAATCTCTAGCCTATTTTACTTGTTACAACTTTCTTGTCACTTTTAGAATAATCTTGTAACACATACTTTTCTTTCTTCTCCTCTTACTGGGTGTCTTCCCAACCACCCAGGAGATAGCAAGGTGATGGATAAGGCTTGAAGATCTTGGCTTTGGTTTGGACTTAGATGATAGACATGTTGCTTGGAGACAAAAGTGGAGTAGTTAGATTTCCCTCTACTTAGATCCTCTTTTTGTATAAAGCATGTACACCCATATTGGGGAAATTTTTATATACCCTTTATTTGAAATTGAATATAGTCAAAATTTTATCTTCCACTGCTATTTCAATTGGATTTTGTTTACCATTGTTATTAGTAGAGAGGTGGATTGATTTACACTCTTTACACGTGTGGTCTTAGATTGTAGTGCTAAGGTGGCAATGTTTCGAGATGGCGATGAGATGTAGATCTTCCAAGGAGATAGGAAGATTTTTCCGACGTGTTTGGTGTCAGCAATGGTGGTAGAGAAGCTGATGAGACAAGGATGTGAGGCACTTTTGGCACATGGGAGGGATACTAAGGTGAGAAATCCTAGTATCCAGGAGGTACCAATTGTCTATGAGTTTAACGACATGTTTGTAGAGGAGTATCCAGGTGTTCCCCCACCTCATGGGATCGATTTTGAGATCAATCTTATCGCAGGTACCCATCCAATAGCTCAGACACCGTACAGGATGGTGCCAGCTTAGATCATAGAGTTGAAGATACAATTGCAATAGCTACTTGAGAAGGGTTTTATCAAACCAAGTATGTCACCATGGGGTTATCTAGTGTTGTTTGTAAAGAAGAAAGACAGATCTATGAGGTTGTGCATAGACTACAAATATTTGAACAAGGTGATGATAAAGAACAAGTATCCCTTATCGTGGATTGATGACAAGTTTGACAAAATGTGAGGAGTCATAGTGTTCTCCAATATATATCTCATATTGGGATATCACCAGTTACCGATCAGGGCAGATGACATATCTAAGTCAGCATTCAGGACGTCGTTATGGTCATTAGGAGTTTGTGGTTATGTCGTTTGGGCTAACCAATGCACCGACAACATTTACGAACCTAATGAATAAGGTGTTTTCACTACTACAGAAAATGCTTTTTACAATGGGAGATAGACAACAGTTCTGATGATTATGTTGTAGTTAGCATACTTATCACAACAAGCCCATGTTTATGTTGTATATTGTATTTTTTATACAACACAAGTCATTTACAACATGCCAAACCTGTTGTAGTATAGGGGGATACTACAACAACTGCTAAAGTGTTGTAATAGGTTGTAGTATCACAACATATTCAAAACCGTTGTAAAAGATGTTATTTACACAACATATTTTGACCCGTTGTAATAGTCACATGTTGTAATAGACCATCATTACACAACGCAGACTCACCCGTTGTAGTATGTATTAATTATACAACATGCCTTTACATGTTGTATTTGGTACATGTTGTAATAGACCACCATAATACAACATATTAAAACTCGTTGTTATATCCCAACATGAGACAACTGACTCCAACCTGTTGTTATATATTATAATTACACAACATGTTGTAACCTGTTGTAATATCCACACATAAAACATCGTTGTAATAGACCTCCATTACACAACGTAAACTAAACCATTGTAATATACGATTATTACACAACATGATATCACATGTTGTCCTAGCTACATATTGTAAAAGACCATAGTTAAACAACACGTCATATTCACATAATTCTCTGAATTTTTCAATTATTCGCGTATAATATGCAAATTTTTTATTAGACGTATGGTACACCTGAATTTCATATTAAACCCGTATTTTCCCCAAATTTTACGAATTATTCATGTTTTATTCATCATTTATGCATTTTCACGTATTATCCCAAACAAAACAATTTATTTCCGAATTGTTTAAAAAAATACTCACTTAGCATTGTTTCATGTTTCAATATTTTCTAAAGTCTATTTCCCCTCAATCACTACTACAAAACTCAACAAGGCCAAAGGATTTTTCCTCAAGGACATAATCCCTGACAAGTGTATTAATTTTTCCGAAGGCTTATCCCTGACCCTTGTGATGCTATCCTTGATGAGTATATTAAATTTTCCAAAAGGTTTATCCCTGACCTTATGGAAATGTATCTTAGACTATTATTTAATTTACCCAAGGATTGCTCCTGACCCTCATTAACTTTTTTCCTAACCAATATTAACTATATTAAACCAACCATTATCTCTTTTACTTCTGTGAAGAGGATCCATTTGATTGTGGACATTTATCCTTTTTTTTTAGATAATCATAATTGTTTAAATGGATCAGCCGTTGATTTTAAACAACAATTGTAGTTTCCTTTTTTCTACTTTGTTGAATCCTAATTCATTTAGACGGTGGATTACTTTCCAATACATGCCTCCCTTCAGTTCTATATCTACCGCTCTGGAAAAAAAACAACAGCGCCAAACCCTCGCTCTCACTCCCGCTCCCGCTCCGGAAATAGAATGATGCCAAAGTCCTGCCTCTAAAACCAAAACAAGCACTCCCTCTCCTTGTGCCGCTGCAAGTCTTCTTCTGTCTGGTCTCCCGTTATAATAGCTACATGTTGTAATAGACCATAGTCACACAATACGCTATAATCCATTATTATATGCCAAGATTATACAATAGACTCTGACTTGTTTTATATACCTGGAACCGAGCTAAACCCAATTTCTTATTAGAGAATTTTATCATGAACATGTAATCAAATAATTATTTTTTCATATAAAATTATTGTCAAATATGGGTCCGAGTTCTTTTTGGGATTTAATTTTTTTAATATGGGTTGGTTTCAGTTTGAGAGGTCAGTTGAACAAAATTTAATTTTGTGTGGTCATGGGAATGACAATTTTTTCACTCTGGGTAGATGTTTTGACCCGGAACCGACCACCCAATATTATATCACATAAAATATAATAATGAACATCTAATCAGAGATTTTTTTATATTTTTTGTCAAATGTGGCTCTGAGTTTTCTTTCGAATCTAATGTTTTCAATCTGGGTCGTTCTCAATTGAGACACCATTCGAACAATTAAAATCTAGTTTTGCATTTGGGTCTGACACTGACAATTGAACTCTCCAACTGGGCCATGTTTTGTCCCAAAACAGACTGACTCGAAACCAATTTTTAACACCCTGTGTGATATTATAATAGAGTAACTAATCAACCTCTATATTTACATGTTATATATGTATCTACTATTTTACATACAAAATAGCCTTTGTATTATTTTGCTCGAAAAAATTCAATTTTAGATTGGGTCCGAGATTGACAGTTAAACAACCTGGGCCGGTACATTTTTTTACCCAGAACTAACATATATTTAACACCCTTATGTGATATTATTGCAGAATAATTATTAACCTACATGAATCATATACATTGCATATATGTACATGTACATGTATAGTACATGTATAGATCTAATTAATAAATAGGTGTCACATAATGTTAAAACAATTCAACACACGTTCTTCCTCTTTTCCTCCACGCGCCCGTTTCCCCCAAAATTCACTCCTTCCCACGATCAGCAGTTTCCACCGCAAACTGCCCGCCGTCCCAGAGCGTCGTAGAGCATCCGTACTTCTGCAATAAGTAGTTTTCACCGCAAACTGTCTTCACATCACCGCCATCCCAGAGCGTATGTACTACTTCTCCGGAAAGCGCTACCTTGGAGAGACCGACGACGACTCGATTCCGCTGCCCAGGAGAGACCACCGAAAACGCCTCCTCATTCACCAGAAAGCGCCGCTGTCCTCTACAATTTCTTCACCAGAAAGCGTTTCGCACTCACCTCTACTTTGAACTCCCTTCAATCCAAGGTAACCTCCTGGCCTGTCAATTTAATGAACTCCTTTAAGAACTTCATCCATCAACACTTGGTATGTGGACGCCTCCCCAAACAGCATCAGGTCACTAGGAAATCAAATGTGTAAGATTTTTGGTTGTCTTGTGGTGACCTTCATAGATTTCCACCTCCCCTATTGTTCTTCTTTTATAATAGCTTGATTAAGATGATTAATCTATTTGATAAACAAGTGGATGTCAATGGAAAGTTAGTCAATTAACCCTACTAGGGCCTGACATCCAGTTGCACTAGCATGTTACAGATCAGTACACTTCTTATTAGGTCAATGGTTATTAGACCTAGTCCAACAAATTCTAAAAAACTAATTAAAATCTAAGCCCTATAGTGGTATGCCTTTCCTTAACATTAACTCATTATTGGTGTATACCTATCAATTTTTGTCATCCTTTTTTCCAACATACATTCTAGTTGGGTTCTAGTTAAGGTCATTTGTCATTAGTATGAATCTAGCTAAATATGTTATGAATTTATTCAGGTACGCAAAAACCTTCTTATTTTATTTTTTTACTAATTCATGTTACATATTCACTATGGTTGTCCTGGCATGAAGAATTCCATGTGAATGTCGTACTATAAGTGGATCTTATTATTAAGGTATTCCCATTAATTATGTACATACAAAAAGATCATGCTTTTCTATCCATGTTTGCATTAACTGTCCTTTGTTGAGACGTGCCCATTTAATTTAGCTTTTCCCATTGTGTCTTCTTAGCTATTCTTTTTGTAGTAAATCATGGACACCATGCAATGCTGGTGGCATCCAATTGCTAGGGGACAACATGTCATTGGTTGATTCAAATTGGTTTTGAGCCAATTATCCTTCACAATGTGGCATTGGATCCAAAACACAAAAAAATTGGTGGGAAACTTGGAAACTCATTGTGACAAAGTGGAATTTAGCATTATTATGAATTAATTACTATTTTTCCCTCATTATACCTCCTTATGGTCCCAATTCATTTTTCTTGTCTACATAATCAAAGTTGAGACTCAAATACAAAATATGTTGAACAATGTGAACTTTATACACATTATAACACCTTATATTTGATTAATTCATCACTTTGTACAAATAAACAAATTGATACATCAAACTTCATAATATGGTTCTCAAATGTTTTCTAAATATTTTCCACAATTTTTTATTCTATGGTCCAAATCTCATGTCATTTGGACATTCCTACCATATACTGTGATTTTTTGAAAGTTTTGTGCTCAAAAACCCTTTTTATTGGCTTTTTTCTGATCTTTTCCAAGTCATTGATCTGTTGTAAGGGGAAGGGATGAACCACAGCCCTCAGATCTGAGACCCGTGGATCAGGGGTCCGATCCAGTGGCTGTGAGGTTATCTTCAACCTCCCGCTGATTGCGGGGAGGTATGAATGCAGTTATGATGATCGATCACCAACGCTTGGCCGCTATTTGAAATTCTAAGCGAGCCAAAACGACCCTCTCACAATTTTGAACTAGGCAAGGCCTATTTTAACAAGCATTCGAGCACCCTTGTGCCGCCAAAACAAGCCCCTTTATCCCCCCTCTCCTTCTGGCGGCCATAGCTGCTGCTCCAAGTTCTTTAGCCCTAAATCTAGCCTCGATCACCTATAAAAGGACCCCCCCCAAGGTCCGAAGCAACCAAGACTCGTTCATGCTATGGTCTTCCATGCCATATCGGCCTTGAGCACCCCCTGTTTCCTTCCCCGACCACCTGCTGCACCAAGTAGCGCCGCCGCAGGTGCTTTTGGGCATCTCGCCCGCTCCTCCTCCTATCCTCTTTCTGGTGCTTGCTGCTGCTCCGCGGGGTCACGACGAACACAGGCGGCACATTTGTGCCCTCCACCGGAGCCTCCTACTCCCAGACCTCCTTCACTCCGGCGAGGTGCGCCCCCTCGCTTCAGGGCTTGCGAGTGGCTGCCTACACGCAAAGGATAGAAGGCAGCCTCGAACCGTTGGGTTCAGAGGCAAACTCCCCAGTCCAAACAAAGCAGTGGTGAACCAACAAATCATTGAATAAACTGGCCAAATAGAGTTTGAACCATATCCTGGACCAGCGAGCCATGTGGCGTGATCTTGGCCACCAAATCTTGGATCCAACGACCCTCGATTTTCACAAATAAGGTAAATATCTCCCCTCTATTCAGAAATTCAGATAAATGCCCAGATCTTGTTTTAATTGTAGAAAATGTATCCGAACTCCAAAAATGATGAACAAATAGTCCATTTTGATCAGAAAAATCTAATGAGTCGTTTAAAAATACTTATGAAGCCTTATTATAAACGATTCTGATGGATACACCTAAATCATGATCTCTTGCTTATATAATTGGTCTAAATAACTCTATTTGTTATTAATCTTGACTTAATACTGAAAACCCAAATTCTTGACTCTAATGTTCATATTGAGACTCTAAAATAATAATTGACCCATTAATGATCTAGATTTATATTTGTTGACTTGATTTAATCTTGAATATGATGATGACATCTTAATAATATGATTGATCTAAATACACAGACAGACTCTTATATAAGTTATGTAATTCACTATACATCAGTTTTACACCTAATAAGGGGTTAAAGAGAGCAGTGCTTTAAAAAGCAGAAGTAGATAATTTTGTTTTAGTAGATAATTTTCATTAATTTAGGGTTATTTTCAGCTTATATACATAGTTTTTGCAGCTAATGTGGCTTCTTGAAGTTCCTAAAGCAAGCACGAAGGGATGTAGTATAAGTAGCAATGTACTGATATTGCAATTGGCTAGCTATTCAGGGGATGAAAATACCTCAACATAAAGATCAGATTCAACCAACTATCAAAGAAATAGTAACACAAATATCAAGAGTATTATCCATAAAATAATGATAGTGTAGAACAAACATACATACATATACTTCATTTGTATATTACAACATGTGTATAGCAAATAAATACATATATATAGGGTCAAGGGTCCATAAAAATACTTAAGGTGTCATATTAGCCAAGGCGCAGGTCAAAGCGCACCACCATAGGGCGCCTTGCCGCCTAGGCGCTCCCGTTGACAAGTCTGTTCGGCTGTTTGTAATCCAATCTCTTTTTATGCTTGTTACAGTACAGCTATACTTAGTACTCAACAGTCAACAGGCACTACATACATACAAACTACTAAATATATTTGACTTCAATCATCAGTTTGAATGGTCATTAATCCCATTGTCATTAGTTATTCTAAGAAAATTATAGGTTTTGATACTTTTTATGCAATAACACTATGACAAAATTCCATTCTGAATTTCCATAACATGTATTGAGTTCTTGTGGCTTCTAACTGTCAACTTTCAATTGAATCTCCCTTGAAACACTGGTATTTCCCCCAAATTGCCATAACAAATTTCACAAATTCCATTTCCACGGGTAAATCAGCATAATGATCCTTGATAGAGGACAAACGGGCATACCCTACCCATTTACAACCCTACCATAGGAATAAACCTTCATTAAACCCTACCATAGGAATAAACCCTACCATAGGAAGAGCAAGGGAGAAGATGATCCATGGACTGTCTGAATAAACCTTCATTAAAATAGTTGCTGACAAACAGTAAACAATTTTCTCAGACATGTATAGAATTATACTACATGAAACATTCAACAATCTATAGTAGCATACTCCCAGCTTTTCATTAAACCTATAGATGGCGACTTATTTACCATGTAAGTAAAAATAATAGTAAGAAGTATTGTATTATCTAAACTGTCATTTGCTATCTTGCAGTGAGTGCCTGTCTTTGTATATATAATAGTAAGAAGTAATGTATTATCCTACCAAACTATATATATACAAATCACTACATCAATTTATAACATCACTATAATTTATTAGATATGCTACTCAAAAAGTTATAATGCAAACCTGATAACAATCTCCACGGCATGCAGCACATTTATAATACAAATTGCGGTCAGCCTAATGAGTGACCAATCAAATAACACCAGTTACCATCTGTAACGAAGAAACATTTACCCCATTGGCTGCTTCAGGTAGACGATCCTTGTGGGTGCTTGTAGAAGGTACTACGTTTTGAAGCATAGGTTTTCCATCTAATCATCATGCAGTACCAGTGAAAGGGTTAAATTTGGGTCTTGTGTTTTCTGGAGCTTCAACTTTAGATGCCTTACTAACAGGAGCGGGAGCAGCAAGACGCTCAGGTTATATAATGTGCTTGGTTTCTATAATGTCTATGTAGCATTTTTTATTGTTATAAGCTACCATGATACTGTCTCCAGTTGTCAAACACGAGTAGTTCCTGAGAGTTGTTTCCAAAATAGCTTTGGTGTTTGATATATCTAAAAAATCTTTCGTGTGAGGCTGCAGTTTAACAAAGGTTCCTTTTGGAAGGGTGGCATTCTTCACTCTTACAAAATCCCCCTCTTGTAAGAGCAAGTTTTGCATCATCCAATATGGCATATAAACCACGCCTTCTTTAGCAATAAACCATGCCTTTTTCACTCTTATAGCATTTTTTATTCTGTTTACACATACCTTTTATTATGTTTTCTGGCTATTTATACCTTTCCATCCTCTTATTTGCTAACAAGTTCTCACAATTATTTGGATAACAAATTAATATTTATTTTGTATAGTGTCCAAAGTAGCCGAACAATACAGATTGCGGGTATTACAATAGGTGCACCACATGTTGTGTAAAATACCCGGGGTCAACTTCCCAACTGGTCACCCATCCTAGTACTACTCCAAGCTGAGCACGCTTAAATATGGAGTTCTTTAGTGATGGGCTCTCAGAAAAGGAGGTGCACCTTGGTGATATGGGTAGTTCAATCATTACTTATAAGATCATTTTATCTGAGGCCTCAAATCCTAAGACGTTACAATGTGCCATAACCTCAAAAGTCTGTATTGGTGTCCTAGCTTGAAACATGATGTGGCTGAGTTTGTGGCCAAGTTTGATGTGTGTCATCAAGTAAAGGAAGAATATTAGAAGCTTGTAGGGACGTTGCAACTATTGTCTATATCGTAGTGAAAATGGGATCATGTGACTATGGACTTTGTGTTTGGTTTGCCTATGACAACCAAAGGTTATGATTCCATTTGGGTAATGTAACATCCCAGGATTTGAGGCCTCTGATAGAATGATCTTAAAAGGAATGATTGGACTACCCATATCACTAGGGTGCACCTCCTTTTCTGGGAGCCCATCACTAAAGAACTCCATAATTAAGCGTGTTTGACTTGGAGTAGTACTAGGATGGGTGACCATTTGGGAAGTTTATCCTGGCTTGCGTGTGAGTGAGGACAAAGCATGCAGTTAAGGCTAGTAGTGGTTTGTGGGGCCATTTGCCATTCCTGAAATCTACTAGACCCATGGGAAGTGGACCCTGGTGTTACAAATGGTTTCAGAGTGAGTTCCCCTCAGTAGGTGGGGCCCACATGGGCATGTGGCATGCCAGTCTTGAGTCATGTTGTCTGGGCAAGTTGGAAAGGGTTATCCATGGTGATGTAGCCACCCTTGCACTGGTATTTTGTGATTGGGAGCTGGGTGTCCATGGGCCATTCTGGGTATGTACTAAAATGGGGCAATATTATGAGACCATATAGTTGAGCCTTGACGAGGACATTAAGAGTCTAAGTGGGGGAGATTGTAACATCGTAAGATTTGAGGTCTCGGTTAGAATGATCTTAAAAAGAATGATTGGACTACCCATATCACCAAAGTGCACATACTTTTCTGTGAGCCCATCACTAAAGAATGCCATAGTTAAGCGTGATCGACTAGGACTAGTACAAGATGGGTGACCAGTCGGGAAGTTTATCCTAGTTTGTGCGTGAGTGAGGACAAAGCGCATAGTTAAGGCTAGTGGTGGTTTGTGGGGCCAGTCGTCATTCCTGAAACTCTACTAGACCCATGGGCAGTGGGCTCGGTGTTACATGTAATCATTGATAGGTTGACTAAATCAACTCATTCCTTCCTGTGAAGACAACATATACAATAGATTAGCTTTCCCAGATATATGTTGATGAGATAGTGCATTTGCACGGTGTTCTAGCTACCATAGTGTCGGATAGAGGTCCTCAGTTTACAAGCCATTTTTGGGAGCGTCTGCATGCAACTTTGGGTACGCAGTTGAGGCTTAGTACTACATTCTGAGAGGACCATACAGACCTTGGAGGATCTATGTAGAGCTTGTCCTTTGCAGTTTTTGAGCAGTTGGAACATCCACCTCAGTTTGATAGAGTTTGCTTATAATAATAGTTACCAATGAAGCATCGATATAGCACCGTATGAAGCATTGTATGGAAGACGTTGTAGATATCCATTGTGTTGGTATGAGACCGGTGAATACCAACTCCTTGATCATGAACTTGTACAACTAATGATAGAGAAGATCAAACTGATTCAACAATAGTTGAAGGCGGCACAAGATAGACATAAGTTGTATGCTGAAAACCGGCATTGTGGCAACACATCCCACTATCACACAGACAGCGAGGTGTTACGCGAAAACATGCGGAAATCACCATAACCACAGATTACCAAAAACACGGGTTAATTAAAACCGATTGCGGAAGGCTGATAAACTGAGAAACTATTACATTCCAGTCCTCATCATGCAAGGAAATAGGTTATATATGTATATACAAGATCTGATACGTGTCCCCAGCTTAGAGGAACAGTTGTCTATCCATCACATGAGTTCACCACCTATTCATATACATAAAGGCCCACATCCGGCCAGCAATAGGATATACAAAACATCAACGATCATACATCGTGAAACAACGTCAAAACACTGCCAAGGACCTGAGAGTACAGGGATGACTCTAGACTCTACTACAAAACATCCAAAATAGCAGCATATCCATCGCTTGCCTTCTACTTCTCGTCTAGCTGCTCGGCCGCAACTCCACGACCACCACCACGTCTAGCTCGGCTACCTAAAAAGGTTGTAAACCAACGGGGTGAGACACACAGTCCCATCGAGAAACATAACTCCCCGCCGCAACCACAGAACCTCAGAAAGATAAAGCTATAACAACAGATAACTAATAACAAGTATAACAAGAGCAGTTTAGGTAAAGCAAAGCTATTCTTACCGACAAACTTACCAGCTGTACAAAAGGCATATAACCAATTCTTCTCTATGCAACATAAGTAACAAGAGGAGATATATTGCTATGTACATGATTATCAAGATAAGAGATAATGCCACATGACATGAGGAAAATAGAAGTAACTACAAGATATAACAAGATTAACTACACAGACAAGGCCTCAACCAATGTTCCATGTTTTGCCTTAAGCAGTAAATACTATACGGCTGGATTACGTATTTTATTATGCCCTGAGGAAGTGAACCGTACCGTTCAAATCCAACCTTCGACTGTGAAGCCCATAGACGGTGCCATACAAGGTTAATGGAAGATTCGGACTCCACAACCTTCCCCCTCGTGGTCAGTGCACGAGAACCAAAGCAGGACCGCAGTCTCATGCTCAAGTGGCCTCAGCCACAGGGTCAGCTCCTCAGGCTACCCTTCCTCTAGCCCGCCTTGGTATAGGTCACAACGCTAGCATAATTGAGACACGGGCCTGATCATCGTGCTTTGAGCCATGAACGCATTCATGCTCTCCATATCACATATCCAGAGCCATGGGCTTGTTCACCATGCTCATCACATGTTCGAGTCTGCAACCGCAGCTGCACTCGTTTTCCTCTCTATTTGAGGCTAGGAGAAACCTCGCATATTCAAAACTATGCACTCCGGGTTAACCCGCAGGAGAACCAGTTTCACCATCACCAGCTCCTGACGATGATGGATCTATGGCCAGGGCAAACTACATGATATATTCCACTGTAATTATTTAGTATCTTTTAGATGGATTGCAAGATTCAACCAAGTTGTACAACATGCAAACTAAAAGAGAATAAACAATGTAACTCAACATTATGCTTTTTATTGTAATCACATCAACTTGATCCATCTCAAGGATCCAACATCACATGTTATCACTTGGCCTCTTGCCAATCATCCAGATCCATCTCAAGGATCATCACATACCATGGGATCTCAATCCCTCATCACATAGTGTCACTGCCTCTCAAAGCTTACATCATCGTCATGGGACAAACACATCATATATGTAATCTTTTCAACAAGAGTAATTATCAAAGTGATGTTACTCATCACATATTTCTCATGGCCTCTTCATGGCTAAGCATCACCCGCATGGTTAGTATACTCAACAATCATAGTTTTAACGGAAGAACCCAAAGCAAGGAAAGGAACCACATATATAGAAGGAAAGGGAGGAGAAAACAAGGTAGAGCAAGGCAAGGTGTCGTCCACCTAGGGACACTTATCCTAGAGCACAAGCCACCACACTAGCAAGCCCTAAACACATGTCCAAGGTCATTGCCACATGCAAGCATCATGCACCAAGTGTCCACTGGTGGTGACACAAACGAGGTCAAAGCTAGGTCAAACACCATGGGCGACACAACAACTTGCACCATGGGTGACACACTCCGTCCCCATGGGCGACACATACACATGTTGGCCGATACACTCCCTATCTTTGGTGATACAAAGCTCAACCAAGCCAAAGCAAGGCACCCCAAGGCCCAACAAGCTCAACCAGGCCCAAAAGAACTCAAGCAACGAGCCCAAGCCTACCTCTCTATACAAGAGGAAGAAAAGAGAGAGAGGAACACCTCACAAGGTGGCAAACTTGCCCACAAAACCCTAGACTTGGGTTATTTGCAAGTAGCCCCTCCAACTCTCAACAAGGCACTACCAAACCCTAATCACCACTAAAGGTGATTAGCAAGCATCAAAGCATCAAGGTTAAGCGAACAAACAGGGTAAACCCTAAACGAAGGTCACGGTCCTTACAAGATAACCACCTTCAAGGGATTTCGTCCCCAAAATCTGAAGAGAAAAGTGAAGGATACTTCCTCCTCATCTCTTCCTCAAGATCCCACGTGGCTTCCTCAATGCCACGATGCTGCCAAAGAACCTTCACAAGAACCAGGTCCTTCCTCTTCAACTTCTTGACCCTTCTGTCAAGGATCGCCATAGGACCTTCCTCGTAGGTCACATCTTTATCAAGCTCAACCTCAACTGGTTATATCACTGTTCCCGAATCTGGATGACTTTTCTTTAGCATACTGACATGGAACACTGGATGTAACATGTGCAACGCTGGGGGCAAATTTAACTCGTAAGCTACTTTGCCAACACGTGCTATGACTGAGTAAGGCCCCATATACCTGGGTGCTAACTTACCCTTTCGTCCAAACCTTAGCACACCTTTCCACGGTGAGACCTTAAGATACACTTTGTCTCCTATCTGTAACTCCAAAGGTCATCGTCGATTGTCTGCATAAGACTTCTGTCTGTCCTGTGCCACTTTCAACTGTTGCTGTATCACTTTGATCTTTTCTGTTGTCTGTTGTACTAACTCAGGACCCAAGAGCTGATACTCACCAGACTCATACAAATACAAAGGAGATCTACACTTCCTTCCATACAAAGCCTCATAAGGATTCATATCAATGCTTCGCTGATAACTGTTATTGTAGGCAAACTCTATCAAGCTAAGGTGTATATCCCAGTTGCCTAGAAACTGCAAAACACAAGCTCGAAGGAGATCTTCCAAAGTCTGAATAGTCCTTTCAGACTGTCCATCAGTCTGCGGGTGAAAAGCGGTATTGAACCTCAACTGCGTTCCCAATGCTTTGTGTAACTGTTCCCAGAAACGACTCGTAAACTACGGACCTCTGTCAGAAACTATTGTTGTTGGCACACCATGCAAACGTACTATCTCATCAACATATACTCGAGCGAGTTTCTCGGCTATATACGTCGTCTTCACTGGTAGAAAATGGGCAGACTTCGGCAATCTGTCCACTATCACCCAAATGGAATCATGATTCCTAGTTGTCCGGGGTAGACCAACTACGAAATCCATGGTTATATGATCCCATTTCCACTGCGGTATCGGTAAGGGTTGGAACGTACCTGCCGGTTTCTGATGCTCAACCTTCACTTGCTGACAAACCGCACATCTTGCCATGAACTCAGCTACATCTTTCTTCAGGTCGGGCCACCAATACAAGTCCTTCAGACTATGATACATCTTGGTGACACCTGGATGCATATCATACATCGACATGTGTGCTTCCTCGAGTACCAACTTCCTCAAACCATCAGCATCTATAACCACCATCCTATCACGATAGCAAACTAGCCCATCCTCAGACTCATGGAACCCATCACGATTTTCGCTACCGAACTGTGCTCTGATCAACTGTACTGCATCATCTGTCTGTTGTGCATCCTTGATCTGCTGTCTCAACGTAGGCTTGACTTACATCTGTGCTAAAAGTCCAGCTAACAAGGAAACTTCCATCTGCACATTCATCTGTCACAGAGAAACAAACATATCTCGCCTATGGCATACCAGAGAACTCAACCGTGCCTTCTTTGAAGAATAAGAAGAAGACTTTCTGCTAAGCGCATAAGCTACCACATTCACCTTACCAGGATGATACTTGATAGTGCAGTCGTAATCATTGATCAACTCCATCCATCGATGTTGTCGCATGTTCAACTCATGCTTTGAAAATATGTACTTCAGATTCTTATGATTAGTAAAGATCTGACACACTTCCCTGTACAGATAGTGTCTCCAAATTTTTAACGCATGAACCACTGCTGCCAACTTCAAGTCATGAGTAGGATAGTTCTCCTCATGTTTCTTGAGTTGTCGTGAAGAAAAACAAACCACATGATCTTCCTGTATCAGCACACAACCTAAACCTTTCTTGGAAGCATCACAGAAAACAACGTAGCCCTTCCCAGGCTCTGGCAGGATTAACACTGGAGCACTGGTCAGCTTCTCCTTCAAACTCTGGAAAGCTTGCTGACATCGATCATCCCAAACAAAAGGTACATCCTTTCTGGTCAACTTTGTCATCGGCAATGCTATCGTACTGAAGTCCTTGATAAACCTCCGGTAGTATCTTGCTAAACCAAGGAAACTACGAACTTCTGTCGGCGTCTTCGGTTGTTCCCAATCTGCAACGGATTCTACCTTCTTCGGATCTACTTTGACTCCTTTGGCAGATATCACATGACCTAAGAAAGTCACTTCTTCCAACCAGAACTCACAGTTACTGAACTTGGCATACAACCGATGTTGGCGAAGAAGAGTCAACGCTAGACGAAGATGTCGCTCATGCTCTAGCCTATCCCGACTATAGATCAAGATGTCATCTATAAAGACTACAACAAACTGATCTAAGAACGAACAGAACACTCTATTCATCAGATCCATGAAAGCATCAGGTGCATTGGTTATCCCAAACGGCATAACCACGAACTCAAAGTGACCATACCTTGTCCTGAAAGCTGACTTTGGTATGTCATCTGTCTTAATCCTCAACTGATGATATCCAAACCGCAGATCGGTCTTTGTAAACACTGTAGCACCACGCAACTGATCAAACAGGTCATCTATCCTCAGCATCGGGTACTTGTTCTTAATTGTGACCTTGTTCAACTACCGGTAATCTATACACAACCGCATCGTTCCATCCTTTTTCTTAACAAACAACACTGGAGCACCCCAAGGCGACGTACTCGGTCAGATAAAACCTTTCTCCAACAATTCTTGCAACTGCTTCTTCAGCTCTACCATTTCTGCTGGAGCCATTCTATACGGTGTCTGTGCAACTGGCTGTGTTCCTAGAACCAGGTTGATCTCGAAATCAATCTCTCGGGGTGGAGGAACACCAGGAAACTCTTCAGGAAACACGTCGGCAAACTCTCGAACCACTGACACCTCCTCAAGACTAGGACCTTTTGCCTTGGTAACCACGACGGTATCCACCACGTGAGCTAAGAATGCCTCACATCCTTGCCGTAGTAACTTCTCTGCCACCTTAGCTGATACCAGACACGTCGGAAGAATCTTCCTATCTCCCTGGAAGATCCCCTTCTTTCCACCATCATCAAACACCGCCTTCTTGGAACCACAGTCCAAGACAACCTTATACTTCTCTAAGGTATCCATCCCAAGGATAACATCGAAACCATGCAAATCGAGTGGTATAAGATCCACTTGAATGTTGTGTCCCGAAAAAGACAAGACACAAGATGGACACTCTTCTCGAAGCAACGAGGATCCATCAAGAGGGGTTTCTAACAACAAACTATCCTTCTTACAGCTAACAGGTAAACGACAGTTTTCAAGCATACTATAGGCGATAAAAGAGTGTGTAGCACCCGGGTCAACCAGAACAGATATAAAGTAAGAGGAAGACATATCAGAATGAAATAACTCCATGTGACCTGTCACCACTCGTGGGTTGACTATCGCCTCCGGATGACTCATAGCATAGAATCGAGTCGTTGCTTGCTGTCCACGTCCTCTGCTTCCTAGAGCAGACGATCCAGCTTGCGACGCCTGACCGCATCCTCGCCCTCTACTACCACTGGGCTACAGCCTCTCAGACCCTTGTTGATTCTGCCTCGGCTGCTGTGTCACTTCATCATCTCTGTTGGGACAACCTGACTTGACATGCCCTATCTGGCCGCAGGCATAGCATGTCCTATCATCAAACCGTGGTCTAGATGGCCCTGTCACTGCCACCGATGTTGTACTATGTGCCTTAGACGGCGAAGAAACATAACCTCTTCCCTTACTCAGAGACCACTACGACGGTACACCAGAACCTCTCATCACTGATGATGATGAAAACTTGGGCTTCTTGAATCCACCAAACCTCTGTCCCTGAAACTGAGCAGGTCTTTTGTGAGATATGGACTCTCTTTTCTCCCTGACCGACCTTTCAATCCTTCAGATAGATTCCAAAAATGTAGCAAACCTCTCTCGGTTCTCCAACGTAGAAGCAGGGGTTGTCAGCTCAGCACTCATGCCTTTCTCAAAGCGTCTGATCCGCTCTTCATCTGTCACTACCATATGAGGACAAAACCTCAACAGATCCATGAACTTGGCTTCATACTAGGTGATGTTCATCATTCCTTGTCGCAACTGCTCAAACTGACTGATCTTCTCATCCAGATACGTCTTCGGAAAGTATCTGCTGACGAACTCGCGCCAGAACACTTCCCAACAGATCACCTCACCAGGCCGCTTCTCTTCCTCGATGGTCCACCAGTGACCAGCACTACCCTTCAGAAGGTAGACAGTGTGCTTTACTTTGTCTGCTTCGGGGATGTCGAGGATCCAGAAAGCCTTTTCAAGACTTGTCAGCCACAGATCTGCATCCACGGGATCAGCCGTTCTAGCATAATCCGAAGCTCTGACTCGGCAAAGCCGCTCGAAGGTCTTCCCAATACCTGATGCTTCTCCATGGGGAACATGTGCTCGCGGAGGAGGCACTAGTAATCGCTCAACCATGAGATTCATCGTAGCCATCATCTGCCCCATAAGTTGTTGGTAAGTAGGATGTTCAAGAATGGCCAAGTTATGTTGGGGGACCTCAGGCACCCGATCTTCATGTGCCTGTCCTTCAGCTCCATCAACTGATGCAGCATCGCTATGCTCAGGAGCACGTTCTTCATGGTTTCCAGACATCTTGGCTTCTCTTCCGCTGAGGGCAGAAGATATTGTAAGAAAACCTGGAAAAATCACAAAAATAGACTCGACCTAGTCCTAAATTCCTGTAGACTCAGCGAACCTAGAGCTCTGATACCAAAAACTTGTGGCAACACATCCCACTATCACACAGACAGCGAGGTGTTACGCAAAAACGTGCGGAAATCACCATAACCACATATTACCAAAAACACAAGTTAATTAAAACCGATTGCGGAAGGCTGATAAACTGAGAAACTATTACATTCCAGTCCTCATCCTGCAAGGAAACATGTTATATATGCATATACAAGATCTGATATGTGTCCCCAGCTTAGAGGAACAGCTGTCTATCCATCACATGAGTTCACCACCTGTTCATATACATAAAGGCCCACATCCGGCCAGCAGCAGGATATACAAAACATCAACAATCATACATCGTGAAACAACGTCAAAACACTGCCAAGGACCTGAGATTACAGGGATGACTCTAGACTTTACTACAAAACATCCAAAACAGCAACATATCCATTGCTTGCCTTCTACTGCTCGTCTAGCTGCTCGGCCGCAACTCCGCGACCACCACCACGTGTAGCTCGGCTACCTAAAAAGGTTGTAAACCAACGGGGTGAGACACACAGTCCTAACAAGAAACATAACTCCCCGCCGCAACCACAGAACCTCAGAAAGATAAATCTATAACAGCAGATAACTGATAACAGGTATAACAAGAGCAGTTTAGGTAAAGCAAAGCTATTCTTACCAACAAACTTACCAGATGTACAAAAGGCATATAACCAATTCTTCTCTATGCAACATAAGTAATAAGAGGATATATATTGCTATGTACATGATTATCAAGATAAGAGATAATGCCACATGACATGAGGAAAATAGAAGTAACTGCAAGATATAACAAGATTAACTACACAGACAAGGCCTCAACCAATGTTCCGTGTTTTGCCTTAAGCAGTAAATACTATACGGCTGGATTATGTATTTTATTATGCCCTGAGGAAGTGAACCGTACCGTTCAAATCCAACCTTCAGCTGCGAAGCCCATAGCCAGTGCCATACAAGGTTAATGGAAGAGTTGGACTCCACAACCTTCCCCCTCGTGGTCAGTGCACGAGAACCAAAGTAGGACCGTAGTCTCATGCTCAAGTGGCCTCAGCCATAGGGTCAGATCCTCAGGCTACCCTTCCTCTAGCCCACCTTGGTACAGGTCACGACGCTAGTATAACTGAGCCACGGGCCTGATCACCGTGCTCTGAGCCATGAATGCATTCATGCTCTTCATATCACATATCTGGAGCCATGGGCTTGTTCACCATGCTCATCACATGTCTGAGTCTGCAACCGCAGCTGCACTCGTTTTCCTCTCTATTTGAGGCTAGGAGAAACCTCGCATATTCAAAAATATGTGCTCCGTGTTAACCCGCAGGAGAACCCGTTTCACCATCACCAGCTCCTGACGATGATGGATTTATGGCCAGGGAAAACTACATGATATATTCCACTGTAATTATTTAGTATCTTTTAGATGGATTGCAAGATTCAACCAAGTTGTATAACATGCAAACTAAAACAGAATAAACAATGTAACTCAACGTTATGCTTTTTATTGTAATCACATCAACCTGATCCATCTCAAGGATCCAACATCACATGTTATCACTTGGCCTCTTGCCAATCATCCAGATCCATCTCAAGGATCATCACATACCATGGGATCTCAATCCCTCATCACATAGTGTCACTGCCTCTCAAGGCTTACATCATCATCATGGGACAAACACATCATATATGTAATCTTTTCAACAAGAGTAATTATCAAAGTGATGTTACTCATCACATATTTCTCATGACCTCTTCATGGCTAAGCATCACCTGCATGGTTAGTATACTCAACAATCATAGTTTTAACGGAAGGACCATGCTATCAACAAAAGGTGACATTAAAGATTCTATACTTATGTATGACACATCAACTGATGATCATGTGCATAAGACACATCATTAAGTAGACCACTTTGCATACTTATCATTTTCCTTAGCATCATACAGATAAGCATATAGTCATGTCAGATATAAAGGACAACGTTACCATTACCACTACCATTATCATTACCATCATCATTATATAAGAAAGGAGACACCATCGTTTAAGCAAGGATATATATATATATATATATATATACAACTAGACTGTTTTTCATGAAACAAGGGACCCTCACAAAAGATACCAAGAACCCTCACTAAAAGGGGTGTATCGGGCCACCTTCCCTCACCCAAATCTCATCACTTAACGGCCAACACTTGCATAACGCGCGACGCTGCGTTGCAAGAGATAACGCGAGTCAGGGTATGTCGGGCACTCCCCACTATCAGGCAACGCCCGTCACAACTCATGGTGTTATCGGCCGATACAAGAGCAGTGTGACGCCCGTCACAGCAGGGGATGTCATCCGATACAAAGCCAACTATCGGGCATGTGATGCCCATCACAGCTTGCCCAGCAACGCTCGTCACATAACCTATATCGGCAAGGTCATCATAAAGAGCTAACAACCAAGAGAGAGAACCCAACCCTATTATTGTGCAACCACTGATCCAGGCCTAACGGCTGTCACAAGACAAGGAAAGAGGTTGTGACGCCCGTCACAAGTCTAGGCATATCGCCCGACACACAGCCTATCTCCCAACACACACTCATGGTCATCTTCTTCCTCAAGCACAAGGTACTCAAAACCCTAGAGGGTCAAGAACACAAGCTCACCAAGAAACTCTAAACCACAAGAGGGATCGGCCAACATGGGTACTAAAGCAAGATACAAAACTAGCAACAACATATAAGCAAGAAAGGAGATAGTGTAGCTAGGGTTAGAAGTTATGCAACCCGCCTTAAGCAAGCTCCAAGCTCCTAGCTCTAAGGGATATCGGCCACCACTTGCTCCTTCAAGGGGTATCGGCCACCACAAGTAAAGAGAGAGAGTTGTGTCGTGTACAACAAGGTGGAGAAGATTCTAAGGGACCAAAGGAACCCAAAGCAAGGAAAGGAACCACATATATAGAAGGAAAGGGAGGAGAAAACAAGGTAGAGAGAGGAACACCTCACAAGGTGGAAAACTTGCCCACAAAACCCTAGACTTGGGTTATTTGCAAGTAGCCCCTCCAACTCTCAACAAGGCACTACCAAACCCTAATCACCACTAAAGGTGATTAGCAAGCATCAAAGCATCAAGGTTAAGCGAACAAACAGGGTGAACCCTAAATGAAGGTCAGGGTCCTTATAGGCATAGACTATTGGAGTTCCAAGTGGGCAACAAGGTGTATCTTAATGTCTCTCCTTGGAAGGGTTTTTGAGGTTTGGGAAGAAGGTTAATTGTCTCCCATGTATATGGGACCTTACCCTATGGTGGCATGTGTTGGGAAGGTGGCTTATAAGTTGGAGCTGCCACCTGAGTTGCACAGGATGTACCAAGTGTTTTGTGTGTCCATGTTGAGGAACGGTCACCCTGGTACAGAGTTAGTCTTGCAACCAGTTAAAATTGAGCTTGATGAGGATGTTTCCTATGTGGAAGGACCCATGTCAATCCTTGATAGAAGAGTGAAGAAGTTAAAGAAGAAGGGCATCATGTTCGTGAAGGTTTTATGGCATCACTGTGACATTGAGGAAGCTACTTGGGAGCTTTACGAAGAGATGTGGAGGAAATATTCATCTCTTTTCTTTTAGGATTTCGGGGGCAAAATCCTTGTTAGGGGTTTATGGCTTGTAAGACCCCTAGCCTATGTTTTTGGTTAACCCTATTTGCTTTGGATTTATGATGTGTTTAGAAACTTTCTCTAATCTTTTGAGATGATCTTAGATCTTATGGAGGGATTTAGTCTCTAGTATGATCTTATTTGGATGATGTTTGTGCTTTGTGCGCTTGTTTTGGTGCAAATTGCAATTTACTCAAGTTGAGGTGTTATCTCAAAATTTGTCACCTCTAGAGTGTTACTTCTCTCTCTTTGCTTCATGAGAGAGGTTGTGGTGCTTTGGGGTGGCACAAGATAGACATAAGTCGTATGCTGACAACCGGCATAGACTGTTGGAGTTCCAAGTGGGCAACAAGGTGTATCTTAAGGTCTCTCCTTGGAAGGGTTTTTTGAGGTTTGGGAAGAAGGGTAATTGTCTCACAGGTATATGGGACCTTACCCTATGGTGGAATGTGTTGGGAAGGTGGCTTATAAGTTGGAGCTGCCACCTGAGTTGCACAGATTGCACCGAGTGTTTTGTGTGTCCATGTTGAGGAAGTGTCACCCTGGTACAAAGTTAGTCTTACAACCAGTCAAACTTGAGCTTGATGAGCATATGTCCTATGTGTAAGGACCCATGTTGATCCTTGATAGAAGAGCGAAGAACTTAAAGAAGAAGGGCATCATGTTGGTGAAGGTTTTGTGGCATCATTATGGCGTTGAGGAAGCTACTTGGGAGCTTTAGGAAGAGATGTGGAGGAAATATCCGTCTCTTTTCGCTTAGGATTTTGGGGGCAAAATCCTTATTAGGGGTTTATGGCTTGTAAGACCCCTAGCCTATGTTTCTAGTTAACCCTATTTTCTTTGGCTTGATTATGTGTTTAGAACCTTTATCTAATCTTTTGAGATGATCTTAGATCTTATGGAGGGATTTAGTCTCTAGTATGAGCTTGTTTGGATGATGTTTGTGCTTTGTGCGCTTGTTTTGGTGCAAATTGCAATTTACCCAAGTTGAGGTGTTATCTCAAAATTTGTCACCTCTAGAGTGTTACTTCTCTCTCTTCGCTTCATGAGAGAGGTTGTGGTTCTTTGGGGTTCCTTTTTTGAGCTTTGGTTGAGTGGTGGAATCACCTTGGGTGATTAGGGTTTCTAGGGTTTGTGTACCTTGTGGGTGTAGCGACATATGTCGCAACCTAGGGGTTGTTTTGTGGGTGTCACAGTAGAGACACCCCTCTAGGTGTTGTGGTTGCTAATAAGATGGTTTTTAGTGATCTTGGGTAGAGATAATTTCCCATGTATAGAGTGTTTTGACCTAGGAAGGGTTTGGTGACCTTGTGTCACGACCTTATTATGTTTGGTGGTGTTGTCACGGACATGGGTGGTGTTCCATTGTGGGTCACGACCGTGACCATGTGGGTGGCCCAAATGGGTCGAGTCTAACATATAGTGTATCACCACCTCATGCATGTAGGTTTTAAGTGGTTGCATGTTAGTTTCTTGGATGGACAAGTGTCCTTTTGGAACCCTACCTTGTTGACACCTCATCTCTTGCCCTACCTCTCTCCTCCTTTGCTATATAAACCCACTTCTCTCCATGGAAGTGATATTTTTTTACCATCTTCTTTATCCTTCCTTGCTTGGTCATCCTTAAATATTGGTGGAGCAAGAAGGTGTTGTTCTTGGTGCCTTGAAGGAGGATCGACCTTGCATGTGGTTCTTGTGGTGACCATTGATCATCTTCTACCTTGGTAAGTGTTTACCTTTCCTTTATGGTGTTTTCCTGGGATCTTATACCCCATATTCATCCCTTTTCTCAGACTTAGATCATGTTTTGACATGGTGGTCGTTCTTGAACGTAAAATCCTCCTCACAACGGGTCATAGGCCATGTTTTGACAAGGCGACACCCAAGTGAGAGGAAGTTTGTTCTCTCTTTTCCCCTTTTTTTTATTTGGTTCATCCTTGAGCTTCTTTCTCTCTTTCCTTGGGCAAACTTTGACCATGGTGTCTTCTCTTTCTTGATGTGTTCTTGTAGATGAGGGTGGAGCTTTTGGTGGAGCTTCAATATCCTTGGGCTCATGTGTTTTGGAGCTTGCAACCCTTTGAGTGACCTTCTTTCAGGCGGGTTATATAACTCTTAACCTTCTCTATTAGTGCACTTTCTCTACATGCATGCTACTTTTTTCTATCTCTAGAATGTTTCCTTAACATGTTGGTAGATGATGATAGACTCTAGAACTTGGATGATGTGAGATCATGCTTGGTTTGGATGGAATATGAAACCCTAGTTTTGTACCCAATTTTATGAATTGTGGTACAATGATGTTTTCCCCTAACTATGGACTTTGGTTTAGGTTGAATGCATGATGATCAAGTGTTTTGGCATTCCATGAAGTTTTGGTTATGTTTTAGTGCGGTTTAACTTGGTTCTATCTTTTTTGGGATCGCCTTTTCATGGTGGTTTCATGATGCAAGTATTAGGGTTTTTGATGACCAATTTTGGGGGATGTTTTTTCTTTTTCAGGATGGCGGTGTTCCATGTTGTTCTCTTCTATTTTATCTATGCATTGCCTCTATTTTGATCTTGGTTACCATTTCTTTAATGATGATCCTTGGTCTTGGTGGTGGTTTGACTCTTGGTGGTCATTAAACCTTGATCTTTTTGTGGTATCAGTTGAGATGATGGTTTGCCGTTTGGTCGAGATACCTATGCTGAATTAGTTAGGACCTTGCTTCTATTTCCAAAGAGATGTATGATCTTATGATTTTAATGAACTTTTCCCTTGTCACAGTGGTGACATCCCACCTATATTTTGTTGGTCACGACCCATGGTGTGCTTTGAGGTCAAGGCAACCTTGGTTTTGGTCGGGTTGCTCCCCTTGAGGTTGGAGGTTGTGACATGTTTTCTTTGGGTGGTCAAAACCCTAACCCTAGGTGGTCGAGTCATCTTTCTTGTAGGGGTTGCGACAGGTTAAGTCAATACATGTTACTCCTTGGTGTGTTGCGGTTGCGACATCATGGTGTTGGTTGCAGTCAAGACACCATAGATGGTTGATAGCCGTGACCCATGTTGGCGAGTGGTCGTGACACATGGTTGATGGATGGTTGAGACACATGTTTGAGTACTCAATCATACACATCTATGAGTAATGTATAAGACACGTGTAGTGATGTGTGGATATTTGTTTCCTTAACCCTAAAGTGTTCCAAGAATATGGGAGATGCCATGTCTAGGGTTTAATGATTTGATGCATCAACAAAAACCTAATTGGCTAAGCATGGAGCCTTAACCCTAATGATGAACTATATGATGTGTTTGCTTTCTCTCTCTTAATATGGTCATATGTTATACTAATTTCTCTTTCCTATTTATAAGCCCCTAACCTTGCAGGTTGCATGTATGCCATGGCTTGTGTATGCTACAGTGGTGATTATATGATACAATGTAGTGCTTATGTACACTGATGAGGCATAATGTGATGAAACACATGCATGGTTTAATGTGATAGGACCAATGACATGTTGATGGTTTGATTCCTTGAGAGGTGATATCCTTAAGTGATGTGACTAAGTGAGTGATATCCCACAGTGATGTGTAACATTGATGTTGGCCTTGTGAATGGTAGGGATTTGAGTATCATGTGGTGACTGTGTGACAAGTTCACACCTTGCACGTTTTATATCTTATAGAGTTGCAATTTACCTTCTTTCTTGTAGAGTTTGTTTTGGCTTTAAACGTTGTAACTTGATTGATGCTAAAAGTCACCCGATTGGCTAACTAATCAAGTGGAACCCTAATCATGTAGGTGTCATGTGTCATAGATCCTTTCCAGTGTTAGCTCTAATTGATGGATTGGTGAAATGAGTAAAATTCCAATCCCATATTTTGAATATGCGACGGTGCAAGTCGGGGTATCTCCTTGTATCCACAATTATATGTTGTGTGAGATGGCCATGCATGAGCAACTCCTTCTTTTAATAACAGTCATGTATGAGCTTGTTCTTCTAGTGTCGTTACCTATACCAAGGTGGGATAGGTGTTTTATATAGAAAACCATGCATGAGAAAATCCTTCTATTGACTATATGTCATCTTTTGTAGTAAATCGGTATGTCTCTACGGTGTTCCTCTTATGCTGACCAAGAGGTGTGGAGAGGTTGTGGATTCTGGCTCTTCCATTTGACCTTTTATGGCACTGATTTCGACTTAGCAGTGGTTGGTTGGATTTGGGTGGTACGACTCAAATCCTTGGGGTAATAATAAAAGATGTAACATAGTTGTATAATATATCATGCTTAGGGTTAAATACGAATAACATTGGTTGATCCCCTTTGCCTTATCTATTTTACTAATTTCTTGAATTATAAGACGACAAGAGAAGTCAACTGTTATACATGTTCTTCATATTTCTTTTTATAATATAACTTGATCTATTATTCAATGGTAGCCGCCTAGTCTTATTCAATATGTTTCATCTGTTGAGTACATATCATTTAGCTGAATCTGCTCTACCTGCTTAGTATGGTATTCTACCTACTTAGTATATTATTTTATCAACTTAGCTTATTTGTATTTTTAATAGACATTGGCGGAGTGATATATCTCTCACTGGGACGTTTTGTCTCACCCTGTGGGTTTCTACATCTTTTATGTGTTCAAGCACAAGGAAGTAGAGATCGTGTTGTTGGTGCTGAGCAATAAGAGAACCACTAGCTGTCGAAAGGTTGGATATGTTGCATGTGTATAGAAGTAGAGTCCTATGTGACTTCCCTGTACACTTAGGTCTTTGGGGAAGTTCTTGTCGTATTTATCAGTACAAGGATTTGACTTTATGCCCGTTGTTGTCTAGAGATGGCATATATGTATATGAACAGGTTACCTTGGGTGACAGGATATGGCTTGAGAGCCACTGGATAGTATCTTTTATAATGTTTTGGGTAGGTGATATATAATACATGTGGCTTTTGTGGACTCATGTGCAATATGTTAAGACTACTATGGTTTGATGAAATCGGTTTTAATTTCTTGTGTTTTATGGTAACCTAGATGTTTGGTTTTAATTATGTAGTTTCATTTTGAGTTATCTCACTTGTTGTGGTGATGGGTGTCATAAGGGGAGGCTTCTCTCCTTTGTGCACTCTCTCCCTCTTAGGGTTGGGGTGGCACAAGAAAGCCTACTTTGATACCATGTTGAAAATGATATGAGTGGGAAATTCACCAATGTGTAGGTTTTTCTTATTGATAGGAGACAAGCACCCTTTGCTACAAATAGGATAAGGGTGGAGTATAATGACACATGATAAACCCTAATGGGCCAAGACACACTTGGGCCCATATTATAAACAGACTAAGACAACTTAAGTAAATAGACACAACTTAGGTTAATAGACTCCCTAACATTTTTGACCTACTATTACTATTGTGTTTGATAACATTATTTCTTGAAAAGAGGTGAGTCAAGTCATGATATCATGACTACTACAATTTGGGAGTGTTGATGCAAGTGAATATGATAAATCTTTGTTTAGTAGAACACCAACATATCAAATAAATATGGATGCATTTGAGATAATCAACAACATAAGCATCAAACCTAACCGGTATTGAGCTTTTTTTTATGAAAAGTCAGGAACTCATTTATTCATCTGGATTTATTTTTGTGATTGTCAAATAGAGAATATTACAAGACCTTCTAGTACTTGTTGATCGAAGGAATACTACTTCTACCATTACATACTTGTGGAAGCCTACTCCTATCCTGCTCATACATGCTAATTTGATTGTCAGGACATATCACAATGTTCCTACTAACAAAGGTTTCTTTAAGCGATCTCTAGGAAAGCATATCCACTAAGGTATTGCTACTTCTTTGCTTGAAGTGTATTTCATAGTTTACCATTCCTTTGGAGACCTCCATGATTCTATAACAAACATGTCTTTGAAGTGTGTTTCATAGTTTACCATTCCTTTGGAGACCTCCATGATTCTGTAATAGACATGTCAATATCTCCCCCGCCCTGCAGCTTCACCTTTGACTTAGAATGTAAGCTGACATTGAGTCTTATATCAATTTTACTTCAAGTATCCACATCTTATCTGTCAGTTTCAAGCTTTTAAGAATAACATAGAGCTCAACCTTTAGAGTGATTGTAACCACATCTCTTTGAATGAGGCATTGAGCCGATTCCCCTTCATATATCTTGTTATTGCACATGGCATTTGCCTCCTATTGTTCTTATTCTCTGTTGTGTTGACATTAATAACAACTTTTCCCCTACCCCACAGTGTCCCAAGCTTGATTAACATTCTTTTCCTTTCTCGCAGAATTATCACTCACAAAAACCTTATGGTTATCACTCAGTGACTGCTTGATAACATTGCTCGCTCTTTTCACCCCCGGAAGATAACAATCTTTTTTTATTATAATAAAGTGGCCACGATTGGTCATTTTTCGTCATTGAGATGTCAAAAGACGTATGATTAGGTGTTAATGCAACTAGTATCATAGAAGGCATAACTTATGCATTTTAAGAGTTTAGTCATGTTTGATAAGGACTCTGTTGGTGAGATGAGAAGACTCCCAACTACTAGTATATATATGAAGTCTCTATTGCATCAGAGCTATATAATCGTAATGAAGCGTTCTTAACGTTTGAGCTGCGTCCTTTGTACTCCAGTATCTTTCGTCTTTGAATTTGATATCGCTTTTGCAGCAATACAATATTATCTACATGCACGCTATAATCGTACATTATTGTATCATTTACAGGCGTACGTATGATTGTGCAAGTGATCCGGTATTATATATAATTGTATCATGTACAGCGTCCTTGGAAGTTGGAATGCCTCACGAGTTATTGCAAATGGTTCAAAACCTCTCGAGTGTTGCCTTGTGATTCTGAAGATCCATCCTAACATTTTGACGGACACCAAAATCGCGTTTATTTATAAGCTCCTTTACAGTATGCAATGGCAGAGCTGATTGAGCTGGCCCGCTCCATGGCCAACCTCTTCCTCTCCTTCTCCGCATCCCATCCCATGTCACCTCCCCAAGCACCCCTGTGCTGCGGAGATGACAGCGGAGATCCTGGGCGTGAAGTCGGCCGGCTCCCACCACCAGCAGGTGACCGAGCGTCTCTCCAGCGGCCGCTGCTGCTGGCGTTGCTCAGCCGCATGGCCTCGAGCACGTCCTCCGTGCTCCCGCCGCCGAGCTCGAACACCACCCTCTGGCTCTCCTTGTTGCGGGCCTTTTGACCGTTTGGAGCGAGCAAGCGGTAGAACGGGACGAAAAGGCCATGGAATGGCTTTGGCTGCTTCTTGTGCTCTTCTTGCTGGCCATGGCCACGAGGGGAAGAACTACCAGAGGGAGATTCTAATGTGGGTCTCACGAAGAACAAGTAGACCAAGCGGATAGACTCCGATGGCAGCTTGATTAGGTGGTTGAGGAATGACGACGGTGACCTGCTTGAGTTGCCACTGCGCTTCGGTTTGGGGGGCTTTTTACTCGTCCTGCAGTAGCAATTTTTTTGTTGAGAGGTTAGTGTCGCAACGAATATACATTTGCAGAATATTAAGAAGGCACGGTTAATTTGGAGTATTGACGCCATAATAGCAAACAGAAGCTGAACAGAAAAAGGAACAATTGTAGCCAGGCAACGGCTAATTTGGCGGATATACACGACTTTTGTATTTTGAAGGTATAATATGAACATAAAAAACTATAGTTCCTCATAATAATATATATAGTACTGATATAGTTAGAGGGGGATGACTCTAGGCTCCAGGCATCAACCAAGGTTTAACATTCACCACTGTGAGCTATTCTAGAATGATCCGGGACTTCATTATCCAACCCAGATTAAGATTGCTGCAATGATTTGGATTAGAAATGAGCCTATTCTAACACATGTAAAATGTAATACAAAGTCATAAAAAGTGTTCAAATATTTGTAAAACATAATTAACTCATATTAATATCTAACAAATGGGGTCGCAAGAAAGGGCAGAGAAAACTAGTAAAACTTAAGATACATCATCATGGATTCTAGCATGTTGGGTTGTAAATGGTGGGTATACCCACATATCCACTAATTCATGCTCACTTCACAATTTGTGGTATGATATTTTATACCCACGTACATGCTTACCTTTAAACTCAGATAATTGCTACGTGATGGATATATTATTAGATATATGAATACCTATACGGCATAATTGCTTAGATTGAATTAACTTGTATACATTAAGACATACATATACACACATGGATAAAATATATGCATTCAAGTTGAAATACACAGTTACGTGCCTGTTAAAATGTATTGACAATAATCAACTTTTTTATTTTATGACTTTCCAAATTTTATATTGCAACATGTGGCTATTTGTAAGCTACACAATTTATTATAGTTGAAATCATTGGGAGAAAATGTGATGTTTAATACATACTCTTATACCAGCCACCCAATTGTGGGTATGAGATTCGATGGTAAATATCCATGGTTATACTCAATTTGTCTAAATATATGGTAGTAAGTCTGATCATATTCACAGTATACTCTAAGCCCTACTGAAAAAACATAATTTATAGCATAACACAGCAAGGTTGATACATAAAAACATTATTTGGAATTTTCATAACACACAATTATATATCAAAATTGGACTAAGAAGCAAATATGTTTTTCAGTTTGGTCATTTTACGTATAATATCATGTATAATATATCCATTTCAGCGCCACAGACAATTTTCTTACCGGCATACTTTTTCTTCGCATATGATAGATATTTATGACAGAATGAATAAGAAAATGAGAAAAGTTTTGTTTTTTTATATTTTGATGGGATTATAAAATCTCTGGAATTGATATGGTTTACAACCAAATCAGAAATCATATAAATATAATGCAACCGAGCTTGATGTGATAATTGTTAAAGCACGTCATCTTTGAATTATTCACCGCTTTCTAAATTAGTCAGACCCCGTCACCTTCATCAACAGGTGCCTAAACCAATGTCTTCAATACCGCCTTCAAGTCAGGAGAAATTTAAGAAAAGGATTAATTGCCAAAGGCAACTCGTCGGTAGAGGTCGCTGCCCATTTAAGTACTTGTCATTCTATCAAACGGTTACAGGTCATCCATCGCCTTGCAGTGGTATACGGTCTATAATCTATATGGCTCTACATAATGAAACCAGCCAGTTGCCTACTAGCCATGCGTCGGTTCAGATGAGTCAAATCAATGTTGTAATAGGAGGAAGATAAGATTTAAGTCGGGTCGTATTGAATACAATAATTTCGTGCTATAGTCACATGGCTCACCGCTAATACCTGGCTGTCTTCCTCTTCCTTCACGAAAATGGCAGCATTTAATCAAACTGCTGGTCAGACTATTGCAGCTCCTCTGCTCCTGACGTTTTCTTGCGGGGAGAAAAGTAATAAACAAGAGAATCATCTTTTCTCCCATGATACGAAAGAGAAATGTTCGACGATTGAACATGTAAATCTTAGTTCCCACGTGAGAGAAGCATGAATTAGACGGCGTCAATTGACCAAACCAGCACTTCTTATAAACTGCCAATCTAAGAAACTAGGAATTAACAAGTGCGCCGACATATAAACTGCCTTAACAAGTTTTCCATGTTTCTGAGATACCAAACATATGGTGACTATTTTAAGAGGCTAATGTGGTAATATGTCAATGCACGCCATTAGTTAAATTAGCAGGTTATATTTACTCTTTCCAATGACATAAACCTCCGCGCTTATAGCTGTTCAGAAATAAGAATGTCTTTCATGTTTTAATTAGTCCTTTTTTAAGGAAATTTATAATTAGCTTCAGCAAGGATAGAATTTGTTTTGTTATAAAAAAGGATAGAATTTGAAATTGTTCGTATGACTGAGATTACAGAATTGCTACCAAAGTCCTACTATTACTCTTTAATAAAATTCTGAAATCAGGAAGGCTTGGAATGCAAAGGAAGGAAGGAAACCCGGAAAAGAGGTCCAAGTGCGGCAGTCGTAACGTACCAAACACGGCCGGACTGTTGCGTCGTCGCAGTCTCCGGCACCGCTTCCGGGGCGCCGGTCGAACCCCGGCGCGAACCAGACCTTGCATTGCCCTTCCCTCCTCCCACTGCTTTCACATCTCTTCCAGCATCGCCGGCACACGCAGAAGCCTGCACAACACCCTGGAACGGTTTCTCCAACGTGGTGCTCGGCGGATTGCCGCTGGACTCGCCGTCCGTTTTGTCAATTCCATCTGAGGCCTTGCTCCTCTGCTCCCCCGACTTCTTGGCCCCATCAGCAGGACGCTGCATCAGCTCCCCGAGTGGCACGATCCTACCGCTGCGGAAGAGCTCGTCGGCGACGGCCGTTGGGAGGGCCGTGGAGGTCGCGCCTTCCAAGTCGGCTGTGAGGAGCTGGAACTGAAACTGGAACTGGGAACAGTCACCGTCGGCGTCACAGTGGTCAGGAGTCGTCGCGCCGCTGCTACGCATGGCGTCGACGTTGAGGTCGAACCACGACTCGAGGTCGTCGTCCGTGTACGCCCGCGAGCTCCCCGAGCCGGCGTCATGCAGGTCGCGGGAGCTGAAGAAGAGGGTACTGCTGGTGCTGATTCTGGCCGAAGGTTCGGGCTCCATGTGGTGAGCGCCTGCAGTGAGGGAGACGCTGGGGTGAGTGGCCGCAACTGCAAAGGATGGACAACTGCAAGGGTGAGTGGTCTGAATTCTGGAATCCTAATCTTGGCGTATTCACTGAGGGAGGCGCGGAGAGGGGTTGACCAGCCGGCCCGGTCGCCTCCGGCAACCACGACACGACCACTAGCGGAGCAGAGAGTTGCGTCTAGCCCATGGCGAGAGCACAGTCGCGTTTTATCTCCATCGACGCGTCGCGATAGACTGTGGAAGAGGAACAAACGGTGGGAACGCCGCGCCTAGGCTATGAGCCGTGGAATAAGTCTGCCTGCTCACGTACAGACACGTACATAATGAGGCCATTTGTACTTTATTTCGGCGGTCTTACTTTTCATTCAACCGCAATGATACTCAAATATATTGGCCAAAAAAATTATTCTGCACTACACTTGAATCAACCATTACGTTTGTTTTTTTCTAATAGACTAGTAGGGATGAAAATTTACAAAATAACCATGGGCTTTTATTATTTCCCCACTTTCTTTAACATCATATTCAATGGCCGTGATGCGTCGTTGGGGCAGTCTGTGTCAAGCTCCATCATCCTTGCCTAACAAGGTCTTCCACTGCGAAGACAATTGATCTAAACTACACATAATCAAAGAAAATCGAAAGGATTAGTTTGATTGGGTGAATAGTATGGTTCGACTTCACAGATTGAAAACAACTTAATTCGATGTCAGCAGCTTACGCAAATAGAAAATTTGAGAGACATTTTGTTCACGCATAATCTAAATATGAGCCAAGTCTCCACACACACACACACACACACACACACACATATATATATATATATATTAATTTCCTACCGTGATATACATTTCGAAAATTGGAGTAAGGAATTAACAATTTGTACTGTATAGAACATCTTGTTACAATGTAACGACAAAACTTTCAACTATACTTGCTGTAGTTCTCAATCGTTTATTGCTAATATATAGTCAGCAAATAAACTTTGGAGACGATCCTTCTTTCTATGGGGGATGCTGACTCGGCTCCAAAGGGAAGCGCAACTCCAAATGCTTTCTCCTTTATCCAGGACACATAGACACCCTCCCCCATGAATGCTATCAACTATGAGGTAGAAGTCAAAATGTTCCAGTCCACCAGTGGACTGAAGAACCATTAAGAATTGTTGTCGGTGTCATTGATAATGTTATGATGTTGCAATCCTAATGTCGTCTATTACATACCACTCGTTCTCTTTACTAAGCTCCACATTGGGCTGTCTAAGGGGATCTCACTCTGGAAATTTATCATATCTACATGGCCCCCTATGTAAGCTTCGATGTCCGAACATTCTTACTTCCATCTTTCTGATGGTTTGTTTGTATCTTTTAGCCCCTGTTTGGTTCGGGGCTGGCTTTATGCAAGCCTGTCTGTCTTGGACGAGTTTAGGCCTGCTGGAGTCTGATTCTGTTTGGCAAACCAGTCTAATTCTGTTTGGCAAACCAGTCTCATTCTGGGGGGATGGACTCATTTCAGACTCGTTTCAAGCTGATTCTGTTTGGCTGTGCAGGCTGGGTTTAGTCTGATTATGTTTGGGAACTGTAGGCAGGATTAGTTGAATCTGTCCTATTCTCGCAGAACTGTTGTTAAAAATGTGGCCTTGTGACGCCGTTTAAACAGAAGTTTAAAAAAAAGTAACTAAAATATGAAATTGGCAGTCAAGCTACATGAAATATGAAATTGCACTAATATATTTTGTTCATAACATAAACAAATTACATTATCGTCAGTAAAAGCAACTGATAATAATCATATTGTCGTCATTAGTGAAACATAAACGATCACTGATAATAACATAATTGTTTACGGGTGATCTTTGTCAGGGGAGAAGGACAAAAAATGGGAGCAATAAACAGCCAAACCAAAGCTAAGATTTTGACAAGGCACTTTGGGGAGACATGGTTGGATGTTTCCTGCATGTTATGGCCTCATCGTACTCGTCCCATGACATTGGGCATGGTTCCTGCACCGGCTGCTTATTTTGTTGTTTGATGTCGTCTTTTGGCCAATCAAACAATAATGGCAAATGAGGAACATGTTGACTGACTTTGCCCTTGAGGACTTTGCCCTTGACTTGATCATCGGTCCCGATTTTGCCCTCCTTGTTTGTGTGATTGCAACATGGTTTTGTGCATAAAAGGTTATCTTCAACATATTTATGAATTTTTTCCGGTGACATCAAAAGTTTTTCAAATTGTGCCCTTGCCCTTGCCTTTGCACGCGATGTCGACATCTAAAATTAATAAAAGCAAAGGTATGAACAAATAACATAATTCGTAAAGTAACTGTGGCAATAAGATAATAATGAAGTAGGAAATTTGATCGCATTATGGTAGCAACATATAATAATGTAACACATAAGTAGAGAATGTATATTGTTGTGACGCAAAAACAACACAACTACATTTAGCACAAATGTTACAAGTTCATTTGTTTATTTCAATCGTCACTGCTAAAAAAAATCCATGGTGGGTAAGTGTGACGCGTCGTCAAGAAGTTGCGTTCAATGCTTTATTGCGCGGCCAATGTTGGGGGAGGCAATAAATCTGCCAATATGAACATATTGTCTCTTACAAACTCTCTTTTGATGTATTGCCATCGCATTTGCAACTCAGGCAATGAAATGTAAGGGCCTCCTGTTATGTATAAGAACTGGTGCCATGCCTCCATCCAAGCTTGTGTAGAGTATACTCCATTTACACATCTACCCACATGATATTGGGTTCTCATCAAACCCCTGAGAACCATATCAAGCTCGTGTGACCAGATAAAAGACGGTGTCGGCGGTTGGCCAGCCATATAACAGATTTTGTAAGTAATATATTTTTCAAAAGTAAGGGTGTATATCATAATTAATTGTATTATTTGATTTGAGCTAACGTTAAGAAAAAATTCGAATAATAACATACATCATTAATAAAATACTCATCAACATGAAGAAAATTTTCATACCACTTAAAATGTAATATGACGTTTATAAAAGTTCCTAAATTAAACAAGTGTATGATGTTCATAACATCCATTGATAGCCATTCTAAATAGAGAAGACAATGTTAATGCATTTTCCATTCAACATACAAACCATGGCATATTCGTTTTCAAGCAACAATCGACAACACTTATCACGAGAACTTCTAAATAAAAACAATAAAATGTATAATCGATGACGCGAATGAAAAGTATGGCCGCCATTCGACGTTACGGCATCATCGGGGGTGAAGGAGTGTCCAACAGAAGCCTACATTGTTCCTCCAGTTCTTCTACGTAGCGTTCTAGATAATCATGCTCATATTTTTTGTTGGTGTAAACATCATGGTGGTTGTGATGAATTTCAACAAAATCTTTCAAGTTCATAGCCTGACCCCACACTGACTTGCACTCGAGCGTGAGTAACGCAATCTCAGCTTTCAATGAATCAATTGTAGGCCTGAGATCGATTGTCCAACGAAAGTATTTGCAGTGATCTTTCCCCTAAAATATATTATGAAGTTTACGTAAATGACAACGAATGTGTAACGTACAGAGTGTCTACCTAATATGTGTGTTTGTACAAGCGCACCTCGCAAGAAGGACATATGTAATACATTTCGCCAGGTCTTTCACTGAGAATTCCAAAGTCATACAACCTTGCATCGTCAGTGTTAAGTCGCAAGCCTACGTCTAACCCACAGTCACACCGCACAACTTCAGTTGGATTAATAGACATCTACACCATGCATTTGAATCAGTCAAAGGATTTATGGTAATGAAGATTGATTGAAAATTGAAACAATAACATACAAGATAGGCCCCATGGTTTATATTATGAATGTTCGACATACATCAAAGATGTTTGTTCAATCATAAAATCAAGGTTATATTATGAATGTTCGACATACATCAAAGATGTTATACATCTATGATGTATTGTAACCGTCCTCATTTGAAGTGTTGTCGTTGTTAGTTATGTGAAGACGTTGGCGAAGATATTGGGACTTCGATCGTAGATCTATAACTTCTAATTGTAGCCTATCAGTGTCTGCTCTGGTGGAACAGACAAAGTCACACTGGGAAGACCATAGCTGACGTTCATTGTGTGCATATGCAAGTTGTGAAAGCATTGCAGCCCTAACGACAGTTAGTGTGGCAATTGTGGGTACAACCCGTTGCGTGGGCAACCTCATATGACATCTATTTTGATTCACAACCCTACCACACGTAAAATATGGCCTGTGTGGGTTGTTGTCTTCAAAACGTCCGTTTTGTGCATCCTCGGCATCCATATATACGCGTACAGTGGATTGAAGGCCGCATTGACAGCGAGGCATTCCGTTCTCCATTTGAAGACAACCTATGTTGATACAATGTGATGATTCAGATCAGGATCCAAAAAAACAATTTGGGAATTAATGTATTACATATATTGTACTATCGCGACCCCCAAATGTGATTAGCAATGGATTCACGTAAGACTTAGCCCTCCCTTGAATCGGCCTGAGTTGAACCTTGCCCTGAACTCAGGGGAACGCCGGGTGGGGGAATAGAAGACGATGAATTATCATCAAGTGGGTCATCCATTATGGTGTCGTTGTCATTTTGTCGTCAGATGAAATTGTGTAGGATACAACAAGCAAGTACGATGTGACACTGCGAATGAATTGGATATGTCGGCCCCTTCTTAAAGTACGCAAACCGTCTCTTCAGCACCCCAAATGCTCTTTCTACAATATTACGTAGTTGAGCGTGTCTATGGTTGAACATCTCTTTCTTGCTGGTGTAGGAATGTATGTTTCCTCGGTACTCAGCAATATGGTATGTTGTGTTGCGATAGGGTGCAACAAATTGACAACTGTTGGCATACCCTGCATCTACCAGGTAAAACTTCCCCGACGGAACTGTAAACCCGCTATGGGTCCTTGCCGATTGCAGGACCCTTTGGTCGGCAGCCGACCCCTCCCACCCAGTGAGGACATATGTAAACTCCATGGAGAAGTCTACTACAGCCATGACATTGAGAGAGACATTCCCTTTTCTGTCACGGTATCGATTTTGTTTGTCTCTGCTAACCAAGACAGGGATGTGTGTTCCGTCAATAGCCCCTATGGCATTCTATAAACCAAAATAATGTTGTAAACATACAGAATGTTTGAAAATTAATTAAATTTATTAGGGGGTAACTATTACCTTGAAGTATGGGTAGAACCTTGCGTTATGTAAAATGCGAGTATGTGTTGTCGTGCATGTAGTTGCGGTTTGCATGACAATGTAGTCATGGGTCAACGCACAAACAGCGTCCAAGACTTCGTTGAACTTTCTGCTAATGGTCTCACCGGAGTGAATGTAGTCCTCCGCTAAAGTACGATTTGTGTGTCCATGGCCAACCATCTGCAGGAAATAGCAGACTGCCTCAACTGAGGTGATGCCTCTACTACCTCGCAAGAAGCCACGACTCTCAAGCTTGTCGACAAGGGCCATTATAGTTTGTGGACGCATCCGATATAGGTCATAAGCCCTTTGTTCGTGACCGGTCAATATTTTTAAGACCTTTATATGGCCACTCCTGATGCTAACAGACCTAGGGATACGAGGTGTTGTGTCGGCATCAATGTCTACTGCGTCCATGATTGAGTATGCAATAGAGTCAGCAATTAAATCACCAACGTGAATCACTGGCCACAACAAGGTATCTAATAAAAGGTTGTTGAGCATGTCATGTGTTTGCGGTTGGTCATTGGCAGACATGATGCCTACATGTACAATGAAAACAACAACATAATAACTGCTACAACATAAGACAATCCAATTCACGTGCGAAAAATAAATTATTACAACACTCAATCAAATGAAATTGTACGGATATGTAATGTGTGTGTGGAAAATAAATTATTACAACAGTCAATCAAATGTAAATATTTGGACGGAAAATAATAAACATCAAATGCATATGAAATAAACCGTGCAATTATGTTCCCGATGGGCCACCATCACTGGATGTAGGAGACCACATCGGTGGCATGCCTGGGAAGTTGGGTGGCGGGATAAATGGTGGCTGAGACGATGTGCCTGGGAAGTTGGGTGCAGAGGAAGACGACATAAATGGTGGGTGAGACGATGTGGTATTGAAATTGGGTGAAGGGAATGGTGGCACAAATGATTGTTGAGATGACGTGCTGTTGAAGTTGGGTGAAGGGAATGGTGACACAAATGATTGTTGAGATGACGTGTTGTTGAAGTTGGGTGAAGGGAATGGTTGCGGAGACGGGAAATAAAATGAAGGCATTGGAGGTACAGATGTGCCAAAACCGAATTGTGACCTTTCACAAAGGTCATTTAACCACAAGGTTATCTTTACAGGGGTGTTTTTTAGGCTAAGGTAGATGTTGCGGTTTGTAGAGTCCTTGATGACGTTCACAAGTGTAGTAAAACCTGTGGTGGGGGCATCGGGGAAATTTTCATTAAAATGTTGTAAAATGTTTGCCAACTCTTCTTTTTCATAGGCTTTGGTCAACATGGATGTGCCTAACTCGTGAACCTTTGTGTAAACCTGTGTGAACTTAGCCAGAACTTCATTGGAAAGACTACATCTCTCTTGCGGCGTTGATTGTCATTTCCTGCGCGTATGGGTAGAAGGACTCCTGCCCCCAACTGACGGGTTATCTGTTCCCCCAGGCCGCGCGCTTTCACCCTCACTTTGCACGGTAGGTGCGGGTACGCTACGCTCGTCTGTTGCCGATTGTGTGTACATGGGTGTATCAGCCGCGCCTAAGTCGACACTTACATCATCCTCAGACGCAACATCTGCAGGAATGTGACTGTCCGCCGAAGACATTGCATGGTGTCCTCTAGCAATGTTCCTCCCCGCCATTAGCTCTATGTCGTACTAGTGGGGAAACGGGTGCCTAAGCAACCTAATCAGGTCCCTGTCTGCCTACGCTTTCAAAAATATGTGTATTAGGATAATCATGTTTACATGTACAGTCACAATTTGTTAGGATAAAATTTATGTATAGTGTGCGTACCGCAATGGCCTCTTTCCACTCAGGGGTGTCCGGTACAATGGGCTTGTGCCTTTCTTCATCCCATCCAACACCACTCTTGTTGGTCAAACCCTTCAAATGAACGTAGTCCTTTTTAAGGTTCTTCCAGCGACATCTTATCTGGTCTAACTTATACACGTCGCCAACCCTATTATTGACATCAGAAGTTATTTCCCTCCAAGAATCCCTAGTAAAATTACCATCAATACACCTGCCTAGGTCATATTGTCTGCGCAATGCTGTCACCACAACGGCATCAGACTCTCTTGTCCATACAATACGGTGGTTAGGGTCGACGGGAGGCATACTCATGTAGTTGCTGTAATATTTGATGACATGAGTCAAATTCTTTGTCTGAGATCATCACTCAAATTTTTTGTGCTAAAATACATTTCTATTTTTTAGTACCTTTACATAATCAGTGTAAATGTTTAATACAATTCAGTCACAATAGAAACCATTTATGTGTGTTCCTTCAATACTGATTCAATCAGCATATACACAAGCTTCATTGATTAACACCGAAAAACAAATAATGAAACACCAACGAGCATATAGGCAAGTTACAAATATACACAAATGAGACAAGCTTGATTGATTAACACCCAAACACAAATAATGAAACACCAATGAGCATGTAGGCAGGTTAATGATCAAATAGAATGATTAGATAGTTAATGATCAGAGATAAACCTTTTCAGCGGAGCACATGACTAACATTAGTACAGATTAAAAAGTTAAGCCACCCTTTTTTAACATGAGTTCAGGACTAAACATCAGAGATAAACCTTTTCAGCAGAGCACATGACTAATATTAGTGTAACATGATTTACTTGTTCCTACATTCTACTGTCCATATAAAAGGTCATTTACAAAAAACAAATGATTCATCTGAATGAGGTACTCCTCCCTGGACCTATCATCATCTAACATTACATTTTATATTTTGTAGAATCCTAGATCACTTTCACATACATTACATTTTATATTTTGTCACATCTTCATATAGGTAGATCATAGGGCATACATTTTACTTTTTACATTTTATACCTTTGAATGTCCCAATGAGAGCACATGATCTCGAAACAGGAGATGGTACAAACTGAAAAAGGTTTGGTAATTACTCCTTAACCAAGATGGAATGCATACCCAGCCCCAGTAAGGAATAATGGATGAACGAGAACCTTTTGTCCAACTGGTTTACAGAGAAAGCATCTCGACCAGGGAATACAGACTCACTAATATGACAGCAGAGGAAAGGATACTCTTTAACCAAGATGGAATACAGACTCACTAAGAAAAATGCATTTCAAGCTTCAAATGCAAGTGGAGTGTGGTGTATGACTAAAACCAAGTCAAGTCTAACATCTTTCTAAAAAGCCAGCAACATGATATGGTGTATGCTCCATATCACCATATTCAGCCATCAAACAAATGTATAGTACCATCATTTAACATCCCCATCAATTAATGTCTAATAAGAAGACAAGGATATATGAAGTTATAATCCTAGATCACTGTCACATATATAACATTTTAAATTTTATCACATCTTCATATAGGTAGATCGTATGGCATACATTAAATCAACTATTTGTACATATGATAAGGTAACTGCAAAGACCTTCATTACATATACAAATAATATTTTTTGACAAATCTTCAACTGATATCTAGTTTTTAGTCATCTAAATGTTAGTAATAGAGCATCAAAAATAAAGGTATAATGACATGGTTCAAAAGTAGCATATAAAAGTGAGTAACAAGGTGTGTGTCTAGATAACTACAATTGTTTTAGCGTGTTCCAATATAGAAACACACTTTCTAGGCTCCATTAGTAAGTCTAACAGAGTTGTGCTTTTTACACAACCAAGATTGTAAGAGGACTAGAAATACCACATTCTATCGTGTTGATGCCACTGGAATTTCCCATGATGAGGCTACAGAGTGCAATGGGTATACAACTTCATTGTTATATAAATTGTAAGCATACCAACATCAGATTCAACCGTACATGTTTCGATAAAGAACACCATTTCACAAATATTTTGGTACTTATTCGACATTGTGCCCTATTCGACATTGTGCCCTAAAACTGAAATAACCCTCTACCCTACCCAGAGACCAACCTGAGCAGAATCTCCCCTTAGAGTGACGACGGAAGCGGCGGAACCTGGGCACAAGCGTCGACCTGGGCAGCGCCGACAGACCACGAGCGAGCGGCAACGATCTTCTGCGGAACACCTCGCAACACTTCAACGAAGAGGCTTGTGTAGAAGTCCAGCACCTCGCAGCACCACACCCCCAATTTAAAGGCACAACACTGACTAGGGTTTCGGATTCATGTGTGCCGCCTACGCCTTCTTCTGTGGATGACATGACCATTCATGGCAGACCTGGCAAATGGAGATAACCGGAACCTTGCTTTTGACCGACCTAGCTCGCCTTCTTCCAAGCACCGGAACCTTGCTTTTGACCGACCTAGCTCGGCGGTGGCATGCGGCAGGAAGCCTAGCGGCCGCTTGACCGGGCCAACCATGGCAGATCGAGGCAGCCTACTCGCATTTACTTCACGGGCGAGGTAGGCAACTGTGGATTCGTCATGAGGGAGAAGCCAGCAGCGCCGAAGCTAGCTGCGTCGGGAGCAGACAAGGGGGGAAAGCTGCTTCGCCAGGGAGAGAGGGAGAAAGACGCGACGCGAGGGACGAGGGACGCGAGGGAGCAAACCGGGTTTGAGATTCTAAACCTGCCTCTACCTGTACTGCGTCAAGCTCAAAACGGGACTGACTAAACTCAAAACAGGGTCTCGAACCAGTCTCCTTGCCAAACGGAAACCCAGCCCGAGCCGGACTGGTTTGGTCCTACATGTCGCTACGCGACAAGGCCTAAACCCGGTCCACGCCCGAACCAAACAGAGGCTTAGGTTTCCCTTTGTTCTGCTGCCAACCCGGGTACTTGCATATGTCGTGGTCGTCCTGTTTTTCCCTTTGTTCTTCTGCCAACCCTGATTGGTTTATCACAACCTTCTGGACAACTCAAGCGGCCAGCGGTAAAAAAAACGGTGCAAATGTCATCCCATCATCTTGACACAATGGGAGCGACAGATTCGATCGCACTACCCAGTAGCGCAAAGGAATCTAAGGTACTACACTAAACCCCACCATCGTATGAAGAAAAAAAAGTTATGGTAGCACCTTGAACTATTCTGTTACCTTCATTCCCACAATCAATTCATGAAGATTTCGTCAACAATAAAAGGGGAGTAAATTTTGTCATAGGACAAAACAGAGACATGACACCTTAAAATCAAAATCAGAACCACAATGTGATTGACTATCACCAACCAAGCCGTGAAGAATTGCTCGCTAACCATAATCTTGCATTATTATTGTAAGTTTTCTAAACCACCAAAGTGTACTGTCCTACGTCTCCAACATTGTTCACAATCATGGACCAAGGCGTGGACGCAAGAAGATGCAAAATTGATGGTGTTCGTTTCATGTGCGTGTTCTCCAGGCCAGAAGGTATCTATAGCTTGTAGATTTATGATTGTATCCAAACTGATTTCCGAGCGCTTCCAAATTGCTCTCCCTCTCCCTCCCTGCCTCCCTCCTTCCCTCTCTAAACTTTATACATGGGATTCAACTCTTTAAGCTAAAACATCACGTTGGTTAGATCATGATAATCCAAGCCCCTTAATCAGGCAGTCAGTGTTAAGAAATTGATAGGTTGGGTGGAGCAGCGATTAATCCGTTGGGTGGAGCTGTTGCAACAAAGCAAGCAGCTATTAAATTGTGTAAGTAAATGGTCAACAGTTGGATTACCAGACAACTTTTTTATAACCCGCAGAATTTCAAATTAATATTGATTCAAACAATTCAGCACATTACTAGCAAGATGCTAGCACCTCTAACCTACAGCTAATCTATGCATTTTATGCTTTCTTCGGGGACTTGGCCGCCTTCTTTGGGGATTTGGGAGCCTTTTCCTCGGCGTCGGCCTTGCTCTTCTTAGGGAGGAGCACCTGGTGGATGCTGGGGAGGACGCCGCCGTAGGGGATGGTGACGCCAGACCGCAGCTTTCCGAGCTCGTCGTCGTTCCTCACGGCCAAGAGGAGGTGACGAGGGATGATCCTGTTCCTCTTGTTGTCACGGGCGGCGTTCCCGGCAAGCTCGAGAACCTCAGCGGCAAGATACTCGAGGACGGCGGCGACGTAGATGGGGGCCCCAGAGCCCACACGCTGGGCGTACCGGCCCTTCTTCAAGTAACGGGCAATCCTTCCAACGGGAAACTGTAGCCCAGCCTTGGCGGTCCTAGACACCGCCTTCTTCCTAGCGCCGCCCTTACGGCCAGCGGCACCCTTGGCAGCCTTTCCGCTCTCCATTTCTGCTGATCGAGCTGAGTTATGGGTAGATTCTGGTTGATATCCGAGAAAGGCGACAGGCTAATGCACAAGCTCTTGAATAAGAATGACTGGAACTAGTTTGGTGTGGGGCATTTATATGCTTTCGGCGAGTCGCGACGCAGGGTGCGAACAGGCCGGATCCTCGGGACGCTCTGTGAACGGACAGGATCAGCGGGCTTGTTCTATCCGTGGCTTTCGTGCTACAGCCAATAAGAAGCGGCGACTGGTTTTGTTCCCTTTTCTTTATTATTAGATGAGGGGGAGTATATCATACCGGCCTCTCATCCGCCAAGATAACATGGGTTAGAAGTTACAGAGCTCCAACCTGAAGATCTATATGTTCAAGTTACAGAGTTCCAACCTGAAGATCTATATGTTCAATTACGGATCTGTAACTCATGCCTTAGCAACATTTGGCATATTTCCCATATCAAATAGAACCCACGCTTTAAAAAATTAATAAGATTTGGCATATTTGGAATATAATGAATCTTCTATGTTTAGCTAATAAGCCATTCAATTCTCTACAAGACTAATTATCCGAAAAGTTGCATCCCCACTTCCAAATCATGTTTTACTTGCAATTTTACGTACCCACATCCTCCTTGACGAATTAGTTAGGCTTTTCAGCAAGGAAGGTTTCACTTCTCGACCTAGCCTTAGATTTAGCACTCAAGAAAATTATAGAGTCCCTTAGATCAAACCATCTGATGTTGTTTTCATGTTATCTCAATTACCTCCTATATAAGCATCAATATTAAGTTTAGCTCGAAAAAAAAGATCTGATTCAACTTGACCTGGCCTAAACCAACACGGCTTGACCAAATATTTCTACATTTTAGAGGTTTGTTTGGATTTTGGGCCATATTGGGCGAGGTGGGTGTGGTCGAGTCATATTTAGTTAGGGTTTATCCTAATCAGGTGAGCCATGCATAGTTTGGATTGGGTCTGGTTGTGCCAAGTAGGATTTTAGGTATACCTACGTTTTCAATTTGGTTATTTTTAAGATATAAAGAAATTAACTATATTCATGTTTCTCTCTTAGATTCACACTGAGTCTATGTAGGTTCAAGTCAATTTAAGTAAGGCATTTTGTAACTTTTCTTTAAGTCATGTAAAGTTTGAATCAAACTTATTTAGTTTAATTAAGGTTGGGCTTACAACTACTAATTCACTATCATGCCTAATTTACCCCATGGTAGAGAGATTAATCCACTTGATGGACATGTATAAATTGATGTGATGTGGTCTTTCATATCCAAATCTGTGAAGCTTACATTTAGATTTTGCATTATCCCTTCTTTGAAAAGTTAGATCCTTACAAATATCATTAGCCATCACTATAGTCAATATGCCTAGGTGAATAAGAAAGATTCATCTTTGCATTTACCCACAACTCTAGGATTCAAGAATGGTTTCATTTCCCTGCTATATGTACCCATGGTTGCATCTTGATAGGGTGGAACAACAAGCTAATTGATTTATCTAACCTCACTGTGCACATCTACACTATTTTATGCATTGTTAAAAACCTAAAAGATAACACCACATGGATACCTTATGGTGTTTATGGAGAATATAATCACAATAAATCTCTCTTCTAAAAAGAATCAGGTGATATCTATTTTAAATAAAGTTCACAAGCTTGGCTTATTGCAAGTGACGTCAATGTAAATGTATTCATTATTGAGCCACTCATCCTAACATTATGACAAGTATAACTAAAATGAACACATGGATTAATCAGTCCTAATATATTATGGTGATAATATCAATAAAACACAATATATTGTCACCTAATAGATAACCCTAAGATAGGATATTAATGATGATAACTGGAACTAGGTTTTGATGAAAGTGCTTCATGGAAGGATAAACAAAACAAACTGATTCCCAAATTATTAGAGAAACACATTAATGGAGTTATTCTAAACAATTAAAATTTTACAAAAATGTTTCCACCTAATACAATACGCCAATGTGCTATTTATTACTTAATAAGATAATAATTAGAATTAAATCATATAAAAATAATGAATTACACTCAAAAGTATTAAATAGAAATGATATTTAATCTCCTAAACAAGAATTCATTCAAATTTGAAATCTACATGCCTCAATTAGTCTTGGTATCAAACTTCATGCCAATTTGACTTTGTTTCGTAATCCAAAATTATTAAATAAGGATAACTCTATTAAACTAAACTGAATTTGATGTTAAGGGGTTACATCGTTACTTTCCTTTAGAGTTCTGGTTCATTCATTTGTCATGTGCTTTTTATTCACGCTTTTCTATATAGGAATATTGACATGATGATCAAAGTGAGTGCTGCATTTTTTTGCTAGACATGTGATGATCTGATGAACCATCCCTTCTTCAACCTTCATTTCATCCCTTTCTATTTCAAAAGCTTTTCCAATCATCTTCTCTTCACTCATTCTCTCTCCCCTCTCTACAAATTTCCAAAATTGATTCTTCGTGTGTCTTGAAAGATCACTTTGATTATTTCTAGCCCCAATCCATGCCATTTAGGGCCCTATAATGTGTCATTTCTACTATATCAAATACTTTATGAATATATATAAGTAGCTCTAGACCAGATCCCATGTACCGAGGTAGCTCTGCAAATTTCCTATGAACCCGAAGAAACTATTAGTAGCCTTCAGAATCCTTGGTTGGTTGGAACCACTCCATCTTTCTCCTCCAACTCTCACATTCAACGACAACTTCAATTATTACTTGTAAGTAGTTACCTGGGCATTTAACCACCCTAGGTGGTGCTGAACATTTTCCTCTGTTAACTACACATTTCCACATCATTGAGTTTCTTATCATACTCTGGTTGGGCTGTCTCATTGGAGCGACTTCACCAGAGTCATCAGAGCCACTCTTAGAGTGAGCATGACCTTCTGGCGAGTTCTTGAGGACCTTCTAAATTTTTTCATACCATTTCTTCCCTCTATTGCTTGGTAAGTACCAAAATTCACATTCCTTAACCTTTTCTTATAGTAGTTGGAACATATCAAAACCCAAGTATAATTCCTAACTATAGTATTATTATATTTTTTTAAATTTAGCTATGATCCTTTTATCCCTGAAATAGATGGAAAAAGTGTACACTAGATGCTTATAAATGTAGTATTTAAACTAAATGACCATTTCTAGGTTTCCTTGGTGTAATTGGATCACTTAGACTTTGGTAAGGGGTAATAGTGTAAACTCATAATCTAATATATTCTATTTTGAAAATAAAAACTCTAGAACCATCCTATATTTAGATGACTAGAAAAGTGAATAAATATATGAGTCTTGGTTCTTAAAGAAATATAGTTATATTAATGAAACAATTGGGACACAATTTGTAAAGTAAATGTTTAAGGGTCATCATAAATGGAAGGTAATGAGAGAATTTGAACTTTCCTTTCTTAAATGTCTTTAGAATATGACATTCATGTTATTGTAATAATTAACATAATTTGGTAACTAAGTTGATATAGTCTGGAAGAAGTTATAAACAAATATACTTGAGGATAATTATAGTGATAAAGAGGAATTTAAGGAAATATATGATGTGGTAAACTTTTCTAATAAGTGGGCAATCTCTAAAGTACATTAAATACTCAACATAGTAACTAAATATACATTATAATAACTTTATTATTTAAATAATAGCAAAACACTCTCATATATTAAATATACCACTAGGTAGTATCAAAACAATAATATAGTTCCATATTTATATTCCATGTATATTAATTAGTCTAGTTTATCAAAGTTTCACTTCAATTAGATAGTACTAGTTTCCATGAATTGTAAAAGGATTTGATAAGATAATATAAATGGGCATTAATAAATTAAAAGACTTGTCAAACATTCCTAAATTTGAAAAGCAAGTTCATGTTCGAGTTCTTTATACCTTACTTAACCCAGGTGTCAAGTTTTATATAAATTGAGCCTTGTTTGAGTCCTTACTAAATTAGAAAAGGGTTCAAATCTAATTTAATTTAATGTATATATGGATAAATAGCTTTGACTTCCCAACCTTCTTCTACCTTTGTGTAAATAAGGAAACCATGTGCATAGTTCCCTCTCCCTCTATGTAACATCCCTCCAAGCACATATATGTCAGCGGAAGCAAACCCTATGTTGTCCATAACATGGTTCACTTGGGACAGAGGAACATTACAAAACATGATATTCAATAACAAAGTGACAAATGAAACACCTTGCATTTATTGAAAATCTTGACTCATACATTGTTCTTGAAGGGAAAACATAAACTATCACATCTTGATCTCACATCTAATACATGTAGAGTAAGCAAATCTAAATCACAAAAGGTAAAACAAACCTATGGCATATATCTTCTTTGCAAACTTCATATGATCGTCTAAGGTGTAGATGGCACCCCACCAAGTGAAGTCCTGGAAACTTCAACTTTGAAGCACTCACTTCAATTTCCTTTGCTCCATGATCTAGGGACATCTCATCCCATGCCCATGCGAAAACAAAGACACACATCAGTAAGCAGCACTATACATTATATAAGAACTAAAAAGTAAGCACATGTACTTGACTTGAGAGAAAATCTTGACATGAATTTGACTTAAGCATTCTTGATTACATAAATCTTATAACATGAAGAATTGAACGGTAATATATGTCTCTCTCTATGATGCCCACTTAAGAGCACATGATTGCTAGGAAAACCCATTATGCTAGGAAATTCCATAATGGCATGAATGCCCATGATTTGTCTATAAGATTCCATAATTGTCACGAATTCCCATAATGACCCCTTGAGGTACATGATTCAAGAAGCATATACAAACTAATTGAATTTCAATTAACTTGATCATTAACATGACTTTAGCATTAACTGTAACATCCCTGACCTGGGTTATGAACTAACCCTAGGTGTTTTGCTTAAGATATGTGATTAGATGCTTGTGGTTATCTTGTGATATGTAATTAAAGCTCCTGAGGAACATATATTTCCATTTCTGTCCTTTTTGAACAATGTTGTAATATTGTTTTGTTAAATATGGACTTATGTGCAGATTACCCAATCTGAGGGGTTAACTTGCAAATTGCACATGTTAAGATGTTCCTATGATGATGATACATCATAAGAATGAATATTATGTAGTGATATGGATTCTCCAAGCTTGGGCACCAAGATATAGCTTGTAGAGCAATCCTTGTGCTTTAAACCCTAGTTTTGGTGTAAAGTGCAATTTACCCAAAACATAGGGTGAAACATGTAAAATATACCCTATAGAGTATCTTTCATGACTCTTGACATCAATTAGAGCAAAGATAATGAGGGGGCGGCTCAATTGTATAATCATATAAGAAGGATAACCTTTATAAGTAAATAATCAAGATGTATGCAAAATGACCCTTTTATATGTGCAACTTAGTAAAGGTGTTTTGCTTCTTTTCCTCTAAACCTTGGTTGAGAGATAAGTTTTGCATGTGATAATAAGGGAGAGACGTGGCCATAAAGTGGAGAAGGATCCATATGAGAAATAAGGAAATAATTATCTTTATCTTGAAAATATGCCCAAAATATATAAGCACATCTCTTTTCACAAGCAAGGGATCGTTTCCCTTCATTCCTCTTCTTATCTCTTTGCTTTGGACGACTAATAAGGAGCTCAGGAGCAGAGGAGGACGACCAAACTGAATTGGGTAAGTTTTGATCACCATCTAGCTCAGATTCATCGAGGAAATCTTGCTACAAGGTTGGTTTGTTAGTCTTTCTTACACAAATCTTCTTTCTAGCCATCTTCTCCATCCAATTCTTGAGGAAAGGACCTTGGACTGTAACATCCCTGACCTGGGTTATGAGTTAACCCTAGGTGTTTTGCTTCAATATGTAATTAAATCTTTGTGATTAACTCTGAGCATGTAATTAAGTTTCTCAGAAACATATATTTCAGTAATTGCTCCTTTTTATTTAAAGTTGTAGCATTGTTTTGATATACAGGGACCTATGTGCAATTTACCCAGTTAAAAGGGTTAGCTTGTAATTTGCACATGTTGAGATGTTCCTCTGATGTTGAGACATCATGAGAATCTTTTTGGTAAAGTTTGAGGGATTTCCCAAGCTAGGGCACCAAGGTGCAGCTGTGGAAGCAATCCCAGTGCTTGAAACCCTAATTTGGGGCAAAATGCAATTTACCCAAATTAAGGGATGCAAAGTGTAAAATATGTCATCTAACGTATCTTTTTAGACTCTTGCCATCATTAAGAGAAGGAATTATGAGGGAGTCACCTCAATTGAGTTATCAAGTTATGAAATATGCCTTGTGATTGAATAATCAGGGTATATGTGCAATATCTCTTTATGTATGTACTTTAGTATTAGATTGCTCTCCTTTACCTTCTTTTTCTAAGAACTTAAGAGAAGGTTTGTCCTTAGAATAAATAGGAAGGGACGATCAAGTAAAGAAGGAGGGACCTAGTTGAAATTATGGACAACTTATGAACTAATGTTGAAAATCCTATCCTTAGTATATATATACCCTCAACTTCTCTAAGCAAGGGAACTTGCCCTTCGTTCCCTTCACTGTTCCATTTCACCAAAGACAACCAAAGACTGCCTTGGAGCTAAGGAGGACGACCAAGGGAAACAAGGTAGGTTTGGGACCCCTCTTCTTGCCTAATTCCATGGTTAGAACTCGAATTCAAGGTCAGCTTCATGGCTAATTCTCGAAACCCTATCTTTCTAGCCATCTCCTTTCATCCTTCCTTGGAGTTTTCACCTTGGCCAACCTGTAAGAACTCAAGGACGCCATTATAGCTTGGAGCTTGAAAGCTTGGAGCTCAAGAAGCAAGCTTTAGGTGGGTTTTATAACTCTAAACCCATGCTTCATTATGTACATCTTTATATGCGGTTTGATGATAGCTCTTAGTGTTTCCCTACTTTTCCCTGCTATTTTGCAAGCAAATCCATGGGATATTCGTATTGTTCTTGAGCTAGGAGATGAAGGCGTGATTTCCAAGAAAAACCCACCGCTTTTCACTTCCTTAAACGGTCTCACCAGTTTGCTCTCTCGGTCTCAAGACTGCGAGGTGAGCAAACGGTCTCGAGACCGCGACAGGGAAAACGGTCTCCAAGACCGTTTGGCCCCGTTGGCCGAGCGTGGACCGTATAAGAAAATTGTTCCTAATTATATAGGCTAATTACCCTCAAAATTTGGGAGGCTAACTCCAAGGGAATCGGGAGATATGACCTTTTTAAGTAACAACTTTATTTGAATTTATTCTTGATTTTTCAAACGGTATGAAATTGCCTTTTTGGGCAAATGGTCTCAAGACCGTGTAAGGTCGTTGACCAGGCATTGACCGTATGAGATTACTGTTCAAAATAATGTTAATTAACAACTCACCAAGTTTTATGGTCTAACTCCAAACGGGGTAAGAGTTGAAGGGTGAATACTAGGGCTAACCCTAGATGAAATCAGTACTGAAATTATGGTGACCTAATTAGGGTTTTTAGGGTTGATTGACCTAAACGGTCTCAAGACCGTTTAGGGGTCACCCAAACGGTCTCAAGACCGTGAGGGCAATCAACCATGACCGTTTGGAGGTCTGGGGTCAAGAATAGTTGACCAATTGAAGGTATAATTACACCAAATTACTTTGCAATTAAATATTGATATGATCATCAACTCAATAGGTCAGACCTTGATGAATTTGCACTAGAATCCAAAATTGGATGGGAAAACGGTCTCAAGACCGTTTGGAACTCATCCAAACGGTCTCTAGACCGAGAGGAAAATCACCCAAGGCCGTTTGAAGGTCTAGGGTTAAGAAATTTGATCAATTGAGGACCCAATTGCAAATAAGTTATCAATTTAATCAAAATTCTATTTGTGGATCAATCATGGTTCAACCCCTATCAAATCACCTTGGACTTTGATGAAATCTTGGGAAAACGGTCTCAAGACCATGTGGGGTCCACCCACATGACCTTAAGACCGTTTGGGCCAAGTTTGGTCCCATTTGGAGCTCAATTGAAGGGTTCAACCTTGTGTTGATGCACATTGTTGAGTATTGATGGGTGAACATTGATAGACCCTAATTGAATCGCCTTCAACCCTAATTGGTCAACAATTGAGGGTCAATTGAATGACCAATTGGTTAAGCATAACCTTAGTTGACCCAATCCATAGGTGGTTAACAGAGCTTTGACCTTTTGAGGGCTTCAACATTGGTTGACATTATCGGTTGTATCATCGAATCTTGTTGATGGTCCAAGTGGTTAAGACCATGTGAGCTCACGGACTCAAGGTCGTGAGGAGGCTCGCGGACTCAAGGTTGTGAGAGGGCTCATGGTCTCAAGACCGTGAGGGGGCTCACGGTCTCAACACCGTGAGGGGCCTCGCGGTCCTGAGGTCAAAGTGGGCAAACGGTCAACATATCTTCGCGGTCTTGTTATCAACTTGGCCTCGCGGTCTTAACATTAGGTTGAGCTTCGCGGTCTTGAACCATTTGAAGAGGCTCGCGGTCTTGGAGTCTAAGGAGGCTCGCGGTCTTGAAGTTAGAAGAAGGCTCGCGGTCTTGAAAAGTCAAATTGGTTAAACGGTCAACACTTTCAAACGATCTCAACTCAATTGAAGAATGATGGTTGAAGGTCAATCAATGTGATTCAAAGTTGACTTCTTTCAATCAATTGATGAAATAAATGTTTCAATGTTGCCCTAATCAAACCCTAATGATAATCTAAGATATTAAGGGGTTAATGGACTAAGGTTTGACCATGATGATAATCAATGGGGTGAATTACCAAAATACCCCTGAAGGGTAAATTAAGTAATACCTTGATCAAATCAAACCCTAATCACATGATGGTGATGTTTTGGGCTATGTTAGCCTATGATGACGCAATCCAACCTGATCTAGAGTGATGTTGACATCACCTAATAGTATGAGGAGAGAGAAAGTACTTCTAGAGAGAGAAAGTACTTCTAGAGAGATAAAATACCCTTTTTAAGTGGAAACCCAATTTAAGAATCTCCAATGCTTATGAGTAAGCACAATTTGGGTATGATCCACCTGTGTGAGATCATAGAAACCCTAATTATGATAAATGATGAACCTTTAACTAATCTGAGAGTATCAATGGTGATGTTACTCATACATAATGATGTTATGGGTGCAATTCACCTTAATGTGAATAGTAAACCCTAATTCAAGGGTGATGACATGTAATGTGAATAGTAAACCCTAATTCAAGGGTAATGGCATGCATTTGAGTATTAAACTCTAATTGATGAGAATTAGAGATGTAACTCTCATGACAAGGATGGGAAGTACATTCCTTATTTTTGTATTACCTTTATCAGTTGTATTAACCATGCAGGTTCTGATATGAAGGTAATTATATCCAGGTATGGATGTTGATGTTATATTCATTAAAAACATGTTGTTAGCCTTATGAATAAGTAAGGTAATCTGATGCCTTGTCAGTGGCATCTTATACTGAGAATGGGTTGTGAGAGCTATGAATACCATCAAGGTCATGCCTTAGAGATGACTTGTGATGAGGATAATGAGAAATGATGATTGACATGAGTTAGGCATGTTACATTTAGTATTCTTCTTTTATAGCTGCTATGCTACTGTTATTGTTTGGAGAACAATGTATGCTGTTAAAGAATGCTGAATGTACCTAACTAATCAAGTATAATGTAGAGCCATGATCATAGATCCATCATTGTCAGAGATTAAGTGATGGTGAAACAGGTTTTCCTCAGGGAACTCCTGGAGCACATACTTTTGAGTATGTGGGGTACATGGATGTGTAGAACCTTACATCCTAGTGTAGAAAAGTGATGTAGATGTGCAATCCATCCATCCTTCACTATAATTCCATACCGTATCAGTGGCAGGTAAACATGAAACCTCCTGATGACGAAGAAAGCACAGATATCCGTATCAGTGGTAGGTAAATATGAAACCTCCTGATGACGAAGAGAGTACAGAACGCCACTGTGACTCTAGAATAGCGAAGGACCAGTTTACCCTGGTGAGCTATAGTAGTAGAGACACGAGATGTCCTACAAGTGATCCTCTTACTGACTGAGGAAGGTGAAGGTCATGAGAATCCGGCTCTCTTAATGACCTATGTATGATACTGATGTGACTTCTCAGCGATCAGTTGGAGTATGAGTGGTAAGCCTCATCTCCACAGGGCATAATGTTGTTTGTAAAACATAATCAACCATGTAGTATAACTTGTTTGAGATGACTCCAAGTTAGTTGATTGATGTTACATTGTAATAATGTTTATATTCTCCATATCTCCTAAATTGTAGAGATCTTGTTATACCTGCAACTGTTATAGAATACTTTGAAGGCTTTACTGCTTAAAATATTCTTTGATGTTATAATAATGCTTCTGGCGAAGAGTTATAACTCTCGCTGGGACAATTATGTATAATTGTCTCACCCCGTAGGCTTCAACTTTTTAGGTGGACGTCGGAGACGAAGGAACCAGCCTACAGGTGATCAGTCTCAGCAGCAGCATCAGGGGTAGCAGTAATCTCAGGTGGAGATTGTCCTGCCATATGGTGTAGTTAGAGTCAGTCCTATGTGTCCTCTGTACTCTCAGGTCTTGGAGTCTTTTGTATAGTGATCTTGAGATTTTGTATCTTGATGTATATAATTACTCAAGAAGTAATTATCCTGAGATGTAAACAGTTTATCTCACTTTATGAAAGAAGCTTTTATGGATTCAAGCTCTTGTCACGAAAAGTTTTAATTTCCCGTGATTTTTGTCTTCCGCTGATTACCGATTCGCTTCCGCTAAGTTTTAATCGTGTTTATGTCATGGTTTGGAGATCAGAACCCACAACTAGTGGTATCAGAGCTCCAGGTTCAGTTGAGTCTACAGAGGCATAGGACTTAGGATGTCGAGTCTACCTTTAGTACTCCTTCCTCATCTAATAGAATCTTCTGCTCCTCAGGAGAAGAAGATACATAAGAATGTCAGAACATCGTGATGAGCACGTGGCAGAGAGTAGTGCTAGTGCACCTCGAGGCGGTGCAAGAGTTCCGAGAATAGAACAACCTGTACCTGAGTCGCCAAGAGAGCCATTCCAGTTCGACCCAGCTGACATGAGTGATCCAGCTGTACAGACGATGCTCGGGCAGTTCATGACTGCCATGACACATATAACCGATAGGATGCCCATTCCTACACCTAGGGCACCTGTCCAGCCTGAAGCACAAGGTATTGGTAAGACATTCCAACGACTTCCTCGTATCGGAGCTACCGAGTACTTCGGAACTGCCGACCCTGGAGATGCTGACTTATGGTTGACAGAGTTGGAGAAGGCTTTCAGGATTCTTATGATTCCGGAAGCTGAGAAGGTTAGACATGCTGTCTATCTTCTCAAAGGCAGTGCTGGTCACTGGTGGAACATGGAAGAGCAGAGGTAGAGGACGGAGTCAACCGCTTCAAGGGACGCACAGTTCTACATCTGAGTCAGTCACTGGACCACCCAGACCACAACAACAGGAGAGGAGTTTCTACAACTGTGGTAAGGTGGGACACTTGATGAAGGATTTCCGTTCTAGGCCTGTCGGTGTGACACAACAAACCCCGAGACAGAATCAACAGGGATCTCAGAATAGACAACATCAAGGAGCAGCTCGAGGACGTGGACAAGCGTCTCAAGCTGGATCATCAGCACCACCTCAAAACCAGGCGACTGCGAGGTTCTATGCTATGAACCCACCTGAGGCAGTGGTCAATCCACGGGTAGTGGCAGGTCAGATGAAATTTTATATTCTGATATGTCTACATCCTGTGTTGTATCCGTTCTGATTGATCCGGGTGCTACGCAGTCTTTCATCACTCGTGAAGTGATTCGTAACTGCAATGTGACTGCTAGTCATAGAGCAGATAGTTTGTTGTTAGAGACTCCGTTGAGTGGGTCTGCCGTTTTGCAGGAGGTATGTTCTCCCTGCATCCTTTTCTTTTCTGACCATCGCATTCAAGTGGATCTTATACCACTTGATATGCAGGGATTTGATATAATCCTTGGGATGAATACCTTAGAAAGGTATAGAGTTGTCTTGGATTGTGAGTCCAAGTTGGCTGTGTTTGCTAATGAAAGCAACACATGGATCTTTCAGGGTGAAAGAAAGATTCTGCCCACCTGTCTTGTGTCAGCTATGGTTGCTGATAAGCTGTTGAGGCAAGGATGTTATGCATTCTTAGCCCATGTGGTAGATGTTACCAAGGAAAGGACCAATCCTGCTGAAGTTCCCATAGTCAGGGAATTCGAGGATGTGTTTCCTGAAGAACTTCCTGGTATACCACCACCTCGGGAGATTGATTTTGAAATCAATCTGATCCCAGATACGAAACCCATAGCTCAAACTCCGTATAGGATGGCGCCTGCCGAGATGGCAGAACTCAAGAAACAGCTTCAAGAGTTACTTGAGAGAGGTTTTATCCGACCAAGTACTTCACCTTGGGGTGCTCCGGTCTTGTTTGTTAAAAAGAAAGATGGGTCAATGCGGTTGTGCATTGACTACAGACAACTCAATAAAGTAACAATAAAGAATAAGTACCCTCTGCCGAGGATTGATGATCTCTTTGACCAGTTGCGTGGTGCAACAGTCTTTTCAAAGATAGACTTGAGGTCTGGATATCACCAACTCCGTATTAAGGATAGTGACATATCCAAGTCTGCCTTTAGGACAAGATATGGTCACTATGAGTTCACGGTTATGTCGTTTGGACTAACCAATGCACCAGCTGCATTTATGGAACTCATGAATAGAGTTTTTCGACCTTTCCTTGATCAGTGTGTTGTCGTCTTCATAGATGACATTCTGATTTATAGTAAGGATGCTCAGCAGCATGAGCAGCATCTTCGCCAAGCTTTGACCTTGCTAAGAGAACATAAGATGTACGCTAAGTTTAGCAAGTGTGAGTTCTGGCTGCCGGAGGTATCTTTTCTTGGACATGTGATATCCGCCTCGGGAATTCATGTTGACCCTACAAAGGTAGAATCTGTTCTACAATGGGAACAACCAAAGATACCGATGGAGATTCGAAGTTTCTTGGGGTTAGCTGGCTATTATCGAAGGTTCATTAAGAACTTTAGTTCTATAGCTTTACCTTTGACCAAGTTAACCCGGAAAGATGTTCCTTTTTCTTGGAGTGATAAGTGTCAACAATCTTTCCAGTTGCTGAAGGAGAGGTTGACAAGTGCACCTGTGCTAGTGCTACCTGAACAAGGAAAAGGATATATAGTTTTCTGTGATGCTTCCAAAAACGGACTAGGATGTGTGTTGATGCAAGATAAGCAAGTGATTTCTTTTGCTTCCCGACAGCTTAAGAAACACGAGGAGAATTATCCAACAAACGATCTGGAGTTAGCTGCTGTGGTTCATGCTTTGAAGATCTGGAGGCATTATCTCTACGGAGAGACATTCCAGATTTTCACAGACCACAAGAACCTTAAGTATATCTTCTCTCAGCATGAGCTCAACATGAGGCAACTTCGCTGGATGGAATTAATCAAGGACTACGACTGTACAATTGATTACCATCCAGGCAAGGCCAATGTTGTTGCAGATGCCTTGAGTAGGAAATCAGCAACATCAACCATGAATAGAGCACAACTAAACTCTTTAGTATGCTCTAGAAGAGATATGCTTATCTCTTTAAGACAAGACAATGTACAATTGAAGGTGTCATTGTTAGCCGGTTTGTTAGCTGAGATGCATATTAAACCTACCCTAAGGGAGCAGATTAAAGAGGCACAGCTAGGTGATGCTGCAGTTCAACATATAAGATCTGAGTATGGAAATGAGAAGCAAGATGGTTTTCATGACTCAGAAGATCAAGTAGCTTGTTATAATGGAAGAATGATAGTGCCAGATGTGGACAACTTGAGAAAGTTAGTCCTGGAAGAAGCCCATTCTTCCATGTATGCTATGCATCCAGGGAGCACCAAGATGTATCGGAATTTGAAAGATCTGTATTGGTGGCCTGGGATGAAGAAGGACGTTGCAGAGTTTGGTCTGAGGTGTCCTGTGTGTCAGCAAGTTAAAGCTGAACACCAGAAGCCTGCAGGAACAATGCAACCTTTACCCATATCACAGTGGAAGTGGGACCATGTGACCATGGACTTTGTTGTTGGCCTACCCAGGACAAGCAAAGGACATGATTCCATTTGGGTAATTGTTGATAGGTTGAATAAGACAACACATTTCTTACCTGTCAAAACAACCTATTCTGCTGAAAGGTTATCAGAGTTGTATGTTCAAGAGATAGTGCGTTTGCACGGAGTTCCTGTCACAATAGTTTCTGACAGAGGTCCTCAGTTTACAAGTTGTTTTTGGGAACAGTTGCACACGGCCTTAGGCACCAAGCTAAGGTTTAGTACGACCTTTCATCCATAGACTGATGGATAGTCGGAAAGGACCATACAAACCTTAGAAGACCTGTTGCGAGCATGTGTTCTCCAGTTCACCGGAAGTTGGGATCTACACCTAAGCTTGATAGAGTTTGCCTATAACAATAGCTATCAGCGTAGTATTGATATGGCACCTTATGAAGCCTTATATGGTAGACGTTGTAGATCACCCTTGTGTTGGTTTGAGACTGGTGAGCACCAGTTGTTAGGTCCTGACCTGGTGCAGCAAACCACGGAAAAGATTAAAGTAATACAACATAAGATTAAGACTGCTCAGGATAGGTAGAAATCTTATGCTGACAAATGTCGTAGACCCTTAGAGTTCCAGGTTGGAGACAAAGTGTATCTTAAGGTCTCACCTTGGAAAGGGGTCCTTCGTTTTGGAAGGAAAGGGAAGTTAGCTACTAGATATATGGGGCCTTATCCAATCATTGAACGGATTGGAAAGGTAGCATATAAACTAGAGCTTCCCCCAGAATTACAGAGGTTACATCATGTGTTTCACATTTCTATGTTGAAGAAATGTCACCCAGACACCGAGTCAGTTCTACAACCTATGGAGGTAGAATTGAATGATGACATATCTTATGAGGAGGGACCAGTGTCAATCCTTGATAAACGAATTAAAAAGTTAAAGAATAAAGATATAAGTCTTGTGAAAGTCCTCTGGAACCATCGTGGTATTAAAGAAGCCACTTGGGAATTAGAGGATGAGATGAGAAGGAAGTATCCTGCCCTTTTCTCGTAGTATGATTTATCGATTTCGGGGACGAAATCCTTGTAAGGGGTGGATAATTTGTAACATCCCTGACCTGGGTTATGAGTTAACCCTAGGTGTTTTGCTTAAATATGTAATTAAATCTTTGTGATTAACTCTGTGCATGTAATTAAGTTTCTCAGAAACATATATTTCAGTAATTGCTCCTTTTTATTTAAAGTTGTAGCATTGTTTTGATATACAGGGACCTATGTGAAATTTACCCAGTTAAAAGGGTTAGCTTGCAATTTGCACATGTTGAGATGTTCCTCTGATGTTGAGACATCATGAGAATCTTTTTGGTAAAGTTTGAGGGATTTCCCAAGCTAGGGCACCAAGGTGCAGCTGTGGAAGCAATCCCAGTGCTTGAAACCCTAATTTGGGGCAAAATGCAATTTACCCAAATTAAGGGATGCAAATTGTAAAATATGTCATCTAACGCATCTTTTTAGAATCTTGCCATCATTAAGAGAAGAAATTATGAGGGAGTCACCTCAATTGAGTTATCAAGTTATGAAATATGCCTTGTGATTGAATAATCAGGGTATATGTGCACTATCTCTTTATGTATGTACTTTAGTATTAGATTGCTCTCCTTTACCTTCTTTTTCTAAGACCTTAAGAGAAGGTTTGTCCTTAGAATAAAGAGGAAGGGACGATCAAGTAAAGAAGGAGGGACCTAGTTGGAATTATGGACAACTTATCAACTAATGTTGAAAATCCTATCCTTAGTATATATATACCCTCAACTTCTCTAAGCAAGGGAACTTGCCCTTCGTTCCCTTCACTGTTCCATTTCACCAAAGACGACCAAAGACTGCCTTGGAGCTAAGGAGGACGACCAAGGGAAACAAGGTAGGTTTGGGACCCCTCTTCTTGCCTAATTCCATGGTTAGAACTCGAATTCAAGGTCAGCTTCATGGCTAATTCTCGAAACCCTATCTTTCTAGCCATCTCCTTTCGTCCTTCCTTGGAGTTTTCACCTTGGCCAACCTATAAGAACTCAAGGACGCCATTAGAGCTTGGAGCTTGAAAGCTTGGAGCTCAAGAAGCAAGCTTTAGGCGGGTTTTATAACTCTAAACCCATGCTTCATTATGTACATCTTTATATGCGGTTTGATGATAGCTCTTAGTGTTTCCCTACTTTTCCCTGCTATTTTGCAAGCAAATCCATGGGATATTCGTACTGTTCTTGAGCTAGGAGATGAAGGCGTGATTTCCAAGAAAAACCCACCGCTTTTCACTTCCTTAAACGGTCTCACCAGTTTGCTCTCTCGGTCTCAAGACCGCGAGGTGAGCAAACGGTCTCGAGACCGCGACAGGGCAAACGGTCTCCAAGACCGTTTGGCCCCATTGAACGAGCGTGGAACGTATAAGCAAATTGTTCCTACTTATATAGTCTAATTACCCTCAAAATTTGGGAGGCTAACTCCAAGGTAATCGGGAGATATGACCTTTTTAAGTAACAACTTTATTTGAATTTATTCCTGATTTTGCAAACGGTCTGAAATTACCTTTTTGGGCAAACGGTCTCAAGACCGTGTAAGGTCGTTGACCAGGCATTGACCGTATGAGATTACTATCCAAATTAATGTTAATTAACAACTCACCAAGTTTGATGGTCTAACGCCAAACGGGCTAAGAGTTGAAGGGTGAATACTAGGGCTAACCCTAGATGAAATCAGTACTGAAATTATGGTGACCTAATTAGGGTTTTTAGGGTTGATTGACCTAAACGGTCTCAAGACCATTTAGGGGTCACCCAAACGGTCTCAAGACCGCGAGGGCAATCAACCATGACCGTTTGGAGGTCTGGGGTCAAGAATAGTTGACCAATTGAAGGTATAATTACACCAAATTACTTTGCAATTAAATATTGATATGATCATCAACTCAATAGGTCAGACCTTGATGAATTTGCACTAGAATCCAAAATTGGATGGGCAAACGGTCTCAAGACCGTTTGGAACTCATCCAAACGGTCTCTAGACCGAGAGGACAATCACCCAAGACCGTTTGAAGGTCTAGGGTTAAGAAATTTGATCAATTGAGGACCCAATTGCAAATAAGTTATCAATTTAATCAAAATTCTGTTTGTGGATCAATCATGGTTCAACCCCTATCAAATCACCTTGGAATTTGATGAAATCTTGGGAAAACGGTCTCAAGACCATGTGGGGTCCACCCACATGACCTCAAGACCGTTTGGGCCAAGTTTGGGCCCATTTGGAGCTCAATTGAAGGGTTCAACCTTGTGTTGATGCACATTGTTGAGTATTGATGGGTGAACATTGATAGACCCTAATTGAATCGCCTTCAACCCTAATTGGTCAACAATTGAGGGTCAATTGAATGACCAATTTGTTAAGCATAACCTTAGTTGACCCAATCCATAGGTGGTTAACAGAGCTTTGACCTTTTGAGGGCTTCAACATTGGTTGACATTATCGGTTGTATCATCGAATCTTGTTGATGGTCCAAGTGGTTAAGACCATGTGAGCTCACAGACTCAAGGTCGTAAGGAGGCTCGCGGACTCAAGGTCGTGAGAGGGCTCACGGTCTCAAGACTGTGAGGGGGCTCACGGTCTCAAGATCGTGAGGGGCCTCGCGGTCCTGAGGTCAAAGTGGGCAAACGGTCAACATCTCTTCGCGGTCTTGTTATCAACTTGGCCTCGCGGTCTTAACATTAGGTTGAGCTTCGCGGTCTTGAACCATTTGAAGAGGCTCGCGGTCTTGGAGTCTAAGGAGGCTCGCGGTCTTGAAGTTAGAAGAAGGCTCGCGGTCTTGAAAAGTCAAATTGGTTAAACGGTCAACACTTTCAAACGATCTCAACTCAATTGAAGAATGATGGTTGAAGGTCAATCAATGTGATTCAAAGTTGACTTCTTTCAATCAATTGATGAAATAAATGGTTCAATGTTGCCCTAATCAAGCCCTAATGATAATCTAAGATATTAAGGGGTTAATGGACTAATGTTTGACCATGATGATAATCAATGGGGTGAATTACCAAAATACCCCTGAAGGGTAAATTAAGTAATTCCTTGATCAAATCAAACCCTAATCACATGATGGTGATGTTTTGGGCTATGTTAGCCTATGATGACTCAATCCAACCCGATCTATAGTGATGTTGACATCACCTAATAGTATGAGGAGAGAGAAAGTACTTCTAGAGAGAGAAAGTACTTCTAGAGAGAGAAAATACCCTTTTTAAGTGGAAACCCAATTTAAGAATCTCCAATGCTTATGAGTAAGCACAATTTGGGTATGATACACCTGTGTGAGATCATAGAAACCCTAATTATGATAAATGATGAACCTTTAACTAATCTGAGAGTATCAGTGGTGATGTTACACATACATAATGATGTTATGGGTGCAATTCACCTTAATGTGAATAGTGAACCCTAATTCAAGGGTGATGACATGTAATGTGAATAGTAAACCCTAATTCAAGGGTAATGGCATGCATTTGAGTATTAAACTCTAATTGATGAGAATTAGAGATGTAACTCTCATGACAAGGATGGGAAGTACATTCCTTATTTTTGTATTACCTTTATCAGTTGTATTAACCATGCAGGTTCTGATATGAAGGTAATTATATCCAGGTATGGATGTTGATGTTATATTCATTTAAAACATGTTGTTAGCCTTATGAATAAGTAAGGTAATCTGATGCCTTGTCAGTGGCATCTTATACTGAGAATGGGCTGTGAGAGCCATGAATACCATCAAGGTCATGCCTTAGAGATGACTTGTGATGAGGATAATGAGAAATGATGATTGACATGAGTTAGGCCTGTTACATTTAGTATTCTTCTTTTATAGCTGCTATGCTACTGTTATTGTTTGGAGAACAATGTATACGGTTAAAGAATGCTGAATGTACCTAACTGATCAAGTATAATGTAGAGCCCTGATCATAGATCCATCATTGTCATAGATTAAGTGATGGTGAAACAGGTTTTCCTCAGGGAACTCCTAGAGCACATACTTTTGAGTATGTGGGGTACATGGATGTGTAGAACCTTACATCCTAGTGTAGGAAAGTGATGTAGATGTGCAATCCATCCATCCTTCACTATAATTCCATACCGTATCAGTGGCAGGTAAACATGAAACCTCCTGATGACGAAGAAAGCACAGATATCCGTATCAGTGGTAGGTAAATATGAAACCTCCTGATGACAAAGAGAGTACAGAACGCCACTGTGACTCTAGAATAGCGAAGGACCAGTTTACCCTGGTGAGCTATAGTAGTAGAGACACGAGATGTCCTACAAGTGATCCTCTTACTGACTGAGGAAGGTGAAGGTCATGAGAATCCGGCTCTCTTAATGACCTATGTATGATACTGATGTGACTTCTCAGCGATCAGTTGGAGTATGAGTGGTAAGCCTCATCTCCACAGGGCATAATGTTGTTTGTAAAACATAATCAACCATGTAGTATAACTTGTTAGAGATGACTCCAAGTTAGTTGATTGATGTTACATTGTAATAATGTTTATATTCTCCATATCTCCTAAATTGTAGAGATCTTGTTATACCTGCAACTGTTATAGAATACTTTGAAGGCTTTACTGCTTAAAATATTCTTTGATGTTATAATAAAGCTTCTGGCGAAGAGTTATAACTCTCGCTGGGACAATTATGTATAATTGTCTCACCCCGTAGGCTTCAACTTTTTAGGTGGACGTCGGAGACGAAGGAACCAGCCTACAGGTGATCAGTCTCAGCAGCAGCATCAGGGGTAGCAGTAATCTCAGGTGGAGATTGTCCTGCCATATGGTGTAGTTAGAGTCAGTCCTATGTGTCCTCTGTACTCTCAGGTCTTGGAGTCTTTTGTATAGTGATCTTGAGATTTTGTATCTTGATGTATATAATTACTCAAGAAGTAATTATCCTGAGATGTAAACAGTTTATCTCACTTTATGAAAGAAGATTTTATGGATTCAAGCTCTTGTCACAAAAATTTTTAATTTCCCGTGATTTTTGTCTTCCGCTGATTACCGATTCGCTTCCGCTAAGTTTTAATCATGTTTATGTCATGGTTTGGAGATCAGAGCCCACAACTAGTGGTATCAGAGCTCCAGGTTCAGTTGAGTCTACAGAGGCATAGGACTTAGGATGTCGAGTCTACCTTTAGTACTCCTTCCTCATCTAATAGAATCTTCTGCTCCTCAGGAGAAGAAGATACATAAGAATGTCAGAACATCGTGATGAGCACGTGGCAGAGAGTAGTGCTAGTGCACCTCGAGGCGGTGCAAGAGTTCCGAGAATAGAACAACATGCACCTGAGTCGCCAAGAGAGCCACCCCAGTTCGACCCAGCTGACATGAGTGATCCAGCTGTACAGATGATGTTCGGGCAGTAAATGACTGCCATGACACATATAACCGATAGGATGCCCATTCCTACACCTAGGGCACCTGTCCAGCCTGAAGCATAAGGTATTGGTAAGACATTCGAACGACTTCATCGTGTCGGAGCTACCGAGTACTTCAGAACTGCCGACCCTGTAGATGCTGACTTATGGTTGACAGAGTTGGAGAAGGCTTTCAGGATTCTTATGATTCTGGAAGCTGAGAAGGTTAGACATGCTGTCTATCTTCTCAAAGGCAGTGCTGGTCACTGGTGGAACATGGAAGAGCAGAGGTAGAGGACGGAGTCAACCGCTTCAAGGGACGCATAGTTCTACATCTGAGTCAGTCACTGGACCACCCAGACCATAGCAATAGGAGAGGAGTTGCTACAACTGTGGTAAGGTGGGACACTTGATGAAGGATTGTCGTTCTAGGCCTGTCGGTGTGACACAACAAACCCCGAGACAGAATCGACAGGGATCTCAGAATAGACAACATCAAGGAGCAGCTCGAGGACGTGGACAAGCGTCTCAAGCTGGATCATCAGCACCACCTCAACACCAGGCGACTGCGAGGTTCTATGCTATGAACCCACCTGAGGCAGTGGTCAATCCTCGGGTAGTGGCAGGTCAGATGAAATTTTTATATTCTGATATGTCTACATCTTGTGTTGTATCCGTTCTGATTGATCCGGGTGCTACGCACTCTTTCATCACTCGTGAAGTGATTCGTAACTGCAATGTGACTGCTAGTCATAGAGCCGATAGTTTGTTGTTAGAGACTCCGTTGAGTGGGTCTGCCGTTTTGCAGGAGGTATGTTCTCCCTGCATCCTTTTCTTTTCTGACCATCGCATTCAAGTGGATCTTATACCACTTGATATGCAGGGATTTGATATAATCCTTGGGATGAATACCTTATAAAGGTATAGAGTTGTCTTGGATTGTGAGTCCAAGTTGGCTGTGTTTGCTGATGAAAGCAACACATGGATCTTTCAGGGTGAAAGAAAGATTCTGCATACCTGTCTTGTGTCAGCTATGGTTGCTGATAAGCTGTTGAGGCAAGGATGTTATGCATTCTTAGCCCATGTGGTAGATGTTACCAAGGAAAGGACCAATCATGCTGAAGTTCCCATAGTCAGGGAATTCGAGGATGTGTTTCCTGAAGAACTTCCTGGTATACCACCACCTCGGGAGATTGATTTTGAAATCAATCTGATCCCAGATACGAAACCCATAGCTCAAACTCCGTATAGGATGGCGCCTGCCGAGATGGCAGAACTCAAGAAACAGCTTCAAGAGTTACTTGAGAGAGGTTTTATCCGACCAAGTACTTCACCTTGGGGTGCTCCGGTCTTGTTTGTTAAAAAGAAAGATGGGTCAATGCGGTTGTGCATTGACTACAGACAACTCAATAAAGTAACAATAAAGAATAAGTACCCTCTTCCGAGGATTGATGATCTCTTTGACCAGTTGCGTGGTGAAACAGTCTTTTCAAAGATAGACTTGAGGTCTGGATATCACCAACTCCGTATTAAGGATAGTGACATATCCAAGTCTGCCTTTAGGACAAGATATGGTCACTATGAGTTCACGGTTATGTCGTTTGGACTAACCAATGCACCAGCTGCATTTATGGAACTCATGAATAGAGTTTTTCGACCTTTCCTTGATCAGTGTGTTGTCGTCTTCATAGATGACATTCTGATTTATAGTAAGGATGCTCAGCAGCATGAGCAGCATCTTCGCCAAGCTTTGACCTTGCTAAGAGAACATAAGCTGTACGCTAAGTTTAGCAAGTGTGAGTTCTGGCTGCCGGAGGTATCTTTTCTTGGACATGTGATATCCGCCTCGGGAATTCGTGTTGACCCTACAAAGGTAGAATCTGTTCTACAATGGGAACAACCAAAGACACCGATGGAGATTCGAAGTTTCTTGGGGTTAGCTGGCTATTATCGAAGGTTCATTAAGAACTTTAGTTCTATAGCTTTACCTTTGACCAAGTTAACCCGGAAAGATGTTCCTTTTTCTTGGAGTGATAAGTGTCAACAATCTTTCCAGTTGCTGAAGGAGAGGTTGACAAGTGCACCTGTGCTAGTGCTACCTGAACAAGGAAAAGGATATATAGTTTTCTATGATGCTTCCAAAAACGGACTAGGATGTGTGTTGATGCAAGATAAGCAAGTGATTTCTTTTGCTTCCCGACAGCTTAAGAAACACGAGGAGAATTATCCAACACACGATCTGGAGTTAGCTGCTGTGGTTCATGCTTTGAAGATCTGGAGGCATTATCTCTACGGAGAGACATTCCAGATTTTCACAGACCACAAGAACCTTAAGTATATCTTCTCTCAGCATGAGCTCAACATGAGGCAACGTCGCTGGATGGAATTAATCAAGGACTACGACTGTACAATTGATTACCATCCAGGCAAGGCCAATGTTGTTGCAGATGCCTTGAGTAGGAAATCAGCAACATCAACCATGAATAGAGCACAACTAAACTCTTTAGTATGCTCTAGAAGAGATATGCTTATCTCTTTAAGGCAAGACAATGTACAATTGAAGGTGTCATTGTTAGCCGGTTTGTTAGCTGAGATGCATATTAAACCTACCCTAAGGGAGCAGATTAAAGAGGCACAGCTAGGTGATGCTGCAGTTCAACATATAAGATCTGAGTATGAAAATGAGAAGCAAGATGGTTTTCATGACTCAGAAGATCAAGTAGCTTGTTATAATGGAAGAATGATAGTGCCAGATGTGGACAACTTGAGAAAGTTAGTCCTGGAAGAAGCCCATTCTTCCATGTATGCTATGCATCCAGGGAGCACCAAGATGTATCGGAATTTGAAAGATCTGTATTGGTGGCCTAGGATGAAGAAGGACGTTGCAGAGTTTGTTCTGAGGTGTCCTGTGTGTCAGCAAGTTAAAGTTGAACACCAGAAGCCTGCAGGAACAATGCAACCTTTACCCATATCACAGTGGAAGTGGGACCATGTGACCATGGACTTTGTTGTTGGCCTACCCAGGACAAGCAAAGGACATGATTCCATTTGGGTAATTGTTGATAGGTTGACTAAGACAGCACATTTCTTACCTGTCAAAACAACCAATTCTGCTGAAAGGTTATCACATTTGTATGTTCAAGAGATAGTGCGTTTGCACGGAGTTCCTGTCACAATAGTTTCTGACAGAGGTCCTCAGTTTACAAGTCGTTTTTGGGAACAATTGCACAGGGCCTTAGGCACCAAGCTAAGGTTTAGTACGGCCTTTCATCCACAGACTGATGGACAGTCGGAAAGGACCATACAAACCTTAGAAGACCTGTTGCGAGCATGTGTTCTCCAGTTCACCGGAAGTTGGGATCTACACCTAAGCTTGATAGAGTTTGCCTATAACAATAGCTATCAGCATAGTATTGATATGGCACCTTATGAAGCCTTATATGGTAGACGTTGTAGATCACCCTTGTGTTGGTTTGAGACTGGTGAGCACCAGTTGTTAGGTCCTGACCTGGTGCAGCAAACCACGGAAAAGATTAACGTAATACAACATAAGATTAAGACTGCTCAGGATAGGCAGAAATCTTATGCTGACAAACGTCGTAGACCCTTAGAGTTCCAGGTTGGAGACAGAGTGTATCTTAAGGTCTCACCTTGGAAAGGGGTCCTTCGTTTTGGAAGGAAAGGGAAGTTAGCTCCTAGATATATGGGGCCTTATCCAATCATTGAACGGATTGGAAAGGTAGCATATAAACTAGAGCTTCCCCCAGAATTACAGAGGTTACATCCTGTGTTTCACATTTCTATGTTCAAGAAATGTCACCCAGACACCGAGTCAGTTCTACAACCTATGGAGGTAGAATTGAATGATGACATATCTTATGAGGAGGGACCAGTGTCAATCCTTGATAAACGAATTAAAAAGTTAAAGAAGAAAGATATAAGTCTTGTGAAAGTCCTCTGGAACCATCGTGGTATTAAAGAAGCCACTTGGGAATTAGAGGATGAGATAAGAAGGAAGTATCCTGCCCTTTTCTCGTAGTATGATTTATCGATTTCGGGGACGAAATCCTTGTAAGGGGTGGATAATTTGTAACATCCCTGACCTGGGTTATGAGTTAACCCTAGGTGTTTTGCTTAAATATGTAATTAAATCTTTGTGATTAACTCTGAGCATGTAATTAAGTTTCTTAGAAACATATATTTCAGTAATTGCTCCTTTTTATTTAAAGTTGTAGCATTGTTTTGATATACAGGGACCTATGTGCAATTTACCCAGATAAAAGGGTTAGCTTGCAATTTGCACATGTTGAGATGTTCCTCTGATGTTGAGACATCATGAGAATCGTTTTGGTAAAGTTTGAGGGATTTCCCAAGCTAGGGCACCAAGGTGCAGCTGTGGAAGCAATCCCAGTGCTTGAAACCCTAATTTGGGGCAAAATGCAATTTACCCAAATTAAGGGATGCAAATTGTAAAATATGTCATCTAACGTATCTTTTTAGACTCTTGCCATCATTAAGAGAAGAAATGATGAGGGAGTCACCTCAATTGAGTTATCAAGTTATGAAATATGCCTTGTGATTGAATAATCATGGTATATGTGCAATATCTCTTTATGTATGTACTTTAGTATTAGATTGCTCTCCTTTACCTTCTTTTTCTAAGACCTTAAGAGAAGGTTTGTCCTTAGAATAAAGAGGAAGGGACGATCAAGTAAAGAAGGAGGGACCTAGTTGGAATTATGGACAACTTATGAACTAATGTTGAAAATCCTATCCTTAGTATATATATACCCTCAACTTCTCTAAGCAAGGGAACTTGCCCTTCGTTCCCTTCACTGTTCCATTTCACCAAAGACGACCAAAGACTGCCTTGGAGCTAAGGAGGACGACCAAGGGAAACAAGGTAGGTTTGGGACCCCTCTTCTTGCCTAATTCCATGGTTAGAACTTGAATTCAAGGTCAGCTTCATGGCTAATTCTCGAAACCCTATCTTTCTAGCCATCTCCTTTCGTCCTTCCTTGGAGTTTTCACCTTGGCCAACCTGTAAGAACTCAAGGACGCCATTAGAGCTTGGCGCTTGAAAGCTTGGAGCTCAAGAAGCAAGCTTTAGGCGGGTTTTATAACTCTAAACCCATGCTTCATTATGTACATCTTTATATGCGGTTTGATGATAGCTCTTAGTGTTTCCCTACTTTTCCCTGCTATTTTGCAAGCAAATCCATGGGATATTCGTACTGTTCTTGAGCTAGGAGATGAAGGCGTGATTTCCAAGAAAAACCCACCGCTTTTCACTTCCTTAAACGGTCTCACCAGTTTGCTCTCTCGGTCTCAAGACCGCGAGGTGAGCAAACGGTCTCGAGACCGTGACAGGGCAAACGGTCTCCAAGACCATTTGGCCCCATTGACCGAGCGTGGAACGTATAAGCAAATTGTTCCTACTTATATAGTCTAATTACCCTCAAAATTTGGGAGGCTAACTCCAAGGGAATCGGGAGATATGACCTTTTTAAGTAACAACTTTATTTGAATTTATTCCTGATTGAGTTCCAGATTTTCAGCAAACTGGTGACCCTCAAAATTTGGGAGGCTAACTCCAATGGAGGCATTATCTCTACGGAGAGACATTCCAGATTTTCACAGACCACAAGAACCTTAAGTATATCTTCTCTCAGCATGAGCTCAACATGAGGCAACGTCGCTGGATGGAATTAATCAAGGACTACGACTGTACAATTGATTACCATCCAGGCAAGGCCAATGTTGTTGCAGATGCCTTGAGTAGGAAATCAGCAACATCAACCATGAATAGAGCACAACTAAACTCTTTAGTATGCTCTAGAAGAGATATGCTTATCTCTTTAAGGCAAGACAATGTACAATTGAAGGTGTCATTGTTAGCCGGTTTGTTAGCTGAGATGCATATTAAACCTACCCTAAGGGAGCAGATTAAAGAGGCACAGCTAGGTGATGCTGCAGTTCAACATATAAGATCTGAGTATGAAAATGAGAAGCAAGATGGTTTTCATGACTCAGAAGATCAAGTAGCTTGTTATAATGGAAGAATGATAGTGCCAGATGTGGACAACTTGAGAAAGTTAGTCCTGGAAGAAGCCCATTCTTCCATGTATGCTATGCATCCAGGGAGCACCAAGATGTATCGGAATTTGAAAGATCTGTATTGGTGGCCTAGGATGAAGAAGGACGTTGCAGAGTTTGTTCTGAGGTGTCCTGTGTGTCAGCAAGTTAAAGTTGAACACCAGAAGCCTGCAGGAACAATGCAACCTTTACCCATATCACAGTGGAAGTGGGACCATGTGACCATGGACTTTGTTGTTGGCCTACCCAGGACAAGCAAAGGACATGATTCCATTTGGGTAATTGTTGATAGGTTGACTAAGACAGCACATTTCTTACCTGTCAAAACAACCAATTCTGCTGAAAGGTTATCACATTTGTATGTTCAAGAGATAGTGCGTTTGCACGGAGTTCCTGTCACAATAGTTTCTGACATAGGTCCTCAGTTTACAAGTCGTTTTTAGGAACAGTTGCACAGGGCCTTAGGCACCAAGCTAAGGTTTAGTACGGCCTTTCATCCACAGACTGATGGACAGTCGGAAAGGACCATACAAACCTTAGAAGACCTGTTGCGAGCATGTGTTCTCCAGTTCACCGGAAGTTGGGATCTACACCTAAGCTTGATAGAGTTTTCCTATAACAATAGCTATCAGCATAGTATTGATATGGCACCTTATGAAGCCTTATATGGTAGACGTTGTAGATCACCCTTGTGTTGGTTTGAGACTGGTGAGCACCAGTTGTTAGGTTTTGACCTGGTGCAGCAAACCACGGAAAAGATTAAAGTAATACAACATAAGATTAAGACTGCTCAGGATAGGCAGAAATCTTATGCTGACAAACGTCGTAGACCCTTAGAGTTCCAGGTTGGAGACAGAGTGTATCTTAAGGTCTCACCTTGGAAAGGGGTCCTTCGTTTTGGAAGGAAAGGGAAGTTAGCTCCTAGATATATGGGGCCTTATCCAATCATTGAACGGATTGGAAAGGTAGCATATAAACTAGAGCTTCCCCCAGAATTACATAGGTTACATCCTGTGTTTCACATTTCTATGTTGAAGAAATGTCACCCAGACACCGAGTCAGTTCTACAACCTATGGAGGTAGAATTGAATGATGACATATCATATGAGGAGGGACCAGTGTCAATCCTTGATAAACGAATTAAAAAGTTAAAGAAGAAAGATATAAGTCTTGTGAAAGTCCTCTGGAACCATCGTGGTATTGAAGAAGCCACTTGGGAATTAGAGGATGAGATGAGAAGGAAGTATCCTGCCCTTTTCTCGTAGTATGATTTATCGATTTCGGGGACGAAATCCTTGTAAGGGGTGGATAATTTGTAACATCCCTGACCTGGGTTATGAGTTAACCCTAGGTGTTTTGCTTAAATATGTAATTAAATCTTTGTGATTAACTCTGAGCATGTAATTTAGTTTCTCAGAAACATATATTTCAGTAATTGCTCCTTTTTATTTAAAGTTGTAGCATTGTTTTGATATACAGGGACCTATGTGCAATTTACCCAGTTAAAAGGGTTAGCTTGCAATTTGCACATGTTGAGATGTTCCTCTGATGTTGAGACATCATGAGAATCTTTTTGGTAAAGTTTGAGGGATTTCCCAAGCTAGGGCACCAAGGTGCAGCTGTGGAAGCAATCCTAGTGCTTGAAACCCTAATTTGGGGCAAAATGCAATTTACCCAAATTAAGGGATGCAAATTGTAAAATATGTCATCTAACGTATCTTTTTAGACTCATGCCATCATTAAGAGAAGAAATGATGAGGGAGTCACCTCAATTGAGTTATCAAGTTATGAAATATGCCTTGTGATTGAATAATGAGGGTATCTGTGCAATATCTCTTTATGTATGTACTTTAGTATTAGATTGCTCTCCTTTACCTTCTTTTTCTAAGACCTTAAGAGAAGGTTTGTCCTTAGAATAAAGAGGAAGGGACTATCAAGTAAAGAAGGAGGGATCTAGTTGGAATTATGGACAACTTATGAACTAATGTTGAAAATCCTATCCTTAGTATATATATACCCTCAACTTCTCTAAGCAAGGGAACTTGCCCTTCGTTCCCTTCACTGTTCCATTTCACCAAAGACGACCAAAGACTGCCTTGGAGCTAAGGAGGACGACCAAGGGAAACAAGGTAGGTTTGGGACCCCTCTTCTTGCCTAATTCCATGGTTAGAACTCGAATTCAAGGTCAGCTTAATGGCTAATTCTCGAAACCCTATCTTTCTAGCCATCTCCTTTCATCCTTCCTTGGCGTTTTCACCTTGGACAACCTGTAAGAACTCAAGGAAGCCATTAGAGCTTGGAGCTTGAAATCTTGGAGCTCAAGAAGCAAGCTTTAGGCGGGTTTTATAACTCTAAACCCATGCTTCATTATGTACATCTTTATATGTGGTTTGATGATAGCTCTTAGTGTTTCCCTACTTTTCCCTGCTATTTTGCAAGCAAATCCATGGGATATTCGTACTGTTCTTGAGCTAGGAGATGAAGGCGTGATTTCCAAGAAAAACCCACCACTTTTCACTTCCTTAAACGGTCTCACCAGTTTGCTCTCTCGGTCTCAAGACCGCGAGGTGAGCAAACGGTCTCGAGACCGCGACAGGGTAAACGGTCTCCAAGACCGTTTGGCCCCGTTGCCCGAGCATGGAACGTATAAGCAAATTGTTCCTAATTATATAGGATAATTACCCTCAAACTTTGGGAGGCTAACGCCAAGGGAATCGGGAGATATGACCTTTTTAAGTAACAACTTTATTTGAATTTATTCCTGATTTTTCAAACGGTCTGAAATTGCCTTTTTGGGAAAACGGTCTCAAGACCGTGTAAGGTCGTTGACCAGGCGTTGACAGTATGATATTACTGTTCAAAATAATGTTAATTAACAACTCACCATGTTTGATGGTCTAAATCCAAACGGGCTAAGAGTTGAAGGGTGAATACTAGGGCTAACCCTAGATGAAATAAGTACTGAAATTATGGTGACCTAATTAGGGTTTTTAGGGTTGATTGACCTAAACGGTCTCAAGACCATTTAGGGGTCACCCAAACGGTCTCAAGACCGCGAGGGCAATCAACCATGACCATTTGGAGGTCTGGGGTCAAGAATAGTTGACCAATTGAAGGTATAATTACACCAAATTACTTTGCAATTAAATATTGATATGATCATCAACTCAATAGGCCAGACCTTGATGAATTTGCACTAGAATCCAAAATTGGATGGGAAAACGGTCTCAAGACCATTTGGAACTCATCCAAACGGTCTCTAGACCGAGAGGACAATCACCCAAGACCGTTTGAAGTTCTAGGGTTAAGAAATTTGATCAATTGAGGACCCAATTGCAAATAAGTTATCAATTTAATCAAAATTCTGTTTGTGGATCAATCATGGTTCAACCCCTATCAAATCACCTTGGACTTTGATGAAATCTTGGGAAAAAGGTCTCAAGACCATTTGGGGTCCACCCACATGACCTCAAGACCGTTTGGGCCAAGTTTGGGCCCATTTGGAGCTCAATTGAAGGGTTCAACCTTGTGTTGATGCACATTGTTGAGTATTGATGGGTGAACATTGATAGACCCTAATTGAATCGCCTTCAACCCTAATTGGTCAACAATTGAGGGTCAATTGAATGACCAATTGGTTAAGCATAACCTTAGTTGACCCAATCCATAGGTGGTTAACAGAGCTTTGACCTTTTGAGGGCTTCAACATTGGTTGACATTATCGGTTGTATCATCGAATCTTGTTGATGGTCCAAGTGGTTAAGACCATGTGAGCTCACGGACTCAAGGTCGTGAGGAGGCTCGCGGACTCAAGGTCGTGAGAGGGCTCATGGTCTCAAGACCGTGAGGGGGCTCATGGTCTCAAGACCGCAAGGGGCCTCGCGGTCCTGAGGTCAAAGTGGGCAAACGGTCAACATCTCTTCGCGGTCTTGTTATCAACTTGGCCTCGCGGTCTTAACATTAGGTTGAGCTTCGCGGTCTTGAACCATTTGAAGAGGCTTGCAGTCTTGGAGTCTAAGGAGGCTCGCGGTCTTGAAGTTAGAAGAAGGCTCGCGGTCTTGAAAAGTCAAATTGGTTAAACGGTCAACACTTTCAAACGATCTCAACTCAATTGAAGAATGATGGTTGAAGGTCAATCAATGTGATTCAAAGTTGACTTCTTTCAATCAATTGATGAAATAAATGGTTCAATGTTTCCCTAATCAAACCCTAATGATAATCTAAGATATTAAGGGGTTAATGGACTAAGGTTTGACCATGATGATAATCAATGGGGTGAATTACCAAAATACCCCTGAAGGGTAAATTAAGTAATACCTTGATCAAATCAAACCCTAATCACATGATGGTGATGTTTTGGGCTATGTTAGCCTATGATGACTCAATCCAACCTGATCTAGAGTGATGTTGACATCACCTAATAGTATGAGGAGAGAGAAAGTACTTCTAGAGAGAGAAAGTACTTCTAGAGAGAGAAAATACCCTTTTTAAGTGGAAACCCAATTTAAGAATCTCCAATGCTTATGAGTAAGCACAATTTGGGTATGATCCACCTGTGTGAGATCATAGAAACCCTAATTATGATAAATGATGAACCTTTAACTAATCTGAGAGTATCAGTGGTGATGTTACTCATACATAATGATGTTATGGGTGCAATTCACCTTAATGTGAATAGTAAACCCTAATTCAAGGGTGATGACATGTAATGTGAATAGTAAACCCTAATTCAAGGGTAATGGCATGCATTTGAGTATTAAACTCTAATTGATGAGAATTAGAGATGTAACTCTCATGACAAGGATGGGAAGTACATTCCTTATTTTTGTATTACCTTTATCAATTGTATTAACCATGCAGGTTCTGATATGAAGGTAATTATATCCAGGTATGGATGTTGATGTTATATTCATTAAAAACATGTTGTTAGCCATATGAATAAGTAAGGTAATCTGATGCCTTGTCAGTGGCATCTTATACTGAGAATGGGCTGTGAGAGCCATGAATACCATCAAGGTCATGCCTTAGAGATGACTTGTGATGAGGATAATGAGAAATGATGATTGACATGAGTTAGGCCTGTTACATTTAGTATTCTTCTTTTATAGCTGCTATGCTACTGTTATTGTTTGGAGAACAATGTATGTTGTTAAAGAATGCTGAATGTACCTAACTAATCAAGTATAATGTAGAGCCTTGATCATAGATCCATCATTGTCAGAGATTAAGTGATGGTGAAACAGGTTTTCCTCAGGGAACTCCTGGAGCACATACTTTTGAGTATGTGGGGTACATGGATGTGTAGAACCTTACATCCTAGTGTAGGAAAGTGATGTAGATGTGCAATCCATCCATCCTTCACTATAATTCCATACCGTATCAGTGGCAGGTAAACATGAAACCTCCTGATGACGAAGAAAGCACAGATATCCGTATCAGTGGTAGGTAAATATGAAACCTCCTGATGACGAAGAGAGTACAGAATGCCACTGTGACTCTAGAATAGCGAAGGACCAGTTTACCCTGGTGAGCTATAGTAGTAGAGACACGAGATGTCCTACAAGTGATCCTCTTACTGACTGAGGAAGGTGAAGGTCATGAGAATCCGGCTCTCTTAATGACCTATGTATGATACTGATGTGACTTCTCAGCGATCAGTTGGAGTATGAGTGGTAAGCCTCATCTCCACAGGGCATAATGTTGTTTGTAAAACATAATCAACCATGTAGTATAACTTGTTAGAGATGACTCCAAGTTAGTTGATTTATGTTACATTGTAATAATGTTTATATTCTCCATATCTCCTAAATTGTAGAGATCTTGTTATACCTACAACTGTTATAGAATACTTTGAAGGCTTTACTGCTTAAAATATTCTTTGATGTTATAATAAAGCTTCTGGCGAAGAGTTATAACTCTCGCTGGGACAATTATGTATAATTGTCTCACCCCGTAGGCTTCAACTTTTTAGGTGGACGTCGGAGACGAAGGAACCAGCCTATAGGTGATCAGTCTCAGCAGCAGCATCAGGGGTAGCAGTAATCTCAGGTGGAGATTGTCCTGCCATATGGTGTAGTTAGAGTCAGTCCTATGTGTCCTATGTACTCTCAGGTCTTGGAGTCTTTTGTATAGTGATCTTGAGATTTTGTATCTTGATGTACATAATTACTCAAGAAGTAATTATCCTGAGATGTAAACAGTTTATCTCACTTTATGAAAGAAGCTTTTATGGATTCAAGCTCTTGTCACAAAAAGTTTTAATTTCCCGTGATTTTTGTCTTCCGCTGATTACCGATTCGCTTCCTCTAAGTTTTAATCGTGTTTATGTCATGGTTTGGAGATCAGAGCCCACATGGATGACCTGTGGAGCTCAAACCACCATTAAAGCTACGGAGCTTGGAGCTCTATATCAGATTCTAAGGCAGATTTTTATAACTCTAAACCTTATAGTTTTGTTATGCAACTTCTTTCCTTGAAAACGTTGCTTGTTCTCCTTTCTTTAACACTTCTATGTGTTCTTGCAACCAAAACCGTGAAGAACAGTTCATGTTCTTGAGGTAGAAGAAGGTGGCGTTAATTCCAAAGTTCATCCTGATCCTACTTTATCAAGCGGTCCTCCACCTCTTACCCAAACGGTTTGCAAAACCGTTTGGAAGCAAACGGTTTCAAAACCGTTTGGAGGGCAAACGGTTTCACAAGATCGTTTGGAGCAAACGGTCTCAAAGACCGTTTGGATGTGTTGACCAGGCATTGACCATTTGGAGGGATGTTGTACATATTATGGACTAATCACCCACCAAGAATCATTAACTAATTCCAAGTAAATCGCCAATTGAAGGCACTTTAATCACCTAAACCCTAATCGGGTCTATTGCTGATTTCAAGGATGCAATCATGTTGAAGTTTGGGTTGAGTGGCCCAAACGGTTTCAAAACCATTTGGGGATCACTCAAATGGTCTCAAGACCGTTTGATGATAACCCAAGACCGTTTGGAGGTCTAGGGTTAAGAAGGGTTGACCAATTGAGGGTCCAATCATATCAAGTTGTTGAGTAATTAAGTGTTGATTTGGTGACCAAACCTAGGGTTCAACCCTTAAGTGAATAACTTGGTTATTGATGACATCATGGTAAAACGGTCTCAAGACCGTTTGGAGGATGTACAAACGGTTTCAAAACCGTTTGGTGGTCACCCAAGACCGTTTGGAGGTCCAGGGTTGACCATGGTTAAGTGGTTGAAGATTGAAAGGCAATAAGTTGAAATATAATCAATTAGTGACCTAATAGGTTGACTTAGTTATGATGTTGACTTGAGAAAACGGTCTTGTACATCGTCTCTGTACTCTCAGGTCCTAGCAGTCAGTATATCTGAGATTATTAAACATCGTCTCTGTACTCTCAGGTCCTAGGAGTCAGTATATCTGAGATTTTGGCATGATGCCTCGAGATTTTGTATCTTACCTTATACAGTTAACAAGGTGGTTGATGTTGTAATTCTCGAGATGTGTTTATTGCAGAGATGTAATGATGGACCAGTTTGTAATTAACTTATCATGTTTCTTTATGAAAGAGTTTTTATCGTTTGAAGATCTCTTTACAAAAAGGTTTTAATTTTTAGTGATTTTTGATAATTCCACTGCTAATTGCTTCCGCATTTGTTGATCTTGTTTTCATGATTCGATCGTCTCATTAACATTAACATGATCCTTGAACTTAACATGATGGGATTTCTCCCTCTTAAAACATGAACTTTAAAATCCATAAATCATTGATCATTAATCATAATCTCTAATCTTAATGAACATGATAACCATATGACATAAGATATAGTAAACACCAATCTATTTATATGATGAACATGATTTAAGCTTTGAACTTAAATTGAAAGCATAATTCTTACATCACACATAGCTAACAATTCAACCAAAGTACATATGTATAGTGGCATGACCTGCTTACCTAGAGAAAAGCAAATTCTAACTTGGTATCTCTAATCTTGAGTCAAATCATAAGTCAACCTTCTCTGGTCTTGATTAGACTCTAAACACATGTTCATAGTTATTAAACATCATAAATCAATACCTTGTATTGATCCTAGGTTTAATTAGTATAGATTAGGGTTTGAGTACATTAGGGTTAGGCTTATTGATCCACATCATTATATTAGGAAAACTTGGTTGGATTAGATCACTTTAATTACATGTAGTGCTTAATTATGGTTTCATGGGGTCAAAATGGGGTTGATAATAAAACATCAGATCAGGAAGCAAAATCATAGCTTGAAAACTCTAAAATCGGATTCCTCTCGAGAAACCCTTTCCAAAGAGTATTTACTCAAAAGAAATTGACCAACGATTGAATTACTATTAATTTTCCAAGAATAAGCCAATTAGAATTCAAGAAAAATCCACATGGGTGACAAAGTGTGTCCACAGTGATGTCATGGCCCATCCAATGTGGGCCAATGAAGGATGGACACGTAGATGTAGGCCCACTCAAGCCGCTGAGTTGTCTAGGTGATAATAAACTACAAAAATACCCATGCATAAGAAATTGTTCGATTAAGAAACTAAGGGTGAGGGAGTCATCTCCCAACCTAATTTCTTCCTCTCCATCACACGCAAGGAAGGAGCACATCAGGAACTCAAGGCTTCAGTAGGACTTGAGGCCTACTGGTGATCAAAACTAGGGAATAAACCCATTGCAATTGTTGAGCTCTGATAGCCAAAACAAACCCAAGATGCGGGTAAAACATCGCTGAAAACCTCAGAGCCATGGTGAGAACTGGGGCACAAAGGAAGAAAACTCATAAGCCAAAACCATAAACCTAAGTGAAAAGTCATCAACTAAGACTGAAAAAATGAGATCTGAGATCAAGCGAATTCATCTAATGCCTTGCAAGGGCTGGGCTTACTGGATCATCATGGCGGTGAATGTCGGCGTGGTTCAAATGACAAGTTTTAGGTCCCGACGATAGAGGAATTCATAAGGTAAAGCTAACATTAGGAAGGAATCATTGGGGGGGTCTATGGATGCTTACTCGAGCGTCAATTTCATAGAAATAGGTGGAGGGGGTGATTCTTGAAGGGGGTCATCGAAGACGAAGCTTGAGTAGGCCACAGAGTCTCGGGGCGTTCGCCAGGAAATTGAAGGTGGAGAAGGGATTCCTTCAGTCCAGCAGTCATTTTTAGTTCTTTTTATAGGTATGTTGTGCAGAGACAATGGTTCAAAGAGAAAGGGGCAGCGAGGAGAGTCAAGCCCTAGAAGGATGTTTCCTCGATAAGGCAGGAAACCCCTAGAGAGTAGGGATGTTTAGATTTGCATGGCAGTTAAGATTACATTGGCAAAGAAATATGTGAAAACAAGCCACTATGGATAGATATCCGAGTCAGAGAAGGATTTGAGATCTATTTCCTCGTCATCAGTCTCCTACCCAAGGTAGGAGATGATCCTACAATCCCATGATGCTCATATGATGGCTGAGAGAGAGCAGCATCAAAGTAAAAGTTACAATAACCAACATGACACCAAAACTTAGGGGGGAAATCAAAATGTCAATGTGACATTCAAAGTTAAGAAAATATAGTAAATCGATGAAATAAAATCAAATATCACTATAATTAGGGTTTAAACTTTACTAAAACTTTCCAAAAATACTTGAGGGTCAAACGAAGTCCTTTTGACTTCAAATTTGAAGTGCAAGTTAATCAAAGGGTCTAGAATCTTACCATACAATTATATTTAGGTTTTATCTACTTTTTGTTCATCAAACTCACATATGCCATTATCTCAATGTATATGAATTAAAATGAATTATCTTTTCCTTGTTGAGTTATATTTTAAATCAAAATTTGAGGTATGATGGAATAGTCATTATATTTGGGTAACTTGCATCCAAGTATTAGGATTTTGAAATTCAAAAGTTGAACATTTACACAAAGGATCCTAAACTTATTTTATTTACAAATTTGGGACATTACAATTCTACCCACCTTAAATAAATTTTATCCTCAAATTTTTCATATACTACCCACCTTAGGGTTTTACATAATTCATGTACACTAATTTCTAATATCATCTTAAATATCCCATTCTCATGGTAAAACACTATCTAGACCTCATTATTAAAACCAACATGTGGATAATTCGTTTCACATCATCATTATCACGATAAAGGACCTCTTTTACCCCTTTCCTAGGGGTTTTGATTCTACCCTGGATCTTATTTTCTTATCAAATATCTACTCTTTGTATGCATGCTTGATCTTACTATGTGTTTGATTAGATTTAGGTGACTATAGGTCTCAAACTTCTAATGCTAACTCTTATTATTTCGTCGCCTTTGGATACATGTCAGTCGCTCATATATTCAAAGGTGACATGATTTATCACACTTATCTTAGTACCTCCCTCATGCACATGTCACATACCACATGCACTTGAAAGGACAAGAAAAGTATGATTATGCATATAACATTCTCTTTGCAAAACACCATGAGCCTCTGACCCATACCACAGACATGCGGGAAAAAGAGAGAGCATGCTATATACAATTCTAGAGTTAGTCACAAAAGTTCAAAACTTCTAGGCACATAACCCTAATCTTAATCTAAACTTATGTCTCCTAACTATACATCAACTTTGACTTCTAATATCTTTCACCTACTTCTTATATACCTAGGGTTAGAACATATGAATCTTTATCTTAGTGGCCATCTACTCGTTGCTTTGATATCATATTGTAACATCCCTCCAAGCACATATATGTCAGCGGAAGAAAAACCTATATTGTCTGTAACATGGGTCACTTGGCTTGGAGGAACATCACAAAACATGATATTAAATAACAAAGAGATAAATGAAACACCTTGCATTTATTGAAAATCTTGATTCATACATTGTTCTTGAAGGGAAAACATAAACTATCACATCTTGATCTCACATATAATACATGTAGACTAAGAAAATCTAAAGCACAAAAGGTAGAACAAATATATGGCATATATCTTATTTGCAAACTTGATATGATCTCTTAAGGTGTAGATGGTACCCCACCAAGATAAGTCATGGAAACTTTTACTTTGAAGCACTTACTTCAATTTCCTTTGATCCTTGATTTTAGGACATCTCGTCCCATGTCTGTGCAAAAACAAAGACACACATTAGTTTGCGGCACTATACATTTTATAAGAACTGAAAAGTAAGCATATGTACTTGAGTTGAGAGAAAACCTTGAGATGAATTTGTCTTGAGCATTCTTGATTACATAAATATTATAACATGAAGAATTGAATAGTAATATATGCCTCTCTCTATGATGCCCACTTAAGAGAACATGATTGCTAGGAAAGCCCATAGTGGCACAAATGACCATGATTTGGCTATAAAATCCCATACTTGGCATGAATGCCCATATCAGCCCCTTAAGGTCCATGATTTGATAAGCATATAAAAACTAATTCAATTCCAATTAACTTGACCATTAACATGACTTTAGAATTAACATTAACATGATCCTTGAACTTAACATGATGCGATTTCTCCCTCTTGAAACATGAACTTTAAAATTCATTCATCATTGATCATTAATCATAATATCTAATCTTAATGAACATGATAATCATATGACATAAGATATCGCAAACATCAATCAATCTATATGATGAATATGATTTGAGCATTGAACTTAAATTCAAAGCATAATTCCTACATCATACATAGCAAACAATTCAACCAAAGTACATATGTATAGTGGCATGACCCGCTTCCCTAGAGCAAAGAAAATTCTAACTTGATCTCTCTGATCTTGATTCAAATCCTAAGTCAACCTTCTCTGGTCTTACTTAGGCTCTAAACACCTATTCATAGTTATTAAACACCATAAATCAATATCTTGTATTGACCCTAGGTTGAATAAGGGTAGATTAGGGTTTGAGTGCATTAGGGTTAGGCTTACTGATCCAAGTCATTAGATTAGGAAAACTTGGTTGGATTAGATCACATTAATTACATGTAATGCTTAATTAGGGTTTCAAGGGTCAAACTAGAGTTTATAATAAAACATCGGACCAGGAAGCAAAATCATAGCTTGAAAACTCTAAAATTGGATTCCTCTCAAAAAACCCTTCCCAAAGAGTATTTACTCAAAATTTTCTGACCAACAATTGAATTATTGTCAATTTCCCAAGAATAAGCCAATCAGAATTCTAGAAAAAACCCACATGGGTGACAACATGTTTCCATAGAGATGTTGGGGCCCATTGGATGTGGGCCAATGAAGGATGGCCACACAGATGCAGGCCCACCCAAGTTGCTGAGTGGTCCAAACCTTAATAGGTTGACTTAGTTATGATGTTGACTTGAGAAAACGGTCTCAAGACCATTTGGAGGATGTCCAAATGATCCCAAGACCGTTTGGGGTCAGGTCATGACCCAATTAGGTGGTGGTTCAATGGGTTCAACATCAATTAGGCTCATGTTGATGCATGTTGAAGGGCGATCGATTCCAAACGCTAATTCACTTGATCCAAGCCCTAATTGGTAATCAATTGAGGGTCAATTGAGTGTCAAATCAGTAGAGGGTTGACCTAATTAACCCAATTTCCTAATTAACCCAATTGATAAGTGGTTAACAAGTGCATGGTTGATTAAGGGGTTCAACATTGAAAACCCTAACTCAATTCGAAGGGTTGATACACTTTTTGGTCCATGCGGTTTTGAGGAGTTTGGACCAAACGGTCTCAAGACCGTTTGAGTACAAATGGTCTCAAGACCGTTTGGGGCCAAATGGTCTCAAGACCGTTTGGGACCAAACAATTTCAAAACCGTTTGGTGGTCATGCGGTTTCAAAACCGTTTGGTGACATGCGGTTTCAAGATCAATTTGCCCATGCGGTTTCAAAGTCAAAGTTGGCCAAACAGTCAACGGGACCAAACGGTCTTCACCTCACATAGGGAAAACAGTCTTGATGGTGTAATTTTCCATGCGGTCTTAAAGGTCAAAGGGACCAAACGGTCAACAACTCCATGCAGTTTCAAAACCATTTGGAGGTTGAAAGTGTAAAACCGTTTGGGGTCTTTTAAGGTCAAGATCGTTTGATGCCTTAGAGGTCAAGATGGTTTAGTAGTTGATTAACCTAAACCCTAAAGGTACCTAAAGTGATTAAGGGAACAAGTAATTAGTGGTTGATGCATGTTATGGTCAATGGTGGACATTACCAAATTACCCTTAGTGGGTTAATGTGACTAATACCCTTGATCAAGCAAACCCTAATGACCATAATGGTGATGATATGACTTATGTTATCAGAGATGATTTGACTTAGTCTGACCAAGAGTGATGTAAACATCATCTTTTAGTAAGAGGAGAGAGAAGACTCCCTATATGTATGAGAATCAAGTAATATACTTCCAATATGTATGAATATACATAATTAGGGTATGATCCTTCATAGTGAGATCATGGAAACCCTAATTATGATGATTAATGAATCTTAACCTAATTTGAGGGCATTAATGGAAGTAATCTACATACATGATGATGCTATGATCTCAATTCATTCCAATGTGAATAGTAAACCCTAATCTAGGGTAATGTGATGTAATGTGAATAGTAAACCCTAATCTAGGGTAATGTGATGTAATGTGAATAGTAAACCCTAATCTAGGGTAATGTGATGTAATGTGAATAGTAAACCCTAATCTAGGGTAATGTGATGTTATGTGAATAGTAAACCCTAATCTAGGGTAATGTGATATAATGTGAATAGTAAGCCCTAATCTAGGGTGATGTGATGATATGAACAAGTAAACCATAATTCTGAGTTATGCTTTTAAGCATGAAACTCCATGATTGAAGTATGAGTTAAGGAATCACTATTCCTAATCTAGCTAAGGGGTTGAATAATTCTAATTGGAATGAATGAGAATCCTAACCCTAGAAACCAGTCGTGGTAACATGACACGGCCATGGTGAATCCTTTGTTGCACGACCGTGTAATGAGGCACGGTTGTGGTGACTTACTCTTGCAAGACCGTGCAAGATAGCACAGCCGTGGTATCATATATATATAATTTGAAAAGAACTTGTATTGTGTTGATATAGTTACAATGTGCATGTTATCAGTTAATGCTAACCATGCAGGTTTTCATGAAGAGGTGGTCATATCCAGGTAAGGATTATGATGTCATACGTATTGAAAACACTTTACATGCTTCAAGTATCATGATATGTTATGTTACCTGATGAGAGGTAATATATGAGCTTGATAGGCTGAATGAGCCATGAGAAATATATGCATTGTTATAATCAAAGGTCATACTGTTAAAATGACTGGATGATAAGATGTTACTTGATAACAAGTGTTATGATGATTCAAGGGTTTGAACACCCACATTCCTGAATCACAATGATGAGATGGTTAGGGATTGATATCCCAATGTTAAAAGTATGTCATGTGAGCTTGATACAAATAGTACTCTTTCTTTATAGCATCTGTTTTATTGGTTTATGTTTGAAAACATGCTTGATGCTAAAGAATGCCATAATGTACTTAATAATCAAGTATAATGATATCATGTAGAGCCCTGACCATAGATCCATCATTGTTAGAAATTCAATGATGGTGAAACAGGTTTTCCGAAGAGAACTCCTAGAGCACATACTTTTGAGTATGTGGGGGTTATGGACGCAAATATCCTTACGTCCTAATGTTGGATTTGATAGGAGATGTACCATTAATCTCTCAATCCTTCATTATATGTTTATGCCTGGATGATGTATCACAAATCTCCCGATGATGTTGTTAATGCCGCATCGGTGTGAGATAAATAAGAAATCCCTCGATGGCGAAGAGAGTACAGAATGCCACTGTTACTCTAAATAGCAAAGTTGCCAGAATACCCTGGAAATCTATTATAGCAGAGACACGAGATGTCCTGCATGTTGATCCTCACACTGACTGAGGAGTGATGGGGTCATAGGAATCCGACTCTCCTGATGACCTATGTATGGTACCGATTGCGATCTAATGATGGTCGGTTGGAGCATGAGGGGTGCAACTCATCTCCTCAGGGCATAAATATGTTTGTAAAATGTAATCAGCCGCATAGCATATTTGCTTAGGTTGAACTACGAAAAACAATGATTGATGATACATTGTTTATAGTACTCTAGTTAAGTAACCAGTATACATGTTCTTCATATTCCTTATTGCTATATGTCTTGTCATTCAATTAAGTTATAATTGAAATGATTACTTATAAGGATGCTGCTTCACTTAGTTTACACAATGTTTAACCTGCTGTTGCTTATTTATAATTCTACTGCTTTATGTTATTCCTTTAATGCAATAACAAAGCTTCTGGCAGAGAGTTATAACTCTCGCTGGGACAATTATTCAATTGTCTCACCCCCGTAGGATTCGACTTTTTAGGTAGACGTCGTGGACGAAGGAACCCATCAGTGGGTGAGCAGCAGCAACAACAATCTCAGGGACAGTAGTGATCCTCAGGTGGAGACACTGACTGTCAAGTCTTGTAGGTAGTATGCCCTATGTGTCGTCTCTGTACTCTCAGGTCCTAGGAGTCAGTATATCTGAGATTTTGGCATGATGCCTCGAGATTTTGTATCTTACCTTGTACAGTTAACAAGGTGGTTGATGTTGTAATTCTCGAGATGTGTTTATTGCAGAGATGTAATGATGGACCAGTTTGTAATTAACTTATCATGTTTCTTTATGAAAGAGTTTTTATCGTTTGAAGATCTCTTTACAAAAAGGTTTTAATTTTTAGTGATTTTTGATAATTCCACTGCTAATTGCTTCCGCATTTGTTGATCTTGTTTTCATGATTCGATCGTCTCATTAACATTAACATGATCCTTGAACTTAACGTGATGGGATTTCTCCCTCTTAAAACATGAACTTTAAAATCCATAAATCATTGATCATTAATCATAATCTCTAATCTTAATGAACATGATAACCATATGACATAAGATATAGCAAACACCAATCTATTTATATGATGAACATGATTTAAGCTTTGAACTTAAATTGAAAGCATAATTCTTACATCACACATAGCTAACAATTCAACCAAAGTACATATGTATAGTGGCATGACCTGCTTACCTAGAGAAAAGCAAATTCTAACTTGGTATCTCTAATCTTGAGTCAAATCATAAGTCAACCTTCTCTGGTCTTGATTAGACTCTAAACACATGTTCATAGTTATTAAACATCATAAATCAATACCTTGTATTGATCCTAGGTTTAATTAGTATAGATTAGGGTTTGAGTACATTAGGGTTAGGCTTATTGATCCACATCATTATATTAGGAAAACTTGGTTGGATTAGATCACTTTAATTACATGTAGTGCTTAATTATGGTTTCATGGGGTCAAAATGGGGTTGATAATAAAACATCAGATCAGGAAGCAAAATCATAGCTTGAAAACTCTAAAATCGGATTCCTCTCGAGAAACCCTTTCCAAAGAGTATTTACTCAAAAGAAATTGACCAACGATTGAATTACTATTAATTTTCCAAGAATAAGCCAATTAGAATTCAAGAAAAATCCACATGGGTGACAACGTGTGTCCACAGTGATGTCATGGCCCATCCAATGTGGGCCAATGAAGGATGGACATGTAGATGTAGGCCCACTCAAGCCGCTGAGTTGTCTAGGTGATAATAAATTACAAAACTACCCATGCATAAGAAATTGTTCGATTAAGAAACTAAGGGTGAGGGAGTCATCTCCCAACCTGATTTCTTCCTCTCCATCACACGCAAGGAAGGAGCACATCAGGAACTCGAGGCTTCAGTAGGACTTGAGGCCTACTGGTGATCAAAACTAGGGAATAAACCCATTGCAATTGTTGAGCTCTGATAGCCAAAACAAACCCAAGATGCGGGTAAAACATCGCTGAAAACCTCAGAGCCATGGTGAGAACTGGGGCACAAAGGAAGAAAACTCATAAGCCAAAACCATAAACCTAAGTGAAAAGTCATCAACTAAGACTGAAAAAATGAGATCTGAGATCAAGCGAATTCATCTAATGCCTTGCAAGGGCTGGGCTTACTGGATCATCGTGGCGGTGAATGTCGGCGTGGTTCAAATGACAAGTTTTAGGTCCCGACGATAGAGGAATTCATAAGGTAAAGCTAACATTAGGAAGGAATCATTGGGGGGGGTCTATGGATGCTTACTCGAGCGTCAATTTCATAGAAATAGGTGGAGGGGGTGATTCTTGAAGGGGGTCGTCGAAGACGAAGCTTGAGTAGGCCACAGAGTCTCGTGGCGTTCGCCAGGAAATTGAAGGTGGAGAAGGGATTCCTTTAGTCCAGCAGTCATTTTTAGTTCTTTTTATAGGTATGTTGTGCAGAGACAAGGGTTCAAAGAGAAAGGGGCAGCGAGGAGAGTCAAGCCCTAGAAGGATGTTTCCTCGATAAGGCAGGAAACCCCTAGAGAGTAGGGATGTTTAGATTTGCATGGCAGTTAAGATTACATTGGCAAAGAAATATGTGAAAACAAGCCACTATGGAGAGATATCCGAGTCAGAGAAGGATTTGAGATCTATTTCCTCGTCATCAGTCTCCTACCCAAGGTAGGAGATGATCCTACAATCCCATGATGCTCATATGATGGCTGAGAGAGAGCAGCATCAAAGTAAAAGTTACAATAACCAACATGACACCAAAACTTAGGGGGGAAATCAAAATGTCAATGTGACATTCAAAGTTAAGAAAATATAGTAAATCGATGAAATAAAATCAAATATCACTATAATTAGGGTTTAAACTTTACTAAAACTTTCCAAAAATACTTGAGGGTCAAACGAAGTCCTTTTGACTTCAAATTTGAAGTGCAAGTTAATCAAAGGGTCTAGAATCTTACCATACAATTATATTTAGGTTTTATCTACTTTTTGTTCATCAAACTCACATATGCCATTATCTCAATGTATATGAATTAAAATGAATTATCTTTTCCTTGGTGAGTTATATTTTAAATCAAAATTTGAGGTATGATGGAATAGTCATTATATTTGGGTAACTTGCATCCAAGTATTAGGATTTTGAAATTCAAAAGTTGAACATTTACACAAAGGATCCTAAACTTATTTTATTTACAAATTTGGGACATTACAATTCTACCCACCTTAAATAAATTTTATCCTCAAATTTTTCATATACTACCCACCTTAGGGTTTTACATAATTCATGTACACTAATTTCTAATATCATCTTAAATATCCCATTCTCATGGTAAAACACTATCTAGACCTCATTATTAAAACCAACATGTGGATAATTCATTTCACATCATCATTATCACGATAAAGGACCTCTTTTACCCCTTTCCTAGGGGTTTTGATTCTACCCTGGATCTTATTTTCTTATCAAATATCTACTCTTTGTATGCATGCTTGATCTTACTATGTGTTTGATTAGATTTAGGTGACTATAGGTCTCAAACTTCTAATGCTAACTCTTATTATTTCGTCGCCTTTGGATACATGTCAGTCGCTCATATATTCAAAGGTGACATGATTTATCACACTTATCTTAGTACCTCCCTCATGCACATGTCACATACCACATGCACTTGAAAGGACAAGAAAAGTATGATTATGCATATAACATTCTCTTTGCAAAACACCATGAGCCTCTGACCCATACCACAGACATGCGGGAAAAAGAGAGAGCATGCTATATACAATTCTAGAGTTAGTCACAAAAGTTCAAAACTTCTAGGCACATAACCCTAATCTTAATCTAAACTTATGTCTCCTAACTATACATCAACTTTGACTTCTAATATCTTTCACCTACTTCTTATATACCTAGGGTTAGAACATATGAATCTTTATCTTAGTGGCCATCTACTCGTTGCTTTGATATCATATTGTAACATCCCTCCAAGCACATATATGTCAGCGGAAGAAAAACCTATATTGTCTGTAACATGGGTCACTTGGCTTGGAGGAACATCACAAAACATGATATTAAATAACAAAGAGATAAATGAAACACCTTGCATTTATTGAAAATCTTGATTCATACATTGTTCTTGAAGGGAAAACATAAACTATCACATCTTGATCTCACATATAATACATGTAGACTAAGAAAATCTAAAGCACAAAAGGTAGAACAAATATATGGCATATATCTTATTTGCAAACTTGATATGATCTCTTAAGGTGTAGATGGTACCCCACCAAGATAAGTCATGGAAACTTTTACTTTGAAGCACTCACTTCAATTTCCTTTGATCCTTGATTTTAGGACATCTCGTCCCATGTCTGTGCAAAAACAAAGACACACATTAGTTTGCGGCACTATACATTTTATAAGAACTGAAAAGTAAGCATATGTACTTGAGTTGAGAGAAAACCTTGAGATGAATTTGTCTTGAGCATTCTTGATTACATAAATATTATAACATGAAGAATTGAATAGTAATATATGCCTCTCTCTATGATGCCCACTTAAGAGAACATGATTGCTAGGAAAGCCCATAGTGGCACAAATGACCATGATTTGGCTATAAAATCCCATACTTGGCATGAATGCCCATATCAGCCCCTTAAGGTCCATGATTTGATAAGCATATAAAAACTAATCCAATTCCAATTAACTTGACCATTAACATGACTTTAGAATTAACATTAACATGATCCTTGAACTTAACATGATGCGATTTCTCCCTCTTGAAACATGAACTTTAAAATTCATTCATCATTGATCATTAATCATAATATCTAATCTTAATGAACATGATAATCATATGACATAAGATATCGCAAACATCAATCAATCTATATGATGAATATGATTTGAGCATTGAACTTAAATTCAAAGCATAATTCCTACATCATACATAGCAAACAATTCAACCAAAGTACATATGTATAGTGGCATGACCCGCTTCCCTAGAGCAAAGAAAATTCTAACTTGATCTCTCTGATCTTGATTCAAATCCTAAGTCAACCTTCTCTGGTCTTAATTAGGCTCTAAACACCTATTCATAGTTATTAAACACCATAAATCAATATCTTGTATTGACCCTAGGTTGAATAAGGGTAGATTAGGGTTTGAGTGCATTAGGGTTAGGCTTACTGATCCAAGTCATTAGATTAGGAAAACTTGGTTGGATTAGATCACATTAATTACATGTAATGCTTAATTAGGGTTTCAAGGGTCAAACTAGAGTTTATAATAAAACATCGGACCAGGAAGCAAAATCATAGCTTGAAAACTCTAAAATTAGATTCCTCTCAAAAAACCCTTCCCAAAGAGTATTTACTCAAAATTTTCTGACCAACAATTGAATTATTGTCAATTTCCCAAGAATAAGCCAATCAGAATTCTAGAAAAAACCCACATGGGTGACAACATGTTTCCATAGAGATGTTGGGGCCCATTGGATGTGGGCCAATGAAGGATGGCCACACAGATGCAGGCCCACCCAAGTTGCTGAGTTGTCCAGGTGCTGATAAAATGACAACAATACCCATACATAAGAGATTGTTTGATTAAGCGGCCAAGGGTGAGGGAGTCATCTCCCAACCTAGTTTCTTCCTTTCCATCACATGCAAGGAAGGAGCACATCTGTGACCTGAGGCTTGAGAAGGACTCAAGGACTGCTGGCGATCAAAACTAGGGAACAAACCTATTGCAATTGTTGAACTCATACAGTTAAAATGAACCCAAGATGTGGCTAAAATGGTGCCAAAAACCTCAAAGCCATGGCAAGAATTGGGGCACAAAGGAAGAAAACTCAGAAGGCAAAACCATAAAGCTAGGAGAAAAGGCAACAACTAAGATTAGAAAAATGATCTCAGATATCAAATGAATTTATCTGATGCCTTATCGGAGCTGGGTGGCCACTAGATCACCATGGAAGTGAATGTCGACGTGGTTCATATGATGAGTTTCAAGTCCTGACGATAGAGGAATTCACGAGGTAAATCCAACAACATGAAAGAATCATGGGGGGTTTATGGATACTTACCCAAGCATCAATTACACAGAAATAGGCGGAGGTAGTTGATTCTTGAAGGGGCTCGTTAGAGTTGAAGCTTGAGTAGGCCAGGGAGTCTCGATGCGAGGAAATTGAGGGTAGAGAAGGGATTCCTTTGGTCTAAAGGTCATTTTTTGTTCTTTTTATAGGCATGCTGTGGAGAGACAAGGGTTCACAGAGTAAGGGATGGTGAGGAGAGTCAAACCCTAGAAGGGCATTTCCACGATAGGACAGGAAACCCTAGAAAGTAGGGATGTTTAGATTTGTGTGGTGATTACAATTACATTGGCAAAGAAATATGAGAAAACAAGCCACTATGGAGAGAGATTCAAGTCAGAGAAGGATCTGGGATCTATTTGCTCATCATCAGTCTCTTTCCCAAGGTAGGAGATGATCCTCCAGCCCCATGATGCTCATCCGACAGCTGAGAGAGAGCCTGATCAAAGTAAAAGTTACAATAACTAGCATGACACCAAAACTTAGGTGGAAAAATCAAAATGTCAGTGTGACATTCAAAGTTAGGAAACTATAGTAAATCGATGAAATAAAATCAAATATCACTAGAATTAGGGTTTAAACTTCACTAAAACTTTCCAAAATTACTTGAGGATTCCAAAAAAGTCCTTTTGACTTCAAATTTGAACCACAAGTTAATCAAAGGGTCTAGAATCTTCCCATATAATTAGATTTAGGTTTTATCTACCTTTTGTTCATCAAACTCACACATGTCATTATCTTAATGTATATGAATTAAAATGAATTATCTTTTCCTTAATGAGTTATATTTTAAATCAAAGTTTGAGGTATGTTGGGTAACTTGCATCCATGCATTGGGATTTTGAAATTTAAAAGCTAAAAATTTTCACAAAGGACCCAAAACATATTTTATTTACAAATTTGGGATGTTACACTCTCCCTTGCTCCTTTTTCTCTAATCTCCTTTCTCTCACTTTACTTATATCGTCCCAAACCTAATGACCCTATATGTCCTATGGTTTTATGGCTTCCATGCCACTACCACATCACAACTCTCCTCTTCTCCTATATGGGATTTGGAACCCTCGAAAGATTTTACATGATCTTTGTCACACCAGACAAAACTAGTACCCAATGTTAGATTAGCTTCTTCCATCCCCAATCATGTTCCCTCGACTCCAACCACCTTTGCAAAGATCTCGAGCCGGGGTCAAGGAGTCTGACCATTGTGAGGCTTAGAGAAGGTCTGGGATAGTTCCTCATGTTCACACAAAGTTTCTAGTACACTAGATTTCACCAGATAAGGTACAAAGCATATTTACCCTTTTTTGCTTATGTTCCTACTATTACAACGATTCACCACAACTTTGATGGGGTTTCCCTCAATTATTTTGTCATCTCAGTCGACAACTTCCCTAGAGATTTTTGAATTCGACTTGGGTATTTGGTTTTTGTTGCATAGTGTGGTTTTCCCATCTTAGGTTCTACTTGGTCAACTTTTGTGCCCAAAGACTCCCGTTGAACTCTGATCAATCTCTAATGGTCAACTTTTATAGCCGGAGGTTCCGATTGAACTCTGATCAATTTCTAACCATCTCACTACCTCAAGTTTGGTCTCTGGATGTGATTACCAACACTTCAAGATCTAGAATTCTCCTTCCCATCATATGGGAAGAAACTACAGCCCATTGTTGTGGTCTTCAACTTTTCTTGCCCAAAAGAAACATCTCAGACAGTGATTTTACACCCTTTCCCTAGTTATGCTAAAGATTTTATCATGCATTGATGGGTTTTTTTTTCACCATCTTGGTTCTGATTTAATTGAGTGAATTTAGTCGTGGGAAACTTACCGATATGCCCATGTCACACTATATGATTGTACATCATGTGTGAGGATATAGCAGTTTTTTCTCAATGTTATTTATTTAATAAATGAGTAAAAAGGTTAATCTTCAGAATTTTGTAACTAAATATTGGTAGCTCATAAAAATGAAATAAATAATGTTTTGAAATATCAAAATTTTCTCCTTCCAATGGCATTGGTTTCATTACATAATTAAATTACAATAGGTACATGATTTTTGGGATTTTTCTTATTAGACAAAATTTCTAAAGTAAAGTATGTTATTCAATAGTCTAGAAGTTAGAAAAGTAAAGTAAAACATGTTATATAATAAAAGGTGTAATCTACATTGTGGAGTTTTTGTGTGAACTAAATTAGTACTAATGAAAAGACAATTCTTTGGGTTTGTGAATTTAATAAGAGGTTAACCCTAATTTCATATATGCTTCTACTATGTGGTTTGTGACCCTGATATGAAACTAGGGTTGACCCTGGATATCAAGACTTGGTATGAGGTATTTTGCATCCCTTCTTGATCATATGGAGAATATCTTAGTTTTATTTTTGTCTCTCGTAGGTGCTTTAGACATATTACCATGTATGCTTCTATCTGTTTCAAGAGGTTGACTCATGTGAGTAGTTGTATGCTGGTATGGCTCATTTGATCTTCTTAATCTATTGGATATGATTGTTGACTCTAGAGTTGTCTCTTGTTCAACCTTCTTCATGATATAATCTAAATTTGTGGTTTTGAACTAAGTTTATCCACTTGTGATATGGAATCCTATTTTTCAAATAATGGCCTCTCATGGTGTATTGATGTGTCTCAATTTTGGAGATGGTGAATATTTTTTATGGTTCCTATGACCCCATTTGATAATACTTGGATGTTTTCATCCCTTTAGTTGAGTTTGATTGACCTTAATGTTGCCTTACCTATTTGTGGGCGTCTTGAACTTATTTTATTTTTAGTAGTGATACATGAGTACAACCATACACATGGTGCATTTTTTCTACATAGTGTGCTTTCCCACTCAATATATATAGGACATGCTTATTGTACCCAGGTTGTGCTTTTCCACCCACTTCTAGTTTGGATCCTATGGTGTCCCTGACCTACTCTAAAAAATCTTATTCTAATGTTGTATTCATACACATCTTATATTATTTGATATTATTAATGAAAGATTTATTAAGGAAAGAAACTCTCTCATTGATTATCTCTCTAAAATAAACACCTATTTGCAGACTTTTAACTGTTGATCATCCACTTGGATGATTTTTTATATTTCTTTTGATTTGGGAAGCCTTGATAAGCAATTTTTGTCCTTTTATCCTAATGTTGCTCAATCTCTATTTTTACACATATCGACATTTTTATGCAAAAAACTTCCACTTTGTCTTTATTTGTGGGGTATGCTTCCAACCCGTTAGATGAATATACATGGAAGAGTTGACATGGTGACCATGAATTTGCTTAATAGAGTTGACTCTTGGAAGATAGACTTATAGTATCTTAGACTTCCCTCTCCTTAGAAGTTGAAGTATTTACCTTCATGTAAACCCCAAGTGGGAGATTATTATGTATCTTGTTAAAATTCAAATAATGAATTTATTTTATTTTTCTATTATACTTTGGTCTTTATGTCATCCATTTATAAAGGATTAAACAATAGTTATTCATTCATTTTGAAAAATTGGTGTTTGTTTGTTAAATGGATGATTACTCTTATTTTATCTAGTAAGGAGTGGATCCTCTTCAATTGGTTTGTTGTTACTTTGCCCATATTATGCACTTTTAGTTTGGTCTGTCACTGTCTTTTCTTTTCAAAGTGGTAGTTTAGGGTTTTGGAGGGAGGGCACCTCAAAAATACAAAAATTTTATGGAACAAAACTCTTATCCAATAGATCTGTCGTAGTCATAAAATATCGACATATTAAAAGCATAAAAGAGATATTTAATATACCTCAGTGAACACTAATTCTCCAACAACTTGACATGTCTTTTACCAAATGTAGAACTTTCACTCCTAAATCCAGATTTGTTGTTGCCACTTTTTCATCATAACAACACCTTGGATTCTCCTTTGGAAAAGTTGCTTGTCTTCAAACCTCAGCCCCAGAGCCTTGGCATTTTTGTCATCCACACAAATGCAAGGACCCTTGGTGCATCACCTTGGTTACCAAGAGGAAGTAGAATATATTGGAGTCATTGACGTGCTAGTGTTTCTCTCTCTCATTCTCTTTCTTTTATGATTTGTTGTCCTTAGGTGAGTCTTTATCTCTCTAAGAGGAAGAACTATTAGACAACACTTGTGTTAATGTGTGTGTATCCCCTTGCACGTAAACCCCTATTTGTAGAAGGGTCATGGGCTTCAAATTCTCAAGAATCCAACCCCATTCCTAAACAAAATTAAGAAAACATTCAAACTTGGAATATTGTCAAAATTCCTAGTCGCATTCATTAACCATTTGATTGGTTGGGACTGGTTTGGTCACTTGATCAACCTCTTGCCATGCCCATTCGCCCACTTTTTTAGTCTAGTCAAATGGACCACATATTCATTTTTGTTTTCTGACTTCAATCCAACCAAATGACTGGGATACCAAACTAACCGCCTAGCCAATTTTCCAAATTGGTGATCTATTAGCTGTGATAATCAACTAATCAATTGATCTAATTCATCCAACCCATTGGATTTCCCAATCGATCAATCGAGTAGGAAATCACATGTACATGATTCAAAACCTTTCTAATCATGTGTTTGATTGTGACCTTAAAATTCCTTGTCCATTTCCTTATGTGAGTGACCTGTAGGTTCTATATTACATTAGTAGTGATGTTCAAAACCCCACAATAAATATTGGTATCTAGAAATGCAACATTATTACCCAAGTAAATGGAACAAATTGAGAACAACTATAACCTGTAAGTGACAAATGTTATCGTGACTATATAATCCTTTTGTCACATATATCTATTGAAATCAAGTCAAGGAGTTGTCATTGTATAAGCACTCAGTTTGTCTTTCTTGAACTAGAGTAGACTATTAAGATTATGTGGTTTCAACATTGTATGTTGACTCATATGACCATCTATTTGCATTTCATAGTCTCACTGATTAAGTGTCCATGACAATGTTTTGAGAGAGGGAAAATATCATCTACTTCACTCGTAATAATACATAAGTGTCACAATGCATCCAATCATTATTTGTATGGTAATGATGTTTAGATTAATGTTGGGATAATGCAAAATTACATAGAACAACATGTGATTTATATAGAGACATATGGTGTAAGGATCACAATCACCATTGTCACATTGAGATATGACTCTAACATTCATCACGGTTTCCATGTGTCATTTTCAAAGTGTTTCTATCTAATTCAACTTATTATCTATCATGCTCCCATGTATCTGAGTTGATATCCAATACAATCACAAAAGAAACATAGTCACCACTTAGCATACACACTAGTATTATGTAATATTTTTGTCCTACAACATCTACAATAATAGTTGACCATGGACATAAAAAGAACTAATATAAGTATACGCATGATCTCATGTCCATGTCATCAACATAGACATTATGTCATTGGTTCAAAACATACTTAAGACATTGTTACAGTTACACATTATATCAATATTTAAACAAACAATAAATGCAATTGCCTTTATTAATAACCAAATCATATACAACGTATCCCTATTATAAGGTTCATCTTCACTTTTTATAACACCAATTTTGTTTAGTATATCATAAAAACAAAGGTTCCAGCTTTTTATACACTTGATCCAATTCATCAATTACCCTTCATAGCTTATAGAGCTCATAGGTTTCATTTAGAGTAAAAAAGCCTTTAGGCTGTGTCATTTACACATCTTCAAGAACATTCCCATTAAGAATATTTGTTTTAACATCCATTTGCAAAATATCACAGTCTTGATAAGTTGCAATGTCAAGCATGATCTTGATGATTTAACAATGGCAACTAGTAAAGTTTTTCATAATCAAACACCTTAAACTTATTTGAAGCCTTTTGCAACCAATCACTGTTTATAGGTTTTTGCATTATCATTCATGTTAGTCTTCTTCTTAAACACCCATGTTCACCCTATTAGTTTTACCCTATAGGATCATATGTCAAAGTCCAAACTTTTTGGCGTTCATGAATTTCTAGATCTCATGGCCTCAAGCCAGTTTCGAGAATCTAGTCCCTCTTAGCCTCATTGTAGGTCTTTAACTCATCATCTGTGATCATCAAATTGTCTGATTGAGTCATTTGAGATTCTCAAATAGCTTACAATTCTCTTTTTTCCTCATCTACCTCAATAGGTTCAATGTTACCATGTTGGCCTCGAACTTCTTTGAGATATGTTTTCCTTTCATAGCTTCAAGGAATATAGTAGTTTTGGAAACAAACACTTTGTTGTTAGACAAAATATAGAAATAATAAAACTTGGTTTCCTTAGGGTATCCAACAAAGAAACATTTATCAGAATTTTTTTCGAAATAATCTTAACATCCTTAGACTTTCATAAAAGACATATTGGGACGTTTCCCATTCCAAATTTCATATGATATCTTTTGAACACATTTTGAAGGTACTTGGTTAAGTTTAAAAGTGATGGTTTGAAGAGCATGTCCCCATAAGGAATTTGAAATATTTTCTAAACTAATCATTGATCGTGTGATGACTGCTATCAAACTGACAACTTAATCACACAAAACTATGAGGAATTAATCAGTAACAACGGATTACCAAAAATCACTAATCAAAACCTTTTTTCCAAGAAATCCATTACCAAGAAATTCTTTTCAAGAAGAACCAAACCATATATACATCATGGTTCACTTTGTACATACATTGTTCCATCACCTTACAAGGATATAAGATAGCAGTTTCTTTTCTAAAACATACATGAAAGCAAAATTATGCATCGAGGCATACAAGGCAAAATCTCAGATCAATTATAAAACTATTTACGCACTATCTCCAAAGGGACCTGAGAGTATAGGGATGTCACATAGGACTCTATATCTACAAGACACATAACGACACATTCAACTTGAGCTGTTACTGTTGTCCTTACCATTGCTACCCACCTTCTACTGCACAGTCTCTATTCCCCCATGCACGTCTACCTATAAAGTTGTGAAACCCATAGATTGAGACAACTTGTCCCAGTGAGAGATATGACTCTCCGCCAACAATATTATTATCACAGTTAAACTTTTATGAATGAGAGCAGAAGAAACCTATATTGAATTAAAAAAATATAACTACTGATTTTATGCAGAGTAGAGCAAGTCTCAATATCTTATTAGATCCCAAATCTTCAAGTGGGCAATAGATCATTTAATCACCTTTTAAAGGAATATGAAGAACATGTATAACTATTATAAATTAAACAGTATAACAATAAAAATAGGATTCAACCAATGTTTTCTTATTTGATCCTTAAACAAATACACTACATGGCTGATTACATCTTTAAAAGTTCAATCTTATTATGCCCTACGGAGATGGGAATATACCTTCCATCTCCAAGTGACCACTACGAAGCTAGAATCAGTACCATATAGGTCTAAGGAAGAGCTAGAATCCACAACCTCTCCTTTCTCAGTCAGTACAAGAGTGGCAGTGACATTATTATTCAATCTGCATTTTAGCTAGCCTGATGTATAGAGGCTCTTCGCTATAGAGATACAACGTGTAGCATGTTCGCTGTTCAGGGTATGACCTATGGTCAGTCCTGCTTGTATATATTGAGTCATGGCCTACATCCATACTCTTCTTAGGGTATGGCTTTACTGCCAATCATGATGTTGCTTTAGAGATACGACCTACAACCACACTCTTTTTAGGAAAATGGCTCAAGGCCAAATAATGGGGTTTGAAGGAAGCAAGGAAATACTCATCTTGCACCCTCGCATATTAAAAAATATGTGCTCTGAATAAAATTCATTTCATTATTCAGCAAATCCTGACATTGAATTATTCTATGTCCAGGGCAACTACATTTTTAGTTTACTTGATAAATTAAATGCATTACAACATCTTTTAGAATCAATCAAGTTACAAGCATGAATTATAGATAAATGCTATATAGAAAGGTGTAACATATTTTCAAGAGATCTTATATCAATTGGTACATATCTTGTTACACTTCTCATGGGATCTCAGTCCCCTGAACACTTTATTAAGAATTGCATCCCTTCACCATAATCATTATCATGATCATATGCTTGGGTATCAAACCCTCAAATCATTATTGAATAGTGTCACATTTCACTAGGTAAAAATCATCCCTAGGTCAATAGACCCACATCTAAGTCATACATGTAGTAAAAGTATATCACATGGCTTACAAGGCCTTATATAATTTGTATTATGCTACATCATCATAGCTCATACCTGGCTATGTTCATCATCTCATAATACCTACATGGTTAGGATTTAATAGCAAATGCAATATCAAGTAAATATCATGACCATGTTATAAAGAGAATCATTCAAATTGCAACCCTCTTAGAATTAGGGTGAAGGTTACTTCTTGTAACTGATTTAGGGTTTTTAAGTTCAAATTTATCAACCAACCCTAATTCAAATTATAAGATCTATATTACTACCATAAGTTTTCAAGCATACTTCATCAAGTATCATCAACTAATTATCAACATGAGATATTACCCTTCTCATGTGAGCAGTACACATTTCTCTTTCATCCTTACTAGGATATTAACTTCAACATTCTTATTACATTGATTTACCCTTCTTTAAGGTTATCAATATACACCTATTAAAGTGTATCCAACTTATTACATTCAAGATGTATCCATTGATTACATTCAAGGTATATCCATTGATTATCTTCTCATCTTTTTCTCCAAAGCTCCTCGTATATGACCCGCCAGGGATGATTGTCGTAACTTGGTTCTGCTCTAACTGCCCCACTTGAGAGGTCGGCCTATAAGTAGATATGACATGATGGAACAACGATTATACTTTGATAAATCTCAATGCATAAATGGTTAACCATGTACATGAATAAAGATGATAATGTGATATTCTTGGTTAATCTTGTGATGAAATCACTAATAAATGTTGCAATTTAATGATGAGCAATGAAATACGATCATATGAACAAAACATGTACATGAGGTGTTAATCTCAGTGCTTAATAAATGATGAAATTCACAGAACACACTCATATCACTAAATAAAAGATAATATGTAAATATGAAATCATAATATCAGGATTTGCTATTGTTTATGCTTTGATACCACCTGTGACGTCCCCGGATTTTCTAAAACTTAACCTGATGTGTGATGTCCAAATTGAAACCCTCACCTCAATGAGAATCCCAATTTAAACACCCCCACACCAGGCTAAGAAGAAGAAAATCATAGGAAGTCAGAAGGAAAAACAGTAGCACATGTACATAAACAATAATAAAACCATACACACATGTTCACCATTCAACATATAATTACAACATGAATTGTTACAACATTTGATATTACATATTGAACAACAAACGTATACATATACATGTACTACCTCTAAACTACATGATCTTAAGACAACAATTCCACATGTACATCAGCTCGCTACACAACTCTCAACTATCCTGGATCTTCAAGAGCAAAACCACAACCTAAACAAAAGATTACATGCGGTACACGTCAGCACAATATTTCAAGAATATTGTACTGAGTACGCCTACGTGTCTTTTTATATACCTCTCATCATATCTTGGCAATAAGATAAAACTAATATACTTGGCAGTAACAGAAGAATATAAGAAAAGCATATACTTGCATAAAGATATTCATTAACAAAAGAGAACACATATTTAAGCTTATTTTCCATTATATCTCAAGGCCTTTATGATCACTACCAAAGAGTTGGATCATATGTACACTGTGACCACTACCAAAGAGTTGGGTCCAAGCACACTACCAAAGAGTTGGTGCTTCCATATGTACAAGTGACCACTACCAAAGAGTTCGGTCACTTCCAAGCACACTGCCAAAGAGTTGGTGCTTTCTTATAATGGAACAAAGATATTATGTTTGATGTGTTCATAGCAGTAAGTATAGAAAACTAACCAACATATCATACAAAAACAATCATTTCATCCAATACCATATGCCAAGTATTTCACTATGCATATAACACAAGCATATTGTATAATAAGCCAAGTAAGAGGTAATGGCATACCTTGATCACAGATAAACTAATCATCATATTCCTCATGTCAACTATATCTTTGGTCAACCCTGATTAAGACAAGATTACATATCACCATCAGGTTCTCATCTTCTTACATCTCATCTTAACCTTAATCGTGTTCATTAGGATTTAGCTTATCTCATCAAGATATGTGCATCATTACTTGTCTTATCTTCTTGTAATCAGGTTACTGATCTTATATTATAGATTAGGATACATAATTTGATTACTTAGTTACATAAGATTATGTGCACATGTTAACCCTATGCTACATGTATTAATCATATTAGGATTTATATCACATTAAGAGCAAACATCATCGTATAACATGGATTATGGGTATCATCCTGATCGCATACTTAAATCTAAGGTTTCAAATACTAATATGAGCTTACTCTGTAAATCTCATCATTTATTGAGCATGTATGCATTAATTACATTATATTTAGTGTTATTAGCCCTAATTAGCTATATTAATCAAATTATATGCTTTTGTGCATTATCATGCCCATATTTGACATCATATGCATTATAAACATGATTATATACTTACTGACATTTTTCCATAATTTTATATCATCATTTGATATTTATTACTCATGAAACAAGCATAATACATCTTACATGATATCACTGTTATTCATGCATTAAAAGGTTGATATTATGCTTCTATATTGTTCTACAAATTTTTTTGAGAATTTTGATATATTATACTTATTTTTCTGATGCTCGAGCTATTTTTTATGAATTATTGAAGATCTACTTATTTTTTAGATTGTCTTACCTTTTGGTCAATCACGCACCGCCACGTGGCCTTCAGGATTGATGTAGCTTCCATGGTTCGTCCGGTCTGTTCATTGGGATGGACCCGGTCCAGGCATTTTGGACCATCCGCTCTCCTTTATTTCTTTTTCACGCAATCGCTCTCTGTCTGCGAGTATGTAGGGTTCTATCTCTGTGACGCCCCCAGATTTTCTAAAACTTAATCTGATGTGTGACGTCCAAATTGAAACCCTCACCTCAGTGAGAATCCCAATTTCAACACCCCCACACCAGGCTAAGAAGAAGAAAATCATAGGAAGTCTGAAGGAAAAATAGTAGCACATGTACATGAATAATAATAAAACCATACACACATGTTCACCATTCAACATATAATTACAACATGAATTGTTACAACATTTGATATTACATATTGAACAACAAACTTATACATATACATGTACTACCTCTAAACTACATGATCTTAAGACAACAGGTCCACCTGTACATCAGCTCGCTACACAACTCTCAACTATCCTAGATCTTCAAGAACAAAACCACAACCTAAACAAAAGATTACATGTGGTACACGTCAGCACAATATTTTAAGAATATTGTACTGAGTACGCCTACGTGTCTTTTTATATACCTCTCATCATATCTTGGCAATAAGATAAAACTAATATACTTGGAAGTAACAGAAGAATATAAGAAAAGTGTATACTTGCACAAAGATATTCATTAACAAAAGAGAACACATATTTTAAGCTTATTTTCCATTATATCTCAGGGCCTTTATGATCACTACCAAAGAGTTGGATCATATGTACACTGTGACCACTACCAAAGAGTTGGGTCCAAGCACACTACCAAAGAGTTGGTGCTTCCATATGTACAATGTGACCACTACCAAAGAGTTCGGTCACTTCCAAGCACACTGCCAAAGAGTTGGTGCTTTCTTATAATGGAACAAAGATATTATGTTTGATGTGTTCATAGTAGTAAGTATAGAAAACTAACCAACATATCATACAAGAACAATCATTTCATCCAATACCATATGCCAAGTATTTTACTATGCATATAACACAAGCATATTGTATAATAAGCCAAGTAAGAGGTAATGGCATACCTTGATCACAGATAAACTAATCATCATATCCTCATGTCATCTATGACTTTGTTAAACCTGATCAAGACAAGATCATACGCTATCATCAGGTTCTCATCTTCTTACGTCTCATCTTAACCCTATTCGTGTTCGTATTAGGGTTTCACTTAGTTCATTAAGATATTCCCACTTTTACTTGAATTCTTATCTTAGAATTATCTTACTGATGTCATTTTCTATATTATGGCTCAATAACTGGATATACTCATGTGTCACATTATTATGTGAACATACTTAACATTATGTCACATTCATTAACCATATTAGGGTTACATCATATGTATTAAGGGTCATCCTCATGTAACATGAATTCTATGCGTCTAACTAATATAAAAGTTCCAGATTAGCTTCTAGTTACTGATATAAGAGAGTTCTATAAATTTCATCATTTATTGAGCATGCATGTATTTCTTGCATTTTATTTAGTGTTATTAGCCCTAATTAGCCATAATAAGCAAATTACATGATTTCATTTATTACCATGATCATATCTGACATCATATGCATTATAAACATGAATCATGATTTACTGGTATTTTCTCATAATTTTAGGTCGTTGTTTGATATTTATTATCTATCAGTTAAGCATTTCACAACTAACAAGATATCACTGATATTAGTGCATCAAAAGCTTGATATTATGATTTCATATTGTTCTACACATTTTTCTGAGAATTTTGGTACCTGATTTGTATTTTTCTGACAAGCATGCTAATTATTGTAAATTATACAAGATCTAGACATTTACTGAATTATTACCTTTATTAGCGAATCGGAGGCTGCCACATGGCCACTAAGAGGCGTTGCTCTTCTTTGGTTGAGCCGGCTGGTTCTTTACTGATCTGCCTAGTTTGGTCTAGGAGGTGATTGTCCGGTTCACAAAGAATCTGACTTGGGCCGGTCTACATCTCTCTTTCTTCCTCGCTCGATGCCTGCGTGCATCCGTTCTCGGCGTCGCACGACGCCCGTAGGAGCCCGGTTCATCCCTATTTCACTTGCTCATGGACTCCTGTGATCTTTCTCCTCGCACGACATCTACGTGTGTGCCGCAATAGCTTCCACCTGGTCTGGTCGTCGGCGCTGCTCCTCAGAGCTCCTCCATACCCCTGGCTTGCGGCTGTGGAGAAGTAGTGCAGAGAAGAGTCTAGTTCTCTCCACCCCTCGCCCGATGCCACCCATATCTCTGATCTGCTGCTCTAGATGCCTACGTGCGTCACCTCCTGGAAAACGCCCACCGTGGTGATGCTCCAATCTCCGGTCTGCTCAAGCTCACCACCGGTGAGGTTCTGGCGTTGTCGTTGGGCTCTGCCTGCAGCCAACGTCTTCGATGAGAAAAGATCATGCCTTCGACTTATCAGGCTGCTGCTGCTATTCTGTCTCCTCCTCGGCATGGAACACATGCTCCTCATTGGGCTAGGAGGGGCAGTCTATAGCGCCGCCTAGAGTGCTGTGAAGGAGCTAAAAGACCGCGCTGCCTCCTCTCAGGTGCCGTTTCCATTTGCAAGCGCCACCACTGGGGAGCGCCGACTTGGAAATGCCAGAGATCCATGCCTCCTCACACCCTCTGTTGTGGTGGCTCCTCCTCGTAGCTTGAGGAGTTTGTAGCCAGTAGCCGATGACGCGGTGGATCAAGGAGGATATCTCCTCCTCTTCGACTTGTGCCGAAATGGAAAGACATTACTTTTATAAGAGTGGTCCTCCCAGATCTGACCATGAATAGGTCCTTGTGAGGGGGCTATCCAAAGCAACCGTTCACTTAAAACTTCATACAAGCCATGATCGTCACAAACCGGCAACTTCAGTCTCGATTCTAATCTCCCCACTACCTTGCTCTAACCGTTGCTCGATCATGCACATCCAAAGGCTGTAAAAGCCTGATCCGTGGCATCTCCATCTCAACACTCTATCCGTTGGATCAAGATTATGTGCTACGAATCTTGTACACATAGCCAAAACATAACACATGAGCATGACATCAAGATCTAAGGTTAAACCTTGGTCCATCATATACTGATATGCATATTGATTCAACAAATTGACCAACAATACTCCCTTATAAGAACCTCAAAAAGAATCCAACAAATATAAACATATATCATCTCAAATCAAAATTGTATCTTCCATCCATGAATTTGATTATTCCATATGGTATCTAAGTTTTCAAAAGTTCACTCCATCACATCCTACACTCCTTAAAAGAAATTTCGTCCTCGAAATTAAGTCAGAAACCCCACTTTGTCACATCATATACATCTTAAAAGAACTTTCATCCTCGGAAGTAAACCATACTCATACTTCCAGGGAAAACCTTATCTTGCTCTCATCCACATGTAGGCACCATTCTATGTGTAACATATCCATAAAGGTTACCTAGAACCATGTATCAAAAGCACTATTAGGGGGTTCAAAACATCTAAGGTGAAACACCCTCTTCATGAAGATTGAAACAAGGGTCTAGAAACTTTAGTTATGTAATTACATATCTCATATGTTAGATTTTCTTCCTTATATTTAGCCATGCATTAGGGTTTTCACATCATATTACCATGTTTCAAAAGAGTTAGTTAAAGTTAACCCATTATATCAAGGTGTCATCAACATTTTATTAATATAAATGTTAGAACATGTTCAACATTAACATATGCCTTTTAGGAGGGTGTTAACTATAACCAACCCACTTTATCCATCTAGATCACATTAAGGTATCATAATCATTATGTTATGCTAACTGTCAAACTATATTTTTCATCTTTATTAAGCACTAGGGTTAACACCTCATGTAACATGTTTCATTCATATGATCTCATTTCCTTGTTCATACTAATTTGCAACATTTACTAGTGATTTCATCACAAGATTAGCCAACATATCACATTATCATCATTATTCATGTACATGATTAACTGTTTATGCATTGATATTTCTTAAACCATCTCTAGGTGTTCATCATATCATGTCTATATATCACGTCCTTACATACATTATATCATGGTTGTTCTAAACAAACTTATACAAGTGGATCCTCAAACATATATCAAAACTTCATCTAGTCTAATTGAGGTTTGCCAGACCCATATCATGAGGGCAGAGTCGTGCTTAGTCTCTCTGAGCTAACTCAACTCTGTGAGTATCTCATACACAATCTCTTTCTTCCCTCTTGGTCTAGGGTTATTAAGTATACCTCATTGGCACTAGTGATCAACTACACAAGATCTAGCCACATAAGCACAAACCAAACATGCTATGATATACTCTTCATAGGCTTCTACCTGCTTACCCAAAACTCTCTTATATACACCACTAGATTCTATGTGGGAAACCACCAACCCGAGCATGAGGCTTCACAAAAACTACCATAGCTACCTCCTCCAGGGTCTTGGGCTCTCTCCCTCACCCAGATGGCAGGCACTCATATTTATGTTCACATATGCACACATAACTAGCCTCTCTCTGACTCTAGGGTTTGGTCTTCCCAAGGACATCTAGGGTTCAAGAAGACTATAGGAATCATGCATAAAGCGACTCGACTCAATTACATAGGAGTAGTCTAGTTTAGGACATATCATATCACATATTTCTCATATTTCTCATATCATGGAGTCTAGGTTCTCTAACCTTCTCCCTGTGGTTCTCACTCTCTCTTGAGCTAACCCCAAAACTGGTCCTAACACTAGATGTCCTCCTTTGTAAAAGAGCTTGTGGCTCATGCTGACTCACAACCTTGTCTCAACTTAGCTTATCTTATCTCATAAAAGCCTAGTTACTTGCATCATCAAAACTCATCTTGCATTCTCAAAACTGAACTTAAGTCCTCAAACACAAATATATACCATCATAGACTATCTTATCTCACCTATATAAGACTTAAATCATCATCAAAAGTTATTTCATCTATTCCATCTATTATATATTCCAACAAGGCTCTAGACATCTAATCTAGAACTACTCTCTCTTCTAGACTGATGTCATTCACTTTCACTTAGGTTGCATGATCACCTCTTACTCGTACATGTGTGGGAACACATTTTTGTAATACATATACATAATAAAATATTATATAGTTTTTCTCCGATAAAACATGTGTCAGAGAAAACTATCAAGGATCAATCCGATTGGAATCCAAAACCAAATCCTGAAAATGAGTGTCCCACACATAGTAGAGAGTACAGTGTCATGAAAACTAGTGAAAAGGGTGAGAACAAGGGGTAGACTAGTGTAGCTACTCTAGACAATGTGCACAATATGTCTAGAGTTTCTCTTCCCTTGATGTACGTCATTTCCAAAAAAATGCAACGTCCCATACCGCTGCACTATAAGGAAAGAACAACATCTAAGGACTTGCTATACAACAAGCACCAGTCTAGACCTAGTTCTCGGACATCTAGGTGCTAACCTAGAGGTTAGGTCAGATCTAGTCTCTAAAAGACGACTAATCTAACCCTAAAGATTATTAAGTTCAAGGTTTTCTGGTTTTGAGTTGCATAATGAGCAAATGTCAGGCTTTGCTATTGTTCATGCTCTGATACCACCTGTGACATCCCCGGATTTTCTAAAACTTAATCAGATGTGTGACGTCCAAATTTAAACCCTCACCTCAGTGAGAATCCCAATTTAAACACCCCCACACCAGGCTAAGAAGAAGAAAATCATAGGAAGTCAGAAGGAAAAATAGTAGCACATGTACATAAACAATAATAAAACCATACACACATGTTCACCATTCAACATATAATTACAACATGAATTGTTACAACATTTGATATTACATATTGAATAGCAAACTTATACATATACATGTACTACCTCTAAACTACAAGATCTTAAGACAATAGGTCCACCTGTACATCAGCTCGCTACACAACTCTCAACTATCCTGGATTTTCAAGAGCAAAACCACAACCTAAACAAAAGATTACATGCGGTACACGTCAGCACAATATTTCAAGAATATTGTACTGAGTACGCCTACATATCTTTTTATATACCTCTCATCATATCTTGGCAATAAGATAAAACTAATATACTTGGTAGTAATAGAAGAATATAAGAAAAGCGTATATTTGCACAAAGATATTCATTAACAAAAGAGAACACATATTTTAAGCTTATTTTCCATTATATCTCAAGGCCTTTATGATCACTACCAAAGAGTTGGATCATATGTACACTGTGACCACTACCAAAGAGTTGGGTCCAAGCACACTACCAAAGAGTTGGTGCTTCCATATGTACAATGTGACCACTACCAAAGAGTTCGGTCACTTCCAAGCACACTGCCAAAGAGTTGGTGCTTTCTTATAATGGAACAAAGATATTATGTTTGATGTGCTCATAGCAGTAAGTATAGAAAACTAACCAACATATCATACAAGAACAATCATTTCATCCAATACCATATGCCAAGTATTTTACTATGCATATAACACAAGCATATTGTATAATAAGCCAAGTAAGAGGTAATGACGTACCTTGTGTTGGCTAAATGGACATCTATAAATCCCTTTGTTTTGATTATGACAAATATTTCATTCTTGTTGATCTAACGAGCTACTTGAGTGTGCAGGATGACAAAGCAACAAGGGAAAATCTGCAAGCTTACATATTTATATTTTCATGCAATGTAATCACTATTGTAAAAACTTGTACAAAAATATAATGTACAAGTACTTAGAATTGCATGTAAATCAAGCGTTAGATTCTCCCTAGCTAAACACCAAAGTTAGACAAGTCATCCCATTCAAATAGGATTACTTATGCACACTTACACACATAATTAGTGCCTAAATTGAAACCTTGAAACAGGATCAATCTCGGTCGACAAACTCCTCGACCGAGACACTCTCGGTCGACAATCTTCTCGACTGAGAAAGATCCAAAGTAGCCGTTAGACACAACAGACAAGTTAGTTGGCAGTTGAAGAAAGACGTTGCAAATCACTTGTTCCAGAGAGCCTGTCGGTCGACAAAAGTTCGACCGAGTAGGTGTCTCGGTCGACCATTTGTCGACCGAGATGGTCTCTGACAGCAACTGCAGAATTAATTAATTAGCCGTTGTTAAAGCAACAACTTTGTACCTAACGGCTAGTTAAGCACTTAGAAACCCCTAGAAGTTGTCTAGAACGTCCTTAAGCATCCTTAGGCCATTCCTATAAATAGGACAAGCCATAGGACACCTAAACTCACTTGTTTACACTTGCTACACTTGAGAAATACTTGAGCATACTTGAGCAATCTGTTGCAAGCAAATTGAGCACTGTGATCATTGGCCTACTTTCTCCTTAGCTCAAATTCGTGTCCTATAGGCTAGAATCTCCTACCCACAGCAATCACAAGTTCACACATTTGGTTAGGAGATCTATACGCTTGATCTAGGCATATCAAGCCTTGGGCTTTAAAGGATAAGTTGTAATTTCTTTTTTCTTTCTTATTCCCTATTATTGTTTGTACTCTCCTTGCTACTCCTAGGTTGGAGGCTGCGGATTGGAGAGGGTGAAGATCTTCTTGGCGAAGAAGGAGACTTTGAGCTACTTCAGAAGGCTGGTGCAACGGGAGGTTACTTCTAGAGAGGAAGGCTACTTCAAGGGGGAGCTTGGAGTTACTTCAAGAAGGCTACCTCAGGGTTGGTGCACCTACTTCAAGTGAAGGCTGTTCAAAGGGTGTGGTTGAAAGTATTGTATTTTGTATAAATCCTCGAGAGGTAATAAAATAAATACTTTCAAATCCCGGTTGGGTAAGCAACCGGGTAGTGGACTGACAACTATAGTATTTGCTATAGTTGGAACCACTCTAAACACCTGTCTCTTTCTTCTAATTTCAATTGTGGTTGTTTGAATTCAATAAATTGTTAAAATAATTCAAAAACTCTATTCACCCCCCTCTAGTAGTTTTTCAATTGGTATCAGAGCAGGCTTCAAGGAACCCTAACCAGGTCTTGAAGAATGGAGGGAAATGGTGAAAGGTGTTGTTTGGACAAAACCACAACATGCTGCAATTGGTGTTTAGGAACAAGCCACAAAACAACCAGATGCCCATGGAGATCAAAGGAAGAGCACAAAGAATGTCTTATTGCTACAACTAGTGAAGAAGAAGAAGAGGTAAGTCTCTTTGATTTATCTAAAGAAGAACTAGTTGCTATTATTGAAGAGACACATAATAAATATGTTGAGTGCAAAAAGAAATTAAAGAAATCAAATAAAGAAAATGATGATCTAAATGTTAAACTTCTTGCTCTTGCATCTGAAAATGAGGATCTCAAAGAGGGAAATAAATATTCTGATCTTAAGTTAAAATCTATGGAAGCCGATTGCAAGCTCCTTTCTGTTGAAAATTCAAACTTGTAGACTCAAGTAAATGATCTTCAAAAACAACCATTATTGTGCACCCATATAGATTATGACACTATTGTTAAAGAAAGAAATTTATTGTCATCTAATCTAGACCAAGTAAAACTAGATATTAAGAAGAGAATGGAAGAGATTGCCAAGTTACAACAAAAAGTCAGTAATTTAAATAATAATGGCATTCTTGATCAAATCTTAGAGAATTCCTATCATCAAATTGGGAGAAGAGGACTAGGTTATAAGCCTAAAGGGAAGTCCTATCAACCTGGTTGGAAAAGGACACAAACCCATCAATATGTATATGTACCTAAAGGAACAAATACATTTGTACCAAAGAACAACCTAGAACAAAACCATAGAAAACGACTTGAGGTTGATTCTATATGTTGCCATTATTGCTCACGTCTTGGACATTACTCTTTTTCCTGTCCTTATAAGAGAAAAGATGTCGAGTTAGTTTGGGTTCCAAAACCTCCAAACTAAATGAACAGAATCAAGTTGAGATATGACCATAGACATTAGTTGCATACTTCTATGTCTATCTCAACTCAACATAATGAGATTACAAATAAATATCTAAATAGTTAACTCACACAAATATGTTTTATTAACAGTTCCAGGAATCTTGTCGGTCGAAAAACTGTCGACCGAAAGAACATCGGTCGAAAAATTGTCGACCGAGCACATTACTGTTCTCCAGTCTACGACAAAAATTGCTGCATTTATTTTAAATCCGATGAAATTGCTATCTACTTATGATTGATGACTGGATATATTTTTGGAAATCATTTCTACAAATTTATTTCCTGGATGATTTAAGCTTAAACTGAAATTATGCTTGGTTCAATGAAAAGAAAATTCATAGTTTCACATGATTGTTCCTAAAAGTATCTTCTGATCTACTTACAAATCATGTGATGGAATCATCATTATATGCTACTATTGTTACACCATGGATATACTTTCATTATTGGGTGCGCATAAATAATGAAAATTGTATGGATCCATGAAAATATATATATAGGCAAGTAAAATGATTTATTGGTTATTGCTTGCAACACATAAAAGATAAAAATCTCTAACTTAGTATCTTTGAAATAATTAATTGTGCCTCCAATTAAGTAGTATGCTTCAACTTGATATTTAATTAAATCTTATGCAGATATTATACTCAATATATTCAATCTGAAAATCTGCAAAATTTGCCTCTTGGTCAAAATAAAATTTGACAAAGGGGCGCTATGGTCGTAGTCAAATTCGACCTAAAACAAGTTTGACATAATAACTATTTGGATATCCTTTTATGATTAAAAGAAATTAATTTATGATCACAACTTGTCCCAATATTGTCAATAATAAACACAATATTACTCCCTTGGAAAATCTATATATGTGCTCTACAAAAAATAGTCTATCAATTACATTAAAAATCAGCTTCAAATTCGTACTCAGTAAGTTTCTCGGTCGACGAACTCTTCGACCGAAAACCTTTCGGTCAGCCCCTCTCTCTCGACCGACAGAATCTAGACAGATTTAGTATCGGACACACTTTCGGTCGAAAAATGTTCGACCGAGACAATGTCGGTCGACAATTGTTCGACCGAGAAATAGCCGTTGGATATGACCGTTGTAAACCGACCGTTATGACCGTTATATGACCGTTGGGGAGCCGAGTGGCGCGTCTGCAACATGACCGTTGCGGGCGCTCGGTCGACGAATCGTCGACCGACCAGGTCGCTGGATTGTTATAAAAGGAACCAAAGACGGGTCACTTCCTCACACTTGCATACTCTTGCTTCCATAGGCTCTCTCTAGTACATTTTTGTGCAACTCTTTAGCATCCTCATCCCCAAGCCTTCCTTGCTTCTTCTCCACCTTCAAGCAACACAATGGCCTCATCATCTGCTCGTGGGAAGAAGAAGGTCGCCGGCAGTAAAGGAAGGGAAGCTCGGGAAGCTACTCCACCACTTACGATCATCAACGACATTGCCTTCCTCGATGGAGATGCTGGTGATCGATATCTACAGCTTTCCTCCAAAGCTCCTCTCCCACGACGACCAGTTAAAGTTATGGACTTCATCAACATCGTCGACTTGGAGGACCTTTTCGAAGTACAAAAGTTAAAAGAATTCATCAACCCTTCTTTTCCTTCCTATTCAATCAAGGTAGTGAATGAATTCTATGCAAACCTCATTTCCCACTCTGAAAATGAAACCATCTTATTCTACACTATGGTCAATGGGCATAGCTTCCGATTTACTGAAGGGGACATTCTTGACATGCTAAACATTGACATAGATGAATATCAAGACAACCTTGACCTTACTTCTGGAAACCCCCTTAACCAATTTCTCCAAGATGACCATACCATTAGTCTTAGTGACATCAAAAGGACCATTTTTAAATCCAATACAACCTGTCACGAAGATAGAGGCACATATTATGCTATAAATCTTAAACCAGCTGCTAGGATTGTAAACCTTATTGTTTCAGCAAACATACATCCTAGAGCCAATAAGTCTGAAGTTCCTGTTTTTCGTATGTGTCTAATATATGCCATTATCCAACGTATTCCCACAAATTTTATCCGCATCATTCTTAAAAACATGCTTGAGTTTTCTGGCAATCCTCCATATGCCGATTTTGTATGCCAAATTACTCAACATTTCCTTAAGACCCCACTTGAGGATCTGGGATATACATGGGAGCGTAGACCACAAAAAATAAGTAAGAATACAGTAGAAAAAATGGGAATTGATTTTGGTCATAAAAGGGCTAGAGTTGAAGGAGAAACATCTCATCAAGACATACCACCACCCCCTCCTTCTACTAACCTATCACATGACCCCATTCAAAACACTCTTACTTATATTGCTGGCTCCCAATATCACCTGAGCAAACAACTAGACTATAACCATCATGCCATGACTTATATAAACCAAAGAATGCAAACCCTTTCACCAAACCAACCTGATGAATATCCGTATTCTTTAAATCATGGCATGCTCAATCCATACAATCCTTCATACAACTATTATCAAACTCCACCTCCACCATCTGTGGATCTTACGCACACTCAGTTTTCATCCATGCAACTGCAAGATATTTCCGCTCATTTCCGATTTGACCGAGTTCCTACATTCTTGGAAGCATATGCTTTAACTAAGACAGGTGCTCTAGATTGGCAAACCTTGGTCCAGTATTATGGAACTGAGCCTTTTCTTGGGAAAGACCCTGACATTGATGTAATCCTTAAGTCTTTCCAGTAAATGATGGAGTTATTGTAATGATATCTTTTGAATAATTGTAATGGGTCATCTCTATATGATGTATGCTTGTAATACATGCTTTTAATGAAATTGGCCATCTTTACTTGATTCCAATGGATATTTTTATGTGAGACATCTTCAAAATATGGATTATAAGATTATCATTGTAGAACATACAAAATAAGGGGAGTAATAAATAAAAATGCAACCTTTAAAATTGTGGCAAAATTGACAAGGATCTATGACACAATTACTTAAAACAGTTATGAAACAAATCCAGACACATTCTCGGTCGAGAAACTGTTCGACCGAGAACATTATCGGTCGAAAGATCGTCGACCGGGCAGGTTTCTGTTGTCAAGTTTGCAATAAAACTGAATATATTTGCAAATTAATCATGTTTCCCTTCATCATGTTGAAGATAAAATTGGCTAAACCGCTTCCACTTTGGAAGATGTTTTCTTTGATATTTGTGCTACTTAAACAAAAACTCTTATTTACATTTTTGGCTTTTAAATGAACATCTTTTTCACTAGATTTGATGGGATATCAAATTAAGGGGGAGTTTTTATTCTTAACGGTTATCTTTTTGAAATGACAAAGGGGGAGAGATAAATATAAAACTAAAATTTAGTAATTATGTAAAACTCAATTAATGAGTTTCATAAATAAACTCTTGGCTTTACATTGAAAGTTGCTATATTCCCAAATGATCTGGATTTCATGTTCCATAATTTATGGGGAATAATAAGCACACATTTTCTACACAAGAGAAAAAGCTACAAAAGGTAATATAAAGGTATGAAACTCATATGTTTTATATTTCCTTTATTTATATTTTGGAAATGTTTGTCATCTTCAAAAAGGGGGAGATTGTTGGCTAAATGGACATCTATAAATCCCTTTGTTTTGATTATGACAAACATTTCATTCTTGTTGATCTAACGAGCTACTTGAGTGTGCAGGATGACAAAGCAACAAGGGAAAATCTACAAGCTTACATATTTATATTTTCATGCAATGTAATCACTATTGTAAAAACTTGTACAAAAATATAATGTACAAGTACTTAGAATTGCATGTAAATCAAGCGTTAGATTCTCCCTAGCTAAACACCAAAGTTAGACAAGTCATCCCATTCAAATAGGATTACTTATGCACACTTACACACATAATTAGTGCCTAAATTGAAACCTTGAAACAGGATCAATCTCGGTCGACAAACTCCTCGACCGAGACACTCTCGATCGACAATCTTCTCGACCGAGAAAGATCCAAAGTAGCCGTTAGACACAACAGACAAGTTAGTTGGCAGTTGAAGAAAGACGTTGCAAATCACTTGTTCCAGAGAGCCTGTCGGTCGACAAAAGTTCGACCGAGTAGGTGTCTCGGTCGACCATTTGTCGACCGAGATGGTCTCTGACAGCAACTGCAAAATTAATTAATTAGCCGTTGTTAAAGCAACAACTTTGTACCTAACGGCTAGTTAAGCACTTAGAAACCCCTAGAAGTTGTCTAGAACGTCCTTAAGCATCCTTAGGCCATTCCTATAAATAGGACAAGCCATAGGACACCTAAACTCACTTGTTTACACTTGCTACACTTGAGAAATACTTGAGCATACTTGAGCAATCTGTTGCAAGCAAATTGAGCACTGTGATCATTGGCCTACTTTCTCCTTAGCTCAAATTCGTGTCCTATAGGCTAGAATCTCCTACCCACAGCAATCACAAGTTCACACATTTAGTTAGGAGATCTATACGCTTGATCTAGGCATATCAAGCCTTGGGCTTTAAAGGATAAGTTGTAATTTCTTTTTTCTTTCTTATTCCCTATTATTGTTTGTACTCTCCTTGCTACTCCTAGGTTGGAGGCTGCGGATTGGAGAGGGTGAAGATCTTCTTGGTGAAGAAGGAGACTTTGAGCTACTTCAGAAGGCTGGTGCAACGGGAGGTTACTTCTAGAGAGGAAGGCTACTTCAAGGGGGAGCTTGGAGTTACTTCAAGAAGGCTACCTCAGGGTTGGTGCACCTACTTCAAGTGAAGGCTATTCAAAGGGTGTGGTTGAAAGTATTGTATTTTGTATAAATCCTCGAGAGGTAATAAAATAAATACTTTCAAATCCCGGTTGGGTAAGCAACCGGGTAGTGGACTGACAACTATAGTATTTGCTATAGTTGGAACCACTCTAAACACCTGTCTCTTTCTTCTAATTTCAATTGTGGTTGTTTGAATTCAATAAATTGTTAAAATAATTCAAAAACTCTATTCACCCCTCTCTAGTAGTTTTTCACCTTGATCACAGATAAACTAATCATCATATCCTCATGTCATCTATGACTTTGTTAAACCTGATCAAGACAAGATCATACACTATCATAAGGTTCTCATCTTCTTACGTCTCATCTTAACCCTATTCGTGTTCATATTAGGGTTTCACTTAGTTCATTAGGATATTCTCACTTTTACTTGGATTCTTATCTTAGAATTATCTTACTGATGTCACTTTCCAGATTATGGCTCAATAACTGGATATACTCATGTGTCACATTATTATGTGAACATACTTAACATTATGTCACATTCATTAACCATATTAGGGTTACATCATATGTATTAAGGGTCATCCTCATGTAACATGAATTCTATGCGTCTAACTGATATAAAAGTTCCATATTAGCTTCCAGTTACTGATATAAGAGAGTTCTGTAAATTTCATCATTTATTGAGCATGCATGTATTTATTGTATTTTATTTAGTGTTATTAGCCCTAATTAGCCTAATAAGCAATTTCATTTATTACCATGATCATATCTGACATCATATGCATTATAATATGAATCATTATTTACTGATATTTTCTCATAATTTTAGGTCGTTGTTTGATATTTATTATCTATCAGTTAAGCATTTCATAACTAACAAGATATCACTGATATTAGTGCATCAAAATCCTGATATTATGATTTCATATTGTTCTACACATTTTTCTGAGAATTGCGGTACCTTATTTGTATTTTTCTGATAAGCATGCTAATTATTGTAAATTATACAAGATATAGACATTTACTGAATTATTACCTTTATTAGCGAATCGGAGGCTGCCACGTGGCCACTAAGAGGCGTTGCTCTTCTTTGGTTGAGCCGGCTGGTTCTTTACTGATCTACCTAGTTTGGTTTGATTGTCCGGTTCACAAAGAATCTGACTTGGGGCGGTCCACATCTCTCTTTCTTCCTCACTCGATGCCTGCGTGCATCCGTTCTCGACGCCGCACGACGCCCGCAGGAGCCCGGTTCATCCCTCTTTCACTTGCTCATGGACTCCTGTGATCTTTCTCCTCGCACGACGTCTACGTGTGTGCCGCAGCAGCCTCCACCTGGTCTGGTCATCGGCGCTGCTCCTCAGAGCTCCTCCATACCCCTGGCTTGCGGCTGTGGAGAAGCAGTGCAGAGAAGAGTCTAGTTCTCTCCACCCCTCGCCCAACGCCGCCCATCTCTCCGATCTACTGCTCTAGACACCTGCGCGCATCGCCTCCTGGAAAACGCCCACCGCGGTGATGCTCCAATCTCCGGTCTGCTCAGGCTCACCACCGGTGAGGTTCTGGCGCTGCCGTTGGGCTCTGCCTGCAGCCAGCGTCTCCGATGAGAAAAGCACACGCCTTCGACTTATCAGGCTGATGCTGCTATTCCGTCTCCTCCTCGGCATGGAACGCATGCTCCTCATTGGGCTATGAGGGGCAGTCTACAGCGCCGCCTGGAGTGCTGTGATGGAGCTAAAAGACCGCGCTACCTCCTCTCAGGTGCCATTTCCGTTTTCAAGCGCCACCACTGGGGAGCGCCGACTTGGAAATGCCAGAGATCCATGCCTCCTCGCACCCTCTGCTGTGGTGGCTCCTCCTCGTAGCTTGAGGAGTTTGCAGCCAGTAGCCAGTGACGCGGTGGATCAAGGAGGATATCTCCTCCTCTTCGACTTGTGCCACAATGGAAAGACATTACTTTTATAAGAGTGGTCCTCCCAGATCTGACCATGAACAGGTCCTTGCGAGGGGGCTATCCAAAGCAACCGTTCACTTTACATACAAGCCGTGATCGTCACAAACCAGCAACTTCAGTCACGATTCTAATCTCGCCACTACCTTTCTCTAACCGTTGCTTGATCATGCACATCCAAAGGCTGTAAAAGCCTGATCCGTGGCATCTCCATCTCAACACTCTACCCATTGGATCAAGACTATGTGCTACGGATCTTGTGCACGTAGCCAAAACATAACACATGAGCATGACATCAAGATCAAAGGTTAAACCTTGGTCCATCATATACCGATATGCGTATTGATTCAACAAATTGACCAACAATACTCTCTTGTAAGAACCTAAAAAAGAATCCACCAAATATAAATATATATCATCTCGAATCAAAACTGTATCTTCCATCCATGAATTTGATTATTCCATATGGTATCTAAGTTTTCAAAAGTTCACTCCATCACAACATTCAAGGTATATCGACCTACACTCATCAAGGTGTATCATCCTCCACTCATCAAGGTGTATCAACCTTCATTCCAATCTTTGTGTCGACCTAGACACATTCACTTGTGTCAGCCAAGGCATATCAAAATAGATCATTTTAGAGATGCTTGGAGTAGTATCGTTTATATGGTGCTTGAGGTGTATCAGCCATAGTATATACTTGCGTGTCAACCATACTAACATATTGTTTATCGACCACATCATTAACTAGGATATCGACCATTCCATCAACTTAGGGTATCGACCTCACCTTCAACTAGAGTATTGGCCTCACCTTCAACTAGGGTATTGGCCTCACCTTCAACCAGGCTATTAGCCACCTCAATCAAATGGTGTATCGACCATTCAACGTCAGCTAGGGTATTGGCCTAGCTATCCCTTTGAGTATCGGACATTGCCCAATATAAGTATCGACCTCTAGGGCTTGTTTGTATCGGGTGAACCCTCAACAACACCTTACTTTCTTTCAACTATTGACTTCACCATTATATGGTATATCGACCAAGGCTTTAAAGAATGTATTGCCCATACTTTCACAAAGTATGTCGGGCTAAGGGTCTTTCCCATCACACATAGGTTGGGAAAAAGGGATATCATATTATGATGATATCGAATTAGGGTTAAGACTTGACCATATCGGCCATCCATGTCAATGTGCAAACATATGTGTGTGTCGACTTGGATATATCATAGATATCATCCTGCCTTATTCTTAGCATTTAGGTGATTAGTTAAACAATAGAGAGGGTATTAGTTCTACTCATGATAACAAACCAAAAGGGTAGGAGTTTATGGGTATCAATTTTCATACCTATACCCTTATATCAGGTTAGGGTTTTTCACCAATCAAATTCAATTTATGCATATCAGTTTCATCATCTTAAAGCTCTAATTTTCCATCCATGACTACTCTAGTGCGTGGAAAATAGCCTCATATTTCCAATAGAACTCATATAACCATCAATCAAACAAGAAAAATCAAAGCAGAAAAGGAATCACCAAGTATTGCATGATAGAAGGTGAATAATAATAAAATTGGGTTCAAGTATTATAACCCGCCTCCAGATCAACTCAAGAGATTCAAGATCCAAAAATCCACGTTCCCAAGGTTGAAGATGACTTATCAAAAGTCCAATACTTGATCACAACACTTCTCTATGAAAGAAGATATCATAGGTAGGAATTTTGTGAAGAAAGAAGAGAAAGAAAGAATAGGATCTGAGAAGTATAATCTTTCCAAGGTTGAAGATGATCATGGCTTGACCTTAGGCAAGATGCTCGACCTTCTCTTTGCTTCTTGAGCTCCTAGGATCATCCTCCAAGCAATAGATGATAAAGGAATCGAAAGGTTTACTAGGTGGTGAAAAGAGAGGTATATATAGTTGAGGTTTGATGAAAGAGAGAGTGTATAAGGTGTCATCACTATGTGCACTTAAGGGACACGTGTCCATGCATGGTAACTTCATGTATCCATAATTATCTTTCCATGCAAAACTCTTGAGGATTATCCATAGGCAAGATATCAGCCATTTGGGTATCTTGCTTGACAAGATATCATCACCCAATCTCACTTTATGTGTAAACTGATACCACTTTTGCAAGGAACATGCAAACTGATAGGATTCACCTACTTGAGGTGCTTAGCCCGTCATGAACACCTTCAAAGGTTAACAAACCGATATATGACCTCCTCTATGGCTTCCAAACCGATAGGCACTCCCATATACTTCAAAACTCAATGCAACCTCATTTAAGGTTCAGAACACTCAACACTTTTATGGTTCTTTCACCACAAAGAGTGTTATCATTCAATCAAGACTCAAACAAGGTTCCCCCTTCTTTCTCTTTCCTCTAGTTGATGCTAAGAGAGATAAGGAACATTTTAGAGGTGATAAATTGCATATAAACCCTTCATTTGTGTGAATTGCAATTCTTACCAAAGTTATCATATAATGCACAAACAATTTGCAAATAAGTTAAAATTGAGAAATAAACTTTTCTCAAGTCTTAATTACTTTTTCAAAAGATTAAGACAAGGTTCTAAGAAACTTACTTAAGCAAATCTTCTAGGTTATCCCAAAACCCAGTTCAGGGGTGTTACAGATCATACCATGTCCAATAAGGTATAATTCCTTCTTTCTTACAAATAATTATGTTGTGGTAATCTAGGTGGAGTCAATTGTAATACATTACCCTAGTATCTCAAAAAGGCCTCAAACTCTTAGCTTAGTTATTCTACAACATGATTATATTGTAATGGTTTAATATTCTTTCCGAGTTGGTTTTGTACTCTAGTCATGAATTCCTTATACTTTCCAAGAGATATATAATTGTGCTTTATAAGATACATATATCCATATATATTGAAGTAATTGGTAATTGTGATGAAGTGTTGATATCCTCTTGTAGCACTTTCATTAAAAGGTCCATGTACATCAATATGTATGAGTCCTAATAAGTCATGTGCCCTCTTACTATTACATGAAAATGCTGCTTTTGTCTCGATTGATTTAAAATGCAAGGAGTCCATGTAACCATCTTTATGGAGTCTAGAAATGTGGTTCTGGTTTATGTTCCCTAAACAACAATGGAATAGATAACTTTTGTTTGAGTCATTGAATTTCAACCACTTGGTATGTAATTTATACACACTTGTCTCAATATCCAATAAATAAACATCATAAGAGATTGGGGCACTACCATAGAATATTTGATGTGAGTTTTATTGAACTAACAAATCCCCTAAAGTAGATTAACCACAGGTTTTAAACCTTATACCAAATACAATATTTCTCACTAACAAGCTGACTGGTTTATTGTAGCATAACTAAGGGTTGAACCCGAAGGACAATGTTTTCAAGAAATTGTAGCCAAATCCAATTATAAAGATAAATCTTAAAAATTGTGTTGTTGATTTCTGATTAACTAATATTGTAATGAAATATGATGAGTTAATAACAAGTTGAAAACAATATTTGGAGAACACTAGGACATATGGATTTCACCACCATCACCTATGTATCCATCCTAACTATTACAACTTAGTAATTGTAGTACATTAGACTAGGACCATGTGAGTTTGTATCCTTTTGCAAACATGACTTGCACAAGAATCAAATTCTTTGTAGGCTTAAGATCTCATTACCTACGGATCTAACACAACCATCCAATAGAATTCATTAATTTCCTAATGGCATCTTCAATCCTAAATACTTATTTGAGGATCAAATCCAAAATTTATTGAGCTCTCCATTTAGGACTATACTTAACATGTTAACTAAATAATCAGATCAACAAGAAAACAAACAAATGAATGAAGAATGATCTAATTATATAAAACTAATGAGTCTTATAAAAATTACAACATAGTACGGGCGAGGGGGATAATCCCAATTCCCTAGAGAAGGAGCCTACTCACTCATATACAAAGAGAAAGCACAAATAGAAGAGAGGAGAGAAGAAAGCATGTCATTGAGAATGAGGAAGTGAGAAGCCTAAGGTCTCTAACTACAGTTCTCCAGTTCAACAAAAATAGGTCTGCCAAACTCCACAAAGAGGATGGTGTTCCCTCTCTTTTCTTTAAATCTTGCATAAAAAAGAGGTTGATGACTAAGTGTAGATGAACTCTATGATGTTAAATCACCATCTTCTTTTATATTGATGGCCCTAAATCCATAAAAACTCATTTTTTAGATCTATAAGATGTATTTCTATTGAATTTGTCTTCTGGTCCAGTTGCTCGAATGGTAGAACTGGTCGACTAAATGACCTTTAGGAAGTGTGTACTAGTCTTCCCATGAATTGACTAGGATGTCAGGTCATTCAATTGGTTGGGCGCTCAAATCTTTAGTATTACTGACTTTGAGGGCGATTGAGATTGAATTCCAATTCGCACTGGTTAAGTATTTTGACCGATAGGCTATTCTCATGGGAAACTCTACTACATGTGAGTCGGTCGACTGATGAGGTGACTTGGCCGACTGAAGGGCATTCAAAAACATTGATTTTTACTAACTTGGGAAGAAATTGAAAGTGAATTCCAATATGCCGCTTGGTAGACCATATTGGCCGACTGAAAAGTCACCAAGTCATCTTCTAGTTATTAATTTTGAAAGGATAGAATAATAGTCTCCTGACTAGAAAGGTGAGTCAGTCAATTGGAATGTTATCTTGAGAGTAGTTGATCTCTGACTTGGATGGCATGAAATCCAACTGGTTGATTGGATTGTGCTTGGAGGCACCTTTGGCTGGTTGGGCCAATTGGCGAACTAATGAATCTAGTCACTATACTGGCCAAGTTTAAAATGTTGAATTGCTTCCAAACTTGAGATATGGAACCATGGAAGATCCACTATCATGATCTTAAGTTAAGTGGTGTTTTCCCAGCATATAAGTGAGAATCATATCAAAATCCTAACAATATGAGACAAAAGAAAAATTATGAAACTAATAAAATAAACAAGAATTAACTACTTTTTTAAAATTCAAATAGATCTATTTGTATTTATCCTTGCACCCAAGACCAAGCTAAACATAAGAGCTACAAGAGGGATAAATCCCATAATCATGACATTGTCAACCCATTTCATTATGCAATAAGAAAAGGAAAATCCTCATTGTTCCCTCAACTCTTAAAGTCAAATCCCTAAGCTAAACCTCCACTACAACACCACACCACCTCTCAATCACATCCATCAACAAAAAAAAACCCAACCCCCTCCACCAACAAACAATATAATACCACCCAACCACCAACCCAACACCATCAAGACACACCAATACCCAATGATCACTCGCCCAAAAAAAATCACCACAACAGGTTTTACTCCTCAAACAAGCACTTAAGGGACAACACTAGTTGCCAATAACTTCACCAGAAGCTCCCCAACCAAAGAATAGGCCAAAACTCCCCAAAAACAAAACCAACACCTAAAGAATCTCATAATCCAAACAACTAGAAACAACCATTGAGAAACACACATCCTACCATCCAGAGAAACCATTCCTACTCATCCTCAGAAGCAGTACCCTTTGAACCTTTCTCCTTTCATCAAGCTCAAGTCTTAGCCATAGAAATTTTCAAAATTTCCTTCACTCTCAATCCCACCTTCACAGTTTTCATCAGAGAGCCTACACTAAAAACTTGTAGAGCCTACAACCCTTGATCTCTTAATCCTCCTATCTCAACTAGGTCACCATCTATGCAATATGTCATGGTCAAGATGAAATTCGACAAAGGTTTTGAGACACCTATGAGATAGGGGTGTACGAGTGTCATCTTGGTTTCTCACCCTCTAGTAGGTCAGAAGAACATATTCACATGTCCCTCTCCAATATTGCTGAAGCGGCGTGTCCATGCACTTAGAACCATGAATGAGGTTTCAAGTCCATGACATCCTATTTGTTGGAGGGACACCATCAAGGCCTCATCGGGGATGCCAAGATCCCTTCCCAAGCCATTTACAGGCATGTCATCATCAACCATCTCGGATACATAAGACATTGTGATATTAGTAGTGTAGCACTGTCCTTAAAAGAAAAACTCCACAAGATGTGGCACATCATCATTAAACACTTTGATTTTAACTAACATCCCAAACTCATTTTGACCTACTCCATCTCAATATATCTATCAAGGATCCAAAGGATCTGACAATATCCTTCACTTTCTTGTCATCTCTATAGGCATAAGGAATGTCCTCACACAAAAACCAAGTTGTTTCCTTTAACCTCACTGTGAATATCCATATGCCCCCTTAAGCATTAGATTTGTACCCCTCAATTTTTGTAGAAAATCTCAATCACCTTAGGCACATTCTGAATCCCTAAAAATAATAGAATAGCTCTCCTAGATGTAATCCTAACCAACTTCCTGGTGTAGGGCCAACTGTTACAGGCCATGTAGGGGAGCATGATGGTGTATAGGATCGATTGTAGCACCCAACAAGATGCCTAGGACAACTTCAAATTTAGCAAACCTTTGGTCCAAAGAAATGCACCTTCCAATGACCCCTTTGCAAGAATCTAAATCAAGCACTATGTGGTACTCCAAAGAAGGGAAGCGAATCACGAGAACCACCTCCAAGGACATGTGAGGATGCCTTCTCTCTTGCATCAGTTGGAACCTACTGACTGTCAATAGTTGGTAGTGATGTCTTGTTGGAGAGATCTTGATCGGTCATGGAAGACCTAGCCACTCGAGTCTCCATCCCTTTCTTTACCTTTGGGCATGCAAACCTAGATCTAGCAATTCTCATCATCTCCTCCAAGCATGTCTCAAAAACTCTTTATGTCACAAAACCCTAGGATGGTGGGATGCTCTGAGCCATCCCTGGTGAATCAAGTGTAGATGCCCCCGTCGAGTCCCTATCAGCCACCTCAAAAGTTTGAATTTATTATATCTTCCTCTAATCCACAAACTCTAAAACCCTCGATGAAATATCTACCATGGAGCCATTCCCCATGAAAATAGGGATAGAAAAGACGGTATCGACACCTAGCTTGGTCATTGTAGAACCCCCTTCCATAGAGGGAGGGGGTGGATCTCTCCACACCATATTCACCCCTCTACCTTCTTCTAGATGATTCAATCCCCCACTTAGAATTAACAACTTGAAAAGAGAAAAACTAGTCTACAATATGCGATTTATGCATTGAATATGTATTCTCAAAATATCCCAAATTTGAACATTATTCATTCTTGAGCAACACAGATTCAAAAAAACCCAAATGCATCCTCTTCTTCATAACATCATTAGATGGCTACATCTTAATATGTTCAAGAAATTTTATACTTTAGAATCACAAAATACAACCTCAAATTCCTTGTCTTGACTTCACTTCACAAACTTGTTTCTGTGTAAAAAATATAACATTACAATCATAACATTATTGATGCTTCAAAAAGTTCCACATTTTCCTATTATATTTTCATAAGAATAGTGTTCAGTTTTGGATGGAATGTGTTGGGTGTGAATTGATCTGGGAAGAAATTGGAGTGAATGGGGGTATGGAAGGAATAATTGTTAATATCTCCTCTATTTGACTCGAGATTACTTTTTGTTGCTACAAGTTCATTGATTGCACTTTTTTTATTTTGGTGTGCACATTGGTATCTTTTATTTTATTGTATTTCCCTATTATACGTGAGGGTTATGGAAAAGGCAAAGTAGAGGGGTAGGTGGTACAAACCCAAAAATGGATTTTGGAACATTTTTTTTGACATATTGATTACTTTAAGTGAATGACATGGTAAGAAGATAGTAGAAGTATAGAAGAGGGCTAAACTTTCATATCCATTTTTTGGAATTCAGAGCATTGAAACAATCTTAACAATCAATTCAACTATATCACGTAACTTGTAGGGCAATGACATTTCCAGAAGAGGTTATTCTAATGATTAGGAGACATACTACATTTCATTCCTCTTGACCCCATATGACTTGCCATCTTTTCCAAGAAATGATGTTGATCGAGATCATTGGTGACATAATGGGTTCTAGAATTGGTAGTTCATGATTCATCATTGCAAAATATTCTCTTCAGTCAATTGGATACATTGACAATTGATACATAAACAAAACAAGATAGAATGAAGTTGAACCTAGGTCTAATAGCTAATGGCTAATCACAAGTAACTCTAATAAGAAAATTTTGAAAAAGTGAATGAAAAAAGTAAGATGCATAAGCTAATCCTGAAATGAAAGCAACAAAAGTAAATATAGAGTGGATGGAGTAGAGAGATACCAACCACCCTCCACCCCATACTTAGAAATTTTCTTGTATCGAGCAAACTCTAGGTCCAGAATGGAGGGGAATAAAACTATTGGAATGACCATCACTCTGCATTACGACCCAACAGTGGTGGCCACTACTGAGGTGGAGGTGGGGGATGGTGGGGATGAGCCTAAGAAGATTCCCATGATGGACGGTCAAACAAATCATGGGTTGTTTTTCACTGAGGTGACTCCTCATATGGCAGAGGCTCAGGGTACTAGAGGGATAAGTCTAACCAATAATGTAGTTGGTCTAGGTTTAGGTGTAGTCACCTCAACCTACATGCCACTATCCATGAACATGTTGTATCAAGTACATATGGTTGATCCACTAGCTCTATCGTTGCTTCTTATGCTCCATGCAAGTCTGAGTAGTGTCGATATGGACCAATCATTGGTGCATCTTGGAGAAGTCAAAGGGCTCTAACTGCCCTATATTATTTGGAACATGTCACATTATGCAATGCCTCGAAGGTGATGGTAAAGGCTTGAACTCTTTGTCATTTGACTTTGTGGAAGAACTGCATCGTCTAGACATGGGATCGAGAATCTCAACCTCATGGGTGGGTTCTCTCTCATGTAACACTAGATGTGTGCATTTAGACCGTCAAGGTCATAGACAAAGTTGTATAAGCATGGGTGGGCAACACAAGCATGGATGGACTATCTCAAATCAACTAGTAGTATACGTCGTTCTCCCCTTAGATATCTTGATGAAAGTCAAAGCAATCATATAGTTGACATCAATCAAGTAAGATGGCTTCCGTCTTTAGAACTGTGAAGGTAATGTGGGTGTAATTGATGTAGGAGGAGATTGATGTGATTACTACACCCTAAAAGAATTTAGAGCTAGTTTTTTCTATTGCTAGATGTGTAAATGATCAATGAGCACACTCCCCCAATTGAATGTCTTGTCATTTAGTGTGCATCACAAAAAGTAAATATCAATGGTGGTGATGATGCCCAACACACTAGTCCAGCCAAAAATTGTGCAAGAGAGGATGTTATGCACATAGAAGATCACTGAATTGTGAATGAATGATGCCTTTTCTCCATGCTAGAGGAGAGGAGTAGGCCAGTGATATCATCCCCAAACTTGTTGGTGAAAAACTTCTTATTGTATTGGTTGTGATTTCCTTCAACACACTTGTATTTCCACTCCTTGTTGACATCCAACATGAGGGAAGTGAGGCAGGTGTCATCAAGGAAATGCTCCTCACTTAACATGCCAATGGAGCAACTGAACTAATATATGTGTTGTGGTGCCTCTCAAAGGTGGAACTCAATGGTAGCTCTCTATAGATGGGCTAGATGCAAAAAGTGAAGAAGGATAGGTGATCTTGATGTAGTAATGATCTAGTGCCTCCTAAATTCTAGATCTTAGAGTGTGGATCGACATACTCACTGAGGAAGATGCACTTTGAGAGCTTCCATGTTCTTGTACCTATGATATACTCGGGTGTAACTAGAGCCTTGTACTTATCAAGAAGAGGAGCAAAGTGGCTTGGGAAGGCTGGTGGGTAGGAGCGGGGAATGTCATTTGTCAATGAAGACTTACTAGGTGGAGAAGAAGAAGAGGAAGTGGTCTCAATTATGATGGCTCTGCAATGAGTGTTGATGTCATTGATGAGCTATTTAACTACCACTGTGTTGGATTCTATGACTTACTCGACGTAAACATCAACATCATCTATAACATCCAAAGCTTGGAGGTCATCTTCAGAATGCCTCTCTCAAATGTGAATGTCATAGTATGAGCAGAACGAGTATATTTTGAGTGGGAAAGGGACATATATCCTTGATTTGTGTTACCCTTTCACCCTTCTTGTATCTGAAGGGGTTGAGATTTTGTAGGATCCATAACCAAAACCATCAGACAGTTGGTATAACCCACTTCCTCTTGAGTGTGGCATCTTGGGTGGATATAAAAAATCTAGTCATGAAAATTGGTTGGATGACCAACTAAACCGAATAGGTTTAGGCATATTCTAAGGAAGATGAGTGGGCAAGACGTGTAGTGAGTCGGTCGACTAAATTTTTTGATCGCAACCCTGAGGAGGTCAAATAGAGAAACTCAGTGTGTAAGTCGATCGATTCAAAACATGGATTGGGTCTCTGTAGTTGTTACTTCAACTAGTTTGGAGAGTCGACCGGTCTAATACATTCCCACTCTGGCCGTCTAATTGTGGTTGGTAGGGCAAAACACATGGAAAATTGGCCAACTTGAGTAGGATACCAAACTCCTGAGAGGCGTGCAATTTGGTTGTATAGGTGAACACACATTGGGAGTCTGGGAAGAGAAGCACCCCTAGCTAAAAAGGAAAATCAACAGTAGCGGTGGTAGGGTGGTGTGGGTTGGTAGACTCTTGGGGAAGAGGAATGGTTACCTCATTGGGGGAAGTTGGGTCATTCTTAGTCATTTGGTTTCAATGTTGTCAGCCAACAAGGTGGAGGAGCAGACTCAAAAGGGCGTTGGTTTGGTGGGGTGTGCACTGGTGTAGCTCGTCATCGGCCAATAGGTGTGCGTGTCGATCCGATGATGAGAGAAAGAAACACCTATGTATGAGGAGGTAAATAGACCAATTTGAGGTCGGGATGGGTGCTTAGCGCTAAGCAATCCAACTTATATGTTGCTCATTAACAAACTAGGAAGCAATGAAGGCAACTTGTGAGGCAAATTTGAGTGGAAGTGAATGAGAGAAAAGAGGCTCAACACTACAACAAGGAAGGAGTAGATGTTGGTGTCAACTTTTTTGCCCCCAGGGTCACTTATATGGATAAAGCACTACCAATTGGCTGAGTAGAAGTAGGAGAGTCACCCAAATGGGGTATGTATGCAGCAATTAAGGGCAAGCATCAGTTAGTCAATTGGCTTGGCTCATATAGACAAGTTGGGTAGTTGAATTATGAGGAAGAGTAATTGTAATTCACCCAACTCACTTGGCTCAAATTGGTCGATCAGACGGCTTCACACATTCAGTTTTTCCCAAACCAACCAGATGACTTGCTCGGGGAGTCAGGATGTTGAAATGCATTGTAAGGATTCAACAACTACTATAAGTTTAGACACCAATTCTAGTGTCTAGAAGGAAGAGACCACCAAACAACCGTCTGATTGGAAATGCAATAGAAACTCTAGGGAATCTTGGATGTTTTGGATACCTCCTCTAGTTGGGTGGTTGGTTAAGAGTGTCACCTAACTAGAAATGGGGGAAAATCCCCAACTATAGGGCGGTTGGCCAAATGGGATTGTTAGTTTATCAACTCGTGTACAAGATATCCTCAACATAAGGGTGACCCTTCTAGCCTACTGACTAGGTGATCAGTTGCCTTATTGGGAGGTTGACAGAGTTCCAATTAGTTGGACATTAAGATGTAGGCAATTGCAAACAAAAATTCAGACCAACTAAGTGGTTAACTATAAAGCATGACTAATATCATTATCTAAATTCAATCTAACTACCCCTAATGCAAAATTTTGAATCTAACTTAGATAATCATCGAGTTTCCTCCTGACAAGTGCCTTATTTTCCTTCATTGGCTAGAGATTCAGATTCGAGTTCTCAAATGGTGATGGGATTGCAAAGTAACGTACTGCTTCAGTTGATGGTTGTTTTCCATAAATTTACCTTTAACCTTATCCCACAAAATGAATTCTCCATTTAGGTAGATATTCATCACTGGGTATGTCCCATACCATCTTGATCTTATATATCCATACAAATATCTCAACCAGGAATTATAGAGAAACACTTGATATTCCTCTTGGATGTGTTTCTTGTTCGAGTGATCATTGTTCCACATCTTTGTCCTCTCTTTATACATGGGTCACTCTTGTAGATGGACATACAAACTTCTTCCAACTCTAACAATTCTAAGAATCATTTTTCTCTAATAAGAGATAGATTAAAATTCAGAACATAGATCATCCAACTAGCTTTATGTCCCATCTCAATAGGGAGATGGCATGATTTTCCATAGATTATGCAAAATGAAGTAGTACCTAATAGTGATTCAAATGACTTCTAGTATGCCCAAAGAGCTTTGATAAGCTTCAACTCCCAATCATTCTTTGCATGTCCCACAATCCTTTCATGGATGGCCTTGATTTGTTTGTTTGAAACTTCTACTTGGCCACTTGTTTATGGATAGTAGAGAGATGCTACCCAGTAATGAATTCCATACTTTTTAAGAATTTGTTCAATTTTTTTTTCTCTAAAAGTGGCTTCCACCATTAGAGATAACCGTGCATGGTACCCTAAACCTTGGGAAGATGACATCCTTGAAAAGCTTCATGGTGAGTTTGGAGTCATTGGATACAGTGGGGATTGCCTCTACCACTTAGAAACATAATCCACTAAAACCTGAATGCATGATTAGCAGCAAGATGATGGAAACAAACCCATGTAGTCCACTCCCCAAATGTTAAAGATCTTGACCTCCTACCAAGATGTCTAGGGGCTTTCATCCCTTTTTGATATGTTTTAAAATCTTTAGCAATGGTCACAAGAGATAATGTGTTTGTATGCATCCTTAAAGATTGTATGTCATTAGAACCCACATTGGAGGACCTTCAACACAGTCAACATTTCACCCATGTGTCCACCCATTGGGTCCAAGTGAAATTGCACAAGAATAGGATGCCCTTCATCCTCTATGATACACCTTTGTTATAAACCATTAGCTTCAAGTCAATATATATGGCTCATCCCAATAGTAGTTATGGATATTGTGCATGAACTTCTTCTTGGAATGGCATATTGCTAGTGTAGAACTCCAACATCTAGATTGTTCACAAAATCTACAAACTAAGGAATGTGGAGAGATTTATTCATCATCTCATTATCAATGAAGCAAACATCAAATGGCTTTCTATCACTATTAGGAAGATGAATGCAGCTGAGGTGATCTGCCACCACACATTCTCGCTCCCTTTCTTGTCAGGAATTTCCAAATCAAAGTCTTGCAATAATAGGACCTACCAGATTAACTTGGGCTTGGCATCCTTCATCATCATCCGATAGTGAATGGTGGCATGGTCGGTGTAGACAATCACCTTTAAGCCAGCAAAATATGATCTAAATTTATCAAAGACATACACAATGGATAATATCTCCTTCTTGGTGGTAGTGTAGTTTCATTGTGCTTGGTCTAATGTCTTCAAGGCATAATATATGACATGGTGCCTCTTGTCAATCCATTGTCACGAAACTTCCCCTACAACATAGTCACTAGAATCACACGTGATCTCACAAGGTTGAGACTAGTTCGGTGCTAGAATGACGAGTGTGGTAATAAGCATAGCCTTCAAACTTGAGACATTTTCCATACAAGCAACATCAAAAGAGAAGGTAACAACATGCTTTAGAAACAACTTTGTCATTGAATTTGCAATCTTCAAGAAATCTTTGATAAATATACATGACCCAAAATGCCCAAACTTCCTTCAATGTAGATGGCAGTGCAAGTTTGGCAATAACTTCATTCTTCTCCATGTTTACCGCTATCCCCTTATTTCTCACTCTATATTTGAGAACACTACCCTCCTTCACCATGAAGTCACACTTCTTCAAGTTCAACACCAGATGTTCTTCTTTAAACTCTTCTAACACAAGATAAATGTGATGCAAAACAAGAGTCAAAGGAGTCATTATACATAGAAAAGTCATCCATAAACTCCTCTGTCACAGTTCTATGGGATGGAGGGTATCACTTCCCAAAAATTTGATTGATGACCCTTCCAGCTTGAGATGTTGCCACCCTCCATGGTGTTGTACCAACTTCTCACCTTGTTTGTCAATGAATACTTTAACAACCAAAGTTTGAGGGCATCTTTAGACACATTGGGCTTCATGTTCAAGGATCAAAGATATGCAAATCCCTATAAGTGGTCTTGACAAATTTCACCTCTACGTTTGGAAAAAGAACTGCTTTACAACATGATGATCCACTTCCATTGGATCTCATATGAGGTGGTGATAATGGGAGGAACCACCAGATGATGTGCATCAGTAGATTTTGGGATAGAGAAGTCCCAAAGTTGCTTCTAAAATTTAGCTTCAAGGGCGACAGCCTTTCTGGCCCTATTCTCATGCACTATAGTATCTCTTGTCTCCTGCACAAGGGCCTCTCTTTGGGATGTAATAGATAGATTCATCCTATGGTTGATATCTTCCTCATCCATTCTTTTCATGTATGCTCAGTTCAGGAGGTGGTGGGTCCTATTGGTCTTGGGGTCAAATTTGAAAGGTGCATAATTTATGTTTTGGGAGTTTCACATGCACTAAGAGTACCTAAAAGGATATGGGACAAGATTAGATGGGGGAAGAAAATTTTCAAGTAGTTTTCAATGAATATCAATTGAAAATGAATATATTAATCAATCTTAACTATGGTATTTGAAAAATTATCTCATTTCCCTCGAAAACAATGCCAAAATTTGCTACAAGTTTTACTAACCCCATGTTTTAAATTGTATACCATGTGCAATAACTCTCACCCACAAGTAGACAATTTTACTGCAACATAGCTAAGGGTCAAGACCAAAGGACAACATTTTCAAGAAATTGTACTCAAATCTGATATATCTAAAACCTGGTTGTTGATTGATGATTAAATAAATTTGGAATGCAACAAAAATGAGTTAGAATGGATTGAAAACAATATTTAGAGAAGAATGGGACATATGGATTCTAACACAAATGAGTTAGAATGGATTGATAAAAATATGTAGAGAAGATTGAGACATATAAATTTTATTGGAATCACCTACATACCCATCCTAACCATTACAACTCAGTCATTGTAGTGAATTTTACTAGGACCATGTGAGTTTATCTCCTTTCAGAACACAAATTGCACAAGTATCAAACTCCTTGTAAGCTCAAGGTTTCTTTACCCACAGATAATAACCTAATCATATGGTAGAATTATTTCCATGACTACATCTAGAATCCTACACATTCATTTGAGGATCTAATCCAAAATTTGATGGACTCTGTGTTTAGGATAATACCAACATGCTAATTGAATGTTCAGTTCAAAAGCAAGCCTTAAATAAATGAAGAACGATCTAATTATAAGAAAATGATGAGTTTTTGATAACTATTAGAGCAAGGTACCTATTATGAAGCTACTCCCAATTCTCTAATAGAGGACTCTACTCACTCATATCCATAAAGAAAGCAAAAATATAAGAGAGGAGAGAAGAAAGCATGTCATTGAGAAATTGGAAGTGATAAACTAGAGGTATCTGACTATAAATGTCCATCTCAGCGGCAATAGGTTCAACAAACTCCACAAAGAGGATAATGTTCCCACTCATGAAGAGGATAATGTTCCCGCTCTTTTCTTTTTCACTTGCATTAAAAATGAGGTTCATACTAAGTGTGGACGACCCTCATAATGTTAGGTTACCATCTTCTTATATATGGATGGCCCCAAATCCATAGAATCTCATTTATTGGATCTGCTAGCTATCTTTCTTTTGCATTTTCTACTGTGACAGTCACCCGACTGGCTTTTAGGTGACACGTCCATTGTTCTTCCCATCAGTCGACTTTCTGGGTGGGAAATTAGGATCAAATTCCAACTGACTGACTTGTGAAGTTGGTTGACCAACTAGGCTCTTCTCGTAGGAACTGTGCTATACATGAGTCAGCCAACCAATGAGGTGAGGAGGCCGACTAGTAGGTTTCCAAAGATGTTGATGTTTACATTCTTGGGAAGAAATTTAAAGTGAATTCCAACCAGCCAATTAGTAGACCCAATTGACAATCTGGGAAGTCAACAAGTCTTTTGGTAAAACTAACTTTGGAAGGATTGAATTCTAGTGGATGACTGGCAAAGTGAGTTGGTTGATTAGAATGTCATCAGGAACATAGTTGAACTATGACTTGAAGGGCATGAATTCTAAACTCGAGAAGTTGTTCGACAAGATTTATTATGCTTGGGAGACACCCTTGGCTCGTTGTGCCAATCGACAGACTGGGGAGTCAGGTCACCCAAATGGCCTAGATGAAAATGCTTAATCTCCTACAAACTTGAGATATGGAATTTGGGAAGGGTCACTATATGGTCTTGAGTTAAGTGGTGATTTTCCCTGCATACATGTGAAAATCTTATCAAAATCCTAACAATTTGATATCAAAACCAAAACTACAAAATTGAGAAATTCAACAAGAATTAACTGCTTGAAATGAGCAAAACTAGTGAGAATATGCGATCAGTATACATTCATCAATATCTCATCTCTTGTAATAGAAATTTGACCATTCCTTATTAGAAATTTAAAATCTTTCTTGTTAAAGCAAGATATAGAAATAATGTTTCTATATATGGAACATACATAATAACAGTTATCTAACTCTATTACAAGCCCAGTGGACAAATAAAAACTATAGGTGCCTACAACTATAGCAACAACTCTTGCTCTATTAGCTATTCATAGATCAACCTCGACTTTTAGAAAGGATTAACTTCTTTTAGATCTTGCATCTTAGAGCATATGTCAGATCCACATCTGATATCTGACACCAAAGATGAAGTAGAGACCTCTATCCCCTTCTTCTTCTTTAGTCCCTCAAGGTAAAGAGATTTTTTCCCAATTTATAGCATGGCCAAAATGGTTGCATTTATCTTCATGTGCTCGTCCTCCTTTAGCTTTAAGTGCAGATGAGTTGGGTTTTTGACTAGCTTTAGAACTCTTCTTAGCTATGACATTTCCTTTGACTTGGTTTTTTTGTTGACCATCAACACATACTTCATCAGACTTCATCTTGTCTTTCTTCATCTGAGTCTCAACAGTTATCAACATGTCAAACAACTTTGACAATAGTCGAACAAAATTCTTCATATTGTAGTTCATGACAGATTGAACTGTATGATTCAAGCAATGATTGCAAGATTTCATTAGTGGCCAACTTTTGGCCTAAAGAATATCCAAATCGCTATATTATTCCACATACCCAATCAACTTGAGTACATGGGACCCAACCACATCACCTTCAATCATGTTTCACTTAAACATGACCTTTGAGATATCATAGCTATCTTCCCTTACTCGTTCTTGGAACATATTCCTAATATGTGGGGACATATCTAGAACTCTAGTGTTCTATGTTTCTTATCAAGCTCATGATTCTTGGAGCATAACATGAGGCCTTGGACATCAATAACATCATCTATATTCTTACAATAAGCTTCCCTACCTACTTTAGATGGATTTTGGAGTTTATTCCTGTAATTATGGTATTTTGAGGACATAAAGCTTACACTCATGAGTGAAAACAACTTTCAATATATTTAACCATTCATGAAAGTTATTACTTTTTAATTTTTTGTCTCAAGGACCAATCATAGTGAGAAGTTGTTGTTTGCATTTACCATCTGATGCAAATAGAAAATATTTGCACGAGTCAACAATTTGATTTTAAAATAAATTTGATTTGGTGATATTAATTTGGGCTTTGATAAATAATGCTTGTACTATTTTGATTAAACTAATATCCCTCACTGTCACTTTGAAAGATAACAATGAGAAATATTCTACTTATTCATGATCCATAATACATCAAGTTACTTGTAAACTTGGCTGACTGCTCACCACTTAACTATTTTAACAAAAAATAATTACCAGTTGCATCTAATGTAACTCTTAGATAGATGGTTGTAAAACTCATTCTCATAAATTATATTGTGAAGTATATATCATCTTTATTCCCTAGGTACTTAACCTTGTTAAGATCACCTAAACAAGTCCAACCCAAATGTCAATACAATAAGATATGTACCTTGTTTTGGCAGACCCACATACTTATTATCACATCCCAAGATAGATGGTGCATCACTCTTTGACGTTCCCACACATAGTCAATGGAGATTTTCATGTGTATCCAACAATGTAAGGGATATTAAATATTGATATTATATTGAGGGAATTTAAAATATATTATATGTACGCAATCACCATTATATACTATATTGTAGATATCATATATCACAAAAGTCACTACAAGGAATAAAATAATATATGGTAACTTGTACATCATCTTGAGATAAGAATTGTTGTAGAAAAACAACTAAGACATTCACATCTAATGTAACCCTAGATCTAACTTTATATGGTTTTTTACTTGATCGAATGGCAAGTCAATCTCCTGATCAGACTCCTTGTTTGGGAAGTTCTTTGATCACAAATGGAGTCGTCACTTTGTCTTCATTACAAACCTCCAAGAACTTCCTTGTTCGTGTGTTCTTTTGATCATCCCATCCTCTCTAATATTGTCCAGTAGTGATGCCAATACATCATTCTATATTATTTGTAAGAATTAAATTTTACATGGAGAATGTAGAAAGAAAGAGATAGAGGTATGACATGCAAGCCATTTACATGTCACATATTTTGATCATAATAAAAAAACCCAAAAGTTATATATATTTCATATCTCGATCATCCATCATAGTGTTGTAGTTTCCATATCTACATCCAATAAGCAAATCATTAAAGGCAGTAAATTGGTTTATGTAATATAAATATATCATATATTATATCAAAGTTGGTGATTAACATGTATATAAACTCCACAATATTCTTCAAACAAATTGAGATTCAAAATGCAAATTGGCTGTAAAAGCATATGACATGTTCTCTTATACCATTGTAGGATTTTGTATTGGTAGGGAGGGCAACACAAATAAAAAAACTTCCCAACAAAACTCTTGTCTAGAGGATCCATCATAGCAATAATCTTTCTATATATTAAATACATAGAAGGGATATAAAATATACCTTGGTGCACAAGATTTTTCAAACAACTAGAGACATATTATGTAGGTATAGAGCCCACATTTTAGGATCTATATTTGAAGTGGTTGTTGTTGTTTTTTCCTTGTCTTCTCCTACAAAGATTTTTTTTTCCAACAAACATCCACCCAAGGTCCTACGTTTTTACATCATCCACATGAATTTTATGAACTCTTGGTGCACCACCTTGGCCACCAAGAGGAAGAAAAAATTAGAGTTGTCAATGTACTAGAATCACTCTCTCCTCCTCCTATTGTAAGATGTTTTCCTTCAGGTAAGTTTTTCTCTCTCAAGAAGGAAGAACTATTAGACAACTCTTGTCTTAAGATGTGTGTCTCCCCTTGGATGCTCACTCTATGTATAGGAGAGTAATGGACTTAAGTTTTACCAAGAATCTACTCTCGTTCCTAATTGCAAAACAAAACATAATAGAACTCAGAATACTAATAAAAATTCTAGTTGTCTGGTTCAAACACTCCACTACTTATGTCTTGTTTGGTCACCTAGATAACTTATTGGCATGTACAGTTGCTGTTCTCACCATTCTAGATTTCAATCTGAATCAAACAATTCACACATTCCTTCTTGTTTTCTACAACAGTGTTGACCAACTGGCTAGTTTCCCAAACTACTGATCTATCAAGTATTTGACAATAAACCAATCAATTGATCCAAACTTCCCATTTGAATGAGTAACTTTCTATTTGAACGAGTGGCTTTCCTAGTCGATAGATTGAAAAAGAAATCATCATATACATGATTCAAAACCATTATACTCATATGTTTGATTATAAACATCAATTACCTTATGCATCCTTATGTGTGACCCTATATTTTCCATTATGTTGGTACTGATGTTTAAAACCTCACAAGAAAATATTGGTATCTAGAAAAACATAATTCTCCCCAAGTTATTGGAACATGAACAACTTTAACCTATAAGTGATCAATGCTATCCCGATTGTATAACTCCCTTTTCAAAGATATCTAAAACTAAGGCATGAGGTTGTCATCCACTTAACACTCGATCTATGTTTCTTGTACCAAAGAAGACTGTTGAAATTGTGTGAGTCCAATATCTTACATTGATTTAATCATATCCATGCATTTCATATTCTTACTTAGCAAGCATCCATGACATCACTCCAATATAGGAACAAATTCCATCTAAATTACTCACAATAATCCACCAGTGTCACAATGCACCCAATCACTATATGTATGACAAATTTTATTTAGAGTCATGTTGGGCTAATGTTAAAATGCATAGAATAAAATGTGACTTGTAGTGACTTCAGGTCTAAGGATCACAGTCACCACTGTCACATTTAAAAATGACTTTGACTACCATACATGGCTTCCATGTGTCATTCTCAAAGTGGGTTTGTCCAGTACCAGTTATTCTCTAACAAGTACCCATTTATCAAAGTTGATATCCAATATCGTGGCTCAACAGACTTAGTCATCACTCAACATACACACTAGTCTTATATATTATTGTTGTCCTATAACATACAAAATAATAACTAACTTGATACATAACAATAACAAATATTCTTACATACCATGGTGCCATTTTCAAGTCCTCAAACCAAACTATATGTGATTGAATCAAAATATACTTAAGACGTTATTACATTTATTCATTATCTATACATTTAAACAAACATAATAATTGGAATTGTCTTTACAATAATAAAATTATATACAACATATTCCTATTACAATCATCGCGTCATGGATCTCTGGGAATACAACCAACCACCGAGACTCCTTCTTTGCCTTATTTTTCCATAGTAAAAACTTCTCAAATACTACTGGATTCCCTTTGTCCCCTTAATGGTGGTGAGAGCCACATGCAACTTGTGAACTTGCAATGCATGAGTCCAAAATCATTGGAACATGGAGGACTCAAGGAAGATGATCATTCTACATATATCAAGTTTTTAGTATTTCCAGAGGATACCTTTGAGGTTTTGAAATGGTAGACTCCCAGACTCCCAATATATAATGAACTGGAGAGGAGCAACCAAACATGGTAATTTCCCTACTTATGCCTCACCATAAGTCTTTATTTTGACATGAAATACAGAGGCATGATGGTCCATTCATGCAAAACTTTGATGTAAGAACACAATTTTTTAACCCCTAGCTTTCCAAATTGTCCTTTTCACTCTATATATCCAGAAATCTTCTTGAGGAGCATATTTATAAGGAGTGGGACCCAAGAAGAGATCCACTCCATACTAAACTTGAGGAATAAACCCATATATCCAAACACACTAACAAGTATGTTGGAAGGTGTATTTTTTCTCAAATGGAACAATGGTAAACAAGACCAAAGTATAGCAACAAAAATAAGTGTAATGGTTATATTCAGTTTTTCAAAGTACATCGTAATCTCCCATTAAGGGGCTTACATGAAAGTGATATCATCAAGATCTGAGTAGAGGGAATTCAAACTATCTCAAGTATATTCCCAATAATCAACTCCTCGAAGCTAGCTCCATACCATCATGTCTGGTCCACCATGTCCTTCACCTCGTGGGTTGGAAGCATACCCCACAATAGAAGACAAAATGGGTGTTGGTAACATAAAAGCTGGTATGAGCTTGTTAATAGGGATTGGGCAACTTTATAGAAAAAAGGGACAAAAATTAATAATTCAAGGCTTCCATAAAAGAGGGAATGGTAATATACAAATTGATATCAAAAGGAAATGATAAAAGGTACACAAATAGATGCACTTGACAAAAATCAAAATAAAAACAAGATGTGCTACATAAGAAAAATCTAATAAATTAGGTCACACAACCCATCATCAACAATATTAAACTGCATACAACTGAGATAGGCATAACACTAGATGAAATTATAAAGATAGTGGCGGTTAGGGTACATAATGTAAAACTTGACAGGGAATGGCACATAAACAAACTCCTTGGCATACAAACTGGGGTATGGGACATACAATCCTCCATCCTAATGGATAAAATTTCAGGAGGTCTAAAACCTAATTGCATAATAATATCACATTGGGGAATAAAAACCCGAGGGGAATAAAACCCAAAAGCCAAAACATTATATTACTCTAGGGATACTGACTTACAAATCATGCATAAATGTAGAGGCAAGTGAAAGTTCAATCATATGAATAGAATTAATGGGATTTCCATCACATAAATGGACAATATAAAACATTCATCTCAAAAGTGGAAAAAATTAGGATTCCATCTCAAAACACAGAACAACTTCGTTCAATTTCACAATTAGGATTTCATCATGAAGTAAAGTATAATTTATAGTCAATAAGAATATCCAAAAAAAAGATTCATATCATCTAACTCACATGAGCAACCTCTTAGAGGATAAGGAGTGTGTATAGGGTATCATGTATCAGAGGACCAAGAGAGTGATAACTATGGGTAATTGATCAATATAGAACTAAGGGATGCAACATACATTAAGAGAGAGAGAGAGAAATTATGTGTTTGCCCAATATAACTCAAAAGGAGATGCATCATACCTCATATGAAGCCTACATATGACCAAAGTCAACCTAGGTCCAAAGCCATGGTCTTCAAAACACCTATTAAACATTTATCTGGAATTATTATTAAGTTCACTTAATTACATAACCCTAAAAATGCCTTTTTGTCATTAATGAATTAGGTTGTTAAAACCATACATTTTATTGATTTCATAGCATATTTAATTTATTTTTCTGCCTTATAGATTATTAGTTAGGAATTTCAGAATTCTAACCAATTAGGAATATTTATAAAATTCATATATGAATTAGATTAGATATAGGTGATGAAAACCATACAATAGTGTAGATAAAAATTTCACAACCCTAATAATATTTTATTTTATTTTATTTTTTGACTTACAATAATTTATAATAAATTTTATAAATCTAGCCAATCAAAAACCTTAGAAAATCATCATGTATAAATCATTATTCTCTGGTCCAGTAGAAACCAGACATGTGGACCCAGACCTGCACAAACCAGAGCACAACCAACAGAGAACAAGCTGCAAAAAGACGAGAATACCCAAGGACACATGACAAAACAAAGCAAGTAGTGAAGGTTAATCCATTAAACAACAACCGCCATTGTTCATATGAAAGATAAAATTTTGCGAGCAGTAGGTCAAGAGACCCAGGCTCTGATCTTAACTTGGGAAGGAAGAATCACCACTACAGACCATGATCGTGGTCAATTTTCCTAAACCCTTCCCATCCCAAAGAGGCCAAAGTCTGACACTAGGCAAGAAAATGCCCTATACTGTAGGGTTGCCACAATGATGGATAGATGAGGAAGAAAATGAAGAACAAAACATTCTAGGCCCTCAACTTACAATGGACAAGGACACACTTCTTCAAATCAAATATAACCTAAATGAAAAATTGAGGAGAAAAGGGTCAGAGACTGGAGACTTCTTGTAGGTTTAAGACCACCGAGAATTTAGATAAAACCAACCATTAGATCGAAAGGGAAAATTGGGAGAGATAGTACCTTTGGGGAGGAAATAGGAACGATCCTGGATGAACTCCAGGCCTCACTATGGACAGAAACCATACGTTGAGTCAGGGGATTCGACTAGAGGAAAAGCATGTAGGCTGAAGGCTAAAGAAACATTGAAATCCAACATTAGGATGTGTGGAGAAGATTTTAGGGTGCTCTAATGTGAGGTTGAGAGGTCGGGGATGTAGAGAGGGTTTCTCCATGGTAAAGACAGGGGAAAAAGGGAGGCATAGATGGTTTGATACTTATAAGATATGAAACCATAACAAACATGGGACTAAGGGGTGCAAAAAAGGGAGATGAATCCATTGAAAAAACATCTCAGGGAAAGGTGGGGTGGGGAGAGAGGTAGGGATTGAATAGAGATCATATTCTTTTAGTGTGAGAAAAGAAAGAAGAGTTGGTGAGAAAGATAAGAGTAGGTCGTATGATGCACCTGATTCAGCGATAAAATATCAACGAGAAACTCAGTTGTCCAATTGGTGTTCCCACCTGGAAAAGGGATAGAGGGAGCGTGCCATAGAAAACATGGCAAAACTTTAGGGATATCAATATCTGATTTTAGTAATTGACATAAAATATTTACCGCTTCTTTATTTTCTTTCCTAATCCATTTGAGGAACCAATCAATTTGCAAATAAAGCCCAACTTTACAAATAGGATAATTTTGACATGCAAAATCCAATTTGGTTCATGTTTTAGATTATGAAATTCAACAGTATATGTAGTCTTGTGTAATTCATAATTATAGTGAAATAATTAGAAAAATAATCTAAATATTCTTTATAATAATTAGATATTTCCTAAAGGATGGCATGGGTTCTATCACCTAACAACAATAACTACATATTTATTTTAGGATTTTTTCAATTGTCTAAAAATCATAAAACTATTACAAATAGCTTGTAACTCAAAAAATATAAACAAAAATATATTGGAATCATAAAAAATTATATCTAGAAAATGGAATAGTTTTCTAACACACATCTTAGGATTTTTCTAATTGTCCAAAAATTGTAAAATGATTACAAATAGCTTGTAACTCAAAAAATATAAAAAAATCTATTGGAATCATACAAATAATATCTAGAAAATGAATAGTTTTTGTAACATACATCAATTATAATAAAAAAAGTTGTGTAACATCCCACTTTCTTAAAAATATGTATAATTTAGAAGAAGCATAATTGTCATTGGGGTTGTCATAAATATGATAATAATTTCATGAAATAAAGTTTAATATAACTTAAATAAGATAAAATAATAATTCTCATATCTCAAGGTCCATAACAAAAACTAGAGCTTTAACTAAACTAATACATGACCGTCATAATGATTGGAAATTTAAACTTATTTCCATAAGATAGGCGACATCCAACCATAGATAGACTCTTAGATTTTCCTTAAAATGTATATTCCTAGTCTAAGATACTCGATTCTTCTCTCCTACGAAAATCACGTCCCCATCCATGCAATGCAAAATAAAAACATGCCACAATAAGTGGAACTAAGTAATATTATATGAAATAAAGTAAAATGTGCTTTTGAAAAACATGAATTAAACATAAAATAATTATTGTGTATCTTTATATTTATTATTCTTTATCATCACCATTATAATCTGGTGTGACTATGGTTTTCTTCATCAATAAGTGCTCCAATAAGCTATTGTGCCATAAAAACTAAATGCTCCCAAGATCTCATTGAGGACACATAGCTTACAAATAAATTCACCCAAGTGATCGTTCTCGCATAGAGCTTATAAAAGTGCCAAAAGGCAAATAACTTGGAAGTAACAACACAGTCGATTGTATTTTACTTGCATCGATCTTGAGCATTATAACTTGAAATATTGAATATAACATAAGAAAGATATGAATGTCATGTTCATAATCATAGATGAGAAAACTATACTATAAAACCTTAATCTAATTTATTATCACGTATCTCGCAAGTATTCATTGAAACTATCTACTTGTTATCATTTTAATTGATTTTCATAAATATAAGCAAACTTCCCTACTATTTGGGCTTCCACCTGGGGAGGTGGGTTCCTCCTATAATCTCTCTCTCTATATATATGTATATATATATATATATATATATATAAGTAAACAAAAATCCCTTCTATACATATGTAATACTCAACACACACGATCTGCTACTAGTGAGAGAAGAAATTCTACCATTTCCTCTGAGGATGATGGAACCCCTAATGTCCTAAAATTAATATACTTCTCATTAACATCTTTAATGACACATAAACCCTTATCTATCCTTTTAGGAAAACATGGTCAAATATGATGAATTTAGGGTTTAGAAACTATAAAATTAGGTTTCTTATCAAAATATCCTTCTAAAACATATTTTATAATTTTTTAACACAAAATGAATTAATTGTGAATTATTAAACTTTTGACCAACCAGATTTTGGGAAAACAATTGTATCAATCTTTTGTGAAGTATCCAGATGTGATATAGGAACCTAGCTGGCCCAAACAAAGTCAAGCATATGGCTTGGATTGCTCTTGTAGCCTACATGGCTGGTCAAAAAATAGAAGTGTTAAAGGACTTCTATACCCTACTGGCTTTTGAGTAAAATACATTAATGTGCAGCTAAACACATGAAAGTAATGTTGCAATAGATCGACTGAACTTGATGAACACCTATGAAACACAATGAAAACATTCATCCCAAACCACAAAATTTGGATTTCTCGTGAGAAACAAATATGATAAATGACTTATTCACTTTCTCCTAAATTCAGCCAACCCTAACTGATGCAAGGTGGTGGTAAGAGAGAAAGGAATTTCCTAGTGAACATGGTAGGGAGGGGAAATAAGATGGAAACTAGCATATGAGTGAATCACACTATAAATCAAGATAAAATCCAAAAACCTGATGCAAATTTGAAGCTATAGGTGAGAGAGTAAAACCCTTATGATATACTCGAGAACTTGATATGGAAAGAAGAACATGTAAAAGGAGGAATCCACAAACACATAATCTGTGTCCAAAATAAAGGCCTTAGGATGTAGGCTCTGTACGAGAGTCTTTTGATGTTTTTTAGAGATCTTCAAGGGTGAGGAGACCAGGAAGACTATGAAAAACTCCATCTAGGTTGCAAGAGGTGGCCGAATTAGGAACCAGACCTTGGGCATAAGCCAAAGGTGAAGGATGACAATAAGCATCTTGTGATGGCTAGTAGATGGTTTCTAATGATTATTATATACATCCTAGGGCTCAAGTAAGCGACACTTTTATATGGAGGTCAAAATAGAGAAATGAAAAAAGTCACAACATCATTGGGAGTTTATGGAATAGGAATCCCTTAGAACCAAGGATGAATCCCTTTAGGGAGACACCACTAGTCTCTTGGAAATGAAACCGCTTCTAGAAACCACTGAGAAAAAAGCCACACACAAGATAAAAATGACTTTAATAGACTTCTCTTCCTCCCAGTAGTCCACCCAAGATTCAGGCGAGGAAGAAGGTTGTGCAGTGTCAAATAAAGTTGAGGTTCCAAGATTTAATCTCATACACTCAAACAAGAAAGAAGTCATGTGACAGAGAAACATGACAACTTAGTTGTATTACAAGAATCAATAATTTATTATCCATTTAGCATTTTAAATCATATAACTTCTTTTGTAATTTGATTGTGGGTCCAAAAAAGGTACGATCGAACCCAAATTTTGACCATAGGCTGATTCAAGGGTCTGCATTACTACTGGGTGATTAGTTTGTAATTTTGATCACAAATTAATCAACAATTACTCCTAGATATTTATTAGTAAGTTGGTAATATTATTCGTGTATGTATGAAAGAGAGTTTCTCTTTTTGTTTGACATTTAATGTTTTTATTATATTTAATGATTTAAGAGTTTCCTTTGCATTAAAAGACTATTACCATTAAAAAGTATAGGAGAACAAAAGTACTCCTTTATATTGTTTTTAATTATATAATTAAAAGAGTATAATTTGTGAGATGTGATTGTATTGAGGTCTGTTAGCAGACATGTAGCAACTTATATTAATCAAGTGATTTGAAAACTTAATCAAGCACTCAATTAAGATTATCAAACATGACTAGAGATTAAACTAGGGAATAACGAAATTGTTCCTTATAGAATTTGACCTTCAAGGTATCTTAGGAAAATATTAACTAATGTATTTTGTATGGATTCCTGTTCAAGGTATTTCAAGAAAATTTACTAGTAAATAAGAAAGTATTACAAATGAATGAACTGTGACCATCATTAGACTCAAATTGTGCATTTTTAGGTTTCAAAATAATTAGGATATTAACATTTTATTGTCTCACTAGTATACGTTTATCTAGGGTTTATTTTCTTTCAAAAAGTTATCCCACTTAGAGATCACACTACACAACATGTAGATTTTAAATTTTATCAAAACATGTTTGTAACCAACATTTATCAAACATGATCATTCTATTAATGTAGTGTAAAACTAATGATTAAGGTTTTTCAATTAGAAGGATTATCTTCATCCATGTAGGGTTACAAGGTCAAGAAATGTCACCACTATTGGATGTATGCTTTGAAAGCCATCATGTGCTGATTGTAATAGGAATACTATGTAATTGATTTGAGTATTAATATAAACCAATTCCACTTATTATGTTTGTTTAATTATTGATGTAATGAATAAAACTAATAGTGTCGTAAGAATATATGGCTTGATGACATATGTCTTGCATTGAGGATATGAACATGAGATCATATGTATAATAAGAGTACTCATTCTTGTTATGTTTCGAGTCTGCTATCATTGTGGATATTATAGGACAATAATAGTACACAATACTAGCATGTATGATGAGTGATGGCTATGTCTCTTTAGTAATGATATTGGATATCAACTTAGATGCATGGGTACTTGTTAGGGAACAAGTCGTAATAAACAAACCCAACTTGAGATGTACACATCGAAGTCATGTAATGACATGTTAGAGCCATATCTCAGTGTGACACTGACTGTAATCCTTAGACCAGAAGTCACTACAGTAATCAAAAGTCGTTCTGTGTGCTTTGACCACCACTCCAACTACTCTAAAATATGAGTTGCCAAAAAAATAGTGATTTGGTTCACTATAACACTTGTAGATGACTGGGAGTGATGTAGATGGGATTTGTCCCTTCATTAGAAGCAATATCCTGGCCACTTGATAACCGAGAGTATGAAATGCATGACCATGCACATGTGAGTCAATATTTGATATGGAGCTCACAATATCTCAAATAGTCTACTCTAGTTCAAGGAACACATACTGTAACTTAAGAGCATGACATTTCATTCCTTAGTTTCAATTTGGATATTTGTGGTGAAGGGATTATAAGTTCATGGAAACATTGATCACTTTAACATGTTATAGTTTCTATCTAACCCATTCCTATGAATTGGGTGGAAATTAACTATAGATATACACATCTCTTTTCTTATGTTGTTTTGAACATCACTACTAACGTAGTTAGGTACCTACTACATCACGTACATAAGGATGCATAAGGGAGTTGAAATTCTCAATCAAACATATGATTAGAAAGGTTAGAATCATAAACATGTTGATTTACCCTATGATTGGGAGATCAAAATATCTGATCGGTGAATCATATTCATTGGGTCAATAGATCAAATGATTGTCAATTGATCAATTAATATTTTCACTGAATACTAGTGATCAGTTGATTAGGTCAACTGATCAACCAATCAAAATGTTATAGGGATAGTCTAAAATTGGGAAAAAAAATCTAATTTGGATATGGACTATCATGATTGTACAATCAATCCATGTGATCAGACAATTAGGGTTTGTGATCGAGCAATCACAAGACGTGATCGGTAGATCAGAAATAATGTTGGAGTTTTCAATAGTGTATTGTTTTTGGATTGTGAATAGGAATGGGCTTGGAATTAGGTTTTTTCAATCCCATGACTGTACTATATAAAGGGGGCACGTCCCAAAGGGTGAGAAACAAATTGTGAGGCAAGTTGGTTGTCCTCTCTCTCTCCCCCCAAGAGACAGAGAAATAATAAGGTTGCCGCCTAAGATAGGAAAATGAAGGAACTTATAGGATGAATAGCACATCCACAACTTATGTTCCTTTTCAATGGAATGACCAAGTTGGTGCACCACATCCACCCTCATATTCATGGAAGAAGTAGAAGCCAAGGCACGATATGCACATGCTTGGAGTACATCTTTCATAAGATGACAAAAAGCTACTACAAAGAGAAGATTATAGATCTTTTATCTTCATTCTGAGTCTCTCAATTGACAACTCAAACCTAAATCTAGTATCATTATCTTCACCAAAAAAGATGTATCTTATTGTTGGGAAACAAGCGTGTGCAAAGGTATCACCTTTGTACATATTTTGTTCTTTATATACCAAAGTTTTATATCTATGAAAAATTTATTGCATGGAAATTTTGGGAGGAAAATGTTAATATTATGCTATGCCTCCTACCCCAAAAACCCTATACTGATATCAAAGCCAACTTTGTTTGGTTTCTACACCAGTATGGGTTTTAAACCACATTGATTTCTTGGACGAATATTGTGCAAAACTATATCTACAAAAATCACCTAATATCATATATGATATGATTTACACACACACATACATACATACATACATACATACATACATACATACAGGGTTAATTCCTTTAAGAATAGAGCGCCTAAGGTTTGAGAGAGCTATGGAGATCTCGGCGGCGATCTGAGGTGATCCCTCACACCCTCGTCGGTGGGGGCGCCACCCCTCCTCCATCACACTTCCTGGAGAGTGTGAGACACCATGACTGAATCTGCACCGAAGAAACCCTGGTCCAGGGTCTTTAGCGGCGCTGAACAACTCACGACGAAGCAACAGTATGACCCTCCTGTGATCTCTAACGGCAAGAGGTTCGTGACTATTGATGAAGACACATACTCGACCATGGAAAAGACTTGGGAACATACAATCTCAGTCTATACCACGGGAAAAAGACCATACTATTATCATTTTATAGCATGGATCAAGAGAGTATGGAAGCCGAAGGGTGGCTTTGATCTGTATTCAAAGCCTGATAAATTTTTCTTAGTCCGATTCAACAACGAAGAAGACAAGAATAGTGTGATCAATATGGGGCCTAGATGGTTTGACGATCGACTGGTAATTGTCAAGGACCATCATACAGGCGATGACCTTCAAAAAGACATGTTTAGTTCGATCCCTGTTTGGATTAAAATACCGAGCATGGGAAGGAACTGGTCTGAGAAGGCCGTGGGTATTGTAGCTTCTAGAGTCGGCAAGTTGTTGAGAGTTGATCTCAGATCTATCCAATAGGAGTCTCTAAGAGAAGCCAAAGCACTAGTCGAAATCGAGGCTGAGGAGGATCCACCTAATGAGATATGGGTGAATCTACCAAAGAAGGACCCGATCCCTGTTGAAATCCAATACCAGCATCTTCCTAAGAGATGCAAGGAGTGCAAGGTGTTCGAGCATGATGAATCAGATTGTCCTCTTCACAAAGAAAAACGACAGGCTGAAAAGAAGAAGGCAACAACGAAACCTACCAATGAATGGAAGGAAGTCCAAGGGAAAAGTTCTCAGAGGACAAACCCCAAGAACTTGGAAAAAGAAGAAGGCCAAAGCTCTACAAGCAATAGGTTCGAGAACCTGTGCGTAGATGTTGAAGACGAGTCGGTGGAGGTGTCTGGTGAACCAGATTCATCGTCTGCAGTGGAGAGCCAATCTGACACTGTTGATAAAGGGGACAAAGAACAGGAACCTAGTACTCCGAAGGAGAAAAGCCCTGCAAAGGGTAAAGGTCCTGAGAAGGAAAAGACCAAGGAGAAAGAGAAGAGTACCTCCAAGGGAGGTGTGAATCCTAGAGTCTCCGAGACACGTAAGACTCAGACCTCTGGAAAGGGTCATTAATGACCTTTTTCATGTCTAATGTCTGTGGCTCATGCAAGCCACATAAAAGAAGAGAAGTTAGAAATGTGATTCGTTCTGTTCAGGCGTCTTTGGCTGGCCTAGTTAAGACGAAGATCAAAAAAGACTGTAAACACCTTGTTAGTAAGATGTATCCTTCGGGATGGAAATGGTTTACTAAACATGACTACAATAATAATGGGCGAGTGTGCTTAGGCTGGAATCCTTTGTCTTGGGATCTCGATCTGCTGGACATGGATGACCAACAGATTACAGCAAGATGCATCAATAAAGGAGGACTCCTAATCACTGTAACAGTGGTATATGTGCATAATCTTATGAGTCAAAGAACTGAGCTATGGAGCAAGCTAGAGGAATTAGCTGGCTCCATCAACGACCCCTGGCTAGTCTTTGGGGACTTCAACAATATAAGGAAAAGGGAAGAGAAAGTAGGAGGATGGGAAGTTCTTGATGAAGTTCTTAGCACCTTCAATGTTGCTATTGACAAAGCTGGACTCACTGAAATCCCTGTGATCGGCAAGGAATCTTATACCTGGCATAATAACCTGAAGAAAGCAAAGTGAATCGCCTGAAAACTTGATCGGGCACTAGCTAATGATGAGTGGATGGTCAAGTTCCAAGGTGCGAAGACTAAATTACTGACTTAATGTTTCTCTGACCATGCTGCTCTGCAGGTCAATCTAAGAGAAATTCAGAAGAAAAGCAAACATTTTCGCTTTCTTAACCTATGGCAGGACTGGCCAGGGTTCAAGGAGGTTGTTGAAAAAGCTTGGAAGGAGGAACCTTATGGCAATCCATTGTTCAGATTCAACCAAAAGCTCAAGAAAGTGAAAAAAGCTCTAAAGACTTGGTCAAAGAAATATGTGAACATCAACAACCTGCTATCTTCTGAGAAAAGGGAGCTTGATGACATTGCTAGGGCTCTTCGAAGGAATCCCCTAGATGAAGATCTGATAGAAGCTGAGGCTGTGACCATGAAAAGAATCAAAGCTCTAGACAAAGCTGAAGAACTTTACTACTGGCAAAGAAGTAGAGCCAAATGGATTGAAAATGGTGATCGGAATACGAAACATTATCACTCCATTGTCAAAAGACGAGAAGCTGTCAATACAATTACTGAAATCTTTGATGAAGATGGTAACTATATTGATAATGAAGCGGAGATTGCTACAAGCTCACTGGAGTTCTTCCACAAACTCTATAATGAAGATAATACGAATATGGATCCTATGGATATTAGTTGGGACAAACTAATCACAGACGAGGACAATGAAAATCTTTGTAAATGCCCGACTGACCAAGAGATTAAGGAATCTGTTTGGAGTATTGGTGCAGACAAGAGCCCAGGTCCTGATGGATTCAACGGCTACTTCTATAGAAACAATTGGGATTTGATCAAGAACAATCTTTATGAAGCTGTGAAATGGTTCTTCAATGGTGGTAACATGGTTAGACAAATAAACCATGTTTTCCTTGCTCTCATACCAAAAAAGGACATAATGTCTACTCCTGCGGACTTTAGACCTATATCCTGCTGCTCAGTCTTGTACAAAACAATCACAAAAATCCTGACTTCTAGACTAGCAAATGTCCTGCCCAAAATCATATCACCTAACCAAGGTGCTTTCGTGAAAGGCAGGAAAATTGAAGAATGTGGAATGCTGGCTGCGGAATTCACCTTGAATTTCAATGTACATAGAAGCACTCCATCAGCTTGTCTTAAGCTGGATATAACGAAAGCTTTTGATACAGTGAAATGGTCATATCTATGGAACTGTCTTCAAGGTCTTGGCTTCAGCGATAACTGGATCAGGCTCATCAAGCAATGTGTTATGACAACTTATTTCTCCCTATTACTGAATGGGGGTCCTGTGGGTCACTTTGGAAACTCCAATGGTCTATGACAGGGAGATCCACTATCTCCCTTGTTGTTTACCATTGCTATGGAGGGGTTTTCAAAACTCATGGGGAAGGCGGTGGATGAAAAGAGAATAAAATTATTCACCATAAGGAACTGCAGAGTTATGTCTCATTTGTTGTTTGCAGTTGATATCTTGATGTTTGTTGAAGGACGTAGCAATACCCTCAAAAACGTTAAGAAGCTGCTCACTCATTTTGGAAACATGACGGGAATGAAGCTGAATGATAACAAATCTCATGCCTATTTCTCTTCCTCCTGTAAGAACATATCTGCTCTTCTCGAGGATGTGGGGTTACAACATGGGACTTGGCCTACTAAATACTTGGGTTTTCCCTTAGCTGGAGGTAATCTACGAAGAAAGCATTTCCATGGATGCTTGGATAATCTCAAAGACATGATTAGAAAGTGTCCAGGCTCAAAAATGGCAATGGCGGGCAGGCTTATCCTTCTTAAAAGTTCAGCTATGGGTTTAATCAGATTCTGGTTGAACATGGGTGAAATACCCCCAGCTGTCTTGTCTAGAATGGAAATCATGCTTTCAGATTTCCTGTGGGGTAGTTCGATCCATCCTATTTCATGGGGACGTCTGTCCTATCCTCTTGATGAAGGCGGTCTAGGCATGCAGTCACTGCATGACCTTGCCGATTTCTTTACTGTCAAAAGAATCCAAAAACTCATGACAGGTGAGTCCGTCTGGGCATCCTGGATACAAACTAGATACAAACAACAAGTGAACCAAGAGCTGAAACACAGATGGGGATTCTCTACTTCCTGGCGTCGTATGCATGAAATTTGGCCAAAATGGAAACCTAACACAGCTGAAGATGAACTCTGGAGAGCCTATAGAAGATGTCTACCTAAAGATATCAGTTCTGAGGTGCTATGGAGACATCAACACCATCCCAGATGGAGCCTTGTTACTTTCCGAGCTCATAAGAATTATCTGCCAACTCTAATGAAAGTTAAAAAGTGGAAACCAAACATTTCCACTTCCTGCTTCCTCTGCAATGATGGGGATGATGACTGTGACCACCTATTTGCTTCATGCAAATGGTGGAAATATATTTGGGGCCGATGCAGACTTAAGCTCACAGCTACTGGATGCAAAAACCTAGCTGATTCTCTCACTGATATTGCAAACATGGACAAACATGTTGCAACTTTCCAGCTTTGGTGTCTATCTTCCTACGTTCATGCTATATGGTCTGAAAGGAACAGGAGATGGCTAGGAGAAAAGAAGAAGGATGAAATCCTGGTTTTTAGTCATATTGAGAGGGATATTAAATCCTTGTATCTTGTTAGAAATCTTGTTGAAATTCCCTTAATTATAAAAAGGAATTGGAATCTCTTGTAACATATATCTCACATGTGAGATTAGGAATCTTGGGTAGGGTCAGGAATGCATGATCCTCTATAATCTTGGTGCCCTATTTTTGGGGTTTTCGGAATATAGTTACAAACAGTTCCGATACATACATACATACATACATACATACATATATATATATATATATATATATATATATATATATATATTAAAAAACCCTTTGATACCTTAAAAATTGTTTTGTTTGGTGGATGTGTGGATATGGAAACTAGGTTGCTTGTGGTGTGATATGAAAAATATGATATCATTATTTTGATCAAACTTCATGTAACATGTATATAGTTTGCATGACATGCCTCTCTCTATCATTCTCCATGTAGTAATTTTCCATTATGCACTGATGTAAATCATCATCAGTGGACCATGGTGAAAGGAGGAGAAGATCAAATGCCCACACCAAAGAGGAGGGTTGATGGATAGTTTGTGAATAAGACAACATGATAGATCAACAACAAGACAAGATCTACCTTATCAAGAAATTATGATCGGGGGATGATCGCGATCAAGAACCCTGATAAGGACCTATCCTAATGATCAAGGAACTGAGATTGACCAATCAATTTGCTTGATTGGTTGGAGCTGATCCGACGACCAGAATACCCTGAAAAGCATAATAATGGTTACATTGGATGTGAATTTCTTGGTTGCTTTTGAGACAACACTTGTTGGGTCAAGTTATTTTACTAGTTGCCATGTCCTTTTTTATCACATGTGGTGATTGTTATGGTATATGATACACATAATGATGTATAAATAATAATGATTGGATACATGTGGTTATATATATAAAAATGTCCCTCAATATAATATAATGTTAGAGATGCCTTCCAAGCATAATAAACATGAAAACCTTATTATACTAAGTGTGGGCACACCAAGTGTGGTGCACCATCTACCTTAGGGAAGTGTGATAAAAAGTATGTGGATCTTTCAAGAAGGATACACATCTAATTGTATTGTCCTTGGGTTGGACTTTACTAGGTGATCTTAATAAGATTAAGTGCCTAGAGGCATAAGGACGACATATAATTTGTATGATAAATTATTGACAAGGACTTGTGCAACCACGTACCAAGATTTGTGTATGATGAATTGGTAATTGTTACCCACCTTAATAATTAAGTTATGGATGACAAGGATGATTGAGTAATAAAATAATGTATTTTTGATCTTGGCTCACTAAAAGATTGATTGTTGTAAGCTTATGAATTAATAGTGAGGGCTATTAATTTTAATAAAATAGTGGGAGCACAAAAGTCTGAATATATTCCATAAAATTAGATTTTGAAACCAAATTAATTTTCAAATCAATTTTATTTACTCGTGCAAAATTACCTTCTATTATATATCAATGGAAAATAGAAGCTACAATATGTTTTCATTATGATCTATCCTTGAAAAGGAAAATCTTAACAAGAATAATTCAATGACTGGTTTAAGACTTTGTGAATCATTCTCACACATGAGAGTAATCTCTTTGCTTGGAAATGTAGTGCCTAGTGAACCAACTCTAAATGTACCTAGAGAGGAAAGGGAGGATCATAAGAAGAATTCCTATGATGCTATGAACATCATATTCCTAATGTTTTTCTCAATGAATCATGATTTTTAGAAGCATCATGAGAACATGGACATCATTGAGATGATAAAATATCTCAGGAACATGTATCAAGAACAAGAAAGGTAAGAGAGATATGATGTCTCTAAGTCCCTGTTTAAGTGCAAAATGGAAGAAGGGGATCAAGTTGAACCCCGTGTACTCAAGTTAATTGGGTATGTGGAAAGTCTTGTGAGACTGAGATTTTCTTTAGGTTAAGAGTCGGCCATATATGTAATTGTGCAATCTTTGCTAGATTCATACAAGCAATTTGTCATGAACTATATAATGAACAATTTTTATAAGCCATTAACTGAGCTACTTGGTATGTTGAGAAATGTTTAGGGTAAATCCAAAGACAAACACAAATCTATTATGATGGTCAACAAAGGAAAGGGAAAGTCTAAGGGCAAGGGAAAATCTAAGAAAGGTTCTAAAGCTAACCCAAAGTCTTCTGCACTTAAAGCAAAAGGAGGAGTGGGTAAGGAGGCAATTGTCACCACTATTTCCATGTTGGACATTGGAAAAGAAATTGCCCCATCTACCTTGAGAAACTAAAGAACAATAAGTAGGGGATACATACCTTCACTTCAGTTATATATGTTATAGAACTAAACTTATATACTTATTCATCATGGGTATTGAATACCGGATGTGGGTCTTACATATGCTCAAATATGCATGATCTAAAAAGAAATAGATCCTTGAAGAAGTGGGAGGTGGTACTATGCAGTGCAAACAAAGCAAGAGTAGTTGCCACCATTGTAAGCACCTACTATTTATCTTGCCCAATGGGCTTGTAATAAAGTTAGAGTACTACTATTATGTTCCTGCCCGAAATAGAAAAATTATTTCTATATCTTGTTTGGATAAGAATGGTTTTGAGTTTATAATTAGGAATGGTCATATATCCATTTCAAAAGATGAGATATTTTATGGATATGCCCCTATGTCTTATGGTCTTTGTTTATTTACCATAAGACAAATGTATATAACATAAATAACAACAAGTCAAAACTCAATGACCCAAACTAAACATATATTTGGAAATGTCATCCAGGACACAACATTTCTAACTCTATTAAGATGGTTATCTAGACTCTTTTAATTTTGATCAATAGATACATGTGAATCTTGTTTATTGGACAAGATGACAAAATCACCTTTCACTAGAAACAATGAGAGAGCGAGTGACCTATTAGGGCTCATGTATACTGATGTATGTGGACCTTTTAGTACAAGTGTAGAGGTCGATACCAGTAGTTCAATACTTGTATTGATGGCTTTAGTAGATTTTTTATGCGTATCTAATGAAAACAAGCAATAATCCTTTGAAAAGTTCGAAAGATTCATGAATGAATCACAAAATCAACTTGGAAAAACAATTAAAACACTTTGATCAGATCGAGGTGGTGAATACTTAATCCAAGAGTTTGAGGTCCATCTAAGGTATTGTGGTACTATATCATAATAAACTCCCTGTGGAAAACCATAACACAATGGTGTATCAGAAGAAGGAACCACACCTTGTTGGACATGGTATGATCTATGATGAGTTTATCTGATCTTATAGTGGTGTGTTTTTTCAAACTGTAAAGGCATCTAGCTAGTTTCCAATCACAACAAATAGAGCAAATGATAAATTTTTACATCAAAGTAGAACACAAGCGAGCAACAAGTTGTGCCTCTAGTCCTTTCTAGATGGCAAAACCAATCCTCTGAAACACTACATCCATACACTTGGGTGCCATAACATTACTGTTCATAACTTTTTGGACCCTCTCAAGAAGCTCCACAACTTCTGGTGGTTGAATGTCATCCCTGACAGAGGACGACTTGGCATGTTCGCCTATAGAAGGTCCTTCATTCTGAAAATACTTCCAGTTGGCTTTGTCTTTGAGAGTGGTGAGGGTAGGGTTTGACAACTATATGAAAAAGAATTTTTTTTTCTGAGCCTTGTGGAAGAGCTTTCCATTCTTATATGTGCTCAAAAAGCCAGAGGAAATGATAGAATCACAATCCACATATTCCCCTCCATCTAGGGGATCAACAATAGATAGATCAACCTTCAAGTAAATAGAAAGTTTGGTGATAATGCCCCCTATCATGATATTTCCTTTTGTTTCAGTCCAGATCTTTACAACTCGTGAAAGGAAATGATACCCAATGTTCACATCATAGTTGTGCAACATAGACCACAAGAAAAACAAATCAAGTTTACCAACTACACCTTATGTTTCCGTAAATCTGAAAATAACTGTGCTGAAAGGCGGTGAATGTAACGATGAATCAAGTTGTGAACATGAGACACTCTGGAATTTGTAGGATTGTAGGAGATTTCTTCAATGATCTGGCTAGCCCTAGAAAGTGGTGGGCTCAAATTGCTCTGGTATGACGATATTGCCATCATAATAAAATTCCAACAAGACGCAAGACTGTTTGAAAGTTAGTTTGAATGATTTGTTCATCAACAAAATGGAATCAGTCTAAAGTGTTCATGTTTATTAGACGGGTCCTCTGCTACTTTAAAGGTCGTTATGAACTCATAATTTAGGCGACGGTATGTAGCAGCACAATTGAAACAACATAAGCCCAGGCTAAGAAAAACAACATATTCCTTAGCTTCATTAAGAATGCCTAGCATGTCCATATCATTGACGTGTGCAAACCTGGTGGGGACTACCCGATGAGAGGCAAGGCGACGAAAGATAATGTCCTCATGTGCATTAAGTGTGAAGTGCACCATGGAGACGCAAGGTTCATTAGAGGACAAAGGCTCAGGCTCTGGGAGGACTCTCTTTGAAAAAAATATTTGTCCTTGACATTTTGATAGTTGCTGGAATATTTCACACGGCGTGAGGAATCAATCACACAATATAATGATTATCATTCTTCTTCAATGCAACTTTAAGACAAACACGACATAGATGGAGGCATTAAATCATGTTGGCTATAGATGTTGCTGATCCTAGACTCTGGATAGGTATGGCGTAGCTGACTCTGCACACTATGGCTGGAAGCTCCTCGGTGGTGATCTGGTGTGGCTTTCAGTGCGAGTGATGGAAAGTTGGAGCACGTCGGCTGATCTTCTTGTCGTCTGATCTGTTGACATGATTCGTGAGCGATGGCCTTCGATTGCGATTGTTGTGCACTCGTCGGTGTAGGGGTGATCGAAGGTCATGATGTGGAGGCAGGTGTGGCTTCCTTTGGTGTGTGGTGATGGAGTAAGGAGGTTGGAGGTCGCACCACGTGAAGTCAGAGTTGCTTTTACGGCAGGAGAGGTGGCTACACTGTGTGAGTCCAAGAGGAAGTGAACTGATTTTAGGATTTAGAACACTTAAGTTGTGCGGAGAAACACCATAAGGGTGGCCCACACAGCGTAACGAGTAGGCGAAATCCTTCCCAAATCTGCGAAGGCACATGCCGTAAGAAAATTCACACTGCATAAGGGACCAAGGATGTCAAAAACTTGGAATTTCCTTCGTGAGCTTCACTCGGCGTGGTTAGTATCCACACGCCGTAAGGCTGGGTTCCCTGTGAAATTTGGTGACTTTTTCTCCCGAAATACATAGCTGGAGCCAATATGGCGTAATGACGTGCTATAAAAACTTCAATCTTCATCAAATAACTCAACACACCTGTTCAAGTTTCTATAGCATTGAATTTCTTTGATCTTGTCCATGCCATATTATTGATCCACGCGGCATAACGGACGTTCCCTATAAATTTTTGTGAATTTGAGAAATTAAATACAAGGCATTTTAGGTAGTCCACACGCCGTGTTGTAGTACAATTTTCTCACATTTTTGTCCTTCTTGTTCTTTTCGACAGAACAATCATCACCTACAAAATACAAGTGATTACTTGATCTTCACATACAAATTCAATAGTATAGCACCACAAGGTCCTATTCAAAACCAATTGACTATAATAAACAACATTAAAGAAAATAACACAAAGGAAACTATCTAAATGTGAGGATGTCTCCCACAAAGACCTTATGGTTAGAGTCCAGAAGTAGACTTGATTCTTCATCAGCAATTTTTTGTGAGATAGCATGAGGCTCCTGGTTCTATCTTTTTTCCTTCAGTGTAAAGCTTGCATTGTTGTCCATTGACCTTGAATGTCAATTGTTTTTCCTATAGCTCTACCATATCATTTGGATAAACTTTAAAGACCAAGAAAGGTTGTGACCACTTTGATCTATGCTTTCCTAGAAAGAGCTTCAATCTTAAGTTAAACAACAACACTTGATATCCTTCAACAAAGTCTCTTCTTCTAATCTTCTTGTAATGCCATGCATTTGTTCGGTTCTCATAGATCTTTGCATTTTCATATGCGTCAAACGTGATCTCCTCAGTCTCTTTAAGTTGTCATAGCCATTTTTCACCTGCTTACTTCATGTCAAAATTAAGGAACTTGATGGCCCATAGGGCTTTATGCTCCAGCTCCAAAAGGAGATGACAAGATTTGCTGTAGAAGAGATTAAACAACGTCATACTTATGACAGTCTTGTATGTAGTTTGAAATGCCCAAAGAGCATCATCTAGCTTGAGCGCCCAATCTTTCCTTGAGCTTGAAAATGTCTTCTCAAGGATTTTCTTCAGTTGTTCATTGGACACTTCAACCTATCTAGTTGTTTGGGGGGGGGATATGGAGTAGAGATTTTATGTGTCACTCCACACTTGGTGAGACAATTGTTAAACTATTTCTCACTAAAATGTGTCTCTCCATATGAAATTACGGCTCCTGGAACTCTGAATGAGGAAAAATAACCTTTTGAAATGGCTTAAGCACCGACTTAGCATCAGAGGCTTGGGTAGGGATGACCTGTACCCACTTTGAGACATAATCACATGTGACCAATATGTATTTGTAACCATAGGAGGATGGGAAGGGGACCATGTAGTCGACACCCCATACATCAAACACCTTCATCTCCAAAACAGAGTTGAGAGGAATTTAGTCTCTCTTTGATATCTCACATGTTCTTTGGCACTTGTCACATTCTTTGACATAGGCATGGACATCTCAAAACAAGGTTGACCAATGAAATCTAGCTTATAAGATCTTTATAGACATCTTCTCTCTCCAAAGTGACCTCCATATGAAAAAGAATGACTGCCAAAAATGATGCTTGGTATCTCCTCCTCAGCTTCACACCACATAATTCATCCGTCAATTCCTTGTTTGAACAACACTGGGTCGTCCCAATAATAAAATCTATCATTATGCGAGAATTTCTTATTTTAGTGATAGGTAAGATCTAGTGGAAGATGTCATGTGGTAAGAAAGTTGGCGATGTCCGCAAAACAAGGTAGTTTTGGTGTGTCAACCACATACAATCTCTCTATGGGAAGGTAATCATCAATAAGAAGTGTATCCTTTGCATTTGTATTCACTCTAGAAAGGTGATCAATGACATTATTTTTAGTTCCCTTCTTGTAATTGATTTTGAAATCAAATTCTTAAACAAGAAAAATCTAATGGATCAAGTGTGGTTTAGCGTCCTTCTTGTTCAACAAATACTTGATGGCTGCATGGTCAGTATAGACCACAACTTTGGATCCCACTAGAAACTGGAAAATTTGTTGAATGCATATACCATAGCTAGCATTTCCTTCACAGTTGAGTCATAGTTTATCTGGCCCTCATCACGTATCTTACTGGCATAGTAGATAGCATGCAACTTATTTTCCTTTCTTTGACCATGTACAATGCTAATGGCTTAGTCACTTGCATCACACACCATTTTAGAGGATGAATCCTAATCTAGTGGTTGAATGATTGTGGATAAAATGAGAGAACCCTTAAGCTTTTTGAAGACATCTTGACATTCATCAGGGAACACAAAATCAATATCCTTTGCAAATAACGAGCATAAGGGCTTAGCTATCTTGGAAAAATCCTTGATAAACCTCCTATAAAATAATGCACGGACAAGAAAGCTCTGAACATCTTTGATGTTTGATGGGATAGACATTTTCTCTATTTCTTCCACCTTCATATTTTCAACTTCAATACCTTTGTTACAAATCACATGGCCTAGTACTACTCTGGATTGTACCATAAAATGGCATTTATCACAGTTTCGTGCTAGGTTAACCTTTTTACAATGCTCAAGGACTTTAGATAAATTAGACAAACAATCATCAAAAGTGTTCCCATAAATGCATCCATAGTTACCTCCATCGTATGCTCGATGAAATAGGAGAAGATAGCCATCATGCAATGCTGAAAAGTTGTTGGTGCCTTGCAAAGACCAAACAACATGCGTCTATAGGCGTATGTGCCATAGGTGCATGTGAAAGTTGTCTTTTCTTGGTCCGATGGATAAATTGGTATTTGAGAGAATTCAGAATATCCTTCGAGGTACAACAAGTAAGAATGGTTGGCTAATTTCTCAAGCACTAAATCAATGAACGACGATGGAAATGGTATTTATGAGTTGCTTTATTCAACCTTCTATAGTCTATACACATGTTCCATTCTATGGCTATACAAGTTTGAAGCAATTCATCATTATCCCCTTTGATAATAGTTGCACCCCCCTTTTGGGTACTACATGAATAACACTCACCCAGGGGCTGTCACTTATAAGGTAAATGATTCATGCATATTTCAACTTAAAAATTTCCTTTTTAACAACCTCAAGCATATTTTGATTTAAACACCTTGATGGTTCTACACAAGGCTTGGCATCTTCCTCTATATTAATTCTATGCATGCAAATGGAAGGGTTTAATCCTTTCAAATCGTCAATCTAATAATCGATTATTTTTTATGCAAAAACAATTCATTTCACAATTTGATTTCTTGTGCATTGGTTAAATCATCATTTATGATGACAGGAATGTAGAGTCAGGGTCAAAAAGAGCATACTTTAGGCCTGGCCGAAGGGGTTAGAGTTCTACCTTGTTCTCCTTGGTGGACTTGCAAGAGTCACCTTTCAATGGTAGAACATCTTTACGTGATAGATGTGGACTAGGATTGGAGACCATGCCTAAAGTTTATGTAGCCATGGTGATGTGCAATTCACTTTCCTTACAATAGTCAATGATGAAATAAAAAAAATCTTTGTTTTCCTCCATAAACTTGTCACTACAATCAACTAGGCATATATTCTCCAATTATGTTTGGAGCCTTCATTGCATCTAGAATAGATAATTCCATTATTTTCCCTCCTACTCTAAGAGTGATCTTTTCTCCTCGTACATAGACTATGCAATTAGTTGTACAGAGGAAGGGTCTTCCAAAAAGGATAGGATTGGATGGAACTTCAATTATATCTAACACAAAAAGATCACAAGGGATAACTAAATTGCCCACTTGAACATGTACATCTTCAACAACCCCTCTCGAATACTTGATGGTGTGATTAACCAATTGAATGGCCATCTTGGTTGGATTCATATCTCTAATGTAAAGCTACTCCCATAATGTAAATAGAATAAGGCTTATGCTGGCACCAAGGTCAACTAAACTTTTATCAAACATTGTATCACCAATCTTGCATAGAAATGTCAAGACACCTTGATTTTCAAGTTTCTTTGGTAGTCTATTTTGAATGATGGAACTCATCCTTTTAGATAGAATAACGATTTCCACTTGATTGGTCCTCCTTCTCTTGGTTAAGAAGTCTTTTAGAAACTTTTCATAGGTAGACATTTTGGCAATGACTTCAGCCAAAGGAAGGTTGACATACAATTTTGAGAATATCCATAAATCTATGAAATTTAACATCATATTTTGTGTGTGAAAACCTTTGGGGAAAAGGAGTAGTAGGCTTGTAGAACAGTTGTTCTTCAGCTGTATTTTTCTTCCCTTAATTTTCCTCAGTATCATCTTCTTTATCATCATCAACTTTCTTTTCATTTGACGACAAAGGTCTTTCAATAATGTTCCCACTCCTTAAAGAAATAGACTTGCACTCACACGGATTCATCTCCAGTTAGATTGGCAGTAAAATGGAAGAGTCTCGTTGATTTTCCAGAGCTTGTTGGCCAATCTGATTTTCTAGCATCTTTGCATGAGTAGCAATTTCGTCTACCTTGGAAGAAATTTGAGTGATGGCATCTTTCAGAAGTAACCCACGTGCACAAAATTCATCACTGTAAGACCCCTAACCTAGGTTTTGGGCTAAAACTATTTGATTTGGCTTGATGAAGTGCTTATAACCTTGTTCCAATCCTTCAGGGTGCTTTTAGGGCTTGTGGAGAGCTTAGTTTTCAAGTTTGAGCTTGTTTGGATGTTGTTTGTGCTTAGTGTACTAGTTTTGGTGCAAATTGCAATTTACCAAAAATAGGGGATTGATGTGCAAATTTGTCACTTCTAGAGTGTGTCTTACATCCTTTGACCTCATCTAGAGGAGATAGGAAGAAGTGGGCACCTTGTTTGATACTTGGATGAGTGGTGGCATCCTTGGTGGTGATTAAGTTTTCCTAGGGTTTGCCTTGTTTTGACCTTGTTGAACCTTGGTGATGATAGCAACCTAGGGGTTGCCTTGGATGTGTTTCGACCAAAACACATGACTTGGAATTATGTTTTTATGACCATGATGGTTTGGGGTGATGTGTTTCAACCTAGATGTTTGTCTTCTTTTGTTTTGATCCCTTTGATGGTGATGATCTTGTTTTGACCTAGTCTTGATGTTTTGGTCTTGTTTCGACCTCCATGAAGTGTTGCATCCGAAACCACATGTTGGGGACCCAAGTAGGTCGACACCCAACATAGGTTATTCACCATCTCGTGCAGGCATGGCTAAAGTGATTGCATGTGGTTGCATGTTGGTTCCTTGGGTGGACAAGTGTCCCTTTGGTTCTTTAGGGTGTTGACACCTCATCCTAACCCTACTTCCCTCCTCTTTTGCTATATAACCCATTATCTATCCATGCAAGTGGTCCTTTTCATCCATCCTCTTCCTCCTTCCTTTCTTGGTCATCCTTGGATCCTTGAGGAGCAAGTAGATCTATTTTGGAGCTCTTGGTGGCCGGACTTCCCTTGCATGGGGTGCTTGTGGTGATCCTTGGCCATCTTCAACCTTGGTAAGTATCTACTCTTCTTTTATGACATTTTCTTGGAATATCTATCCCATCCTTTCCCTTTCTCTCGGACATGGACAATGTTTTGGCATGGTGATTGTTTTGAGGAGAAACCCCTCTACCACAAGGGTCATAGACCATGGTGAGAGGGAGTTCTTCCCTCTTTTCCTCCTCCTTTCTTTGGTTCTTCTAGGATCTTCTTTTCTCCTTTTCTTAGGCTATCCTTGATCTTGGTACCTTCTTGTTCTTAAGGTGCTCTTGTGGCCAAAAGAGGAACCTTTGGTGGAGCTTCTTCAACCTTTAGATCATGTGCTTGGAGCCCTTAATCTTGGAGCTTGGGATCTTTGGTGTTGAGCTTCTTAAGGCAGGTTATATAACATTTCACCTTCTCTATTATTGCACTCTTTTATGCATGCATGCTACTATTTTATCTACCTAGAACGTTCCCTTAACATGCTAGTAGATGATTATAAGATCTAGCACTTGTTTGGTAAAGGAAATCATGCTTGAGCTGGTAAAATCTGAAACCCTAGTTTTGTACCCGATTTTGGTGATTGTGAAGTAATAGTGGTTTTTCCCGATCTCTTGGCTATGGTTTTTGTTTATACTCTTTGAGTCCATGTACCCTGATATCTCATGTTGTTTTAGGTCATGTTTTAGGCATGCTAAACGTGGTTTTATCACCTTCTCATGTGATACTTTCTTTGAGTTCCCTTGGTTCAAGTTTTAGGGTTTTTGGTGATCATTTGTGTGGAGTGCTCCACCTTGATGAAGATGATGTTCCATGAAGTTGTCCCTTATTTTGGGGTCATGTTATTCCCTCTTTTGGCTTTTGTTAAGTGTTAATAAGGTGCTTGACCATGTGGGGTCTCTACCCATGGTTGGTTGCGGTTGATACCTTATGTTGGATCAATTTGGTCGTAACATGTTCACCTCTTGAGGGGTGGGTTGATACCCTCCCTTTGTAGTCGTCGAAACCATGTCCTTATGGGCCAAGAAACTTTGGTTTGTTGCGGTCATAACAAGGGGATGTGTTTCAGTCATAACACAAGGCTAGGGAAGGCCAATACCCTTGGTTATATGTATGGGTGTGACCTAGATGTTAGTGGGTCATAACACATGTAGGTGGTGTGGGTTGACACCTATGTATGCATACATGGTTAGCATATATACACGTGAGCACATGATGATACATGTATGGTGCTATTTGGGTAACATGATGCTTAATCCTAAAACGTGATACTTAAACTCTAATATGCTCCAAGAAAGTGGGAGATGTCATACCTAAGGTTTGGGGATGTAATATAAATACAAACCTTAATTTGCTATGAATTGGAACCCTAACCCTAATGATGGGCAATGTGATATGTTTGTTTCTCTCATGGAATGGCTATTATGATATGCTATTTTCTCTCTCTTGTATATAAACCTCTAACCTTATAGGTGATGTGTATTTGAATATCATAGCTAGTATATGCTATGGTGGATATGATGTGATACATGATGATTGTTATGAGCCTTTGTGAGGCATGTTGAGACACATGTGACACTGTAATGATGTGACTAGGGTCTTGTGACCTGGAAGAGGCTTATTTCCTAGTTTGAGGTGCCAACCTTCAGTGATGATGGCCTTGTGAATGAAAGTGATATGGTGCTATGTGATGATGTCACAAGTCCACACCTTATACATATTATATCTTTTGAAGTTGTACTATACCCTTATCCTTGTAGAGTTTGTTGTGGTTTCATATGTTATAACTTGATTGATGTCAAAATATATCTAGTTGGCATAATTATTCAAGTGAAACCTAATCATGTAGGTGCCTTGTGCCATAGACCCATTCCAATGTCTGTCTTAGTATTGGATGGTGAAATGAGATTTCCCTTAGTGGAAGCTCAGAGTCATATACTATTTAGCATATGCATTCACAGGATAGGCTGCGGGCCATACCCTAGAAGGAATGAGATACATGCTATAGCTCAGTGATGTGGCTCAATATATGCTTTCAAAGGATTGTGTAAAGAATTGAAATCTTGGACATATTCTCTTTTTGGTTCCTTTCCAAGCTTTTCCTTTTATTTCTATCCTTATTGGCTTTGATGTTCAATTTTTCGAAATAATAGTGGTTTGGTGAACAACTGTTCTCTATTTATTTCAATAAAAGGGTTTATGCACAAATAACTCAGTGAAAGATTATACAAGGGTCGAAAATGCAAATTTGACCACTTATGTGACCTATTGATAAAATATTTCATACTAGAACTTTCTATGGCCTTTTGGAATATGAAAGAGAAAAAGAAATAAAATGGAAAAGCTTAAGTCAAGGAAATAAGGCATGAAATGCTTTAATGTGACAAATAGTGAAAATATAAGTAAATTGCCTAAAAATCATTAAAAAGGAAACTCAAAAGACAATTCTAAGCCAAATTCATTTTCCTTGGGTTTGGTTTGGCTTGGAGGCATTTCATAATTTTACAATAATAATAACTATATCTCTTTAATTTTAAAAAGAAAAGGTGAGTTTTCCTCAAAATATGAAATAAAATATTTAATGACCCTGAAAGTGGAATATAATCTTAGATTCATAATCTACACATTAAAAATAATCTTTGGTGACTTTTCATGTAATTTGGATAACCTTTAATATACATGTAAATTTAGGAGAGAGAAAGTGTGTAAAACCTTCAAAATATTAAATAAATGTACAAACAACTTCAACATGTAAAATTGATGACAAATTCGTATCCAAGACACTTAATGTTACTTGTGGGTGAAGTTTCATCAAATTTGGAGAATCTTATAATCATTAATGATGGAAGAAAGAGAAATCAGGTTTTGGTTTATTAAACAAAATAGAAGTTCTCAAAAGGCAAATCAAATTGCATATTTGGATTCCTCATATAAAAAATAGGTCAGGTGTCAATTTTCAATTGATTTGGAGCATGTTTGCACCCTCAAATAAGGATAGAGAAAAGATAAATTAATTAATGCATCACTTTAATCAAATTTTGATTTGTGTAAGGTTTCCTTTATTTTCTTTGTGACGTGGTCACACTGGCGCATGAGATATCGGCTGTTTATTTCTCAATCAGGCGATTCTAGATCATCTTCCACCTTATGAAGAAGGCTCGCATGTATGAACAGTGATGCCGGCCTAGAGGCTAGGAATTTTGGGATTTTCACACTCATTTATTAACATTTTTTTTAGATTTTTGGTGCTATGAGTTCGGGAGAAGATTTTGCACACAATGACCCCTTACTCGAGGCCTATTCCTATTGATTCAAGAAATGCCTAAAGTAGGGTTTAGAGCTTTCTCACAGCCACCTAGGATAAACCCTAGATCTTTACCCCATCTATAAATAGGGGCATGCACACCTCCGTCGACCCCTGTGAGATTGTTTCCATGCATCAATTTGACCAGTTCACACATTCATCATAATCCAAATCATTGTCATGATCTTGCAATGTCCTGTGTGAGTAACTAGTTGCATTGGTCTTCGATTCCCTACAACAGTGAGTTCGCCACCTCCTCTTGCTTTCTACACTTCTAGTTTCTCGAATCATCATAAAATGTGATTTTCCCCAGTTCTCAACAAAAAGCGGCTTGTTGCTTTGAGAAACAATGGCACTTTGGCGAGGGAGGATGATTCCCTGTTATATGATCCAGATTCTACCCTGTTCGTTCTTCTTTCTTTGCTTTATCACACGAGGGTACTTTTGTCATTCCACCCTATGTTTCCTTGTTTTAGATGAGTCAAAGACAAGCTTTGACCATGTGACATGGCTACGTATGACTGGGCCATGTCACTGGGCCTAGTCCTCCCTCTCTTTCCCTCACTCTCTCAGAATTTCTTACTTAGTTGGTTTTTTTTTCTAATTATCTGATTGGTCAGACTCACAAAAATCATATCTTTTAATCCACTTGTCCAAAATTAACAAATAAATATGTTTTGAATCAGAAAAATGTGAACTTTCTGATAAAAATACTTTGAGGTTTAGTTTTGAGTTTTGTCAAAAGGTATTTTCTAGAAAATTATTTTAATACATAAAAATCACCAAAAATACATTTTAATCATCATAACTCCAAAATTGACAAATTTATATGTTTTCTTAATCAGGGGAATCTAAGAAGATCAATGGTGATGTTTTTGGAGTCTAATTTGAGTTTTTTTTCAAAGAATCCAAAATCTTGGGCTTTCTTTACATTAATGTACATGATATACCCTAATGCATGATTATACATTGAAAATAGGAAAAGTGGACCTTGGACTCAGTTAAACTGGTGAAAGTGAATAATTGAAATTAGTAAGAGAGGTATGTACAAATCTTACCCTTAAGTTGGGATATTTGTGAACCAACCGTATTTTCCATAATGAGGCATGAACCCTATTTCCTTGATTATTGTTTCTCTTGTTCTAATTGCCTCAAAATCAGATTTGATATATTATTTCTTCAGTATTGGAACCCCACTGCCATGTTGCAACTATTTTATGATATTTCTTACCAATTTACTATTCCTTGAGCATGATGGTATATTTGACTATTTAGCTATAGTGGTGGTAATTATGTACAACCACCCATAGTTAGGGAATGTGTTATTTCGCCTTAAGGAATGTGCTTACTCCCCCCGGGGGATTGCGTTATTTCTCCCCAACATAAAATATTTGATAGGTGACTAGTAATGTGATTATTATTCCCTCATCTATAGGTTGGGTCCGGTAGGTGCCTCAACCCTACTTAGCTAATGTATTCCAATATCGATTATTCATGCAAATTCATTACTATTTATTGGTTTTGGCAAGAATCTTTTGTTATATGCCTCATTCTCTTGGCCTTCTCATGTTACGATGAATCAATATTATTATGTTACATTGTTATTCTTATCCTTGTTTTGTTCATATTGCTGACACATACCTTGTTTCTCTCTCTTGTTGGGTGACTTCCCAACCACCTAGGTAAAGCACAAGGTGTTGAACAAGATCAAGGAGAACATAGCTTTTGGCATGGACCTAGATCTTAGAGATATTCCTTTAGAGACAAGTTAGACTTACCTCTATCTTAGATCCTTTGATGTATCTTACATGTAAACCCTTAATGTGAGATGCGATGTAATTTTGTAATCTTTTGAAGAATTGAATATAGTCATTACTTTTATTCCTCTGCTATACACTTTGGTCTTTTGTATACCATTATATAAAGATTTGGCAATTTTACACATGTTCCAACATACCTTTTGAGTATGTTTGGGATGGATGTTTTATTTTTCAAAATTTTAGTAAAGGGGTGATTTCACTCTTTTACAACATGGTATCAGAGCCCGTGTTAGTCAGAATCTGAATTTTTCAATTTTGTCTCCCTAGTTAGAATCCTTGCTTGACTTAGTTCCTCTTTAAGTGACATGTTTGCCCTGGAGTTGATCTATAGATGATGAAAAGTTGTTTTAGGATCCTATGAGTTTCAAATTAGAATCATGATGAATAAACCCCTAAAATACTCATAACTAAAAGATGTAAGTAACCATAGTAATTTGAGGTTGTTTAGTTTGGCCTTTAGGCAGCTCTAGGACATGAAGTTGAAAGCAAAGGTGTCAACATAGGATTAAGGCTTTTGGGGTTGCAAAATTTTCCTCCACACCACTAGCTTGGTTTACGAGGACCCTACCTGGTCTAAGATGATAGGGATTGTCTGAAATAACATGCTTTTGGGCAATAGCAACCTTAGACATCTTTGTTGGATATCTTTAGGAACCTTATGTGATGACCTAACCTTTCAGGTGTTGTGACTTGTTTTGAGGATGGATACCCAATAAAACTTCCTTATGTCCCTTACGACCACATGTTTGGTCAACCTAACCCTAGAACCCAGACTTTGAAGTTTGGTAAGCTATCAAAGTGTGCAGTGGAAGCATGATGGATCTTATACATGGTTTAGTTATACTCACCCTTTTACCTATAGTTTAGCTTGGCTTGGTAGGTCAAACCTTTTAAGCAGTGGGGAGTAGTTGGTTGTTGATACTTGGGTGGTTAGATTTCAAGGACAAAATCATTTTTAAGGGGATGGAGTCCCGTTACGTACCAAGATCTAGCTACTCTGACTCTAGAAGCCCTAACTCCATGACGAGAAGATTAGTATGCTTGGATACTTAGTTTTGACCAAATGAGTTATAGTTATAACCTGACATGTTTGTTTATATACTAATGAACATATAATGGTCATCTAATAAATAGTTCACATGCTTGAACCCTAATATATACTTAATGTACATAATATGAACAATTTACATATTAATCCTAATTGTGAATACACATGATGTTAACCATGTCATGAACCAATAAACCCTAATGATCTGATGATTAAGATAATTGTAACCTAATGTTGGACTTAATACATGCTAAGAAGATATATGTGAAATCTAATGATCATGTTGATATAAACCCTAATTTGTAATCACCTAACCTTATGATACACATCCTTAATGACATTCATGATACATTAATGAAATTACATATAATCAAGTAATATACTTTGATACACATAAATGGTATATAATCACCTAATCATAACTTGGTATGTGAATCAATTCATTAATATGTAATATGTTCCACCTTGTTCACTAAAATCATATAACGACTCACATATGGATAAGAAGTAAATGTATTCATACAAATATGCATAATTAATAATAAGATGTAAATAAATATGAGTAAATGATTAATGATGACATTAGTGTGAGTAAGAAAGGTATTGTGACAATGTATAGATGTGTAATATAGATATAAGTAACTAATGTGACACTATTTGGATTCATTTTATATTTAATAACAAATTGGATAAAATGTCTTGTAAAATAATCTAATATAATTTAATATGGTGATAACATAAAGATAATGGAGAATAAATCCAAATTATTAAGGATAATGATCAAATATAATATAGATATTGAGATAGTTGAGTAACCCTAATTGTGCTAAAACTCTTAATGAGATAAATAAGATATATAGAATTTTTGCATAATAATGAAATATAACACTTGTGGCAATAAAGTGAATATATCACGAGACAATTAATAGGATAATAATGACAATGTAATATCATAATAAATATATTTATAATAATCCTAAAATGTTAATTTTGTTATATCTGATAAAAATAAATCTTAATAGAAAAACCTTTAAGTGAGCCTTGAGAACCTAACCTATGAGGAGTTGTCTGTGAAGATTCTAGACTCCCAAGTTTAGTTAGTGAAAGTTTTGGTGGAATCTTATGGATTGTTTGGAGATGAGATGTTACGTACTCACCCTTCCCTCTCTGTTTAAGATTTCAGAGACAAAATCCTTTTCAAAGGGTGGAGTGCTGTAACAAACTAAAATCTTGGACATATTCTCTTTTTGGAACTTTTTCAAGCTTTTTCTTTAATTTCTATCCTTTTTGGCTTTGATGTTCAATTTGTGGAAATAATAGTGGTTTGGTGAACAATTGTTCTCTATTTATTTCAATAAAAGGGTTTATGTACAAATACCTCAGTGAAAGATTGTACAAGAGTCTAAAATGAAATTTGACCACTTATGTGACATATTTATAAAATAATTCGTAGTAGAACTTTCTATGGCCTTTTGGAATATGAAAGAGAAAAAACAATAATATGGAAAAGGCTAAAGTCACGAAAATAAGGCATTAAATGCTTGAATGTGACAAATAGTGAAAATATAAGTAAATTGCCTAAAAGAATAAAAAGGAAACTCACAAAATAATGCTAAGCCCAAATTTGTTTTCCTTGGGTTTGGTTTGGCTTGTAGGCCAAGTTTCATAATAACTATATCTCTTTTATTTTGAAAAGAAAAGGTTAGTTTTCCTAAAAATATGAAATAAAATATTGAATGCCTCCAAAAGTAGAAAATAATCTTAGATTCATAATCTACACATTAGAAATAGTATTTGGATAAATTTTAAAGTAATTTGGATAATCTTTAATATACATGTGAAGTAAGGAGAGAGAAAGTTTATAGAACCTTAAAAATATTAAATAAATGTATAAACAACTTCAACATGTGGAAAATTCATATCCAAGACACTTAATGTGACTTGTGGGTGAAGTTTCATCAAATTTGGAGAATCTTGTAATTTAATGATGAAAGAAAGGGAAAATACGATTTTGGTATATTTAACCAAATAGAAGTTCTCAAAAGGCAAATCTAATTGTATATTCAGATTCCTCATATCACAATATCCCAGGTGTTAATTTTCAATTGATTTGGATCATGTTTGCACCCTCAAACAAGGAGAGATAAAAAGATAAAAAAGTTAATGCATCACTTTAATCAGATTTTGATATGTATATAGTTTCCTTTATTTTCTCTATCATGTAGTCACACTGGCACGTGATATCTCGACCATTTATTTCTCGATTGGATGGTTCCCGATCATCTTCTACCCTACAAAGAAGGCTCGTATGTGTGAACAATGATGCCGTCCTAGAAGCTAGGAATTTTGGGATTTTTGCGCTCATTTCTCAATAATTTTTTTTGAGATTTTTGGTGCTACGAGTTGGGGAGAAGATTGCGGATGCAATGAACCCTTACCCGAGGCCTATTTCTTTGGATTCCGGAAACGACCAAAGTTCGGCTTAGAGCTTTCTCATGACCACCTAGGATAAACCCTAGATCCTTACCCTATCTATAAATAGGGGCATGTACACCGTTGTTGACCTCTGTGAGATTGTTTTCCTTCTCCAATTAAATCGGAGCTTCTTCACACATTCATCATAATCCAAATTTGTGTGTTGATCTTGCGGTGTCATGTGCGAGTAACTGGTTGCATTAGTCTTCAATTCCCCGATGCGGTGTGTTCGCCACCTCCTTCTCTTTCTTTCTACACTTCTAGTTTCTCAAATTATCATCAAATGCAATTTTCCCCAATTCTCGACCAAGAGTGGCCTTCTACTTTGAGTAGCAATGGCACTCTTGAGGGGGGGGGTATGATTTCCCATTATGTATTCCCGATTCTACCCCGTTCATTCTCCTTTCTTTGCTTTATCACGTGAGGGTACTTTCATCATTCCACCCTATGTTTCCTTGTTTTGGATGAGTTAAAGATGAGCTTTGACTAGGTGACATGGTTGTTATGATTAGGCCATGTGAGAAGGCATGGTCCGCCCTCTCTTTCCCTCTCTCTCTCTCTCATAATTTCTTGCTTAATTGATTTTTTCTTCTAATTATCTGGTTGGTTAGACTCACAAAAATCATATCTTTTAACCTACTTGTCCAAAATTAACAAATAAATATATTTTGGAATCGTAAAAATGTGATCTTTCTGGTAAAAATGTTTTTGAGGTTTGGTTTTGAGTTTTGTCAAAAAGTATTTTCTAGAAAATGATTTTAATACATAAAAATCACAGAATATACATTTTAATCATCATAACTCCAAAATTGACAAAATTATAAGTTTTCTTAATTAGGAGAACTAATAAGATCAATGACAATGTTTTCAGATTATAAATTGAGGTTCTGTTCAAAGGGTCCAAAAGCTAGGGTTTTCTTTACACTATTGTACATGATATACCCTACTACATGATTATACATTGAAAATAGGAAAAGTGGACCTTAGAATCATTTAAAGTGGTGAAAGTGAATATTTGAAATTAGTAAGAGAGGTATGTGAAAATCTTACCCTTAAGTTGAGATATTTTTGAACCAACCCTATTTTCCATAATGAGGCACATTGTTCAAGAAATCGGTCCACACGGCCGCATATACTCCCGCATATACCTATTCAATCACCCTACCGCATCACGTATCACTAATCGGTCCACTAAGCGGTCATGGGCCGCATATACTCCCACTTGATCAATTAAGCAGCCGATTAAACTTCACTTTTTGAAAAGCCCACAACTAATGTTCATGCATTTCGTACATACATGCATATATATATACACACATTTCATTATATATATAAATTGAGATATATAGTCATTGAATTATGTGTATACATTGTAATACATATAAAAAATTTCCACATGCATTTGTACATTTATTCAAATACCTTTTGATATATTAACATGTATAGATACATATACAATATACCTAAATATACAATCACATATTTGTGCATGTATATATACATTTTGATTTATTCACATTTATACAGACTATACATATATTTGTACATTGATTTACCTACATTTTAGTATTTGTACAAATATTACAATCACATTCTATATATAGACATATATACATATATAAGCATATCATACATCATACATGCATATTAATATGTTTATAAGTAAATAGATGCGCGTTCCTACTCTATATATTTTAATTTATGATCTTTCTATATTATTATATATATAATTAGTTTATTGAAATAAAAAAATCCAAAACTGCATATACTCCTGCATACCACATATACTCTATACAATACCATCTCCGCCCGTACACCGCATACCGCTTTCATGAACCATGATGAGGCATGAATCCTATTTCCTTTATTATTGTTTCTCTTGTTTAAATTGCCTCAAAATCAGATTTGATATATTATTTCTTGGGTCTTGGAACCCCTCTGCCATGTTACAACTATTTGATGATATTTCTTGCCACTTTACTATTCCTTGAGCATGGTGGTTTATTTGACTATTTAGCTATAATAGTGGTACTTATGTACAACCACTCATAGTTAGGGCATGTGTCATTTTGCCCTGGGGAATGTGCTTACTCTCCCCCTGGGGAATGTGTTATTTCTCCCCAATGTAAAATATTTGATAGGTGACTAGGAATGTGATTAATCTCCCCTCATATATAGGTTGGGGTCCAGTAGGTGCCTCAACCATACATAGTTAATGTAGTCCAATATTAATCGTTCATTCAAATTCATTATTATTTATTAGTTTTGGCAAGAATCTTTTATTATATGCCTCATTCTCTTGGCCTTCTCATCTTATGATGAATCTATATCCTTATGTTACATTGTTGTTCTTATCTTTGTTTCTTGTTCATATTGATGACACATACCTTGTTTCTCTCGCTTGTTGGGTGAGTTCCCAACCACACAGGTAAAGCATAAGGTGTTGAACAAGATCAAGGAGAACATAACTTTTAGCATGGACCTAGCTCTTGGAGATGTTGCTTTGGAGATAAGACTTGAAATATTTTATACGTCCCTCTATCTTAGATCCTTTTATGTATCTTACATGTAAACCCTTAATGTGAGATATGATGGAATTTTGTAATCTTTTGAATAATTGAATATAGTCATTACTCTTATTCTTCTGCTATACACTTTGGTCTTGTGTATACCATTATATAAAGATTTGGAAAATTTACACCCGTTCCAACATACCTTTTGAGTATGTTTGGGATGGATTTTTATTCTTCAAATTTTTAGTAAGGGGATGGTTTCACTCTTTTACATATTGGATCTGGGCCATACCCTGGAAGGAATGTGACTTCAGGCCGTAGCTCAGTTTCACTAGCGTTGTCCCTATATACCAAGGCAGGCTAGGTTGTCTTGTAGATGACTCATATGTTATGCCACTACAATGTTTCCCTCATGCTGACCGTGAGGTGTGGAGAGATTGTGGATTCTGGCTCTTCCATGGACTTTGTATGGTACTGATTTCATTTTAGTAGTGGTTAGTTGGAGTATGAGTGATATGCCTCATCTCCTCATGACATAATAAAAGATGTAATACAAATGTGTAGTGTAATTGCATAGGGACAAATGTGAATAACATTGGTTGAAGTCATGCCTTGCTTTTGTACAGTTTAGTTGATAAATGATATACATGTTCTTCATATTTCTTCATAGAATATTAATTTGTTCTACTGCATAGTGATAATTACCTAGTATTTTGTAACCTTCTCTACCTATTGGGTACATATCATTTAGATGAATCTACTTCAGTTTATCTATGCTATATAAAACGTTGACAGAGAGTTATATCTCTCGCTAGGATGTTTGGTCTCACCCGTGGGTTTTTACATCTTTTAGGTGGCCGTACACAATGAGGTGGTGATCATGCAGTCAAGGAAGAGCAACAAAAAGAGTAGTAGCTAATCAAGTTGGAAGGGTTACTAGTCTTTTAGTGTATAGTCCTAGAGTCATCCCTATACACTTAGGTCTTGGGGGTGTTTTCGATGTGTTCTGTGGAAATGTTACCGATATGAGGTTTTTGGCTTGTGTGCCTTTTGTTGTATAGTCTTGGAAGTTGTACATGTATATATATGTGGAACAGGTATCCCATGTAACAGGTTGATGATCAGAGTGTGAAAATAATGATGTAAGCAACTTATGATAAATGACATGTTATGCATGTGTCATGTTAGAGACTTATATATGAAAGTTTTAATCTTGTGGTGCTCTTACGATATCAGTTTTAATTTCCTATGTTTTTTATTTATTCACATAATTACCGTTGTTTCCGCTTTTAGTTTTGAGTAATCTTGCTTGTTTTAGCTCGGGGCGTCACAATCATTTTCTTAGATTTGCATTGAGAGAAAAGTCTTGAGAATGCTCTGCAAACTTGACTTAGGTTGAGGCTGGTTGTAGTTTATGTTGTTGTTGAATCTTGGAAGATGGTTATTGTTCATAGGTTGTCCATTACCCACTTGTTGTTGCTGATTCTAGTTGTGGTTCTATTGATGTTGATTTGATGATTGTTGATTATGAGGATTGTTGTTCTTGTATGAAAAATTTGGTGTTCTCTCCATCCTAGGTTATAGGTGTTATAGTAAGTATTGTAGAGCTGCTTGTTTGGAAAGCTCACTATTGCATTAGCTTGCTCTGACACCTGTCCAATATTCATTTGGGGGGGGGGACAAGAAGAATAATTATGCCTGGGGGATCTACATGCATCACACAGTTGCTCAGTTCCTTGGATGGAGTGTGTATTTATCTTTTCAAACTTTTGTGACAAAGCATCAAGTTTGGCTGCAAAAAGATTAACTGCGTCGACAATGTTCTTTCCACTTGACTTCTTAACAATGCCACTAGATGATAAGGGTTGGCTGGTCCTTTCTAATTAACCTGTACTGGAAATGGTTGAGATTCATGTCTTCTATGATTTAATATGCTTCCCAGTCAGATTTTCTCATAAGGGTTCTGTTTACAGCTGCATCAAGGGCCATACAGGTATTGTAGAATAACCCACAGAAGAATGTTTGTAGCAGTAGACAATTGGTCAAATTGTAGTGAGGAAAAAGGCATTGCAAATACTTGAATCTCTCCCACATATCATAAAACGTTTCACCTTCCTGTTGCTTAAAATTGGTGAGATGGCTCCTCAGTTGAGCGGTCTTGATAGGAGGAAAGTATTCAACAACTCATCCCAACTTTTGATGGATCGCTTAGGCAAGGAGGAGAGCCACACCTTGGCTCGGTCTCACAGAGTGAACGGGAATAAAAGTATAGATACTCCTTCAACTGTGACACCATTTCTTGAAGGTGTTCATGTACTGCAAGAACTCTATTATGTGAAGATCTAGATCTTCCATAGGGTTTCCTCTAAATCTATTTTGGTGGATCATATGCATAATGGTGGGGTTGATAGATAAATTATTAGCCTCAATAGCCAGATGATCAATGGCTCCACAAATGTTGATGGAATCACCTTTCCTTGTTCTTTTCCGACAATAAAAAGTTTTCCCCATCTCCGGGTCTAAGAAAATGGATGTATCAAGACCCCTCTTAGAACGACACACAACCTACAAAAATCAATAGTTAAGTGAAAATCACAAAATCTAAAAGGTATCACAAAATGAACAACGAAAAATGGTCACCTAGTCTTGAATATTAATTAACAATTTTACTCAAACTAAATATTACCATAGCCCCCTGACAACGACGTCAAAAACTATTTGATTACCAAAGGTAAGCAAGTTTTAAATAATTAATTGTCTCAACTCATCAATCACTTGCAAGTATACAAGATCAATTGTAGCCGAGGTCAACCTATAGAGACCTAGTTAGTTAGGCCCAAAACAATTAAATTTATACAATCTAGTTCAGTTTCAATTAAAAGGTTGGTTTGGATCAAATTAATTCTGAACATGAGAAAGAAAAATAAAAGCACTAATCGCTTGGACAAAGATTAAAATCAGACCACGAGAATCATGGATATGGGATTCCACTTCCACATCATAACCCAATAAAGAACTATGAATTCCATTTATATTAATCAATCATTAAAAGGTAGGTTGATGTCATCTAAATACATCTCTTGATGATATATGATAGTCCTAATCTTGTATAGCGTTCCCATACATATACTTGAATTTGAACTACAACCTAGAATCCTCAACATGATCCTAGCCATTCCCATGGTCAAGGACATGTTGTTAAAGTGGTTATTCCCTTCCTCTTAATATATCTTCCCAGAAATAATAAGAAGCATAAAACATGTAAACATTATGGCCATACATGCATATAAGAATATAAACACCATAACTCATTTTGAAGCATAAGATTAATTAATATCAAACATGAAATTTGAGTCACATCGAGTTATCACATGGGAGCTACTCTCCCATGTCCCAGAAAAAGGACTTTCCTCACTCATGGTGAGGAAATAATGGCACAAATGACAAGTCATTGAAAAAAACATAAGTAGATAGATAGAGAGAGGAATACCAAATAAATCTGTGAGAGTGAAGAACATATGGAGATCTCCAGCCAGGAGGTGGAGATCCATCTCTCTTAATGCTCCTTGGTTAAACAACCTTCTCTCTATAGATTTCGAAAGAAATAGGGAAGACAAATGGATCCAAGAAGGGGTTCTCTACCCAGAGACTCTAGCTTTCTCTCTAAAATCGCCCCTCCAAAGCTTTGGCCTCATATCTGGTCTCTAAATTCTCCAAATGATATGTGGTCCGCTTCCTAAGGGGAGTGGTTTATTATGTATTATGAAAATGAGCAATTGTTTCTAAAATGTACATAAAATATGACTCACATGCAATTGTCATAAGTCAATACGCTGTGTGATATTCAGTTTCCACTTGAATCGGGCCATGACAGGCCGTATGGATTGGCCACATGATGTAAGAAGGATTTTCTATAAAATTCTGGGTTTTTTGAGCCACACCGTGTAGTTGAGATACATGCCGTAGCTGGGCTCTATTGATGAGTTTGATGTCTAAGAGTCACACATTGTGTGGGGTGGTTCGCACACCGTGTTACTGATTTTCTATTGAATATTGAACTCCAGGACTTAAGGAGACTTTAGAAATGCCAAAAAGATTGAATTTTGGAAAATTTTCTTTTGTTATGAGTGGAATGTGGTGTACCTACAGTTCAAACCATGATATGAGTAATATCAACAAGAAATAAACATCCTAGAATGAATCAGAGTAGAACTATGGTTAAATTGAGTGAAATAGGCAACTAAAATGACATGCAAATATGATACGATTTGTGCACATCATACAATAATACCAAGAATAAAGATATTTCCCAAGAGACCATGCCTCGACATTGATCCTTATTCATTAGAAAGACCTTATGTCTCCATAGTGCACTTTATGCCCAATGCAGAAGAGAACATCATATTTGGCTGCCTTGCTTCTTGTCAGGTACTCCTGACTAGATTTGCATACTGAATGACATGGAACGACTGTGATTCCTTACCTAAGCTAAAGAATACATTGTCTTTCTCGACTTGGGTTTATTCTGTCTCTCTAATGCTACCAAATACCCCCATATGACATGTGAGTTTTTGACAAATTTCAAAACAAAGGTAAGCCCAAATGATAAGCATCTTTTAGTCTAATTTCATTCAGATTAATGAATAAACCATTGATGTTAACTTTAAGAAAATTTTGCAACTTGATGGAATTTGACTATGAGGATAGTATTATCATGCCATAGGAATTTTATCTGAACACTTTCTGGAACCAGATCACTGAAGAAACTATATACAATCTTGCTTCAACTCGGGCATATCACATTCATTACCCATTTTTTTGTTACATTCACCACCTTTTCAGCACAAATGTTTTTGTAAGAAAACAAACACAAGGTGTAGTTAGTAAACTGGATTTTTTCTTGTTGTGGGCTATGCTACATGACTACGATGTCAATGTCAGATATCATTTTCTTGGAAGAATCCAAAAAATCCAGCAAGAAACAAAGGGAGACATCATGATAGTCAGCTTAGTATCCAAAATTGCTATTGCTTTAAAACTTGATATGTCCATTATTGATCCCCTGAATGGGGGAGTTTGGGTTGGTTGTGGATTTATTATTTCTTCTAGCTTTCTGGGAAAAGACAAGAATGAAAAACATTTTCATAAGATCCAAAACAAGTCCTCAATACTTCACTTGTCAAACCCTGCCATCACAACATTCAAAGACAAATCCAACTGACAGTATATTCAGAATGAAGCATCTTTTATAGGTGCATAGCTCGACCTTCAGCTAGAGCTGATGTTCCTCCATCTCCTTCCACGAGTACACATACAAACCTTACTTGAAGGTACCCAAACATGAGGTAGTTATATGGGTATGTACAACACAAATTTGTTGATCAAGATACACACATCTCCCATCTCTCCCAACAGTGCATCGTCCTGTCATAGAGTGTCGTGGACATCCACAACATGGTGTCTAGGATGGACTCCTGGCACATTTCTTAGTGACATTATGGCTACTCTCCCCAACCATCTCCTCTCCCAAGACCATCTCCCTCCATGTACATTATTGACCCAACCTTATTGCAGGAGCACTTCCAACCATCCGAGGAGGATTTTGACCCCACCTTCTGATATCACCTGAGGTAACTGGTTTGTTATGCACATCGAGGACACTACAAACTTTAAGCTTAAGGGGGAAAGAACCATATGATAGTCTTAGTTTTACTTTTCATGTCATTTTCTTATTTGCTTAGTTATCATTTGCATGCATTGTATTTCTTTTCACATTCTTGCATGATGATGAGTTAAAAATTTTGTTGTTATTTCCCCTATTGCTTGAATCGTCTGCTTGTATCAAGATAATGTCTATATGAAGATAGTTGGGCACAAATCATCTTAATTGATTTAAAAAAAAATCTTGGCTATTCATCCCGATATTTAGGTATTTGGCCAAACATGAATTACAATTCTCTCACTCATGCTCTTAAAACACTTAATAATCCAAATGCCTTGAGTTTCTCAACTTTATAGATTTGTTTATCTGTAAGATGATATTTCAAACTTTATAATATATACTTCACAACTCTACTTGAGATTTTTATAAATGAATATCCGTCTCCAAATAATGAGAGAGTGAGCTAGATCAGGACCACATGGTTCCAAAGCGGAGCCCGAATTGCATAAAAAGGCAGAGAAGTTCTAATCTTTAGTTGAAAAATTAAACCCCAAAAAGATGGCAAAGTCGCCCACATTTTCTACCAACTCAATGTAGGTTGAGGATTACGTATGAAAGAGGGAAATAAATCTCCAAACTATATTTCACGTACGCGTAAGTCTATATTGCAGCCAAGTAGCACACACTAAAATCAAGTTGAAAATATTGATAAACAATGTTGTACGAGGATGTATACTAAAAAAGGAATTTTCATTTCATTTCATTTTAAAAGTTAATTGAGCTTTGTAGAAAATTATTATATCTTTGGCTCTGTCATCTTATTTTTACTACTTGCTCTCTAGTTGATTCATCCAAAGCAATTTGAATGTCTATTTAAACTTAAAATCCTATCTTGAGAGTTAGAATTGACTTTATGTTTAGTCACATATCTAAATAATAAAAACTACCACTCCGAGATATACTAATTTATATTCATGTGTATCTAAAGTTGTGCCCATCTATTTATCTCCAGTAGGCATGTAAACGGATCGAATACGGAGCATGCTATGTTTGATATTTGAATTCAAGAAAATATATTTGACCTGATATCTGGTGGATATCATGTAAGAATATCTGAATCTGACCCGAATGAATAATATCCGAATTTGGATAAATATTTGATCTGAACCGAAAATCACAAATTTATTGTTAATAAATATATTATATATAAAAATATTGATATAATTATGAATATATATGATAAAATATCTATATTTTCATATTTTTATTCATAGATAATGCATATTTAATATATATATATATATATATATATTTGTTGGATTTAGATGTTTTTCAGAGCGAATATAGGCATATCCGATATCCTTTTTAAAAATTTCAGATGTAAAATTTGATATCCTAAATCCAATCTGGAAAATGAGGATGTTGACTTTTTCTTAAAATTTCATACTCGAATCCGAATCGTATATGCAGATTTTAGATATCTATCTACATGCCTAATCTCTAGCCATATATTCAATTCTTTTTACTTGAAGTCAAGCAATAGTTCAAGCTTAGGGGGATTTGATATACATAAATCATATCACATTTTTGAATCACTTTTTATTGCACATTTCACTCATTGTAATCACAATTCTACTCTCATTCAATTGCACTTATACTACAGGAAAAATGCCCGAAATCCAATTTGTTTGCATTCCTGAAGTTTTTCTATCTTTGGAGCTTATTACTCAGCCAACAGTCCTAAATACAACATGTAGACCATTTTACACCACGTGTATCTCTCAAACAACAAGTTCATTAGTTAAGCCAAGTTACGACATGTAACCCAAATACACAGTCATGACTCGATAAGATCAAAAAACTGCCAAGAGTTCATCCTTACAGTGTGTGGCTCCTCCACATGGCGTGTCATGTGTTTTTCGTGGCCCAGGTAATATGAAAACCACATCTCACACACTGTGTGAACTTATGCGCAAACCGTGTGAGGTGTTTCTGTGCAAAAATTAGAAATGAACGCTCCATCATTTTATAACTAACTGCACCCCTTGGAAAGAGGATCACACATCATTTGATGAGTTTTGAGAGCAGAGATGAGGAGAGAGTGAATAGAGGTGATTTTGGGAGAAAATCTAGGGTTACTCGGGAGATAACCTCATTTCGACTCAGTTTCTCTTTACCAAAGTTGGGCGAAGCTTCTTCATTCCATTTTGACAGCTAAGGAGAGGAATTTGTTGGAGCTGTAAAGACAAATCTTCATCTTTTGGTTGGAGATTTCTATCTACTCCCCACTCTGACAGATTTCTTTGTTATTCCTCTCTCTCTACTCATGTTTTTTCCATGATTTATTACCTATGCATGCATTTCCTAACCATGCGTGAATAGAATCCTATTTTTTTGGCATGGGAGAGTAGATCCCATGTCATGACTCCTGTGAACTCAAATTTCATATTTGAAATTAGTTGATTTACTATTTCAAGACAAGCTATGGTGTTTATTTTCTTGTGTGCATGACTGGCCATCGTGCTTAAATGTTTTATGCTTCTTTTTACATTTTGAAAAGAAATATTCAAAGGCAAGGAGTAGCTATCTTGGCAATATATCTTTGACCACAGGAGTGACATGGATTATGTTGAGGATATTAGGTTGTTAGTTCGAAACTAAGTATAGATACGAGAATGCTATATAAAGTTAGAACTGTCTTATATCATCGAGAGATATATCTCCATCTTTGTAAGTTGACTAGTATGTTTGGAACTTGTGGTTTTACGTGAATTGTGACGTCGAAGTAAAATCTCATACCCAAGATTCTCTTACTCTGATCTTATTCATCATCCAAGTGATTAGTATTTATATTTTCTTCTTTGAAATTATAAATTAGTTTGATCTAAAACCAATATTCTCTTGTATCCTACCTAGATTGTTGAAATTTAACATTCTTACGCTTAACTAACCTAATACTATGTGATTCGACCTCGTATATAATCGATCTCATATACTTGCGGGTGACGAGTTGAGACCTTTAACAATTTAAAACTGATTTGCTTTGGTCAATCAACAGTCAACCACCGAGTTCTGGTTCCACCAATGCCAACAATCACATTGCAGCATGCCGTTGCAACAAATCGATGCGGTGGCCTACGCACGATGATCCATAGGGGAAGAAAAATGCCACATTTCTGATTTTTGCATAGGGATTGCTTAATAGTTTTTAAGGGAATAGAGGGTAATGACGATTACTGTCTTCGGTTGTTCATGACAACTCTAGCTGCTGTCCAAAAGTGTATCCAAATAAAACAAAGTCTAACTGTTATGCAAAAAGTACAACCCAAAGACCCGGAGTTTTGGCATTGGCATAGGAGTATCAAAATCAAGGAACTTTTCTGCTGGTTGGAAAACCACAATACATTGAAAAGTATACATAAGTCGCTACGTGGGTTTCCTCATGAATCCTGCCATAATATTCTACATACATTGGTTTCGCTGATGCCTGATGATAGTGTAAGGTTTTACTAACGTATGACTACATTGATGTCTTAACCCTAGAGATCTGGGACACCATTGACAAAAATCGAAATGAGGATAGTAATTATTTGAAACTCACGACGTTTATCTATGGGTTTCAACATCACACCCATTCAATTCCTATCAAATTTACAAATGGTATCAATGATTGTAACACAATACGCGCCACGGCCTTTTCAACAAGTAAATTATCTACTCTAATGATTCGAAACCGAAGATAAAGTCTTGGGAAGTACATGTCACGAAATACGAGTAAGGAAACATCACCATCCAGGCAAACTCAAATGGACAAAATCAAAGAACTTTTCTGCAGGTTAGAAATAAAACATAAGTTTTGGCATTGCCATAGGAGTATCAAAATCAAAGAACTTTTCTGCTGGTTAGAAAACCACAATACATTGAAAAGTATACATACGCTCGCTACGTGGGTTCCCTCATGAATCCTGCCATACTATTCTACATGCATTACATTCGCTGATGCCTGATGATAGTGTAAGGTTTTACTTGCCATACTATTCTACATACATTACATTCGCTGATGCCTGATGATAGTGTAAGATTTTACTAATGTATGGCTATATTGATGTCTTAACCCTAGAGATCTGAGGCACGGTTGACAAAAATCGAAATGAGGATAGTAAATATTTGAAACTCACGACGTTTATCTATGGGTTTCAACATCACACCCATTCAGTTCCTATCAAATTAACAAATGGTATCAATGATTGTAACACAATACGCGCCACAACCTTTTCAACAAGTAAATTATCTACTCTAATGATTCGAAACCGAAGATAAAAAGTCTTGGGAAGTACATGTCACGAAATACGAGTAAGGAAACATCACCATCCAAGGCGAACTGAAATGGACAAAGGGAAAATATGATCATTTTGTCTTTTCCATGTGAAATCAATGAGGGACAGACACATGCACATGATGTTTTACCTTTTTCTATTGCCATCTGTGTGTGTTTTGGAGTAGGAAATACTAAATTAGAGTTGTTAGACACACTAGTTATCATATGAACGATTTGTGATAGACAAGTGGTTGGCTTTTAGAATTGGTCTTACATTGAAGGAGGATGGATAGGGTTAAATTTTCTAGATAGTCAAAATCAATTCCCATTTCAGGGAAACGTTGGCGTAATGGTTTTGCCTTTTCAAAGTTACGCTCTTAACCAGTAGAAAAAGTTATTTTATATAAATTAATTGTATAAGTGGAACAATCCACAGTTCAAAATGACATTTGGATATGCATCCAATCATGTTCGTCAATGGTAAGCAGATGCTTGTAAACGTCATTGATTCAGTTTCGGGAGGAAATGGAATATAGAATGTAATGGTCGAACAAGTTCACATTTTTTGTCGTTCCTTTTTCGTATCCCACACAGTTTCTCGTTCTGCTTTTGTTGAATAGAGCGGTCAATGCCCCTGCCAATGCAATTACGTACCCAACGGTAGCTGTCAAACTTTTCTTCGTTTCTATAAAAGCATTTTTCTTCCTTTCTGTTTCGTGACAAAGACGAAAGGTCTTCATTCTTGGCTAATCACTTTTCTAGAAGATGACGAAGGGAGGCCCTTTGTGCCCGAGACGAAAACAATTTACATGTTATATTACCTACAGAACCTAAGCTTCTCACCCAGGGGCATATCTAGGGTGGGGGAGGGGGCTGCCGTAGCTGAAGCTCATTTTTGTATTATATTGTGTTAATCCTGTTTCAGAACACAAATGTATATTGTCATTGTTAGTTGAGTTGGTAGATTCTTGTTGTTTTGGTCTGGGTTCAATTTCTTACAAAGCACACATTTTTTTATCTTAAAAAATTCATTTTTGGTTGTGATTTAGTCCTATGAATAAGTGAAGAAGAAGGAAGAAATAAATTAAACACATTCTTATTTTTACGTATATTATTTGTTGTTTTCATATTTTGGCGTAGACATCTTTACAAAGAGCAATCTTGATGTGTACAAAGAGTTCTCACCATCTTGGTATTCTTTTTTGTTCTTTTTTTGGTTATTTAGTTTTTTATTCAAAATTTTTGAAAGAATATATGTCTTATTCTCTCTATATAGTATATTTTTGTTGATTTTTTTGAAATTTTAATATAAAAAATAAAAAACTCATGGGAGTACCTAACTTTGATAAAAAAAATTCAATTTTCCTATTAATACGTAAAATGAGAAAAATAAATAGAAGATGTTAATTTTGTCATCTATTATTCATTGCTATCATATTTTAGCACATAGGTCTTTTAGAGCAATGTTGATATGGTCTACTGAGAGTTCTCTACTATCTTAGTATACTCTTTTTCTATTTCTAGTTATTTACCTAGTCATGTTTTGGTTCAAAATTCAGAGAAGAACATATACAATACTTTTACAATATAATATACTTTTTGTTGACTGGTAAAATAGAAAAAGTAGACTTATGATGATCATTGATCTCTTAGCCCCCCATACTATGATTTTTTAGATCCGCCACTGGTAGGAATCCACGTTGTAAATATGATATAGTGTAATATAAAAACAATAGCATTAGTCTTGGCCATCTGGTTGACAATCGTAGAAATAATACTAGAATTTTTTATTTTGATAAGCACACTAATTTTATTACGGAGTAGCCATACGGCATCTACATGAAGTGGAAGACAAACTTACATACCACACAATGGTCAAGAACAGATACATCCTACCATAAAAACTCATATCAGAATCTGATAAAAACTCATATCGGAATCTGATAAGAACAATGATGCATAGATCCTTCTTCTATTTCGCTGGCTAATGCAACTTTCCATGAAAGATACCTTCAACTTGAGCATGTATCTGTGGTAGAGTAACTGCACCAAACCGGTATTTTGAAAGGAAGTCGCCTCTGCACTTGCTGCCATATAGCTACGTAATAAAATTAACCGAGAAAAAGTAACATGAGGAGAGAAAGAAACACTGATTAACGACGAGAAAGATAAAACAAGACAAAAAAACCTAATCACAAAGAACAAGTAAAGGAGATAGGGGGTTGGAAACTCGTCGTAGCAGGATTCAACAATAGAATAGAAGAAGATCGCTGCCCCCAAAGGGACCACAAACTGGCCACCAAGTAAGCTTAGCAACCAAAACACGTCGCAAGAGTCGAGAAACCTCTGAGACGCCCAAGATCCAGACTCGAAAGTCTAGAACAAAACGCCTCCACTATTGAAGCCTAGAACCAGAGGAGATAAACGACCACACCTCCCCTAGAAGAAATACCGCCGACGTCGAGCGATAAGAGGCCGAGGGGGAGTGGGGCGCCACTTTGCAGCGGCTAGAAACTCCCTCCCCCCAACCAACCGTCGCCGAAGAGGATGACCTAGCCGCTCTAGAGCTAGGGAGAGCGGAACCCAGACGAGTTAATAATACTAGATATTAATAGTGTAGACGCATGCGAAGAATATGTGTATGATACTTTAGGAGTTCCTTGTTACATAGAGGCAAATAAAGGGACCATAACAACCCCTCTTCATGCATTCGATGCCTATGAAGATCTTATTATGTCAATATGCAGAGAAGGATGCACAATTTAAGAGTGCATTTTTAATTTTCAAAGTTAATTGCAATAAATAGTGGTGATATCCTAATTTGTGAAGAATTTGTATGCTTTATTAACTACACATGTTGCCCTCCATGTCAATGTGATCAATGGATGCGTGTGGACTCTATGAAGATGACTGATAAGCATATCGATGTGTTCACTAGGATTGGTGTCAGTTAAACATCTTTTAAGTGAATTTTGTCGAGCAAAGGTCAATAGGTGAATATCTTTGTTCAATATTGTATTTTTGATGCTATTTGGTATGTGTAGATTAAAATTGTGTTGGTCAAAACGCACCAAGGGGACTAGTTGTCTCTCGAGAATAACATGAGTCCCAACAGTGTGGAGGGGTGTGGATAATGTCCTTAATGTATAGTCGTTCATATATCTCTACGAGTGTGAAAGACATTTTTTGTTGTGTTTGTATATCCCGATGCTTGTCCGTATAATATTTATTTGTGATGTAGTTGGCCAAGTATGACATTTGTTTTACAATACCGACCATGATCTTGTTAATAAGACATCTGGAATGTAAGCATAGGTTGATGACAAGAAACTCACCAAGGTGCTTCGATTTACTAAGAGTAACCTAATTAAATTAATTTTTTATTCATAGACCGCCCCTGAGAAAATTGTATCTATTTTTGTCTGTCTGTTTTTTGTTCCTTTTCCAGCATAAGGTTGTATTTCCCCAACATCGAATTGCATTGATATTAGAGAGTATAACTCTATTTTGTAAAGAGATACAACTAATCGCCATTGGTCAGTCTGCAGATTAACCACCGCAACTATTTCACATGGTGATCAATTGGGTATAGTAGACGTCTAGGCACCACAACAGTATAATTTTTTTGTAATAAAGTTGCGGCTGTGGATCATGATCTTTGGTGCAACCTTTAACCCCTATCCCTAGAGCTGTCAAAATTTGTCTGCGCCCGTGAATCAGATTGTATCTGACTCAAACAAACCGAGTCCAGATTTTGTTTGTGACGGTTTTGACTGGTTCTAGATTTAAGATTTACATATCCGAATTAAAACCGAGCCGGGTCCGAGTTTAGAAACTGGACAAAAGTGTGTTATAAATACTTGCATAATATACCTATGAGTGTTGGGTTTTAGGGGAGGCAGAGAAGGCAGCGGAAACAAAAATTTTCTCCTCCCAAATCCGAAACAAGGAAACGCGTCAACGTCTATACAATAGGAAAAGATAGTTTGTGGAATCATACCTTTTCCCGAGGCTTGCTCGACGACAATACCTCGCGGCTTGCGCGGTCTTCACCTCCGGTCTTGGACGGTGTCTGTGCAGCTCCTGGCCGCACCGGGACTGACGACTCCTGGTCTCACTGGGACTGTCGGGATTGACAACTGTCCTCCAAGCAGCAGAAACCTCCCGCCTTTGAAGTAGTCCGCATAGACCACCTGGAACTCTAATCTCCTTGTCCCACAAGGAATTGGAAGGAGTTGCACCCTGCTGTCAGCGTACTAGTCGCCAACACACTCTCCTGCCACCAATTACTTTCTGCAGTTGTCTTTCCCTTGCTGTGCCTCCCTTATCGGGTAGCACTTGCTCGAGCTCTCTCTCGGTTACCAAAACCAGAGAGAACGACAACTTCACAGAGCAACTGGTTTCACTGGGTTGTCCTTTGAGAAGCCCCCAATACCCCTATATATAGGAGGGTCATGGGACAAGGTTCTCCATCCCGGGCAATGCAGGACTAAAAACAGGAGTAGAAGGGTTCGAGATTTTCCACAAAAACAACCAACTCGCAACATGAACCGATCGTTTCACAACTGAAACGGCCGGTTGGGGACCTGAATCGGTCGGTTGACACCTCAACCGATCGGTTGGGACTCATGAACCGATCGGTTCACTTATGAACTGGTCGGTTCGTGGTCCTGATCAGTTCCTGATTGACTTTCCTTCTTTTGTTTCTAATTGGTATCGAATATCAATCCTTGTTCCAATCAAATTGGGCAAGTGAAACGCAAGGAAAATTATCACCAATCCTACTTTCCCAACTTGCTCGGTTGCACCAGTTGAATCGATCGTTTCAATATTTGAAGCAATCGTTTCACCCTGACCATGAGCCGATCGACTCAACACTTGAGTTGATCGGTTCACCAAGCTCAGCCAATCGGTTCATCACATGAGCCGATCGGTTGGGAGTGCAGATTGTGCAGAATCAGTCAATTGCGATTTCAATCAATCTGATACTCTAATCAATCTGTCCAACACCTTGAACACTATGATTTTGAGCTATCAATTAATTGAGTGTTTAATTGAACTACTAAACTCCTTTAGTAATCAATCTAAACATTGTTTGTGGACAAAACTCCTCTTCTAGGTTGAATCCTATGTGTGTGACCCTACAAGTCCTTTTCACGTTGGCAGTGAAAGTCCATAACATTTATGACTTCACAAGCAAAGAGCGGTGCCTAGTCACACATCAGTGCTACCCAAGTGAAATTGAAAGTTGGAGAACAACTTTCAATCCTACAATCCGTGAATGATGTTACAGTGAATGTATAATTCCTTTGTCACTGATATCCCGAATGAACTCGAGGCATGGAACAGTCATCCTGTCAACGTTCATTCACTTTCTTGATCTCAGAGTAGATTGGAAGAGATATGTATGACATCAATATCACATACTGATTCACACATGCGTGCGCACACCTATTTCAATCCTACTCATCAAGTGGCCTTGGATATCAAACTCCCTCAGGAGGGACAAATCCCATATCTATAACTCACCCCTCAAAAGCCCCATGTGTCAAAGCCACCCAATCATCACCTTTATAACAACCCATGTTTCAGGACTGCGTTTGATGATGTCAAAGTGTGCCCAACGACATGTGTTGAGTGTAGTGATTTTAGGTCAAAGAATCACACTCACCACCATCACTGTGAGTACTGACTGTGACTACCATGTCATAGTTCCATGTGTCAAACTCACGGTGTGTCTGTCCGGTACACTTGTTCTCTAACAAGTACCTATGTGTTTGGTTTGATATCTCTATAACATGACTAATGAGATTCTGTCATCAACCAACACCACAATCTAGTCTTGTGTGTCATTGCTGTCCATCTACCTTCCACAATGACATACGACTAGGGACATAACAAGAATGTACAAACTCTTAGCATCCGTATGATCTCATCGTTCAGGTCCTCAACCTGAAAGCATACGTCATTGAGTACTGTCATTCTCTAGACATTCAATCTGTTCTATCACTATCTCATATGACTGAATCAGAAAGAATTGGAAGCTTGCCTTTGATGTTTATCAAATCAATCTTAATGTATCCCACTAATCATCCCATGATTGTCTCTCAGGACATACATACCAACAGACTCCCACTTGCCCTGCGAGCCAATCACCATTGCATCATATTCATAGTGATCTTCAAACATGCCCCACATGTTACTGTGCTCTAGTGCGAACATATTGAGTAATGGCAACACCTTGCCAAAGTTAGTTTTAAATTGCATGTCTCACATCTCTTCGCTGAACGTCACACGTATGAGATGGAGTTGCCGTAATATGCGATCTAGTATTCCTTTGCTAACCTTTAGCCACATAGCATGATCAAGAATTCCATACTTGTCATCAATGAGCGGAATATCTCTAAGTTCATCTCATGAACTTTCAAATCCATATAGTATCCACTGCTGTTCTCTAACACATAGATACTCGGCATTTCCCTTTTAAATGGTTTTATTGGAACACTTCCAATTATCAACAAACTTTCACTTTTATATATCCCATATATATTTTGTGATTAATTTTCTGTCCTTTCGGAAGTCCGCATCAATGTAACTCTTTACATCGACTCTTCCTTATCTCCATAGAACTAGTACTTCCCAAGTACTTATCAAGTTCTCATGGTATTCCAATAACCCTTACTAGAAGTAGACAGACATCCACTCATCATACGAGTTATCAGGATGAGCACATCATATTGGCATGTCACACATACAAGATGATGAATGCATTTTGTTCTTGCCATGCAAGATAATGGGAAGATTACATACATGATAGATCCATATCTATTCTCAGTGTTCCCATTCTTCATAAGAATTGGACACTTGGCCTTGGGATACTAACTTCATGTAACATGGAAAAGTTCTCTCCCAATGAATCTGTGCATACTGAACTCTTCAGTACAGATTGCCAATGTATGCTTTCTCTTTTCAGGTCAAGAGGTTTTCGAGAACTATCTCTATAGATCTCTACTCCTATCACATAGGAAATATCTCTATCTTCCTTAAAGATAATTTCCACTTTTGGATTTCCATTCTAGAACATTTCCATTTCACATCAACATGTGGAATGTGAACACACTCCCACTAAATCACAGATCCCTTCTTTATCTTTGACATATCAGTCAAACCCTTTGACTATATCATCAAAGCAAAGATCCAATTCAGAGTTGCTTGTACTCAATCAATCACATTGATTAGTCCATTGTAACTTATAGACTTCATTTGCATTAGTAGATTTATAAACCTTATAGGTTGTGTCACGTACACATCCTTGTTTTATTCCTCATAGGAATGCGATTTTAGTATCCATATGTCAAATGTCTTAGTCATTAAGTTGAATCAACAAGCATCATCCTTCTCAAAATGTTATCCATGTGTCTTAACACTTAAGACTCATTTTCACTTATGGATTTTATCCAATGAGTGCTACCATCAAGGTCATACATCATGGTTCACATGGATGTCATTTAGGATGAAATGGTCATAAACCATAACTCAAAATTCGGTTCCTCATATTCATCTAGATAGTTGACTCATCACATGAACAACTCATCACATAGATAATTGAGGTGTAGGGATATAATAATTCACAACCCTTGTGATTCTTAATTTCTTTTATTAGTGAGGGGTATTCTTTTATTAAGAAGAATTCAGTTATTTGATAATCATTCTCTAACTCCTTAGAGTATGATTCCTTCTTGATTTAGACATCACCATGCCTTAATTATGAGTTCACTATGATACACTATCATAATCACTCATAAGGATCTCAAACATTTAGTCCAAGTATTTCATTCATTGATCTCATCAAGAATTAACACTTTACCAAATTTGTACTTCATCTATGATAATCTTGAACACTTCAAGATATTCATATTGGTATTTCTCTAAACACCATTTGAAGTATTAGCATTTGTTCCAATAGGTATGTAAATACATCATATGTATTATACCTAATAGGACAATCATTCTCCTACTACAATTAGTGAAGATTGATTAATCATGTACAAGATATTCATGTCTCTTATTGGTTCTCTAACTAAAATAGTCTAGATTTATCCATCATATGGAAACTAGAAATGAATTTCTCATGATTGATGCTAATTTGATTGTTTGAGTTATCTATAACTTTTAGGTATCATTTTATCTTATGCTTATTAAATACCACAAGATAAACAAGGCATTGCCACAAAGATCATATCTTTATAAATTGAAACATCTCTTTATTGATTGCCATCATTACCATACAATATGCAAAAATAAAGTGTTTCTATCTATTGGAAAATATGAAATAGCAGTTCATAACTGTATTACATGCATTTTAGGCTGAAAATAAACCAAAGTACTTCTATCTATGGTAGCAACACTTGCCCCATTTATTGAGTGCTTTACACTTTACATCTTGGTATCATATACCTCAAAAGTGTTACAAGTTTATTTTCATGACACCTTTAAGTAGAGACGTCTATCGCCTCCTTCTTCTTTTGTTCTTCCAGATAGAGAGGATAATTCCTTTTCCAATGTCCTGGCTTTTGACAATGGCGGCAATTGCCTTTCTTGGTCACACCTCCCTTGGCCTTGAGAGCTGAAGACGACTTGGGCTCCTGGCTAGCATGAGAACCTTTCTTAGCTTTGCCCTTACCCTTGTGCTTGGACTTGCCTTTCTTGCTCGTGATCACCATCACAGACTTAGGCTTGTCCTTCTTCATTTGTGTCTCGGCTGTCCTCAACATGCCCAACAACTCTGACAGTGGCCTATCAAAGTTGTTCATGTTGTAGTTCATCACAAACTGACTGTAAGATTCTGGCAACGATTGCAGTATCAGGTCAGTAGCCAACTCTTGGCTCAGTAGAAATCCCAGTCTTGTCAGGTTCTCCACATACCCAATCATCTTGAGTGTGTGAGGACCAACTGGATCTCCTTCTATCATGACACACTTGAACAATGCCCTTGAGACATCGTATCTCTCTTGCCGTGCCTGATCTTCATACAGGTTCCTGAGATGCTGAATCATCTCAATGACACCCATATTCTCATGTTGTTTCTGCAACTCATGGTTCATAGAGCATAACATCAAGCACTTTGTATCAATGGCATCATCAGAATGCTTCTTGTAAGCATCCCTTTCTGTCTTTGGTGCATTAGGAGCAGGTTCCTCTGGAATTGGAGTATCCAGGACATAGAGCTTTCACTCTTGAGTGAGAACAATTCTCAATGTCGTATACCAGTCATGGAAGTTCGTCCCATTTAGCCTGTCCTTTTCAAGGACCGATCGCAAAGAAAAGTGATTGTCATTTGTTGTCATTTGTACTACAAAAGGAAATATGCAAGTTTAGTCCAAAAACTCATTTTTTGACTTATTTGATTGATTTGAAAAGTTGACGATAAAATTAGGCCTTTAATTAATTATCGCTCCCACTATTTTAGTTCAAATTGATAGCCCTCACCATCAATTCGGAAGATTGCAGCGTACAACCTTCTAGTGGGCAAGATCCTGAAATTCTCTAAGTCATGGACCAGCTAGGGCTGTCACCCACAACTTAGATCTCTCAGGTAGGCAACCCTTGCCAATTGTATCATATGCAACTCTTGATAAGATGTCATATGCAACTCTTTGCCATGATCATCTCCATACCTCAAGGTACTAGATCCCATCTAGATCACCTTGTTAAGTCTGACCCAAAGCAAACATGATGAATATACACCCTGCTTGGGCAGAACCACATATCCATCCTTCACGCTTCCACGAGATAGACGGTGCACCACGCTTGGTCGATCAAGCTTTTCACGTGTGTCACATTTAGAAGGCATCTAAAACTTAATATTTTAATGAGGGATTTGGTTTTATATACATATACATATCCAATCACCACAATACATAGTACGTATCATATACATGCTATATCCCACAGGAAAACATGCAAAATGATAAAAGCGATGATTATGGACATCCTAATGTGATTCCTCGAGCCAAGAGGAATCACAGTCATCTAGGTCTACATCACATGCAACCTGTACAAGATGAACTCTGTGCCTTGCCTTCCAAGTAGATCAACTCATCACATGAATGCCTTGCTCATCTGGCTCGGTTGTCTGGGTGCCACCAGCCGATCGGTTGGCTCATCCAACCGATCGGTTTGCCTGGTCGTCGTGCATCTCTTCATGGCCACCACCCGATCGTCTCACTCCTCGAACCGGTCATCAACCGATCGGCTCACTCCTTGAATCGATTGTCTGGAACGTCAACCGATCGGTTCACGCCTTGAACCGACCGTCTCAGCTGTCGTCTGGATGTCCGCCTTTCTTTGACATAACAGGAAATAAAATTCTATCCTATTTTACATTGTAAAAAGAGAAACCTCGAGTTACATTCGAGGGGAGAAAAGGTAGGAAAGAAATCACGAATTATTTCGAGTTACATCAGGAATAGGAGAAGGAAGATCGGTGCGCATACCGAGATGCAAGCAACCACATACAACCATACACATATAGGGTTTATTGGCCATAACCATGCTATAAATCCACCACAAAACTCGTTTAAGGGCGACGCGTATCGTGTGCATTAATAATACATATCATATATGTAAATTGGGATTTTTTGGATTTAGGATTGGACATGCATAAAGCAAATTTTATTTGCATTGTATGCAATAAATAAAGGCGACAAACCAAAATCGATCACGTCAATAATCCTAAAGTATAGAGAAGTTGACGTGGCTCTGATACCACTGTTGGGTTTTAGGGGAGGCAGAGAAGGAAGCAATAACAAAAATTTTCTCCTCCCAAACCGGAAATAAGGAAACGCGTCAATGTCTATACAATAGGAAAAGATGGTTTGTTGAATCATACCTTGTCCCGAGGCTTGCTCGGTGACAATACCTCACGGCTTGCGTGGTCTTCACCTCCGGTCTTGGACGGTGTCTGTGCAGCTCCTGGTCGCACCGGGACTGACGACTCCTGGTCTCACCGGGACTGTCAGGATTGACAGCTGTCCTCCAAGCGGCAGAAACCTCCCACCTCTGAAGTAGTCCACACAGACCACCTGGAACTCCAATCTCCTTGTCCCACAGGGAATTGGAAGGAGTCACACCCTCCTGTCAGTGTACTAGTTGCCAACACACTCTCCTGCCACCAATTGCTTTCTGTAGTTGTCTTTCCCTTGCTGTGCCTCCCTTATCGGGTAGCACTTGCTCGGGCTCTCTCTCGGTTACCAAAACCAGAGAGAAAGACAACTTCACAGAGCAACTGGTTGCACTGGGTTGTCCTTTGAGAAGCCCCCAATACCGCTATATATATAGGAGGGTCATGGGACAAGGTTCTCCATCCCGGGCAATGCGGGACTAAAAGTAGTAGTAGAAGGGTTCGAGATTTTCCACAAAAACAACCAACTCACAACCTGAACCGATCGTTTCACAACTGAAACGGTCAGTTGGGGACCTGAACCGGTCGGTTGAAACCTCAACCGATCGGTTGGGAGTCATGAACCGGTCGGTTCACTTCTGAACCTGTTACGAACCCACCTCCCGATAACCCCCCAATTAAGGGAGACCAAGAGGTTGAAGCCGCACCCATTAATCTCGGATCAAAGGTTCGACATATAACCATAAACAATTATTAAATTCTAACAGACTATACTGAAAATGATAATAAAATTTTTCTTTACATACCTTTTGAAAACATGGATATCTAAACTTCTATCCACACCGATACTAATCTATCTAATCCTCCTTTGCACTTTAATTCTCATTTAGTATCACATGTGCCACTTTACTGTTTGTTAAACCCCTCATGATCCACCTATAAGTGAACCAATTTCTAGGGTTGAGTCACATGGTACTACTCGTAAGTAGACCACTCCTTAACTCGGGATTTGCTAAAGAGTCTCTAACTCACGGTAACCTAGACCTTGCTCTAGGATTACCCCTTTCTGTAGCCTTTTCAAAGTAACAGAGGTGGACCCGGATCTAGCCAGTTATATATGCACATTTATAGTGATAATCATAGTCACTTTAAAGATGCATGAAATAAATAAACATCCAACAGTTTAGTTGCATTCAATGCGATTAAACATTCGGGAATCCACCGGGAAACTAAAGTGGTTATCCATAATCGTAACCACATACCTGATCCATAGTAACTTGATGTCCATGCATTAACATTCATCACAATTAACAAGCAATCAACAATATCCTAAAAATAATGCATAACATTCAAGTGTCATCAAACATCCTCAAGATCAACTTGGATCCCACCTTATGATTTCTAGGCCAACTTTAGGGTTTTATTAGGGTTTTAGCCTTCATTATGCATTTATCACTTTTAATGATAAAACTATTATCTTTATCCTTTTAGGTCATATCCAAAACATTAAGGCTAATTATCATCTTCAGTTTCTTCCAAATTGACAAATCATATTTCATTATAGTTCAACTCACATTTATGAACCTTATTTATCACTATTTCCACTTTTATACACTAAGAAACACTAATTATCCAAATAATTCACATTAAAGATCTTTGATACTAAATTTATCTTCAAATCATCATATCTCTATTTTATTCTTCGACTTGTACAATTAAAACCATTAGAATTCATATCAACATAAATTAGGGTTTCTAATCCCATTAAGGCATATTCATGTACATAGAACCCTAAATTAAACCAACTATATAAAAAGATCATCTTTTTAAATCCTGTTTTCACTTTTATTATCAATAGGTTAATATCAGCTTGAGTTATCCATCTATCATCAAATCTAAGGGTTTTTCCTTAGTTAAATCATTAAAGATGATAACTTTATGCCCTTTTCAAAATCATGCATAAATAAGCACATAAACTCTAAATTAACCATCTTTGTATTCAAAACAGATGGAAACTTCATATTATTATTTAACAGGTTAACATCAACCCTAAAGATCCATTAAACCCTATTGAACACATTAATCATATCAAAATAGGGTTTCTTAATCTTTAATTAATCAAAGATGATAATTTACACTACTTTTTGAACAACATGCAAAATTAGGCTTCAAACATAATTTATTTGTATTTCTCTCGTTCTGAGCATCAATTTTTATATAAAGCTTGTTTTAATCTGAGTTACGGTTTATTAGCTACAAATTTTGCAAAGTAAGCATACCTTTGGCCAATAGAGAGGTGCCACGTAGGCAACCAACTCTCATGCACATCCCTGCACGCGCCCATCTTTAGATTAGAATCAATTGACGGTTCGGCCCTTCACTTAAGTGGTTCAAAGTTGTATCTCACGGAGGGTAGTTTCATCTAAAGGCTATTTTCCTTTCTTCAACCTCACGCGGCTGGCGCTGCGTCGCCCTAGCCGTCCGTCTGCAGTCATGCGCGGACCGTTCCTTCCTTTCTGGACCACAGAGCTCGCCGGAAATCCCTGCCCTGCCTCCGCCGCGTCCTCTCGTGCGTGGGGCGCCTCTGGTCCATGGCCAAGTCGGTCGTTTCAAGCGCGCCCAGCCTGCGCCGCTTGGCTGGTCGTGCAGCCAGAGGCAGGCCTTTTGTGTGATCTCGTCGCCAGGGCACGATGACTTATTGGTCCGGAGTGGTCGTGGAGGCTTCCCACCATGAGCCATACCCTAAACAACCCTTCGTCGCTCGGGGATATGGCTACACCCTCATGGTTAGGGTTGGTGGACGTAAACAAGAAGAAGGAGGGAGAAGAAAGCTCAGGATCCTCCTAGACTTGGCCTAGGGCTCTACCTTTTTATAGAGGAGGGTTGTTGAAGCCCTAGGACGTCCATTCACGGAAAAACAAGTTACTTTCACAAAGGAACAACAAATTCCTTAGTTAGGAAGTATTCTCTCTCTCCTTTTAATAATTCCTTGGTAACCCATATGCTTTGGTCATTAGGAAATTCGAAATCCCCTTTCCCTTATTTACTTTATGGTTTTTTTTTAAATTCTTTGGCACGAATTCCTACTTTCCTTTAGTTGAAAATATCATCCTTTTAAATAACACCACATAATTCATTAATAAAGCAACACATTATCCTCTTATTTTGCCTTTTTAGTATTTTCCTTTTCTTTCCTCTTTATTGGGACTCCTTGGATCCCAAGTTACTCCATTATTTCGAAATTCTCTTTATTGGATACTTATTATCCTCTTAGATGAATCATTATGCATTGTTTCACATTATCTTGTTTATTTCTCATTTAAATATTCCTTTTTGAGTATTTTGTTTTTATTTCTCTTTTATTTTCCTCATTGGCATCCCTTTTATCATAAGAAATCCTTGGGATACGAAATTCCATAAAGGGTAACTCAATTATACATCTTTTCACTTAATTTCCACATTTTATCAATGTTTTCAATTTCTTTCTTCATAAAGAAATACTTATTTAATCTTTTCTTTTCTTATTGCTTTATTATAGCAACTTTGTACTCCTTCGAGCCCAAGGAACTCAAGAGGCACGAAATCCTCTTTGGATTTGCCTTCTAGAGGTTTCCACATATTTCTTTTCTCGAAAATTCAATTATCCATTTACTATTTTCATTTCCTTGTTATTGGGCCCAATAGCCAATAAAGCCCACAACACAAATATCAAGGCTATTGTAAACAAAATCCATGTACTCAAAACAAAATATACCATTCTTTGTTCAATTATCTTTGATATGAGAAATTTCATTTCTAACCAATTGAACCCAAAATTTGGGGTTATAACATTCTTCCCCTCTTATAGGAATTTTGTCCTCAAAATTCAAACAAGAAAACAAACAATTCAGGATAAGACTTTTCCATGTCCATCATTGGCCCCTATGTGGCTTTGCCCTACCCATGGCACTTCCAAAGAACCTTTATTATCACATATTCTTTTCTCTGAGTTCTTTCATCCTGGCGTCTATAAACTACACAGGTGTCTCAGGCCATTTCAGCCTCCCTTGGGGCTCACTAGGTTCATTGTTCAGCACATGGTCGGGTACCTCACATAGTGCTCTAAATTGGACACATGGAACTCATCACACATTACTTTATCCTGAGGGGCAAGGTCAAACTTAACCTTCTCTACCAAACCATATCAAAAGAACTCATGCATCGGGGACTCAGCTCTCTTAGCTATAACTTAGAGGGGTCGGATTTTCATATCACATAAACTCCCACAGTGTACTGCATGTCAGCCTACTTTGCATCTGCTCACGACTCTCATCGTCTCTAGGCTCCTTTCAGCCCTTGCACAATCAAAGTGACTTCTTCTACACACACTGGGGTCCCTTTTCTAACCATCATGTGGTCCTTTTCTAACCATCATGTGGTCCTTTCACCAACATCACCTTACTGAAGTGGTGACCGACACAACCTCCCTTACAGAGCTTCATATAAAAACCGATACTGGCTATGGTGGTCATTGTCACATCTTTCATAGGACAAGAACTGTCTCTAGATATCACCCTGAACGAGCACACATGCCCTCATCACACCCTTTAGTCTGGATCATACTACCCATAGATAGGGGTGATAAACTATACTAACATTGAGTTTTTTCATGTACCTACTTCCACTTTATGGAAGCGAACCTTTAGGTCAAACTCAAGAATCCTTTGAACTTGCTTCATGGTGTAATTGAACCATCTTTCTCATGGGTAGTTCAACTGAATCTGTCCCTTGACCGAACTCTTTATTTCTTATGTCATCTAGGTAAGGCGATCTACCATAACCCATATTGCATCTCGATCTTCCTCGATTCAGGGAAGACTTATCACAACATCCATAGTGTTGAGCTCTCATTCCCTCTCAGGGATTCTTTTGTCCTCCATATCGATACACTGGGTTACTAGGGTTCGTCCTTTACCTCCTGGCTTGCATGGCCATAAACCACATGCAACCTCATCTTAAGCATCTAACGTGCTATTGCCATTTTCCATGGTGTATGGCGATCTTCAATCATGATTTCCTGTAAGTCATGATTCTTCCAAGATCGATTCCTCTGAAACCCTAAACCACTCTAGTCAGGGTTTCATCACCTTCTCTTCCAATGAAGTACATCTGAGGTTTTACCACCATCCTTTCATTGCCTCCAGGACTAGACTGGCTAACCAAATGAACATAACTTTTCAATGTATCTTGTTACCTCTGAGTGTTATCCAAACACCTCTCCTTTCCAAACTTAGGGTTAGCCAAACAACCTCTTCTAGCTTCTAGTCCAACAAGTCAGATGTATCTCAACCAGAGCATCCATTACCACTTCACGTCCTTAGGTATTAGGTAAAGTTGATGACATACACCTTCATGTTTTTTTCACTTATCATTTCACCTCAAATTCTATGTCTATTTTCCATTAAGAACACTCTCTGATTTCTTCATCATGGTAATCAAACTCATCCTGGTATAACTTGTAAGTTCCACATAGCTCATGATAAAAACATTCTCATAAGGTGACTACCTCATTCCCTTTTATCATTCACTTTACCAAGGTAGGTTATCTTCTCTGTCCCCATATCTCGTGGCAACGTTCCAACCTACATCATCTCTTATCCTTGGTGTATGGCATGCGTAATGTCCTATCTCTCACTCCCATAACAAGAGGAAATAAGCATTTGGCTGCAGTCCAAATACAGAGTTCTTCCTATTTCAAGAGTAGAGATGGCACATCCCACCTTGCCAATACACTTTTACATCTAAGTTGAAACGTGCCACATATGTCTCCTCATCACAGACATCATGATATTAAACTAGTCTTAAACCTACTGAGGTTTATATCCTTGGTCATCTCCTCTAGGTTTATAGGGTACCGACTCTTTTGGAGTCATCCCTCTTCCCTCATGCATCAAGAGAGTGCTCTACTCATCTGCCCTTTGGGTCCCATGAGTTCATGAAGGTGATCAATCTCCTAACCCATGGCCTTCAGACAATGATAGTTGTTACCTCCCGACCCTATGGTCATGTGCAACTGGGGAATTAGGCAACTCCTACTTTCATCGGTCTTATCCCTACCTGACCCTAGGATAGACTTAGGATTCTCCATAATAGTACATGTTCACTTAGAACCTTACCCCAGTCTTCATCATCTCTCTTTCTGCATTCATGGGCTGACTCTCGTCCGTTCATAGGCATCATGGCAACCTGCCTACCTTGGTCAAGCCCCATACTGGTTACCTCTATGGTAACACATTCATATGCAATTAGAGATGGATATCTATGGGTCTACATGTTCATTCTCCTACCATGTACCTTTCACATAGCTTCTCAAGATCCTATGAGACCTCTTTAGGTTACTTGAACCAACAACACTGATATACACCCACAAAAGGGGTCCCTCTCCCAGGATGGGAGGAAAACTATCTCTAAGGTCACAAAAGCTCTTAGGTCCAGGGTTTACATCCACACGAGCCTACTTAACCCTAGCAAGCCATTAAGGCACGAGAAGATCACTTACTGTACCATGCTAGGTCATACTTGTCCTCTTTCCTCAATGTTGGATCCAGATCATACCTTTCTTTATCATCAACTTAGCTGTGAGGGGTTCATCAAGCATACCTTAACTTAAGGGACTTCCCTTTTTCTTTATACATGAGGCGTACCATGCTCGAAACTATAGCAACTTAACTCTCATCATGAGCATTAGGTATACCACTTCCCCTCTTAGGCCTAGGAACCCTAGGTTCACTTTTAGGTGTCCAACTTCATGTTCTATCTCTTAACCATGAACCAAGCATGTACCGGGTATGACACACACTCCCTATCATCCTTCAACTCGAGCAACACTTAGAGTTGGATTTTCTTCAAGGACAAACCATAAGGTACAATGCCTCATAACCTGTTAGAAATCCACCTCAGGGTATACAGAACATCTTCTTCCTTTCTCAGAAGGTAGACCTTTATACCATAGGCACATAGGTGCCAGAAACCTCATCTTTCCTCTAGGTTTTGGTCCCTCCCATGGAAACCAAGACATCAAAAACCTCTAGGGATCATGCGTGTGGTGACAACTATCATCCATATAGGTCGCATCATCCTCAACTCCCGACTTCTCCTCATATTTCGGAGTCTAGGATTCCAACCTTCTTGCTGGGTTTCCTGCTCTCTCTATAGAGCTAACCCTAACCTCACCATTAGAGGTCCTATCCTCCTATGTTCCACTTATGTTCGCTCAAGGTCTTCCATACTTATTTCATAAGCCATCCTTCGTACCCTCAGGGTCAGGGTTTTCAACCCTAACATACCCTGGGTGCGTACTATGCCTATTTGTATAAGCCCATACGGTCTCTACATGTCCTTCACTAACAACATCATCAAAGAAGCTATCCTTTACCCTAACATGCATGACCCTTACCAGGGTTGGGTCACTAATGGTGCTAGGTCACCCATGGATCATATGGCATCTCAAAAGCATGTCCCTTCAAACACCTGGTCCAACTCATCTCTCTGTAACCATCACTTAGGGTTAGGGTTAGCATCATCCTCATAGGATGTGCCAGGTATCTACTAGCGATGGAGATCTCTATCTCCCAGACTGACTTATCCTCCTGACAAGAAGGTCTACTCTTAGGTCCATTTTGAGGACATGACAACTTATGTCATACGACCTAAGCATGTATATATTCTTTAATTTGCGCTTAATCTATTAAGCTTATGTCCATGACATCTTATTTACATGCTTTTCATTAATTTGATGGAGGATTCCTTAAACCTTATTAACCTTACCCATACCTCAAGAGGGTGAGGAGAAGAAAGAAAACCCTAATCCTTTATGTTCTTATCAGAATTTTGTGATGAGAAGGGATGAATAAGATGAGAAGTCCTAAAGGTATCTTATTTCGATTCATACCCTAAGACTTTGGCCAGGCGGTCACACGGGTCCGGGAGTCCTCATATTCCGACTAGCGGTGCGGAGGAAAATCTTGCCAGCCCCCGGTCGTGATCCCTTTCTAGACACCTCCGTCTTTCGAATACTCCTCTAATAACTCCCTTGGGCTCTATGGAGTTTGTAAAATTTAATAATTATTAATGGTTAACTGAGGAACCTAAGCTCTGATACCAAATGTTACAACCCCACCTCTCGATAACCCCCAATTAAGGGAGACCAAGAGGTTGAAGCCGCACCCATTAATCCCGGATCAAATGTTCGACATATAACCATAAACAATTATTAAATTCTATCAAACTATACTGAAAATGGTAATAAAATTTTTCTTTACATACCCTTTGAAAACATGGATCTCTAAACTTCTATCCACACCGATACTAATCTATCTAATCCTCCTTTGCACTTTAATTCTCATTTAGTATCACATGTGCCACTTTACTATGTGTTCTTTTCATTGTACCAAAAACGCCGACAAACAAAACGTCGGTCAGCCATAGCTGGTATGTGGGGGAAAACAATAAACATGCAACTATGATAACAATGTAATCATTCAATTAATCATTTAACAACCAAGATTACGTTTTAAATATAACTCCGCGATCCAAGAGTACCCTATCCTCTGTGTTGTCCCCATTAAACCCCTCATGATCCACCTATAAGTGAACCAGTTTCTAGGGTTGAGTCACATGGTACTACTCGTAAGTAGACCACTCCTTAACTCAGGATTTGCTAAAGAGTCTCTAACTCACGGTAACCTAGACCTTGCTCTAGGATTACCCCTTTTTTTAGCCTTTTCAAAGTAACAGAGGTGGACCCGGATCTAGCCAGTTATATATGCACATTTATAGTGATAATCATAGTCACTTTATAGATGCATGAAATAAATAAACATCCAACAGTTTAGTTGCATTCAATGCGATTAAACATTCGGGAATCCACCGGGAAACTAAAGCGGTTATCCATAATCGTAACCACATACCTGATCCATAGTAACTTGATGTCCATGCATTAACATTCATCACAATTAACAAGCAATCAACAATATCCTGAAAATAATGCATAACATTCAAGTGTCATCAAACATCCTCAAGATCAACTTGGATCCCACCTTATGATTTCTAGGCCAACTTTAGGGTTTTATTAGGGTTTTAGCCTTCATTATGCATTTATCACTTTTAATGCTAAAACTATTCTCTTTATCCTTTTAGGTCATATCCAAAACATTAAGGCTAATTATCATCTTCAGTTTCTTCCAAATTGACAAATCATATTTCATTATAGTTCAACTCACATTTATGAACCTTATTTATCACTATTTCCACTTTTATACACTAAGAAACACTAATTATCCAAATAATTCACATTAAAGATCTTTGATACTCAATTTATCTTCAAATCATCATATCTCTATTTTATTCTTTGACTTGTACAATTAAAACCATTAGAATTCATATCAACATAAATTAGGGTTTCTAATCCCATTAAGGCATATTCATGTACATAGAACCCTAAATTAAACCAACTATATAAAAAGATCATCTTTTTAAATCCTGTTTTCACTTTTATTATCAACAGGTTAATATCAGCTTGAGTTATCCATCTATCATCAAATCTAAGGGTTTTTCCTTAGTTAAATCATTAAAGATGATAACTTTATGCCCTTTTCAAAATCATGCATAAATAAGCACATAAACTCTAAATTAACCATCTTTGTATTCAAAACAGATGGAAACTTCATATTATTATTTAACAGGTTAACATCAACCCTAAAGATCCATTAAACCCTATTGAACACATTAATCATTTCAAAATAGGGTTTCTTAATCTTTAATTAATCAAAGATGATAATTTACACTACTTTTTGAACAACATGCAAAATTAGGCTTCAAACATAATTTATTTGTATTCCTCTCATTCTGAGGATCAATTTTTATATAAAGCTTGTTTTAATCCGAGTTACGGTTTATTAGCTACGAATTTCGCAAAGTAAGCATACCTTTGGCCAATAGAGAGGTGCCACGTAGGCAACCAACTCTCATGCACATCCCTACGCGCGCCCATCTTTAGATTAGAATCAATTGACGGTTCTGCCCTTCACTTAAGTGGTTCAAAGCTGTAGCACGCGGAGGGTAGTTTCGTCCAAAGGCTATTTTCCTTTCTTCAACCTCACGCGGCTGGTGCTGCGTCGCCCTAGCCGTCCGTCTGCAGTCATGCGCGGACCGTTCCTTCCTTTCTGGACCACGGAGCTCGCCGGAAATCCCTGCCCTGCCTCTGCCGCGTCCTCTCGTGCGTGGGGCGCCTCTGGTCCACAGACAAGTCGACCGTTTCAAGCGCGCCCAGCCTGCGCCGCTTGGCTGGTCGTGCAGCCAGAGGCAGGCCTTTTGCGTGATCTCGTCGCCAGGGCACGATGACTTATTGGTCCGGAGTGGTCGTGGAGGCTTCCCACCATGAGCCAGACCCTAAACAACCCTTCGTCGCTCAGGGATATGGCTACACCCTCATGGTTAGGGTTGGTGGACGTAAACAAGAAGAAGGAGGAAGAAGAAAGCTCAGGATCCTCATAGACTTGGCCTAGGGCTCTACCTTTTTATAGAGGAGGGTTGTTGAAGCCCTAGGACGTCCATTCACGGAAAAATAAGTTACTTTCACAAAGGAACAACAAATTCCTTAGTTAGGAAGTATTCTCTCTCTCCTTTTAATAATTCCTTGGTAACCCATATGCTTTGGTCATTAGGAAATTCGAAATCCCCTTTCCCTTATTTACTTTATGGTTGCTTTTTTTTTTAATTCTTTGGCACGAATTCCTACTTTCCTTTAGTTGAAAATATCATCCTTTTAAATAATACCACATAATTCATTAATAAAGCAACACATTATCCTCTTATTTTGCCTTTTTAGTATTTTCCTTTTCTTTCCTCTTTATTGGGACTCCTTGGATCCCAAGTTACTCCATTATTTCGAAATTCTCTTTATTGGATACTTATTATCCTTCTAGATGCATCATTATGCATTGTTTCACATTATCTTGTTTATTTCTCATTTAAATATTCCTTTTTGAGTATTTCTTTTTATTTCTCTTTTATTTTCCTCATTGGCATCCCTTTTATCATAAGAAATCCTTGGGATACGAAATTCCATAAAGGGTAACTCAATTATACATCTTTTCACTTAATTTCCACATTTTATCAATGTTTTCAATTTCTTTCTTCATAAAGAAATACTTATTTAATCTTTTCTTTTCTTATTGCTTTATTATAGCAACTTTGTACTCCTTGGAGCCCAAGGAACCCAAGAGGCACGAAATCCTCTTTGGATTTGCCTTCTAGAGGTTTCCACATATTTCTTTTCTCGAAAATTCAATTATCCATTTACTATTTTCATTTCCTTGTTATTGGGCCCAATAGCCAATAAAGCCCACAACACAAATATCAAGGCTATTGTAAACAAAATCCACGTACTCAAAACAAAATATACCATTCTTTGTTCAATTATCTTTGATATGAGAAATTTCATTTCTAACCAATTGAACCCAAAATTTGGGGTTATAACAGAACCGGTCGGTTCGTGGTCCTGATCAGTTCCCGATTGACTTTCCTTCTTTTGTTTCTAATTGGTATCGAATACCAATCCTTGTTCCAATCAAATTGGGTAAGTGAAACGCAAGGAAAATTCTCATTAATCCTACTTTCCCAACTTGCTCGGTTGCACTAGTTGAATCGATCGTTTCAACATTTGAAGCAATCGTACCACCCTGACCATGAGCCGATCGGCTCAACACTTGAGTCGACCGGTTCACCAAGCTCATCCGATCGGTTCATCACATGAGCCAATCGGTTTGGAGTGCAGATTGTGTAGAATCAGTCAATTGCGATTTCAATCAATCTGATACTCTAATCAATCTGTCCAACACCTTGAACACTATGATTTTGAGCTATCAATTAATTGAGTGTTTAATTGAACTACTAAACTCCTTTAGTAATCACTCTAAACATTGTTTGTGGACAAAACTCCTCTTCCAGGTTGAATCCTATGTGTGTGACCCTACATGTCCTTTTCACATTGGCAGTGAAAGTCCATAACATTTATGACTTCACAAGCAAAGAGCGGTGCCTAGTCACACATCAGTGCTACCCAAGTGAAATAGAAAGTTGGAGAACAACTTTCAATCCTACAATCCGTGAATGGTGTTACAGTGAATGTATAATTCCTTTGTCACTGATATCCCGGATGAACTCGAGGCATGGAACAGTCATCTTGTCAACGTTCATTCACTTTCTTGATCTCAGAGTAGATTGGAAGAGATATGTATGACATCAATATCACATAATGATTCACACATGCGTGCGCACGCCTATTTCAATACTACTCATCAAGTGGCCTTGGATATCAAACTCCCTCAGGAGGGACAAATCCTATATCTATCACTCACCCCTCAAAAGCCCCATGTGTCAAAGCCACCCAATCACCACCTTTATAACAACCCATGTTTCAGGACTGCGTTTGATGATGTCAAAGTGTACCCAACGACATGTGTTGAGTATAGTGATTTCAGGTCAAAGAATCACACTCACCACCATCACTGTGAGTACTGACTGTGACTACCATGTCATAGTTCCATATGTAAAACTCACGGTGGGTCTCTCCGGTACACTTGTTCTCTAACAAGTACCTATGTGTTTGGTTTGATATCTCTATATCATGACTAATGAGATTCTGTCATCAACCAACACCACAATCTAGTCTTGTGTGTCATTGCTGTACATCTACCTTCCACAATGACATACGACTAGGGACATAACAAGAATGTACAAACTCTTAGCATCCGTATGATCTCATCGTTCAGGTCCTCAACCTGAAAGCATACGTCATTGAGTACTGTCATTCTCTAGACATTCAATCTGTTCTATCACTATCTCATATGACTGAATCAGAAAGAATTGGAAGCTTGCCTTTGATGTTTATCAAATCAATCTTAATGTATCCCACCAATCATCCCATGATTGGCTCTCAGGGCATACATACCAACAATGAGATGTAGGTTATGCTTTGAAGTGATATATGTATTGTTTTAGTATCGATTAATGTGATGTTACAATATATTGTAGCTATTTGATGAAAAATATGTGTTGTTTATTAATGATATTGTGATATTCTTATTGTGGTAGAATTTACTTATGTAGTAGGTAGAGATGATGCCTTTTGTTATGTAGTTGTTGTTATGACGGGGTACAAATATTATTTGATATGGTATAGTCGTCCCAATTAGTTTGATAGACTATATATTTATATGATATATGTGTCATTTTGGTATGATACAAGTGATGCTACAATATATTTTGGTGTGATATATGTGTTGTTTTAGTATCGTATATGTGATGTTATATATGTGTGGAAAGTTTCTTATGTTTAGATGATAATGATGTCTCACTGTTGGTATCATTATCTTTAGTAAAAGGAAAGAGAAATAATATTACATAACTACTGACACTTTTGGAATTTTATTTTACATAATTTTTTTGTGCTCGTATGAGTAATTCTATCAGAATTGATATTAAAAAAAATCTTCAAATCCAAGTTTGGATTTGGTTTTCAATATAAAATTCTCAACCTGAGTACATTGCGGATTGAGAGGTTTGAACAATATTGGATCCAGGCTCAAGTCCAAATTTGACAGTCAAACAATCTAAGTTGAATTGTTTTGACTCAGAACCAACTAGAATCTGATTTTTTGACACCCCTACCTATCCCAAATTTGTAGAGCTACTCGTATGTAGCCTGTTGCTTTATCGAACAACACCTATAGCATTTGGGATGGCATATTTCTTGAAGACTGTCCATATTCATAGGTCTTTACTGGAAACTTTGTCAAACAAACATATATCTTTCCCCTTATGTGGATTCTCATTTCTATTATGAGCATTATGCATTTCCGTTTAGATGCTACAAGAACTTACTTTTATTTTTGAGTAAGTTTTTAAACTCAAATACAACTAGAAAAGAATTCATATTTACAGCCTCCTCCAGATAAGAGTTGTCAAGCACTTTTAGAACAATGTAGATTATGGGTGAAATTAGACCTGCATGTATCACATGCGCCATATTAAAAAGGTTTTATGGATGATGCATCATTTGATAAAAAGTCAATGCTATTGGACTTTCTATAAGCATGTTGACTTCATTTTTATGTGGGCACCACTTGGATTCTAACATCATTTTACTTGAAAGAGTTGAATGATGATGAACATCTCACTTTTTTTGTTCCCGTGAAAGCCCATCCTTAATCATTCTTGTGAATGAATACCAACATATATATTTTATTTTCATCCAACAAATAGAGACTAAGATCCTTAACTACTTTGTTTATGCCAACCACCTTTGATAAACTGACGACAACCCTCAACACATCCATCCCCATCTTTATATGTTGCTTTCTACTTCTTCTGCTCCCACTTTTGGAGCCTCTAACTTTAGATATCATAACATGTACTCTCAAATAATATATTATTGGATAATTAGATTTAAATTATCATTATAGTTATTATGGATTTCAAATACTTAAATATTTCCACACAAATATTTAGTAGAAAAATGAAATTATAAAATAATAAAAGCAACAAGTGGTCACTTGTAATAAAGGGGATTAGAGAAAAAGTAGAATATAAGTATTATTGTTTAAAAGAAGTAAAAAATTCACAAGTATTTTTAAGACAAAAAAATTCTACAATCAATGTATGTAATTTATATAATTAAACTAGAGATAAAAATAATCATAATAAATGTACTAGATGAAATGTAGAATGAGTGACGGAAAATAAGTAATTGGTTTGAAGACTAACTTAGGTGGACAAAAATATGAAATGAATTATATGTTGATTTATAATTTTATGAGAATAAATAAAATGACTAATGCTGGGCAAAGTTAATAAAATGTAGATTTTTAGCTACCGTGTGCATACTTTAAATTCATAAACTCAAACACTACCCCACAAGTATACAAGTGCATGTAGTATTATCGAGGGCATCCAAGGAGTAAGTTATTGTTAGATGAAAGAGTATTAAACTTCAACAATCTAGATTGATTTCAAAGGTTAATTTGGTTTTACACTAGTAAACTAAGCAAACTAGATAATTAAACTAAAATAGAGATTACTTGATTCAAAATATTTCAATCAATTTAGAAGTCTTGGAAATATGATTTTGCAACCATGTCACAACAATATGAACTATGAAAATTAATAGGCTAGAAACAACACAAAGGAGGTTTGCATCCTATATACACATCTTAGTTAGTGTAGAACAAACCTAATTTATTATAGCACTCTCGTGCTTATATCAATTTTTAGACTACAAACCTTTCTCCTCAACACATCCTAGCCAATCTTGTGGTCAAAGTAGTGTTTCTCAGACACACCTCCTTACTCATGTGCATATCTCCCCAGATCAAACAACAAGCATAGATCAATCATACCAAGTGGCCATCAACACATTTAAGAAGAAAACTACATCGACAAACCTTAGAATAGTGAAATTATCTAGCATTAAGAATAAAATTCAAGTTCAAAAGAGTTATGACATGGGATTTACTCTCCCATGTCGAATAACAAAGTCTCTACTGGTCCTTGGCTAGAGAAGACAGAAAGAAGCACTAGAATGTAGAGCAGAACATGGTAGAAGAAGGAAAAAACATCAATATATAAGGTACATGTGGGATGAAGTAGATTTCCAACTAGGAGTGGAAGTTTTATCCTCTTTGAATATCTTCCTATGGAAACCTTCTCTCTTGAGCAGCTGGAATGTAGGATGGAGATCCCACCATAATGGCTGAAGAAGAATTAGGGAGAAGGTGGCTCTCTCTCGAGGAACCATGATCTTATCTCCAAAGTCATTTTCCCTTCTTCTTAGCTTCTCTATGGATGTCTTTTTCTTGTCATAGTCCAAAATTTCCCTTCCTTCTCGTCATAATGTATGATAACTGTCTCAGGACGGTTTGGGATCGTATATATATGTGTGGGGCAGTTACATTTGTAACAGACTAAGATTTGGCTATCATGACTTCAGAAATCCTAATCTTGTGTTGTGGAGGATAGTGTGCTTGGATTCTTAGAATTGACCCAAAAAGGTTAGATTTATCCATTGATACACTTTGTGGTTCCCTTGTGGACATTATGGGCAAGTAATGAGTAATTCATACGTTTGTACCCTAAAGAATAGGTGATGTCTAATCTCATATAAACCCTATTTATGAATACATATAAACTCTAACCATGGATACATGTAACCCCGACCATGCTTTGAGCAAGTGAAAACTAGTGTGATGATGAGTGGGATATATGGAACCTAACCCTGACACCATACATGTTTAGGATGTGTATGTGTTGTATAGTGATCATGTTGACCTAAACCCTAAGTTGTAATCATCTAGCCCTAACATATACATTGTTGGCGACGCTCATGATACATTAGTGACATTAGGCGTAATAATCAGATAACATACATTAATACACATAGAATGAACCTAATAAGCTAATCGTGGCTTGATATGAAAATCAGTTCATCAATATGTAATATGTTTCACCCTGTTCACTAATATACATCTAATGACTCAAACATGGTTAATAAATATTTGGGTTTACATAAATATGCATGAATGGCTAATGTGGGGTTAAATGTGCATATTTGATAATAGAATGTGAATAAACATGAGTAATTGATTCATTTGTACAATAACATGACTAATTGATATAACGTGGTCGTAAATAGATGTGTAATAAAAATGAAGATAAAAACGTGACATGTTTTTGATTAAAAATGAATTTAAATGGTTTAATGAGAAATTTAGTAGAATAATATATTTCATACAATATAATCTAATATAACTCCATATGTTGATAATATGAAGATAATGAAGTCTAAATCTAGAATATTGAGGATAATGGTAAAATATAATAATAGATACCAAGATAATTGACTTAAACCCTAAATATACTCAAACTCATATGAGGTAATGTCAAAACCCAAATTTAAGTTCATAATCATGTTTTATGGGTCCTAATTAGTCTAGGTTCAAAGTTTCAACCTATTTGGATAATCCTAGCTATCCCAATTTAAGTATATAATATTATCATTATTTATGAATACTAATATGAACCAGATTTTGTCTTCATTTGATTTAAATCAATACTTTGATGTTATGCTGGATTTATCCTGTTCACCTATAGTTACTGGTAACACGACACTCTTTTTTCTCCACTGATATGTTATGATCTAACAGATACACATGCTCAGCTTCTGATCTAATAGTGTAATGGATTTCATCCTCCTCGAGCCTGCTAGAGCATGGACTCCTTACAGCCCATCTGTTCTCCAACTCTTCCTTCCCTGATCTCCTCACTCTCTTATCTCATCCCTTATTGCATTCTCATCACCTCACATTCCTCTCATGACCATGAACTCATGAATTCCAACATTGTTGGGACTCCATTTCTCATAGTCCAAGTTGAAGAGGGACGTTCTCATCTCTCCTATTTTCAACTACTTCTAGGAGTTCTCAAACACTAGTTACTCTGAACCTATAGATATCACTCTCAAAACAACCAAAAAGAAGCACGTACCCTAATACGACTAATGATTTCCCTCTTTTTACAATCGACCATGTTTTTCCTACCCTTCCTTCCCATGGTGGCCACTTAGAGTTTGTTGGGAGGGTCTTTGGCTTTCAAGTGTGTGACTGATCACCCTTGACACCAGAAAAAGTATCAAGAAGCTATTAGTTCATCTAATTTGAATTTTGTGGCACTCCTTCCCATTTCCCCTCTTTTTTGGGTTTTGACTGCCTGTACAAATTCACTATCGTGGTTTGGATTTCCAATTATTAATGCTACTTGTTCTTGATACCTTTGGGCTTATGAAGACATGCTGAACTCTTTAGACCTCTAAACTCACTCGTGGTTACTCAATCTTCTCCCTTCCTTGTGAAACTTCATGGCTGTGTCCATGACGAAGGGGGTACGGGCAATTCTGACCACTATCTCACTCTCTTTTGGGTTCCCTAGCATAAAAGTGCCATGAGGATTGTTTCTCATGGGTATATCATTGACATTGGGATGGAAACCACAAGATGGATCCATGCTTGGAGCCATCAAGTTTCTTCTTCTTGAAAGAGATGACCAAAACAAAGAAGAATATGGTCATCTTAGGTTATTTGTAATAGCCTTGATTCCATTTGATTTTACGACATTTTCCCATGGACAATTTGGTCTTTTCAAATATCTTTCATTTGATATCGTGTGTTATTGATAAATAGATATAGTACTAATATACCGTGTCAAGCATCAATGTTGATGTGTGATGCAAGGGCTTATTGGTCTTTGGCCTCAAAATTTTTGTTCTAAATCCAAAAAATTGTTATATCTTGTAAAATTCATAATAACTAATTGTTAACTCATAAAGTAAATAAAACATCTTTTGATATAATAAATATAAGACCTATTGTCTGGTATAGTTTTTATAACCCAATTAAATATTAACTAAATATGTAACTTTTATGAGGTTTCCTAATATTCTTCAATTTAGTGAAATTCATGTCTAATGATATATAAGTCAGAGATTAGTAAATAAATATGTTTTGAAATCTAGAAATTATAGTCTATAACATTATATAATTTCCATAACCTAAAACTAATAATGATAGAAATACTAGTTTTAGGGTTTTATTAATAGGAGCGTAAACCCTAATTCATACAGTTTTTAATAAGTAGCTTTGGACCTTGGTTTGGACCAAGGGTTTGAACGCAACTTGTTGATACACATCATTTAGGTATGTTGCTTCTCTTTATGAGTCATATTGGACAATAATACTATTTTCTTGCTGTATTGGCTTGCTTGTGCCATATCACTTTGTATGTCACTTGTTTATACATGCTAGACCTGATTATGTCCATTTCACTGAATGATATCTTATGGAATGCTAATATGCAAATTGAAGCTATTTTCTTTAATCTTGTTGATGCTTATTCAAATTGCAACCTTTATTACATTATTTCATCTTATCGTTCCATTCCATAATGGAAACCCTAATTTGATGAATTTCTTAGACTAAACTTTATCTCTCTGCTCTATTATATATATGTTTGATTGTTGATACTATTATAATCTATTAGTGGTGGTACATTATGGGTTCCAACCCTATTGTACAACTTTTCCAGTATATGGGCTTTTGGTGCTCTCACCGAAGTCCCATGTGCTCTCACATGATACATATACCATTATAAAGGATTGTGGATGCTCTCACCTCCTTCGTATGCACGAAATGTGGAAGTGTTCTGGCCCTGCTTTTAGGTAGTTGTAGTCTATTACTTAATTTATATGCAAAACATTTATTTCTTTGTTATTCTTTAATTTGAAATTTTAAATGCAAGAATTGATAATTGTGATATTTTTTTATATAATATTTTTGTCTTACTATATGAATACTTCTTTTCATATTCGATTGGATGCTTCTTTCTCTCTTTTTCTTGGGAAACCTTGTTATTATTGATGTCCTTTCTCCTAATATTGCCCAATCACTATTATATGCACATACCAATTTTATGCTGACAACATCCTGTTTCTCTTCTCTTGTGGGGTATGCTTCCAACACCTAGGTGGAGAGAAAGGAGGAGTGGACCAAAGTTGACAAATACTTTATCCAGATGCAACAATGCTTTCTTGGGAGGTAGATTGAAGTGGTTGGTTTACCCTCTGCTAGTCCTATGATATTGATTACTTTCCTATAGTTCCTTTTATGTACACACTCTGTGGTAAAGACAATGTTAGACATGAATATTGTAATAATTGAATTTATCTTCTGTTGCTATAGTTTTGGTATATGATAACATACTTGAATTATATTATATCATCTTTTGTGAAAAATTATATTTTTTTTGGCATTGTATGGTTTTCTATTATTTCAATCGAGTAAGTTGTGTGGCTCCCCTCTTGGGTCCCATTCCTTACACTATGGTATCAGAGCCACATCTTCAATCTTTATCTTCCTTAGGTTTTACCCCTTCCATAAGTTCCTAATAGGAGCCTTACCTTATGTGAAAACTCTCTAGATGAGACACCTACATTAGTATCTACCATCATTAGGATGATAGAAGGATATAGATTCTAAGGACTTATTATCTTGTTGTTAACTGATTTAGCCTTATGTGGTTAGTTTTAGACACCATATGCCTTTTCCCCAAGGTATAATGGATACCCATGTTTTTGTTGTGTATTTATGGGTTTTGACTTAAGTGTAGCATTATGTGACACCAATTACTGAGTAGGAGATAAGTTAATATACTCAAAGTAGAACCGCATGTTGATTAGAATACCCTTGGAACATAGATTTTTATGTATGGTGATATCCCAGAGTAAGTGAAAAATGATAGATTCTATACATGGTTTTGTTATACTCACCCTAGTACCTCTAGTTTTGTTTGACTTGGTAGGTTGAACCTCTTTTAGGAGTGGAGGTGTAGTACCTTGACAGATCATGGATATGTTGATTTCTGGGATGAAATCCTTTTTAAGGGGTGGACTCCTGTAACTTATCAAGATCTGTCTATCTTGACTTTAGAAACCCTAATTTTGTGTTTTGGACGATAGTGTGTGCTTGGATTCTTAGAATTCACCCAACAAGGTTAGATTTATCCCCTGATACACTTGATGGTGTCCTTATGGATGAGCAAGTAATGAGTAATTTGTATGTTTGTACCCTAATGGAAAAATGGTGTCTAATCTTAGTATAAGCCTTGTTTATGAACACATGTAAACTCTAACCATGGATATATGTAGCTCTAGCCATGCTTTGGGTAAGTGAACACTAATGTGATGATGTGTGTGGGATATATGGAACCTAACCATGGACACCATATATGTTTAGGACATGTATGTGTTGTACAGTGATCATGTTGACCTAAACTCTAGGTTGTAATAATCTAACCCTAACATATACATTGTTGGTGACATTCATGATACATTAGTGATATTAGGTGTCATAATCAAGTAATATACATTAATATACATAGAATGAAACTAATCACCTAATTGTGGCTTGATATAAAAATCCATTCATCAATATGTAATATTTTTCACCTAGTTTGATAATATACATCTAGTGACTCAAACATGGTTAATAAATATTCAGGTTTACATAAATATGCATGGATTGATAATGTGGGTTTAAATGTGCATATTTGGTAGTGGGATGTGAACAAACATGAATAATTTTTTTTCTCAATAGGAGATTAACTAGAAATAAACAATATCCCAGACTTTGGCCTCCAAATATCGCTTAATGAATCTGATGAACATACTATATGTTTTCCATACCGTAATAAAATCCAAGAAACTTTTTTTTAATGTAAACCCTTCAACTATTTCATCCAAAGGAATGTACAAAGAACAAGCTAAGGCGACAGTAATAAAACATGGTATTATCAGTACCATTACAAAAATTATTATCTTCTAATCTAATGATATCCTTTTGGTCTATCAATCTCTCAGAAATCTGAGAGGTAGGGTTTGTTTTTGGGTGATGATTAACCAAGCTCCTTTGAACTTGGATGGCTTCACGTGCCGATTGAGTCTGTAGTGGCATGAAAGGCATAAAAAACTGAATCAACAATCTGTATGGTCTAATATAGTCTTGAAACTGCATTAGTTGCAATTTAAACCTCTTGGTTAAATCTGTAACCGTGTCGTTCAGGTCTGCTTTTGTGTGGTTGATCCTGGATCCACTTCAGAGGTCGTTGCTAGACTCCGATAATCCTCGATCTCTTCTCGTAAGGCTCCATTTTCCAGTCTCGGGCTTCGCCTGCCACACCTCTTCATCCTTGTGCCACTGCCTTTAAATCGCCTACCTGCTGATTGCTTTCGTGTGACATCCATATTGGCTGCCTTGCTCTCGTTTATTGTAGAATCTTGGGCTAAATGCTTGTGTGTGTGCGATATATCTTCCTCTGCATTAGCCTGGGTAATTGCTACTTCTATTACTTCATCCACGTCCAGGTAGACTACTGTGTGATTGTTGGATTTATCCACTAGCATGGCATTGTCTCCCTATGTAGCAGCTTTCTTTTTCCTCCATTCTTTGGTGCTACGTCTAGTGCTTTGGCTACTTCCACCCGTGGGTTCTATGTTGCTCTGCTTCAGATATGATTCCATGTGGTCATCATCACCCAATGTAGAAAAATGGTTTGCAGCTTTAGAATTGGTGGTTACTGCATTGTCCGACTGGGTCTTCCTCGGTTTCCTTCCTCCCTTTCTTTTTTGTGTTTGCCAATGTTGAGTTTCCTGAGTATGCTCTGCCGAGCCTCTGTTATCTTGCTGTTCTTCTTCTTCTTCAATATTCTGCACGTGATCTGCTGTGTTCGCATATTTGCAGACCTTTTATATATGGCCTTCCTCTCCACATTTTGCACACGCCCAAGGAAATCCCTCATAATCGATATCGTACTCCACCCCATTGATGAGAATGGACTGGATGAATGGCGTCGTGGTGTCGATTTCTAGAGCAAGTCTTGCAAACCTGCTGCGATATCGGTCTGATGTGTATATATCAACCTTGATCAACTTGCCCAGCGCCATGCCAATGAAATCGAAGATAGTGGGAACGTACAGATGGAGAGACAAGTTTTGGATTCGTACCCAAGTAACAATATGTGTGGGAGCTTCTGCCTTCGGTTTGAAAGTAGGGAACCAGTCCCATACCAACAGATTCCGCCCGAAGATCTTCCATGGGCCTCCGGTGAGCGCTGCTTCATAATCTTGTTTGCAGGATAGCTGCACCACAAAGTGCCCCAGATCGAGCTCATACATGTTAAATCTTCCCACAATTTGCCAGAGAGCCTTCAGTTTATCTTTCAGGGTCATATACCCTATGTCGGCCCCCAACAACCTCACGACCACTGCATATCTCCACGGCTTAGCAAGTGTATCCTCTACTTTCGGGAGAATTGACAGAGATGGAACTCCCTCCTCCCTCGTCAGGGTCACGACCTCCTCCGGCAGCCAGTCCTCAAACATTGTGTCTACGAATTCACTGTGATTGCGAGGATCAGTGTATCCTGAGACAGCCGCACTAAAAGAAGCATGGAGTGCTGTGTCACCTCCCGTCCGCGAGTCTATGTCCTTGATCGCCTTCCCCTTCTCCGTGATCAGCTGGATCTTCCTTGATGAACCCTCAGTAGCGCTCTGGTCGGTCTGATCACCTTGGATCGAGCCTCCCGTCCCCCTCATTCTCACGACATGGAACTCGAAGCCGAGTTCCGGTATGGATATTGTCGGCGTCTTCCTCTTCTCCGTCTCCATAGTTGCACGAACTCCCTGGATCCCGCCGGTGAAACCTCCCTCAGGGTCCGTTTCCCTGGCGTCACCGGCGACGCAGCCGCCATGACCCCCGCGCCCCCCTCTCCCGCTAGGTTTCCCCATCCCTGCTAGGTAATAGTAAGAGTTGAGTTCTTAACTAAACATGAATAATTGATTCATTTAGACAATAATGTGACTAATTGATATATGTGGTAAATAGACGTGTAATATAAATGAAGATAGAAAATGTGCCATTATTTGCATCAATAATGAATTTAATTGGCTTAATGAGAAATTGAGTAGAATATTATATTTCATACAAGATAATCTAATATAACTCCCTTTGTCGATAATATGCGGGTAATGAAGTCTAAATCAGGAATATTGAGGATAATGGTAAAATATAATAATAGATATCAAGATAATTGAACTAAATCACGAATATACTCAAACTTATATGCGGTAATTTAAAACCCAAATTTAAGTTCATAATCATGTTTTGTGGGTTCTAATTAGTCTAGTTGCAAAGTTTCAACCTATTTGAATAATCCTAGCTATCCCAATTTAAGTAGATAAGACTATCATTAATTGTGAACACCAATATGAACTAGACTTTATTTTCATTTGATTTAAATAAATACTTTGATGTCAAGACAGATTTCTCACCGTTCACCTATAATCTTGGTTATACGTTATTATCTACTGATATGTTATGATCTAACGTCCTACACATGCTCGCAATCTGATTCAACAATGTTGTGACTTTCATCCTCCTCAACCCCGTGAGCGCATAGACTCCTTACGATCCATATGTTCTCCAAATCTTCCTTCCCCTATCTTCTCACTCTCTTATATCTGTCCTGCTTTGCACTCTCATCACCTCTACATTGCTCTCATGATGCTGAACTCATGGATTCTGACTTTGCTGGGACTCTGTAACATCTCAAAATTTGAGGCCTCGGATAAAAAGATCTTATAAGGAATGATTGGACTACCCATATCACCAAAGTGCACCTCCTTTTTCGGGAGCCCATCACTAAAGAACTCCATAGTTAAGCGTGCTCAACTTGGAGTAGTACTGGGATGGGTGACCTGTCGGGAAGTTGATCCTGGCATGTGCGTGAGTGAGGACAAAGCGCGCAGTTAAGGCTAGTGGTGGTCTGTGGGGACAGTCGTCATTCCTGAAACTCTACTAGAGCCTTGGGCATTGGGCCCTGGTCGTTACAAATGGTATCAGAGTCAATTCCCCTCCAGTAGGTGGGGCCCACATGGGCATGGCATGCCAGTATTGAGCCGTGCGGTCCAGGCATGTAGGAAAGGGATGTCCATGGTTGACGTAGCCACCCTTGCGCTGGTGTTCCGTGATCGGGAGCTGGGTGTCCATGGGTCATTGTGGGTCTGCACTGAAATGGGGAAGAGATTATGAGGCCTTATAGTTGAGCCTTGACGAGGACGTCAAGAGTCTAAGTGGGGGAGATTGTAACATCTCAAAATTTGAGGCCTCAGATAAAAAGATCTTATAAGGAATGATTGGACTACCCATATCACCAAGGTGCACCTCCTTTTCCGGGAGCCCATCACTAAAGAACTCCATAGTTAAGCGTGCTCAACTTGGAGTAGTACTGGGATGGGTGACCTGTCGGGAAGTTGATCCTGGCATGCACGTGAGTGAGGATAAAGCGCGCAGTTAAGGCTAGTGGTGGTCTGTGGGGACAGTCGTCATTCCTGAAACTCTACTAGAGCCTTGGGCATTGGGCCCTGGTCGTTACAGACTCTATTGCTCTCATATCCAAGTTGGTGAGGGACTTTTCTAATCTCCCCTATTTTTAGCCATTTCCAGGAGTTCTTGATGTCGGTTACTATGAAACTATAAATATCACTCTCGAAACAACTACAAAGAGGCACACATTCTCATATGACTAACAATTTCCCACTATTTACAACCGACCATGTTTGTCCTACCCTTCCTTCCCATGGCGGCCACTTAAAGTTTGTCAGGAGGGTCTTTGGATTTCAGGTGTGTGACCAATCACCCATGACTCCAACACAAATTTTGAAGAAGATATCAGAACACCGAATTTGGATTTTGAGGTACTTCTTCCCATTTTCCCTCTTTTGGGGTTTTGGCTGCTTGTACAGTATCATGTTTTGGGTTTTTCGTTGCCAATGCTACTTGTTCTTCATACCTTCAGGCGTACAGAGATATGTGACCTCTTTGGACCTATGAAATCACCCATGGTTACCCAATCTTCTCCCTTCCTTGTGAAGCTTCATGGCCGCGACCATGACAAAGGTGGTCCAGGCATTCCCAACCACTGTCTGACTCTCTTAGGTTCCCTAGCACCGAAGTGCCTAGAGGATCATTCCTCATGGGTGTAGACATTGGGTTGGAAATCACAAGATGCATCCATGCCTGGAGCTGTTGAATTTTTTCCTCTCATGAGAGATGACCTAGTGAATAAGAAGATGGTCATTGTAGGTTTCTCTATAATAGCCATGATTCTATTTGATTTTGTCACATTTTCCCATGGGCAATCTGGTATTTTCATGTATGTTCTACTTGAAGTTGTGTGCTATTGATAAATGGGTATGGTAATAATATACTGCATCAAGCATCAATGATGATGTGTGATGCAAGGGCGTATTGGTCTTTTGCCTTAGAATTTTTGTTTAAATCCAGTAAATTGTCATATCTTGTAAAATTCATAATAGTGAATTGGTAAGTCATAAAAGTAAACCAAAATATATTTTGGAATAAAAATATAAGATCTATTATTTGGTATAGTTTTTGTTACCTAATTAAACATTAATTAAATATGTATTTTTATGGGGTTTCCTAATATTCTTTAGCTTTGTAAAATTTATATCTAATTATATATAAGTCAGATATTTGTAAATAGATATGTCTTGGAATAAGTAAATTATAATCTATTAGATTATATAACTTTGATAACCTAAAATCAGTAATAATAGAAAGATCAATTTTAGAATTTCATTAATGGGGGCATCAACCCTAATTCATCTGAATTTTTACTAGGTAGCTTTGGACCTAGGCTTTGATCTAGGGTTTGAGTCTGACTTGTTGATACACAACATTGAGGTATGTTTCTTCTCTTTATGAGTAATATTGGACAATAATTCTATTTTCTTACTCTCTTTGTTTGATTGTGGAATATTACTTTGTTTAACACTTGGTTTTACATGATTGACCTGATTCTATCCATTTAACTGAATTATATCTTATAGACTGTTAATCTAAAAATTGAAGCTACTTCCTTTAATCTTATTGAGGCTTGTTAAAATTGCAATCTTTATTGCATTATTTCATATTATTGTTCCATTCCATAATGGAAATCCTAATTTGATGAATTGCTTGGAAGAAAATTAATCTTGCCTCTCTACTATATGCAAGTTTGATTATTGATACTATATTATCTATTAGTGGTAGTAAATTATGGGTCCTGACCCATTCTATAACCTTTTTGATATATGGGCTTTTAGTGTTCTCACCAAAGTCCTAGGTGCTCTCACCTGATATATATACAATTACAAGGATTTTGGGTGCTCTCACCTCCTTCCTAGGCATGAAATGTGGAAATGTTCTGACCCTTCTTTTAGATGGTTGTAGTCTATTACTTAATTTGTATGCAAAAAATGTATTTATTTGTTGTTCTTTAATTTGAGATTTTAAAGGAAAGAATTGATAATTGTGAACTTTTTTTTTCATATAATCTTTTTGTCTTATTATATGAAGATTTCTTTTGATATTAGATTGGATGCTTAAATCTGTCTTTTGATAGGGAAGCCTAGTGATTATTGATGTCCTTTTCCCTAATATTCTTTAATCACTATTATATGAACATACCAATTTTTATGCTGACAACATCCACTTTGTCTTCTCTTGTGGGGTATGCTTCCAACCCCTAGGTGGAGAGCAAGGAGGAGTGGATCAAAGTTGAACAAGAGTTTATATAGGTGTAGTAGAGCTTTCTTGAGAGGTAGATTGAATTGGTTGGTTTACCCTCCACTCATCCTATGCTATAGATTAGTTTTCTATAGTTTCTTTTATGTACACACTGTGTAGTGAAGAACAATGTTAGACACAAATATTGTAATAGTTAGATTTTTATCTTCTGTTGTTACACTTTTGCTATCTGAACATTACATACTTGAATTATTGTATATCATCCTTTGAAAAAAATGATATAAAATTTGGCATTGAATGATTTTCTGTTATTTCACTTGAGTAAGTTGAGTGTCTCCCCTCTTGGGTCCAACTCCTTACAATATGGTATCAAAGCCAAAGCTTCAATCTTTGTCTCCCTTAGGTTTTACCCCTTCCATATGTTCCTAATAGGAGCCTTAACTTATGTGAAAACTCTCAATATGAGACATCTACATTAGTATCTACCTTCATTAGGATGATAGAAGGATATGGAACCTAAGGAACTATTATGATGTTCTTAACTGATTTAACCTTATGTTGTTAGTTTGGACAACATGTGCCTTTTCCCCAAGGTATAGTGTGATACCCATGTTTTTGTTGTGTATTTATGGGTTTTGACTTAAGTGTATCATTATGCGATAGGAATTATGGACCAGGTTATAAGTTGATATACTCCAAGTAGAACCACATGTTTGGTTAGACTACCCTCGAAACATATATTTTTATGTATGGTGATATCAAAGAGTAACTAAAAACGTGATAGATTCTATACATGGTTATGTTAGACTCACCCTTGTGCCTGTAGTTCACTTTGACTTGGTAGGTTGAACCTCCTTAAGGGTTGGAGGGTAGTACCTTGATAGTACATGGATATGTGTATTTCAGGGATGAAATCCTTTTTAAGGGATGGAGCCCTATGAGATATCGATATTTGTCTATCCTGACTTTAGAAACCTTAATTTTGTGTTTTGGAGGATAGTGTGCTTGGATTTTTAGAACTGACCCAAAAAGGTTTGATTTTTCCCTAGATACACTTGGTGGTGCCCTTATGGACAGATAATGAAGAAGTAATAAGTAATTTCCATGTTTGTACCCTAATGCATAGGTGATGTCTAATCTTAGTATAAACCCTAATTATGAACACATATAAACTCTAATTGTTACGACCCCACCTCCCGATAACCCCCAATTAAGGGAGACCAAGAGGTTGAGCCGCACCCATTAATCCCGGATCAAAGGTTCGACATATAACCATAAACAATTATTAAATTCTAACAGACTATACTGAAAATGGTAATAAATTTTTTCTTTACATACCTTTTGAAAACTTGGATCTCTATTCTCTTATCCACACCGATACTAATCTATCTAATCCTCCTTGCACTTTAATTCTCATTTAGTATCACATGTGCCACTTTACTGTTTGTTCTTTCGTTGTACCTAAAACGCCGACAAACAAAACGTCGGTCAGCCGTAGCTGGTATGTGGGGGAAACAACAAACATGCAACTATGATAACAATGTAATCATTCAATTACTTATTTAACAACCAATATTACATTTTAGATATAACTTCGCGATCCAAGAGTACCCTATCCTCTGTATTGCCCCCATTAAACCCCTCATGATCCACCTATAAGTGAACCAGTTTCTAGGGTTGAGTCACATGGCACTACTCATAAGTAGACCACTCCTTAACTCAGGATTTGCTAAAGAGTCTCTAACTCACGGTAACCTAGACCTTACTCTAGGATTACCCCTTTTTAGCCTTTTCAAAGTAACAGAGGTGGACCCGGATCTAGCCAGTTATATATGCACATTTAGGGTGATAATCATAGTCACTTTATAGTGGCATGAAATAAATAAACATCTAACAGTTTAGTTGCATTCAATGCGATTAAACATCCGAGAATACATCGGGAAACTATAGCGGTTATTCATAATCGTAACCACATACCTGATCCATAGTAACTTGATGTCCATGCATTAACATTCAACACAATTAACAAGCAATCAACAATATCCTGGAAATAATGCATAACATCCAAGTGTCATTGTTTTATTCAAAACATCCACAAGATCAACTTGGATTCCACCTTATAATTTCTAGGCCAACCTTAGGGTTTTATTAGGTTTTTAGCCTTCATTATGCATCTATCACTTTTAATGCTCTTTTAGTTCACAAACCCTAATTTCTGCATCATAGGCACAATTGAATGTCAAATAAGTCTAATATGTTTCTTTTACACTAAAACTGTTATCTTTATCCTTTTAATTCATGGCAAGACCATCATGTGCATCTATCGTTAATTCAAAGCTCATTAGGGTCTAAATAACATATGAACTCATTTTATCATCATTTCTACCTTTTATTCATGAAAAGACCCTAATTACTACTTTTAGGGTATTTAGCCAGGATTAAGGACTTTCATATACCAAAAACATAGAACTATCATTTAACAATCATAATTTCACATTTTTCAATCTAAATATGATCTTATCTTCTTTTACCCTAAATTAGGGTTTCTAAATTATTTAATCATTCTCATATGAGGTATAACCCTAAATCATGCAATTTTACATTTAGATCAGGTTCGAATCTAACATTATCATTCAACAGGTTATTAACACTTCAATTAACCCATTAAGCATCTTAGATTCAACCTTTAATTACAAATAGGGTTTTTAACTCAACTTTAATGCACTTTTCATCATCTTATAGTACTTTTGCAATTAGAAACGGAATCAATATTTGATAATATTTTTAGTGGATTCCTCTCGTTCTCCTGATAAATTTTCATATATTACTCGTGTTTATCCGAGCTACGGTTTATTTGATATGAAATTAACAAGGTTTTACTTACTTGGCCAATCGGGAGTTGCCACGTCATCACAGTCCATGCGACGTTGCAGATTTGGAAATATAATGGTTTTACCGTTATACCCTTACTTAAGTTAGCTGTTGCTTTGTACCCCGAAGGGCAAATCCATCAAACGCGCCCGTACTCCTTCTTCTTCCTCGCGATGCCAACAACGTCGCCGGCCTGTAGCCCTAGTCGCAAGCTGCCCGACTCCTGTGGCCTCCCTTGGACTCGACGGCCCTCCGGTTCGATTCCCTTGCCTCCGCCATTCCTCGGTGCACGCGTGGCGCCCTCCAGGTTGCGACCAACGTGGCCCGAGTGAAAAACGGCCCTCGTTCCTGCTGCATTTGCGGCAGCCTGCAGTCCCGCAGATGGTATTGCTGGGAGATAGGTGCACGTCTCGGTCTCCGATCCTTCCTGGATCGTCGTGGAGGCCTTCTTCCTTCAACGGGATTGTTAATCAGCTCCTCGTAGATCCATGGCTACGTTACCCATTATTCGAAGGTTTTTGAAAGAAGAAGAAAAGGGAGTAGAGAGAGAAAGGGATGCAGGGACCTCTTGGGCTCGACCCAGGGGTTCTAACCTTTTATAGAGATGGGTACGAAGCCTTAGGTGAGTTACCAAGCCCCCCCATTAAGAAAACTCTTTTCCTTCAATGTGAAGCAAGTGTCTCTCTCTCTCTTTCCTAATTATCTCCTTTGATGATCATTATTCCATAGATAATTAGGAATACGAAAACTTCTCTCTTAATCTCATTAGACTTGCCCTTTAATTCATAGGCTACGAATTGATATTCCCTTTTATTAGAAAATACTTCCTTTCTATTACAAAATCCATTAATAATGTATCATATTATCTTTTATTTTGCAAATTTGGCATTTTCTCTTTCTTTCCTCTTTATTGGGACTCCTTGGATCCCAAGATACTCCATTATTTCGAAATTCATTTTCAAGGATACTTATTATCCTTCTATATGCATTATTTTGCATTATCATGTTTATTTCTTAATGAAATATTTCTTTTTGAGGGTTTCTCTTTATTTCTCTTTTATCTTCCTCATTGACATTCCTTTTATCATTAGAAACCTCATGGATACGAAATTTCCCCAAGAAATCTCATTTATGTCTCTTTTCATTCATTTTCCACATTATATCATTATTTCCCAATTTCTTTCTTCATAAAGAAATACTTAATTAATCTTTTCTTTTCCTATTGCTTTCTTTTTGCAACCTTGGACTCCTTGGTACCCAAGGAACCCAAGAGGCACGAAATCCTCTTTGGATTTGCCTTCAAGAGGTTTCCACATATTTCTTTTCTTAAAATTCAATTATCCATTTACTAATTGAATTTCCTTTGTTATTTTCCTTTTATTTGGCCCAATAGCCAATAAAGCCTACAAATCAAACAACAAGGCTATTTTAAACGAAATCCAATTATTCTCAACCAAATATATGATTATTTGTTCAAACATCTTTAATATGAGAAATTATATTTCTCACCACTTGAACCCAAAAATTGGGGTTGTAACATCCTTCCCCTCTTATAGGAATTTTGTCCTCAAAGTTCAAACAAGAAATCAAACAATTCAGGATAAGACTTTTCCATGTCCATCATTGGCCCCTATGTGGCTTTGTCGTACCCATGACATTTCCAAAGAACCTTTATTATCACATATTCGTTTCTCTGAGTCCTTTCATCCTGGCGTCTATAAACTACACAGGTGACTCATGCCATATTCATCCCGTGGCTCAATATGAAAGAGCATGGTGAATAGGCCCATGGCTCAGGATGTGTGATAAGAGCATGGTGAATAGGCCCATGGCTCAATGATTATGGACCACGGTGAACATGCCCCTGGCTCAGATCACTAGCGCCGATACCTATACCAAGGTGGGCTAGGTAGAGGGTAGCCTGACCCTATGTTGCTGCGGCCACTTAAGCATGAGACTATGGTCCTGCTTGTTGAGCACTCGTACACTGACCACGAGGTGGTGAGGTCGTGGAGTCCGACTCTTCCATTGACCTTGTATGACACCGATTTGGGCTTCGCAGCCGATGGTTGGATTTGAGCGGTACAACTCACTTCCTCAGGGCATGATAATACCTAATCTAGCCAAATAGTATATACTGCTTAGGGCAAAACAAGGAACATTGATTGAGGCCTTGCTTGTATAGTTGATCTTGTTATACCTTGCAGTTATTTGTACGTTCTTTATGTTTTGTGATAAGTTCTTATAAAGCTTATCTTGTCAATCATGTTCCATAAAGAATATCTGCTCATATGCCTCCTGGATACCCTAGTAAGATTGTTAATAATAAAAGTTCTGCTCAAGATGCTGCTCTTATGATCTGCTGATATCACTTATTTGCTTTACCTACTTTTTCTGAAGTTTTATAGTTTTGGTGGGGAGTTATGTTTCTCGTTGGGACTGTGTGTCTCACCCCGTTGGTTTACAACCTTTTTAGGTGATCATGCTAGACGTGGTGGTGGTCGTGAGGTTGTGGCCGAGCAACAAGAAGAGCAGTAGGAGGCAAGAGATGGATATGCTGCTGTTTTGGTTGTTTTGTAGTAGAGTCCTAGAGTCGTCCCTGTACTCTCAGGTCCTCAGAGGTGTTTTGATGATGTTTTATGATGTATAGCTGATGTAGCTTTGTATATCCTGTTGCTGGCCTTATGTGGCCCTTTATGTATGCATGGACATGTGATGAACTTTGGTGCTGACAAGACAGCTGGTTCCTATAGGCTGTGGACAATTATAAAGGCTTGTAAATATTTATATAACATATTTTCTTGTAGGATGAGGATCTGAATGTAACAGTTCTCTTTCATCTGCTTTCCACAATCGGTTTTAATTAACCCGTGTTTTCGGTAATATGTTGTTTATGGTGTTTCTGCATGTTTTTTCATGGCATCTCATTGTCTGTGTGATGGCGGGATGTCACACCTAACATATAATTTGTTGGTGACATTCATGATACATTAGTGACATTAGGTGTCATAATTAGATAACATACGTTAATACATATAGAATGAACCTAATCGTCTAATCATGGCTTGATATGAAAATCCATCCATCAATATGTAATATGTCTCATGTTGTTCACTAATATACATCTAAAAATGAATCAAATACGGTTAATTAATATTTGGATTTACATAAATATGCATAAATGACTAATCTGAGTTAAATGTGCATATTTGGTAATATTATCGGAATATATATGAGTAATAGATTCACTTGGACAATAATGTGACTAATTCATATAATGTGATAGTAAAAAGATGTGTAATATAAGTGAAGATAACTAATGTGCCATTATTTGGGTTAATAATAAATTAATCAGTTTAATGAGAAACTAAGTAGAATAATATATTTCATACAAGATAATCTAATATAAATCCATATGGTGATAATATGAGGAAAATGTCTAAATCCAAAATATTGGGGATACTGGTAAAATATAATAATAGATATCAAGATAATTGATTTCAACCCTAAATATATATTGAAACTCATACAAGACAGTTTCAAAACCCAGATTAAGTTTATTATCATGTTCTTTGGGTACTAATTAGTCTAGGTGCAAAGTTTGAACTTATTTGGATAATCTTAGCTATCCCTTATTTAAGGAGATAAGATAATGTAAGTAGGAATATGAATCATACTTTGTTTTCATTTGATTTAAATCAACACTTTGATGCCACAACGGATTTATCATGTTTGCCTATAGTTCCTGGTCACATGATACTCTTTGTTCTTTGCTGATATTTTGTGATATAACGGTCTACATATGCTTGCCATCTGATCCAATGGTGCCATGACTTCCATCCTCCTTGAGCCCACGAGCTCCTGGACTCCTCACAGTTCATATGTTCTCGGGATCTTCCTTCCCTGATCTCCTCACCCTCTTATCTTATCCCCTCTTGACACTCTCATCACCTCCACATTCTGCTTGTCACACCGAACTCATTGATTTCAACATTGTTGGGACTTTATTGCTCTCATATCCAAGTTGTGGGGATTTTTCTCATCTCCCTATTTTCAATCGCTGCCAGGAGTGCTCGATCATTAAGTACTCTAAACCTATAAATATTGGTCTCAAAACAACTATAAAGATGCGTAAATCCTCATATGACTAATGATTTCCCTCTATTTACAAGAGACCATGTCTGTCCTACCCTTCCTTTGCATGGTGACCATTCAGAGTTCATCGGAATGGTCTTTGGCTTTTGGGTGCGTGACCGATCCTAGGACACCAACACAAAGTCTCAAGAAGCTATTGGTACACCTAATTTGGATTTTGAGCTACTCCTTCCCATTTCCCTCTTTTGGGTTTTGGGTGCCTATACAGTTCGCTGTCGTGTTTTAAATTTCCCATTATTAATGCTACTTGTTCTTCATACCTTTTAGGCATAAGGTGATGTGGTGAACTCTTTGGACCTCTGAAATCGCCCATGGTTACTCGGTCTTCTCCCTTCTTTGTGAAGCTTCATGGTTGTGGACATGGAAAAGGTAGTCCGGGCAATCCTGACCATTGTCTGACTCTCTTTTGGGTTCCCTAGCATCAGAGTTCCCTGATCATTTCTCATGGATGTATTGTTGATAATGGGATGGAAATCACAAGATGGTTCCATGCCTGGAGCTACTGAGTTTCATCTTCTTGTGAGAGATGACCAAGAGAATAAGAATATGGTCATCGTAGGTTCCTATTTAATAGCCTTGATCCGATTTGATTTTGTCACATTTCCCCATGGGCAATATGGTCTTCTCGCATATGTTTCATTTGATATCACACACTGTTGATAAATAGATATGGTAATCATTTGCTCCATCATGCATCAAAGTGTTGATGCATGATGCATGGACTTATTGGTCTTTTGTCTAAGATTTTTTGTTTTGAACCCAGTAAATTGTCATCTCTTCTAAAATTCATAACAATTAATTGGTAAGTTATAAAAATAAACCAAATATGTTTTGAAATTTGAAAAATATGACATATTGTCTAGTAAAGTTTTTGTAACAGAATCGAAATTAATTAAGTACATAATTTTAATGGGTTTTCCTAACTATATCTAATTTTTTAACATTCATGTCTAAATTTATAGGCCAAAATTGAGTATATATATATTGAAAATAGAAAATTATAATATTAAAATTATATAATTTTCATAACATAAAATCAATAATGATAGAAAAATCATTTTAGGGTTTTATTTATAGGAGTATAAACCCTAATTCATTTGAATTTTTAAGAGGTAGCTTTGGACCTTGATTTGGATCTAGGGTTTGACCCTGACTTGTTGATAAACATCATTCATGTATGTTGCTTCTCTTTATGAGTCATATCGAGCAACAATTCTATTTTCTCACTCTCTTGGCTTGATTGTGGCATATTACTTTGTATGTCACTTGGTTATACATGCTTGACCTGATTGAGTCCAATTCATTGAATTATATCTTATAGACTATTAATTTGCAAACTGAAGATACTTTCCTTAATCTTGTTGATGCTTATTCAAACTAAAACCTTTATCTCATTGTTTCATCTTATTGTTCCATTCCGTAGTGGGAACCCTAATCTGATGAATTGCTTGGACTGAATTTATCTTGCCTCTCTATTACATGCATGTTTGATTATTGAGACTATTATTTTCCATTGTACAACTTTTCCAATATACGGGCTTTTGGTTCTCTTATCGAAGTCCCCGATGCTTTCACCTGATATACACACACACACATATATACATATATACATATATATGTATACATATGTATATGTATATGTATATGTGTATATATATATATATATATATATATATATATATATATATATATATATATATATATATATATATATATATATATATATGCTAGTAAAGAGGATTGCGGGCACTCTCACCTCCTTCCTAGGCATGGAATATGGAAGTATTTCGAACCCACTTTTAGATTGTTGTATTTTAGTACTTAATCTTCATGAAAAAAAGTTGTTTATTTGTTTTTCTCTAATTTTAGATTTTAAAGGAAAGAATTGATAATTATGAACTTTATTGTTTTCCTCAAATAATCTTTTTGTCTTACTATATGAGGATTTCTTTGGATATCCAATTGGATGCTTCTTTCTCTCTTTTATTTGGTAATCCTTATTATTATTGATGTCCTTTTTCCCTAATTGTCCCGTCACTATTATATGCTCATACCAACTTTTATGCTGACAACATCCACTTTGTCTTCTCTTGTGGGGGTATGCTTCCAACCCCTATGCGGAGAGCCAAGAAAGTGGACCAAAGTTGACCAGGACTTTATCTAGGTGTAGTAGAGGTTTCTTGGGAGGTAGATTGAAGTGGCTGGTTTATCCTCTACTGGTCCTACGTTATAGATTAGTTTCCTATAATTTCTTTTATCTACATCCTGTGTGGTGAAGAAAAATGTTAGACACGAATTTGTAATAGTTAAATTTTTATCTTCCACTGCTATACTTTTGGTATTTGATACATTACATACTTGAATTATAGTATATCATCCTTTGCAAAAATTTGTTAACAAATTTGGCACTGGATGGTTTCTAATATTTCGCTCAAGTAAGTTGAGTGGCTCCCCTCTTGAGTCCCACTCCTTATAAGATTCATGTTTAAGTGAAATTTGTAGGTGATACAACATGTTGGATGGCTGATATGGCATGTTAGTTGTGATAACTAAATTCAAAAAGCCTTGATCGATGATGAGTGTTAGTTGGACAACATAGTGTGTTGCTGCATGTTAGGGAGTTCTGAAAAAATATGGAACGAGGAAAAAAAACATGTTGATATCTAAACACGGTGTGTTGCTTGATGTTAGGGAATTCCTGGATCAAAGTTCTGCACTGAAACATGACAAGTTGAAATCTCAACATGGTGCGTTGATGCTTAACATGACTTGTTGATTTCTGGATACAACATGTCACTAATAGTTTTAGCAATGTTAATTTTCTAAATATTTAGATGATTAGAGAATGTGTTGATGGATGATATGATTATGTTTCTCTCTTCGTTTTGATTCCAAAATATTATAACTATAATCCAAACCATATAGCAAGTAAAGGTAACAATAAAGTGGGAAATCTAGAATTATTTGGGGTAACTTGAGGTAGCCAATGGATTGAAAATTCATGCAAGAGTAGGCAAAAAGACTATATAAATCATGCACATCAAATCCCCTAAGCTTGAACTATTGATTTTTATCAAGGAAAAAGACATGGATAAATAATTGAAGAAAGTGTCAAGCACAAGCATAAATCAAATAAAATGAATGAAGTGTATCAAGCCAATTGAACCAAAATCAATGGGTTTATACTATTAGCCATGAGTTCAACTCAGACACCCAAGATGAAATTTTGTTTGTGCAAAGTGGCACAAATCTAATTGGAATGTTCAACAAAACAACATTAAGTAAAATTTGGATGACCAAGCCAAATAATCACTGAATATGCAACCTAACTCCCTCAATTATAAAGATATAAAAGATGAAATACAAGTTAACATATACAATCCAATAGTGCTCTCTTTACTTTTATATAAAGAGTAAGACAATGAAGCATGCATTTTGGCACCCAGAAACTAAAATAGACTTATGCACATGGAATTCTGGTTGGGGTTAATTTACCCTCTTAAAGACGTAACACCTAACCATCATGGCTAGGTCGGACTTACACAAGGCTAGCATGATACATGGGTGGTGTATCCATCTTATGTGGGGAATATATGTAATTTTTTTGAGGAGCAAGCCTAAATAATCATAAGTGAGATAGATTGTGCTTGAGAACCACAAGGCCTTAAACTAAAGTATTTTCTCCAAAGCATAAGAGAGTTAGATAAATTGCATAATCAATTGGATTTCACACTTATTTAATGATTATTCTTGATAGGGTGCTTGTAAAAGTTTGACAAGGTCATCTTGAACACTAAACAACATTGTAATGCTGATAATTCAAAAACACTAAGTTGTTACATGTATTGAGCAATCAATAATGGAAAATATGAATATGTTGGCTAACAACAAGAAACCAAAATGAAGCATATGTGGTTGGCAAACAAATTTTATTAAAATGATGCACGACTTGTTCATGGTTTCTTCAATTGATATCTCAATTTTTTTGGAAAAAAGGTTCAGTAGAAAGGAAATTCAATCCAAATATAAGAAACATGCCTATGAATACACTAGATTTTGGCACTATATAAAACAAACACTAAGAGAAAAAATAATTTGTAGAAGGAATGGTCTTTTGAACATCGTCATTGTGGGTCTCTACATTCTCCTATTCAAAATAATCATTATTTAATTTGGGATAGTTTTCATCATCAAGAAATGTGCCAAGGTATATGGAAAAATGACATTTAGCTTGCTTGAAGAATCATCCTGTGGATCATGTGTAGATTTCTTCCTTTGAGCTTTCGTTTCATTCCCTATACTAGAGTCAACAAATTGATATGATATTGTGTTTCATGGTGAAGAAGATTCTCCTATATCAGCTCCACTCCTCAAAGTAACTGACATGAATATCTCCCTTGGATTCATTTACAATTAATTTGGCAAGGAACCAGAAGGTGCTTTTGATTGGAAAGAGCTTGTTGAGCAATTTGATTCACCAACATCCTGGTGTGAGTGAAAATTCCATCCACCTTCGAAGAAAGATATGAAATAACATCCTTTAGCAACTCTCTTCGTTGGCGAAGCTCATCATTTTGCTGAATTTTAATTAAGAAAAAGGTCTAAAGAATGGACAATAAACTCTGCTTGGGCTACAAATGTTGTTGTTGCTGACTTGGATAATGATCTGGGTTTTGGGCATTATTATTATTATGATAAGAAAATTTTGGATGATATCTCCAAACCAGATTGTAGGTGACATTGCATTGCTCCAATGTCTCTTGAAATTGTGATGGTGTGGAAAAATATGAAGAAGGTGTGTGTCATGCTTCTACAGATGCATAAAAAATTACTTTGGTAGATTGGATGTGTTGAGTGCTTAGTTTCTCAAACTATTTGGATAAAGCATCCAACTTTGCTGATATCAAGTCCACAACATCAACTGTGCATTTTCCAGATTGATTTCAAGAAATAGATCTTGAGGAATAAGGATGGATGCTCCTGTCAGAACTCCATTGATAATGATTAATTACCATATCTTCAATAATGGCATAATCCTCCATGTATGATTTGTTCATCAAAGAACTTTTTGCAGTAGCATCAACAAACATCCTTGATTGTAGAATAAATCATTATCAAAAGTTCACAATAGAAGCTGGTTTATTAAACCATGGTGTGGGTAATGTTGAAGGTGTTTAAACCTTTCCCATGTGTAATTTAAGGTATCTCCATCCCTTTGATAAAAATTAATGAACCAACTCATAAGCTATGCATTGTTTCTTGGAGAAATTAATTTGGATAAGAAAACATTGAGGAGATCCTCCTAGATGTTGATGGAGTTTCTTAGCAAATAATAGTGACATGCCTCGACTTTATCTCATAAAGAGAACATGAAAAGAAGAAGGCAAATCCCATCAGTAGGAATGGCATTTGTATTGAAAGTGGTAAAATACTATAAAAATTCAACAATGTGAAGATTGGGATCTTCCATGGGTGTCCCTCAAAACTGGTTCTATTACATCGTGTGTAATATGGTGGGGTTGATGGAAAAATCATTTGACTCAATTTTTGGGCTATTGCTAGCCCCATTGATGTTTATAGAAGTTGGAACAATGAATCCTTAAGGGGACAATCATCATCCATGATTTATCTTCTTGTTGAGTTGGATGTTCAGGTGAAGATGGCGACGACAAAAGTCTTGATTCCTCCAAAGCCAATTGAGGTTCACTCCTCCTTGCTTTTTGCAGGCTGCTAACAGTATGCTCAATGATAGGGTCTAAAATGTGGAAGGTTCAAGACCTACTTTGGAGCACCACATACAATCTTGCAAGTAAAGAAGGCATGCGAAGTACAAGAATGGATATAAAAATGTGATAATGATTATGATTATGATGAAAAAATAATGAGTATGACATGGTGATGGTGTGATCTAGTCTCACTTACTATTCAACACTTATTACTTTGATAAAAATATTGATGCTCCCTGAAAACGATGCCAAAAACTTGTTAGCTACTGAGCACACGTTCTAAATTTATAAACTCAAACACTACCTCACAAGGTTATCAAGGTCATCCAAGGAGAAAGATATTGTTAGAAGCAAGAGAATTAAACTTTCAACAATCTAGATCGATTTTAAAGGTTGATTTGGTTTTACACCAGGAAACTAAGGAAACTAGAGAATTAAACTAAAACAAAGATCACTTAATTCAAAAGATTTCAGTCAATCTTGAAGTGTTGTGAACTTGTTTTCACAACCATATCACAACAATATGACTTACTAAAATGAATTATGCTAGAAACAACACAAGTAGAGTTTGAGTCCTACACACACCTTTTAGTTAGTGTATAATAGTCTTAGTTTCTTATAGCACTCTTGAGCTTATACCAAATATTATACTACAAACCTTTCTCCTGAACACATCCTAGACACTCTCTTGGTCAAGGTAGTGTTGCTACGACACACCTCCTTTCTCATGTGCATATCTTCCCAGATCACACAAGGAGCATAGACCAAACATACCAAGTGGCCAACAAAGCATGTAAGAAGAAAACTATGTCGATGAACTTTAGAACAGTAAAATTATATAGCATTAAGTATCAAATTTGAGTTCAACAGAGTTATGACATGGGAATTATTCTCCCATGCTTAAGAACAAAGGCTCTACTTGTACATGGGTGGAGAAAACAAAAAAAATCAATAAAATGTAGAATAGAACATGGTAGAAGAAGAAAAAGAACAACAATCTACAAGGTACAAGTGGGACGAAGTAGAACTATGACTAGGACTGTAAGTTTCATCCTCTTTGAAGCTCTTACCCTGACAACCTTCTTTCCCGAGCGGCTGATATGGAGGATGGACACCCCTGCTATAATGGCTGAAGAAGAATTAGGGAGAAAGTGGTTCTCTCTCAAGTAACATTCTCTTATCTCCAAAATCACCATTCCTTATCCTTGGCTCTACTCTAGACATATTTTTCTTCAAAATGATTTATCATAGTCCATGATAACTATATAAAGATAGCTTGGGATCATATGTATAAGCATGAGGCAATTGCATTTGTGTTTAAGTGAAATCTATAGGCGTCACGACATGTTGGATGGCCAACACAACATGTTAGTTGTGATAATTGAAGTCAAACTTCCTTGATCGATGATGACACATCATGTTGGTTGGCCAACACAATGTGTTGCTATAAGTTAGGGAGCTCTAGAAAATTCTGAAATGAGGAAACACAACATGTTGATATCTTAACATGACATGTTCCTTGGAGTTAGGGATTTCAGGATCCAAGTTCTGCATTGAAAAACGACATGTTGAAATCTCAACACAACGTGTCTATGCTGAAAACAACATGTTGATATTTGGACATGGTGTGTCACTGATAGTTTTAGCAACATTGATTTTCTTAATGTTTAAATGAGTGGGATTATGTGTATTGATGATATGATAATTTTTCTCTCCTAATTTTGATGCCAAATTGTTGTACCTACAATCCAAACAATAGATCATGTTAAGATAACAATAAAGTGGGAAATCTGGCATGATTAGAGGAAAAACTGGATTGAGAATGCATGTAAGAGTAGGCAAAAAGATTATATAAATCATGCACATCATAGATTTTATAGTCTTCCATTAAAACAAATAAAACATACTGAAATACCATTTATGATCATTGTTATCAATATTTGAGTTAGCCATAATGAGTTAGAAAGATAAATAAGTATCAAATACCATTATTGTATTAGAAAATTGTACCAAACTCAAGAGGATGAAATAATAGATTTAGAAGTATCACATTGTTGGTTATTGTATACAAAATACACTTTTGGGTCAAAAGTGAACAAGGGGGACAATACGAAAAGCTTATATTCCTATATAATAGCATGATAGTAAATCACTTATACAAATGATTGGTATAGGAGTCAGGAGTTTAAGGACTATATATGTGTATATATTTATATACATGTATGTATATATACAAATTTGTAGATAATGTAGTGCATTTATATCAAGTGTAATTATGATGGTCCAGGGAACATGGTTTGATTGAAAGTTGATGGATCCTTTGTTTTAGTTTCCATCTTGTGTTATTTTTCTCCCCAATCACAACAAGATATGTAGAATGGATTCAATTTTCCAATAAATCATATTTAATGAGAAAAACACTTATATTTAGGTACTTTGGAAATTATTGATGAAAGAGAGAGAGACAAATTATCATTATAAGACTTCCCTAACTAAGTAGGAGTTCAAAGTGAGCCCTTAAGCTACCCAACCTACCACACATGAGCAAAGAACAAATTAAAGTACGAAGCACCATCAATGGACATTTAGAAGATCAAATAACATCACATGCCCCCATGAATGGTACAACAAGAATAACAAAGCCAAAGCAAAGAAAGAACCAAGATACCTATAAACACCTCTAAATGTTAAGTATATCACACCCAATACATGGAATGACCATCCCAAGAACAGATGTACCAAAATGGACACATTCTAGATTCCACTATCATCTCACCTTAAATCCCACAAAAATCTACTAAAAACCTATGTGCAATAGCTAGGCCCTAGAATGACCATTCTAATCATAGAACAATCGTTCTAGGTTGAACATCTATTCCATTTCCATGCCCACTCAATATATCTTCACAAATAATCTTCATCCACACAGAGAACAACCATTCCAACTAGAACAACCATGCCACTTCATAGTCATATATACATAATGACTTTGCCACAATTATGAAAATGGTCGTTTCATCCCCGAGCGACCATTCCATCCTAGAATGACCATTCTGCCTAGCCTATACATGCACTCCCGTGGGTCGACACGACCTTTCTGCCCCCAGAATGGTCAGTCTTTCGCGAAACCCTATTTCTCCCTATAATCTATTTTCAACTACCCCCACTTAACTATAGGAACCCTAACCCCCTATATATACTCTAGTGGTAGAGAAGTGGAAAAGTCTACCTCTCATTATCTACCTATTCTCCCCCTACTGCATTCCACTTCTGTCCACTTCAAAACCCTAACTTTCTGGGGTTTTGGCCCTCCCCTTTCCATTTCCTATGCTTTTGGACCTTGAAGTAGATTGATGCTTATCTATCTGCAATTGGAGGTTGTTATAAGTAAAAATCATATCATATCATATCATATCATATGATATATGGGCCGGATATGTAGACCCATTTAGAATATAGTTAGGTATGGAAGTATCTAGAGTCATGTCTACCTTCTCCTATATAAAGAAGAGGGGCTCTCTTGTAACCAACATATTGTCTAACACACTATCGATATATCATCCACATCATTTCCCTTATACATGGTATTAGAGCATTGATCCTAAATATTAATTCTATACATCATGTTTCCTAGTCACACTTTCTATTTAGTTTGCATATTTTATTGCATTTTAATCAATATTTCACTTGTTTTAGAATTTTGGTACTTTATGAAATTTGTTTGGTATTTAACACATTTTTATTTTTAATTTAAATTATTATCCCTCCATGAAAAAAATGATCAAATATTGCATTTTATCACTCCCCAACTTTGATAATTGGAGTGAGGATCATTAAAGTATAGCTGGTCACTCAAATGGCCATAACATTTATATACAAACTCAGGTAGTTGATTTAAAGTCATTAAAGGCACAACTAAAATTACCTATAAAAAGTATATATATGATACATGTCGGTTTATAGAGCCACCTTTGAATTTCTTTGTAAGTCAGTTGAATGGGCTGTAACTAAAGAACGCACAGAAAGTGAGTTGGCCAAATGGTGTTACTAGTCAGACGATTAGAATTAATCTTCAATTGGTCAATAACCAACATGAACTTTTGTATAATACCAATTAGACAAATCACATGTATGTGGAAAGTGATTTGGTCCAATCACATGTAGGTGGAAATCCTTACCAGTTAGCAATTCACATGAGTCATTACACAAGCTGACCGACTCGTAGAAAGTATATCACAACACTAAAACAACTATGGATTTCACATACAATGCCCAAATTGAGTGATTAAGGTTTGTTTGGAAGTATAACTTGATTATCTATGCAAAAAAAAGTAATGACTAATTCCAATCATGTAACTGGCTTTTTAGTTGCCCAAAACTCCTATGATGAAAATCTACAACAAACAACTGACAACTGTAGGATTAATTTGGATGGATCTGATATTTTACAGACTAATATAAAAGCACTTGGGAGAAGTCTAGGGAAAGGGTTCATGACCTATTATTTCCATACACAACCCTAGCTTCCGCCAAAAAAGCTAGAGATGTACTTTCTTGGAGGACATGATAAGCGATTATAACCATCTAAGAGACCACTAAGATTCTCCTCCACAATGCTTCTTTCTCCATGAGCTTTTTATACTTCTCTTTTTATTGCATGATGAACATGATTAGAGAGTAGTTTACCTACTCAGATATGAGTATTAGCCTCATTTCCTGTATCTTATATTCTCATGTTATAAGTTGTTCTTATGTATATTTGGATTGATTATAGCTTTATTATTGCATGCTTTATAGATTAGCTACATATCTTGCATGATACCAATTGATATCATCAAACCCTAGATGATATCACAAAATGGTTTCTGTGGGGTGATAGACTAATGATATGTAACTAATAAAACCTTGATCCTATGGGAAAATATGACCTTGTGAACTGTATACTCATCTTACCCAAGCACAAAATCCATATGCAACTATCCTCCTCCATGAGAACAAGTCTAGATGCACCAATCAAGGTCCAACTACACTGAAAAATGAAAGTTCTCTCTGATATTAACAACCCTACCATGATCTTTTTCAAGGTGAAACACATATCGAACAATCATCTCTACCTACTACACATGAAAATCCAAAGGTCAATCATCCAAGGTCCAAATCTACCTCTGAAATTCATCCATGGAGATAAGGCCAAAGTTCTATGATTTTTCTACATTGGGCTTGGTTGTACCTATGGGCCAGATGTGCTCCATTGACAAGTTACATCGCATGTAATACATTTTACAATACATGTAACTCCACTAACATCAGATCTATCCATCAACATGGTGTGTTAGTGTCCAACATGACGTGTTACCAAAAATCTTCTCTAGACAATACATTATGTCAATGTCTGACATGTCTTGTCACTAGCATTCTATTCATCATCTTCAACAATCAACAAACCATTAGGTGTCTATGATGTCATGCTACCGTTATGATTGCAATTCAACCCAACATCTGATGATAAGACATGTCATTGCTAGACTTCTAATGGCGGCTGACACCAACATGTCATATGTCAAATATGCCGCATCTTGGATTAGATCTTTAGGAATATCTAAACACGTTACATCTTGTCTATCAGTCAACATGGTGTGTCAAAGGTCAAAAGATCCCCAACAAGTATTCACACAACATGTCATCCATCCCATTCAACGTGTCCAGTGTAAAAATGATCATTCTTTATAGGATCTTTAATCAAATCTATTATTCAACCTAGTCCATACTATGGGGGCCTAATGGCCAGACAAAACTCATTTTCCGAGTCACATAAGTATTTCGTTTATTTTATTATACAAATCTTATAGTCGGGTCACATACTACATTGAAAATGGTTATTGGTTTTTCTACTACAACTTCCTTACCAAGTCTACCTTCTGAGGCACCAACATGGAGTCCTATCCTAAGATGTGTGATGAACTCAACTCTTAGGAACAAGATCAACCTCTTTCATGTGCAAGGATTCATTCCTTTAAAGGATAAAGCCATGATTTATTAAGTGCAAGGTCATGTTCTCTCAATCCTATTAAGCAACCAAGAGACACAACTTCTTCAGTCGTATTAAACAAATCCTTCTCCACTCATTTCTTCCCTCTCCACCCCATGTCCCTTTCTTCTATTGAAGTCTTGACACATGGGATTTTCACTTTGTCTTTGTCCACCCCAACAACTTTAATAAATTCTTCATGGTTGGTGTGTGTGGGAGAGATTGAGTACATGAAAAGAGGAGGATGGGGAGAAGAGATGAGGTGCAAAGTTTAGAGCTCAAAAGAGGAAAGAGGAAGACGAGCATTGTCTTCATATGGATTTTATATACATAAAAGTGTTTTTTAAATATTACCATCTAGTTCAAGGCCAATATTCATCATCACTATTGAGATAAAGAGTTACCAATAATTGAGCTCTCAGTCATAATTTTCTCTCACATGGTTGTCAATTTAAGAAGAAAAATCGGTAGATTAGTTGGATGTCATTGAGTCTCTATACTAGGTGAATATGTTTCTTCATTGGTCATGTCTTGGTCATTCTACTCTAGAAAATCTCCAATATTCTTGCATTGGATCATCTTTTATTTTTGCACATTTGGTTGTGTTGGTCTACCACACCTATCTATAGTAAAAGATCATTTAGTCGACTATGTCAATAATATTTCCTCCTTGTTTGTTCATGCCCTGTCAAGCAGACTAACCTTCTTCTACAACATAGTCTTCATGTGGCATAGATCCTATTATGGAGACCACATGGTGGTTTTCTTATGGAAACTACTTCAATGAAGACCACTTCAACACCAATAGAAATTGAGTTGGTGACTCATATGATCATTGCACATTCTTTTAGCGTACTTCAATATACAAGATCCAACCTAGGAAAATCTCTAGACGTCTCAAAGACCCATGTTTATCAATCTCAGGGAAGCTTCAAAGTCAAAGTCATGTCATTATAAATCAAGGTCTATCAAGTTTTCCTCGTTGTTTTTTTTTCTATGCTTGTTTATGTATATCGTCCAAGCAATCATGTGTTTCTCCCATGCTCCATATTGTAGGTAAGTGTTATAAGTAAACATCATATAATATCATATGATATATGGGCCAGAGTGTGAGTCTAATTTAGAGTCTAGTCAAGTCTATAAGTCTATCGAGTCATGTCCACCTTCTCCTATATAAAGGATAGTCTTGTCTCCATTATATCGTCAATGCACTATCAATAAATCATTCATATCATTTCTCTTATATAGAGGTGAATAAGAATAAGTCTTCATCATGCTCTATGGTGTTTTACATCTCTTGTCCTTCTTCTTTTGTTATTTCTTTGATTATGAATATCTAAGATCCATTGTGGACTGTTTGAGGCATTAATATGTGACTATGATACCATGTTGGAAAACATTTGTGCACCAAACTCTGATTTCATTTCCTAATGCTATTTAATTGCTCGTTCTCCTTATCTACCTCTTACTATAGTTGTTTGATATATGGAATCACCTAATGAATACACAAATGGGTGATTTTGGGCTTTTCAATAGAAAAACTCCTAAGTTCCCTAGTTGAACCTTAGCTATTTTCTCCTCCTTCCCCTTTGTATATCCAATCCCCCAATACTAGGTGAGAGATCTAAATGACTAGGTGATCTCTTTCATATGCACTAATAAAATGGTTTTCTTAGTGATTAGATGAAGATAGTTGTATATGAAACACCCTTCATGTATACTTTATGCCACTCCTTGCCCCAAAGTGCATTAGGAGAAGTCCATGTAGAAACCTAGATGTGGATAATATAGATCCATACCTACCTGATCCTTGGTCAAAAATCATTGTAATGGCAGATTATGAGTGATAGGGATTCCCCTACCCACCACCATACCATCCATGTCTAACTAATAGAATAGGATACACATTTTACATTCCTCCTAGTTGTTTGGTTCAATAATTACATGTAAATGTTTATGCATGAATAGGACACCATTGCATGGTTGGTTGTTAGATATCCCCCAAACAACTGAGTGACCCCATATACTTGCTTAAACCTAATTTTCTTTCTTGCTAGTTAGTTTCCTCTTTCTTGCCTGGTTCATGCTAATTATTTCTTGTTAGAGTAAGTAGTGATTGCTTAGTTGCTTGTGTTGGGTTTCTTTATTTAATTTCTTTGTGTAGTTCTTGCTTTCTTTATTAGTATCATTGTTAACCCTATCTTATTTAGTTTCTCTTTCCCTCTCTTTCTTGTTAGTATTGGTTTATATTAGATGGATTGTTCTTCTAGATTGTTTAGTTAGAATTGATTCTTACTTTCCTTCCTCATTTTCTTATTCACCATAATTTAATTCAAACCCCAATAAAACCCTAAAAACCCTAACCCCCTACTCTAGAAACCTAAGAAGTAAGCACTAACTAATTTCCAACCCCACTCCCATGGATTCAATCCCGTACTTGTACACTACATTTTGAGTCCATACCCTTAAGGATTGTTAGAATATATCCTATTTACTTAATAGGTTAATTAGTCTATTATGTACATGGGCCTGTTGCTCATGGCCCATTAGGGTTTTAGTCAACTTCCTTGTGCTTCCTTGTAATTGCCTCCTCTCCTATATATATAGGACATGGATGTACATATCAATATAACAACAAATACAATTCTTCACATGGTATCAAAGAAATAGCCCTAAGGAGACAACCCTAGTCACCGCCCCTACTTCCCTCTCCTCTCAACATTCCTTCCAACCCTAGAAACCATCACCCCTTCCTCTCATAGAGAGAGCAACAAGGGGATATCCTACCTATAGGAGGCTGCCGCCTCCTTCCATGGCTTAGGCCAACCCCCCACTAGGCACACCCTGACCTCCATGGTCGTATCTTCTTCCTCTTTCACATAGATCTACATCTATGCACTGGCATCATCATTCCCGACCACTATCTATCCTTTTCAATCCATTTAAGTCTTTGGATGGAGCCATCCTTCCTATACATATATAGTAGTTTGTCATCACTTACCCCAAGACTTGTTCAGCTAGCAGCTCCAATCACCACCATTAAAGCAACCATGCCAAAGAAGATCCACCTTCAACTTTGATAATCATCTTCATCGCCTTGTTGCCCTATTGTCTCTGTGTCCAGCTACCACATCCACCATCAAAGCATCCATCCAGTCACTCCACTACTACACAACCTCTCATGATCTTAGAGAATGCTATTTCCTATCCAGATTCGGCTGTGGTCAAGCAAGGATTCATCACTTGTCATGATTAAAGGAGTACAAAAGATGGAGGTAATTCCCATCGACCCATGGTGCTAATTCCTCGGGTACTTGTCTCCTTGATGGTACAAATTCCCAACAAGATTGTGCATCAGCCGCTGCTAAAACAACGTGTTGTCCAAACAACACATCGTGTCGTGCTCCAAAAATCATTTTGACAGCATAGAGTTTCATCCAGTTCACAACACACATGGCATGTCTTCCTCAAACATGGTGTGTTAGCAGATAATAGAGTTACACCTCCAACATTAGACACCATGTTTCCACTTAGAACACAACATTTCCACATGATGTGTTTCAAGGAATCGGTCAATTTTGAGCAAAGGATCTACATGGCGTGTCAGCAATCTTACACGACATGTCATCATGAGTCTACCTCTCACCCTTGACAAGTACACGACATGTATAAAGCAGTCAAATCACTTCAATTTCAGTAATGACGTCTTCCAAAATTCCATCTCTTCTCCAATACTTGATTATAATCAAATGCTAATAATATTTTTTTTCAGCCTAAGGGCCAGACAAATGTCCTTTTGGGTCAAGAAAAGATCCATTTATTTTCTCTATCCAGATCTTATAATTGTCTATTTTTTCATATTGGTTCTGGTTATCGGTTTTCATGCCAATAAACCATTCCAGCAGTGCCACTTCCTCCTCTACTGAGCAAAATTCTTGTAGTGTATCTCCTCCTTCTACCTATGTTTCCATTTTTTTAGTCCTTTTGTCCTTCTCATTTTACTCTTTCACTTCTTCACCCTTCCATCCATCATGTAAGTGTCTTTCCATCTGCGGGGGGGGGGGGTCATATTTCCCTTTTTCCACACCGTCTACTCACTTTCATTGTATTTGGTGTGCGGGGGGGGGGATAGAGGGGAGAGAGAGTTAGAGAGGAGGGCATGATGATAACATGAGAGAGAGAGGATATGAGGAGAGAGATATGAGAGAGATGAGATGATATTCTAGGCTATCTTCATGGAGCTTCATGTTCTTTAGCACATCTACTTTTCTGATGTCTTTGTGGCGTGTCATTCCCACTTAGCATCACCCACATACTTTCTTTATGTCTTTGTGGCACGTTATTCCCACTTAAAATCACGTTACATTTTAGACAACATTGAAGGATCTCACAGTTACTACATTGACACCAAGACTTTCACATTCGTACCACATTATGTACGTCAGGACAAGAGCTTGTTGCACATATTCTAGCCTATAGTCCCTTTGGTGTTGATGATGTTCTAGTTGATCATCCATGACACATTGATGGTGTTCCGAATGGTTGCTTTTTCATCTTCAAAACTCATCATCTTCAAGCATGTGCAAATTTTTTAACCACAAAAATTCATCCAAAGTGATCTTCATCGAGATACTTCATCATCTCTTCTCTGAGTTGCATATGCTACTTCTATGTTTTGAGACGACACCTCAACAAATCGTCCAATGTGTGCATGCCAACTTATGCACGTCGATGGTCTTTTACAGTAATTCCAGTTGGCTACACTTCTCAGACAATCCATAGGCATCTACACTACTACATCGACACCGTGCCTCCACGTTCATGCGACGCTATGTATGTTGGATGTGTTGAGTGCACTTATTCCACTCCACATAGCTCTCTAGTGAAGATGGTGTAGTCATGGTATTCATGATTATCTGCTTCAAATGTTGTTCATTCTAGATGCACTTCAAGAGACAGACCTTCTTTAAAGCTCAAGTTTCTCCAACCTACAGAACACATCTCAAAGAGGCGTCATCATACATTTTTAGTTAGGAAGTATTGTTTCAGGAGGAGTAACAAATTCTACATGGGAAGTGACAATTTTGTCTTTCATTTATTGTTTATTTCTTATCATTCAATCGAGTCATGTAACTCCAATCTTGGACATGCGTTCACCTCCAGCTTGAGGGGGAGTGTTAGAATATAGCCTATTTAGTTAATAGGTTAATTAGTCTATTGTGTACATGGATATGTTGCCCATGGCCCATTAGTATTTCAATCCACTTCCTTGTTTTTCCTTGTAATTACCTCCTCTCCTATATATATATATATGTATATATATACACACACACATACATACATACATACATACATACATACATACATACATACATACATACATACATACATGATAAGGGTGCACATCTCAATATAACAACAAATACACTTCTTCAGAAGGATCATTTTTTTGTGAGAGAATGTGCTCATTTGCGTTAAATACCTGTAACCCTAGTTACATTCATAAAGCTTTCTAGTGTCATTTCTAGGGAGTAGCATTCACGATGTGCCTAGTTGTTTCTTTCAAACTTTTATAAATAGCCCCCATCCTTGATATTGTTTATTTTTGTTAAATTTGTGAAATTGTGATTCCTATCTTCCTTATGTTTTCTTGGTTGTGCCTTGTAAACATTACAATGCATGTTCGAAAGCTACTCTTTATCTACAAACTCTTTCTTCATAGATCCTAAGATATATAGGAGAACACAAGGAATGGACACATCATTCAGGTAGAACATCAAGCCATGGGAGATCATGAAGAAGAAATGTGACAAGTGACCTACCCATTTCATACACACTAAATCCCCTTCATGATTATTTCACATTGGGAAACTACAACTCATAAATTTCTACAAGAGTGAAGCAAAAGTCAAGACAAGTATTCTCTATTCTTCTAGCCCTTTTGGGATTCTTCCCAATTTTTATGGATTAGAGAATGAAAACCCCTACAAGCATATTGACACCTTCTTGGAGTCTTACTCTACATTTCGAACTCTGATGGAAAATGATGTGATGACTATGTTTCCCATACACTTCTTCCATTCTCTTTGAAAGATAAGGCCAAATAATGGCATTCCACGAAGAACAAGATGATGATATGGGAAACTTTCCTTAAGAAGTTTGATCAAATAGAAAAGCTTAATCAAATGACAACAAATATCACCTATTTTAGTTTAAAGGGAGCATGAACAATTTCATGAGAGTTGGGAAAGGTTCCAAAAGCTTCTAAGGGATTTCCCTCACCATGAGATACCATTGTAGAAGCTAGATTTAATATATTTTTACTCTAGATTTTCTTAAATGAGGAAAACAATGGGAGACTTTTCTTGTGGTGGTATATTATGGAAAAGCCTTCCAAAGAGTCATTGCCTCTCTTTGAACACTTGGTGGAGAATTCAATACATTGGGCCTCGAGTTCTGCAAGTGATTGCATAGGAACATTGGTGCTTCTACGTCTATTCTACCACCTTCTTCTTCAAGTGAGGACAACCCACAAATGATGAAGATTTTTATAGGTATGATGAGTTTTAAGAAGATTCGTGTGGGAAGCACATCCAACTATTCTACACAATATATTGATTGTCTTGAGGAGGAGGAGGTTAAAATCATGCAATCCTTTCGGAACCACAGCAATCTGGGTTTCATTTCGAATTCTAATACACATAAGTAGAGAAATTGCCCAAACTTTTAATGGAAACAACAAGGTGATGCTGTGCAAGAACAACCAAGGACAAATCAAGGGCAAAGATATAGTTTAAGATTTCTAAGTGAAGTTCTTTGGAGATTGAGAAGTTTTTATGCAGTTTCAAAAGATGTGTCCACCCATGGACAAAGTAGTGATAGGCTTGGATAAAGGCTAGATCAGATAGCCCTGACACTTGCTTGTCGAGAGGAGGGGAGGATTCATTCCCAAATCTAGGTGAACCCAAACAATGGAAGTGGACAAGTAGTGGCCCCTCAAGGATCCTATGATCTACCACCTTGGCAAGTCCAACATGTCTAGCAATATCAAGGACCCCAGTCCATATGCTTATCCATTACAACAACCCCAATTCTTTCACCAGTTCCCTACTCCACCTCAAAGACTACCACCATAACCCTACATCCCTCCACCACCACCTCTTCAACATCAACAACCACAAAAAACATATATCATCCAACATCCATCCCATCTTCAACAACACATAAGACCACCGCCACCACCACAAATATCACAAGCTCCCCCTCCTCTTCATGAGGAAGTGCATGTGGTGGCCATCTCGAGGAGTGGCAAAGTTCTTGAGCAGCCCAAAAGGAGTGGATATCATCTCGATCAAGGTTATGTCGATGCTTCATTTCCAGAATATCTTTGTGATGATGCTATGAGGACAAGAAATGTTGTCGTCCCATGTTGTTTTGAGTATATGATACTGAGTGCACCACCTTCTATTGATAGTTTGATACCAAGTGTCCCACCCTCCACTCTAATTGGGAGTGAATTCCATTTGTTCTACTTGTGATACCACAATTTTCACCTACAACACCAAGGGTCCCTACTGGGATAGTCCAAGTCCCAAATTCCTAATATGAGACTTCCTCTAAAGGAAGGCAAAAGAAAAATGTAGATACATTTGAAATCTATAGGCAAGTGAAAGTGAACATTCCATTACTTCTCTCCAATAAGAAAATTCTAATGTATGAAAACATTCTTGAAGGATGCTCACACTTTAAAAAAGAATACTATGATAAGAATGCCAAAGAGAGTGAAGCTCATCAAGAATGTGATCTCCATGCACTTTCCATCAATAGAAAGAACATCTGAGCCCCTCTTGTCTCTTACCACATTGGTGTCTATCTTATTTAATTTCTTTTTTTGATTTGGGTTCTAGTGTGAACCTCATGCCCTATAATGTTTATCCTCAGTTGGGCTTGGGCAAACTAAAGCCATAAAACTCTACACTACAATGGGCCAAACAATATTTTGAAATCCAAAGGGATATGGTCAAAGATGTTCTTGTGATGCTTGACATAGAGATGGAAGTGGTGTTCTTGGAAAAATTCATTGTTCTAGATATGGAGACAGAGGACAAGAAGATTTCCATCATCTTGGGAAGGTCATTCCTGAATTTAGTTGATGCCGACAATGAAGATCACCTGAATGAACTTACCATTGACCCTCAACATCTTCAAGACATCATTTCCCTAAGAGGATAAAGAACGATTTGAGGAAGAAAGATACGAGAACCTCTACGCCACCTGGATGGAAAAACCATTATTGAATACCAATGAGATGGAATTCTACTTACATAATCTCACTTTTTCTCCAAGGGATGAAGAAGAACAACCACTGGCCCACGTGAAGGTAGTAAATTTACTTGTGGGAGGAAACTCACTCCAGTTAGAGATTTTTTCACTCAAATTCCATTTGGTTATAGTTTTGTTTTGATACTTCCAAAGAAACACACACACAATGTAAGGAACCTGACCTTCATTTTAGGCTTACCCTGTTTGCTTTGCCTAAACCTTGTGTTTAGATGCTTGCTAATCACCTAAAATGGTGATTAGGGTTTGTTTGAGCTTTGTTGAGAGTTGGAGGTGCAACTTGCAAATAACCCAAGATTTAGGGTTGATGTGGAAGTTTGACACCTTGAGAGACGTTTCTCTCTCTCTCCTTGCATCTTCTAGGGTTGAGAGGATGGGTTGAACTCGTTGTTTGAGTAGCTTTAGGCTTTGTTTTGCCTTGATGAACCTTGTTTGGGCTTTGCCTTACTTTGTTGGGCCTTGGATCAGGCAAGGGTGAGTTTGGTGCCTTGTGTCGGCCAAGGTGTATCGACCAGGTGGTTGTATCCAACAAGTGGTGTGTCGCCCATGAGGTGTATCGGCCAAGTGACCTTCTTTGACCTAGCATCATTTGTGTCACCCCCCTATGGACACTTGGTTCTTGTTGCTTGGATGTGGAAAAAGCTTTGGACATGTGGTGGTGGCGAGCTAGTAGGTGGCTTTGCCCCATGAACAAGTGTCCCTAGGTTGGGTAACACCTTGCCTTAGTCTCCCCTTGACCCTCTTCTATATATGTCTCTCCTTTCTCTTGCTTAGGATCCCTTTAGTTCCTTAGTTTCCTTCCTTCTTCCTTGGTGGACGATACCTCCCCTTGGTAGAGCTAGCTTGGTGGCCGATCTCCTTGGTGGAGTCTTCTTCTTCATCTAGTGGTGGCCGAACCCTAGAGTGTGTCTTGCTTCTCTTGCTGTGGTGAGCATCTCCCCCTCTTTCCTTAGCACCTTCTTCACCTTCTTGCTTGTTCTTTGGCCATGGTGGTTATGAGCTTTGTTTTTCTTCTTGTGGTGGCCGAAGGTGGTGCTTGGAGCTTGGAAGCTTGGTGCAAGGATCTTGGAGCTTGCTTATGGCGGGTTACATAACTCCTAACCCTAGCTATACTACTTCTTTTTCATGTTGCATGTTTATATGTCATCTTAATCGGCCATGCATCTTGTTAGATATGTTTCTTGCCCTAGTATGTACCCTTTTATCTTGTTATATATATAGTGGTCATGTTGTTGATGTGTTCTTAGACCTTGTGACCGAACCTTGACTTTAGGGTTCCTTGGGCAAAACCCCTTTCTCTCCCATTTGGTTTTGAGAAGTGAGTTCTAGATCTAGTGGTGTAGGCAAAACCCCTCTCTCTTGGTTGTTGAGAGGTGAGTCTATGCTCTAGTTGCTTGGGCAATACCCTTCTCTCACCATGGATTTGATAGGTGAGCCTTGGATGGAATCTTGACTGATAAGGGGATGATCCACCTTGTTGCCCGATATGTGATGGAGGTTGTGCAAAACCCCTCTCTCTTGGTTGTTGAGAGGTGAGCCAACTCTCTTGATCTATTAGGGCTTGATGATGGTGATCTTGAGGTTGATGGTGACCAAATCGATATGGTCCTTATGGTGCTTTGCATGATACCCCTTTTCTAGGGTTTTGTCTTGGGCGATATGATAAGTTGGGTTCTGTTGACCTTGTTGCCCGATATGACCCCTTCACCATGTTAGTGTTGTTGGGCGATATGCCTTGTTACCCAAGAAGGTTTTGGGAGTGTTGAACCCTAGATGTCCCTTTGACCGACATGGTGCTTGGTAGATATCTCTATTTTGTGCCTTGGGTGACATGGGTTGGCTTTGGGTTCGCGTGATATGAGTCCTAGATAGGGAAACCCTAGATGGGTGCCATAGTGTTGACCGATATGGTTGTGCTTCCTGACAGATCTTTGCACTTGGGTGCACGATACACCCCTTTCTCCTTGGCTACATGACAAAGCTCTTGGATCAGGTTGCACAACACCACTCTTGGATCTCGATACATGATACACTTCTAACCTTAGCTGCATGATACACCTATGCTCCTTGGTTGCACAATATCCCTTGTGCATGGATGCACTCCTTGGTTGGCCGATATGTATGGCTAAGTGCCCTCGCCAATAGGCTTTTGGTGAAGGATGTGATCCTACCTGATACCCCTTTGGGTGAGGGATGCGCTGCCTGCCACACCTATAGTGAGGGTAGGCATTATCTTTGGTAAGGGTTGCACCTAGCTCAGAAACCCTAGTTTTGGTGAGTCGTTATCTTGTAACCACACCTTTGTTGATGATGCTCTATGAATGATAGGTTGTAACCAATGATATGTTTGATACCTAAAGTTGGTGCTGAGTAAGATTATAAGATACATGCTTTTGTTCATAAAATAAAGGCATAGTGAATGCCTGTGGTTTTATAACAATAATGTAATTTTTCTACAGATACAACTTGTGCTTCATGTAGCTATAACCATGGATGTTGTTCTAATCATGTACCTTCAACCATAGTAGCATGATAATCATAAAGATCTATGTTTGGTGATTCAGTTATCTCTCTTGATATGCATACTAATCATGTAGGTGAATCAAGTGAATTCATAGCCAGGTAAGAGCTATGAGGTGTATGTGTTCTGTATAACATTCAATGATGATAATCCTTGTTGATAAGGTAACATGTATCACCAGTATGATGTGAAAGGTCTGTTGACCTGATAAAGGTTGAGTGCCTAGTTGAGGTGTTATCCTATGATGTTGAGATAAGGGATTGCTATCCCATGGTGACGATGTAAGCCTTGAGAGGCAGTGGCATTCTGTGATGAGGGATTGAGATCCCATGGTAATAATGCAACTCAATTATGTTTATGTTTTACAACTTAGTTGCCTCTACAATCCATTTAAAATATACTAATTAATTATAGTGGAACATATCATGTAGTTTGCCCTGGCCATAGATCCATCATCTTCAGTAGTTGGTGATGGTGAAACGGGTTCTCCTGCGGGTTAACCCGAAAGCACATATTGTTGAATATGTGTGGTTGCTCCTAGCAAAAAATAGATGGATTAGAGTGAAACTTCGGTTGTAGACTCCATAGCGCAGTTTCAGGCTCGTAGCTCAATATGAAAGAGCATGGTGAACAGGCCCATGGCTCAAGATGTGTGATACGAGCATGGTGAACATGCCCATGGCTCAATGCTTATGGAGCATGGTGAACATTCCCGTGGCTCAGATCACTAGAGCCGATACCTATACCAAGGTGGGCTAGGCAGAGGGTAGCCTGACCTTGTGTAGCTGCGGCCACTTAAGCATGAGACTGTGATCCTGCTTGTTGATCACTTGTGCACTGACCACGAGGTGGTGAGGTCGTGGATTCCGGCTCTTCCATTGATCTTGTATGGCACCGGTTTGGGCTTTACAGCCGATGGTTGGATTTGAGCGGTACGACTCACTTCCTCAAGGCATGATAATACATAATCCAGCCAAATAGTATATACTACTTATGGCAAAACAGAGAACATTGATTGAGGCCTTACTTGTATAGTTGATCTAGTTACATCTTGCAGTTATTTGTACGATCCTTATGTTTTGTGATAAGTTCTTATAAAGTTTATATTTTCAATCATTTTCCATAAAGAATATCTGGTCATATGCCTCCTGGATACTCTGGTAAGATTGTTAATAAAATAAGTTCTGCTCAGGATGCTTCTCTTATGATCTGCTGATATCAGTTATCTGCTTTACCTGCTTTTTCTGAAGTGTATAGTTTCGACGGAGAGTTATGTTTCTTACTGGGACTGTGTGTCTCACCCTGTTGGTTTCCAACCTTTTTAGGTGATTGTGCTAGGCTTCGTGGTGGTCGTGAGGTTGCAGCCGAGCAGCAAGAAGAGCAGTAGGAGGCAAGAGATGGATATGATGTTGTATTTGTTGTTTTGTAGTAGAGTCCTAGAGTCATCCCTGTACTCTCAAGTCCTCAGAGGTGTTTTGACACCATTTTACAATGTATAGCTGATGTAGCTTTGTATATCCTGCTGCTGGCCTTATTTGGCCCGTTATGTATGCATGAACATGTGATGAACTTTGGTGCTGACATGACAACTATTTCCTATAAGATGTGGACAATTATTAAGGCTTGTAAATATTTATATAACATGTTTCCTTGAAGGATGAGTATCTGAATGTAATAGTTCTTGTTTATCTACTTTCCACAATCAGCTTTAATTAACCTGTGTTTTCAGTAATATGTGGTTTATGGTGTTTACGCACGTTTTCGAATGGCATCTCGTTGTCTGTGTGATGGTGGGATGTCACAGTAGGTTTGGTATCAGAGCTCTAGGTTCACTGAGTCTACACTGATCTAGGACTAGGGTTGTGTCTGTTCTTGTGAGTTTTCCAAATTTTCTTACAATAACCTTCTACCCTCAGTGGAAGATAATATGTCTGGAAACCATGAAGAACATGCTGGTGAGAGCAGTGATGCTACATCAGTTGATGGAGCAAGAGTGCAGGCACATGAAGATCGGGTGCCTGAGGTCCCCCAACTTGACCCAGCCATTCTTGAAAACCCTACCTATCAACAGCTTATGGGGCAGCTAATGGCTACGATGAATCTCATGGTGGAAAGGTTGCTAGTGCCTCCGCCAAGAGCACATGCTCCTCATGGTGAAACATCAGGTATTGGCAAGACCTTTGAGCAGCTTAGTCGAGTCGGAGCTTCGGATTATGCTGGAATGGTTGATCCAGCAGATGCAGATCTGTGGCTGATAGGTCTCGAGAAGGCCTTCCGGATCCTCGACATCCCCAAAGAAGACAAAGTCAAGCACGCTGTCTACCTTCTGAAAGGTAGTGCTAGCCACTGGTGGGACATCGAGGAGGAGAAGTGACCCGGTGAGGTGATCTGTTGGGATGTTTTTTGATGGGAGTTCGTGAGATGATACTTCTCGAAGATGAATCTAGATAAGAAGATCATCCAGTTTGAGCGTCTGAGCTAAGGATCGATGAGCATAACTGAGTATGAAGCCAAGTTTATGGACCTGCTAAGGTTTTTTCCTCACATGGCGATGACAGATGATGAGAGAATCAGACAGTTTGAGAAAGGTTTGAGCGCTGAGTTGACAACACCTACTGCTGCTTTGGAGAACCGAGAGCGGTTCGCCATGTTTGTGGAGTCTGTCCGAAGGATAGAATGGTCTGTGTAATGACCCTACCTCCCGATAACCCCCAATTAAGGGAGGCCAGAAGGTCAGAGCCATTATCCCAATTAACATGATCAAAGGTTAGACAAATAATCAATAACAATTATTAAATTCTACCAACTATACTGAAATATGGTAAAAATAAAAACTTTGCATACCTTTTTAAAACTTGGATCTCTAAACTTCTATCCACATATGAATTCTACTCTAACTAATCCTCGTATTTTAGTTCATGTATTTCACAATATGACGATTTACTGTTTGTCCTTTTGGCTTGTACCTAAAACGCCGACAAACATAACGTTGGTCAGCATAAAGCTGGTATATGGGGGAAACAATAATCATACAACTATGATAACAATGTAATCAGTCAATTATGATTTAAGCAAACAACTTTACGTTTTCCACATAACTGCTCAATCCCTACATACCCTAGCCTCTGCGCTGTCTCTACAGTGGACCTGGATACTACCTTCCTTATGGTAGATCCCTATTAAACCCCTCATGATCCCACCTAATAGGTGAACCCGTTTCTAGGGTTGATTCACATGGCACTACCCATAGGTAGCCCACTCCTTAACTCATGGCATGCTAAATAGTCTCATGGCACTACACGTGGGTAGCCTAATTTCTAACTCACGATAACCTAGACCTTGCTCTAGGTTACCCCTTTTTAGCCTTTACAAAGATACAGAGGTGGACCAGGATCTGAGCCAGTCATGTATGCACATTTATAGTGATAATCATAGTCACTTTATAGTTGCATGAAATAGGCATCCAACAGTTATTTCCAAGGAATCGATAAAATGTTTGGGAATCGCCGTGAAACTAAAGCGATTATTCATAAGCGTAGCCGCATACCTGTCAGGCTGATTTGAGACAGAATAATCCATGTAAGTAAGAAATCCAAGCAAGCACACATAACAAGATCCTGAAATATGCATACAATTTCCTATTATTAATCATGCCATCAAAATCTACTAAACCTAGCTTGCTTCCTAGGGTTTCTAGTTGACTTTTAGGGATTCCATTGCAATTAGGGTTTCACTTCATTTATACTATTTTAAACTCAAATTTTATACAATTACTCAGAAACCCTAATTATCTCATCTATTCTTCACAAAAGATATTAAGGTTCTCCTTTTACATCATATAACCCTAATTTTATTTTAAGGCACAATTAAAAGTCCATTAAGCCTCTTTTACATTAAAGCTACTATTTGTATCCTTTTAATCCATGATAAGATCATTATGCTCATTTATCATCAATTCATAGTTCATTATAATCTAAATCACACATGAGCTCTATTCGTCATTAATTCTACCTTCTTATTCATTAGAAAACCCTAATTACTACATTAAGGGTATTTATTCACAATTAGAAACTTTTATACTCAAAATATCTTAGAATTATCATATTTCGACTTTAATCATGATTTTGAAGATTTAAAGCTATTAAGAGTCATAATTACCATTATTAGGGTTTCAAGGCCATTAAAGCATATTTATGCACATGAAACTCTAAATTAACCAATTATGTGCAAAATTCATCCTTTTTGTTCCTAATGTTCCTTTTTATCATTAACAGGTTAATACCAACTTTAATCATCCATTAAACCCTACTAGACACATTAATCATCTCAAAATAGGGTTTCTTAATCATTAAAGTATTAAAGTTGATTACTTCCATTACTTTTCGGATTGGAATTAGAATCAGGCTTCAATTATATTTTTAATGGATTCCTCATGTTCTGCTGAGAAAAATTCATATATTATGCATATTTATCCGAGCTACGGTTAAAGAGATATGAATTTTGCAAATTAAACTTACTTTGGGCCAATAGGGAGGCGCTACGTAGCCTGCTCCATGCAACGTTGCCTTGTAAGTTGAAATCATTTCGAAAGGTCATTTTTACCCTTGAGTAAATAGTCGGTCCTTCAGCCCGCGGAGGGGCATTTCTATCCAATGCCACCCCAGTCCCCTTCAACCTCACGCAGCTCGACCGATGCTGCCCTAGCCGCCCAAGGTGCGGCTTGTCCTCCCAGATCCGGACTCGTCGACCACCAGAGCTCCTTCCCCCTCCTCCGCTGTGCCCTCGTGCATGTGAGGGTGCCCCTGGCATGCGGCCGGTTGGCCGGAAATGAACCCAACAAAGCTCCGCCATGGCTGACCTACAGTCCATCTACAGCGTCACATAGGGGGTGGAGATGGGTTAGACTCCTTTCCGGTCAGAGAGGAAGCGTCGTTCCTTCCTCTTACACTTGTCCTTGGCTCCTCCTCGCTCCAAAGATTACACTGCTCTCCTAACCTAGGGTTTTGAGCAAAGAAGATGAAGAAGAAGATGAGGAAGATAGTGGGAGACGTGGGATCTCTCTGGAACTTGACCCTGGGCTCTACCCCTTTTATAGGGGAGAGTATCCACGCCCCAAACTTCTTTCCTACGAAGCAACCGAGTTCTTTTCTAATAGGAATCCAATTCCTTCATGAAGAAACAAGTCTTTTTCTCTCTCTTAAATAACCTTTTGAGGTTCATTATTCTTGAATGTTAGAATTTCGAAAATCACCTCCTTTATCCTCTTAGTACTTGCCTTTTAATTATTTGTCACGAAATCATGTTTTCTTTTAATAGAAAATACCACTTTTTTAATAATAACACAAAATTCATTCATTAATCATCACATTATCTTCTTATTTTCTATTATTGGTATTTTCTCTTTCCTATTTCTTCATTGGGGCTCCTTGGACCCCAAGAAACTCCAAGATTTCGAAATTCCTTCATATGGATACTTTTTATCCTTCTAGATGCATCAATATTCATTATTTCACATTATCTTGTTTATTTCTTATTAAAATATCTCTTTTTGAGGATTTCTCTTTTTCTTTCTTTTTATTTTCCTCATTGGCATTCCTTTTAGTATTAGAAACCTCATGGATACAAAAATACACCAAGGATAACTCAATTATACCTCTTTTCACTTATTTTCCACATTTTATCATTGTTTTCAATTTCTTTCTTAATAAGAAAATATTTAATTGATCTTTTCTTTTCTTATTGCTTTCTTTTTGCAACTTTGGACTCCTTGGAACCCAAGGAACCCAAGAGGCACGAGATCCACCTTTGGATTAAATATTTCTACCTTCTAGAGGATTCTACATTTTTATTTTCTCCATTTCTTATTAATAATGGAGTTCCTTTTGTCTCTCCCTTATTATTGGGCCCAATAGCCAATAAAGCCCACAAAATAATCATCAAGGCTATTTTAAACGAAATCCATTTATTCAAAATAAATCATATCTTTATTTGTTCAAATATCTTTAATATAAGAAATCACATTTCCCACTAGATGAACCCAAAACTGGGGTTGTAACATCCTTCCCCTCTTATAGGAATTGTTTCCTCAAAATTCCATCAAGCAAACAAACAATTCAGGATAAGACTTTTACATGTCCATCATTGACCCCTATGTGGCTTTGCCCTATAAATGGTGCTTCCAAAGAACCTTTATCATCACATATTCCTTTCTCTGAGTTCTTTCACCTTGGGATCTATAAACCTCATAGGTGACTCAGGTCATTATAGCCTCCCTTGGGGCTCACTAGGTTCATTGCTCCGTACATGGTCCAGGTACTTCACATAGTGCTCTAAATTGGACACATGAAACTCATCACACATCACATTATCCTGAGGGGTTAGGGAAAACTTAACCTTCTCCACCAAACCATGTCTAAAGAACCCATGCATCGGGGACTCTGCTCTCTTAGCTATAACTTAGAGGGGTCGAATTTTCATGTCACATATTCCCCCACAGTGAACTGCATGTTAGTCTACCTTACATCATCTTACAACTCATGTCGTCTCTGGGCTCCTTTCAGCCATTGCATGATCAAAGTGACTTCCTCTGCACACACTGTGGTCCTTTCTTGACCTTCGCGAGGTCCCTTCAACAACATCATCTTAATGAAGTGGTGACTGACACAACCTCTCTTACAGAGCTTCCTTACAACCCAATACTGGCTATGGTGGTTATCATCATATTTTACCAAATACAAGAATTGTCTCCATGTATCACCCTGAATGAGCACACTTTCTCTCATCATACCCTCTAGTCTGGATCACACTAACCATTAGTTAGGTGTGATAATCTGCACTAACATCGAGTTCTTCATGTACCTACTTCCACCTTATGGAAGCGAACCTATAGGTTATACTCAAGAGCTTTTGAACTCGCATCATGGTGTAGTTGAACCATCTCTCTCATATGTAGTTCAACCGGATCTGTCCCTTGGGAGTACTCTTTCTTTCTCATGTCTTCTAGGTAAGGCGATCTACCATAACCCATATTGCATCTTGACCTTCCTTGGTCTAGGGGAGACTTACGACAACATCCATAATGATGAACTCCCATTCCCTCTCAGGGACTCTTTTATCCTCTATAGTGATACACTGGGTTACTGAGGTTTGTCCTTTCCCCCTGACTTACATGGCAACATACACCATGCAACTTCATCTTAAGAATCCAAAGTACTATTGTCACTTATTATCCTGGTAGTACCATGGTATATGGTGATCTTCAATTATGATCTCCTGTATTGTCATGATTCCTTAGGTTCGATTCCTCAGAAACCCTAAACCACTCTCATCAGGGTTTTATCACCTCCTTTTCCAAAAAAGTGCATCTGAGGTACTACCACCATCCTTTCATTGCATCAGGGACTAGGCTGGATAACCAAACAACCTTTAACTTGATTAACCGATATTATTACATCTGAGTGTTAGCCAAAGTTATCTCTTTTCCAACTGAGGGTTAACCTAACAACCTCTTCTAGCCTCCATCTAAACTAGGAAGCTGTATCTCATCCAGAGCATCCATTACCACTTCACATCCTTATGCGTTGGGTAAAGTTGAAGACATACACCTCCATGTATTCCACTTATTATCTCATCTCAGCTCTAGGTCTATCTGCATCAAGAAAACTCTGAGCTTATTCTCTTGGTTTTTCAAACTCAACCTTGTATGACTCATATCTCATGATAAAACATCCTCATGAGACGACTACCTTGTTTGTAAACCATCCATGTATCATTCACTCCACAAGAGCATGTTATCCTCTCTGTCCACATACCTCATAGTAACGTTCCAACTCACATCATCTTTTATCCTTGGTGTGTGGCATGCGTATTGTCATATCTCTCACTCCCATAACAAGAGATAATAAGCATTTGGTACATCCCACCCTGCCAGTACACCTTTAAATCTTAGTTGAAACGTGCATCTTATGTCTCAACATCATTCTCGATATCAAAGTTACTTCCATGGGAAAACTGGTCTCGAACCTACTTGTGTCCACCCATATTCCTGGGTCATCTCCTCTAGGTCTATAGAGTGTCGACACTTTTGGGGTCATCCCTCTTCCCTTATGCATCCAGAGAGTGCCCTACTCATCTGCCCTTTGGGACCCATGAGTTCATGAAGGTGATCAATCTCCTAACCCATGGCCCTCAAACAATGATAGCTGTTACCTCCCGACCCTATGGTCATTTGCAACTAGGTAATTAGGCAACTCCTACTCCCATCGGTCTTATCCCTACCTGACCCTAGGATAGACTTAGGATTCTACTATAGTACATGTCCAACTTAGAACCTTACCCAAGCCTTCATTATCTCTCTCTCTGCATTCATTGGCTAACTTTCATCCTTTCATAGGGGTCATGGTAACCTGCCTACCTTGGTCAGGCCCCATACCGGTTACCTCCATGGTAAAACTACGACATGCACTTCGAGATGGTTATCTATGGGTCTTACAGGTTCATTCTCATACCATGTACTTTTCACTTGCTTCTCAAGATTCTATGAGACCTCTTTAGGTTACCTTAAACCAACAAAACTGGTATACACCCTACCAAAGGGCCCTTCTCCCAGGATGGGAGGAAACTACACCTGATAACAAAGGTCACAAACACCCTTATGTCTAGGGTTTACATCCTCATGAGCATGCTTAACCCTAGTAAGCTACTAAGGCACAAGCAGACCGCCTACTAAACCATGCTGGGTCACACTTGGTCTCATTCTCAACACTAGATCACGATCATACCTTCCTATGTCATTAACTTAGCTATGAGGGTTTCATCAAACATACCTTTAACTTAAGGGGTTCCCCTTTTCTCCAATCATGAGGAGTACCATACTCGAATCTATAGAACTCAAACCTTGTCATGAGCATCAGGTACACCACTTCCCCTCTTAGGCCTAGGAACCCTAGGTTCACTTCTCTGATGTCCATTGTCTGCTCGACCTCTTAACTACGATCCAATCATGTACCAGGTATGACATGCACTTCCTGTCATCCTTCTACTCGAGCAACACTTCAGAGTGAACCAATAAGGTACAAGGCCTCACAACCTGTTACTAAACCTCTCCAGGTCTAAGGAACTCTTCCTCTCATCTATACCAAAGGTACCGAGGTACCGGCAGACTCATCCTCTCTCTAGGGTTTGGTTCCTTTCATGGAAAACAAGACATCATCAACCTCCAAGGGTCAAGCATGAGGCAACCACAAACATCCACTTCGGTCGCATCATCCTCAACTCCCCACTTTTCCTCATATCTCGGAGTCTAGGCTTCTGACCTTCTTGCATGGTTCCTGCTCTCTCTCTAGAGCTAACCCTACAAACAACCTCACTACCAGAGGTCCTCTCTTCATGAAGGTGGATCAAGCTCACAAACATACCCCTACATGGGTGATACTTATGTTCAAAGTTATGTTTACTCAAGGTGATCCCTAGCCCTTTATGCTTATCTCATCAGATGTCCAACATACTCCCTTGGCCAGGGTTTCAACCTGCTGCTCACACTAATGATGTATTCTGGGTGCCTACTATGCCATTCTCAGATAAGCTCATGGGGTTTCCATAGGTTCTTCTCTAACCTCATCAATGAAGGAGCTATCCTTCACTCTAACATGCATGACCCTCCCCAGGGTTGAGTCACCAAAGGTACTCGGTCATCCAACCCCTCATGGATCATATGGCATCCAGGGCATGTCTATCCAAACACTTCATCATGTCATCTCTCTCTCTAACCTTCACTTAGGGTTAGGGTTAACACCATCCTCAGAGGATGTTCCAGGTCTCCACTTGTAATGGAGATCTCTACCTCTAAGATGAACTCTCTCTTTACTTATCCTCCTGACAAGAAGGTCTAGCCTCAGGTCTCTGCTGAGGGCATGACAACTTATGTCATACAACCTAAGCATGTATCTATTCTTTAGTTTACGATTAAACTATTAAGCTTATGTCCATGACATCTTATTTACACGCTTTTCATTAATTTGGTGGAGGATTCCTTAATCCTTATCAACCTTACCCATACCTCAAGAGGGTGAGGAAGATAGAAAAAACCCTAATCTTTAAGTCCCTTAAAAGCATTTGAGTTGAGAAGGGATGAACAAGATGAGAGAGTCCTACATGTATCTTATTTCGAGTCCAATCCTGAGACATTGGCCAGGCAGTCACACTAATCCAGGAGTCCTCGTATTCTGACTAGCGATGCGAAGGAAAATCTTGCCATCCCCCAGACGTTATCATTTTCAAGACACCTTTGTCTTTTGGAAATTCCTCTAATAACTCCCTTGGGTTCTACATAATTTGTAAAATCTAATAATTATTAAAGATTAAATGAGGAACCTATGCTCTGATACCAAATATAATAACCCCCAATTTAGGGAGACCAGAAGGTCGGAGCCATTATCCCAATTAACATGATCTAAGTTTCGACAAATAATCAATAACAATTATTAAATTCTACCAACTATACTGAAATATGGTAAAAATAAAAACTTTGCATACCTTTTTAAAACTTGGATCTCTAAACTTCTATCCACATATGAATTCTACTCTAACTAATCCTCCTTGTATTTTAATTCATGTATTTGACAATATGATGATTTACTATTTTTCCTTTTGGCTTGTACCTAAAATGTCAACAAACAAAACGTCGGTCAGCATAAAGCTGGTATATGGGGGAAACAATAATCATGCAACTATGATAACAATGTAATCAGTCAATTATTATTTAAACAAACAACTTTACATTTTCTGCATAACTGCTCAATCCCTACATACCCTAGCCTCTGCGCTATCCCTGCAGTGGACCTGGATGCTACCTTCCTAATGGTAGATCCCCATTAAACCCCTCATGATCCCACCTAACAGGTGAACCAGTTTCTATGGTTGAGTCACATGGCACTACCCGTAGGTAGCCCACTCCTTAACTCATGGCATTCTAAAGAGTCTCATGGTACGACACGTGGGTAGCCCAATTTCTAACTCACGATAACCTAGACCTTGCTCTAGGTTACTCCTTTTTATCCTTTACAAAGCCAAAGAGGTGGACCAGGATCTGAGCCAGTCATGTATGCACATTTATAGTGATAATCATAGTCACTTTATAGTTGCATGAAATAGGCATCCAACAATTATTTCCAAGAAACCGATAAAACATTCAGGAATCGCCATGAAAATAAAATGATTATTCATAATCGTAACCACATACCTGTCAGGCTGATTTGAGACAGAATAATCCATGCAAGTAAGAAATCCAAGCAAGCAAGCACACATAACAAGAGCATGAAATATGCATACAATTTCCTATTATTAATCATGCCATCAAGATCTACTAAACCTAGCTCACTTCCTAGGGTTTCTAGTTCACTTTTAGGGTTTCCATTGCAATTAGGGTTTCACTTTATTTATACTATTTAAAACCCAAATTTTATACAATTACTCAGAAACCCTAATTATCTCATCTTTTCTTCACAAAAGATATTAAGGTTATCCTTTTATATCATATAACCCTAATTTCGTTTTAAGGCACAATTAAAAGTCCATTAAGCCTCTTTTACATTAAAGATACTATTTTTATCCTTTTAATCCATGACAAGATCATTAAGCTCATTTATCGTCAATTCATAGTTCATTATAATCTAAATCACATATGAGCTCTATTCGTCATTAATTCTACCTTCTTATTCATTAGAAAACCCTAATTACTACATTAAGGGTATTTATTCACAATTAGAAACTTTTATACTCAAAATAGCTTAGAATTATCATATTTCGACTTTAATCATGATTTTGAACCTTTAAAGCTATTAAGAGTCATAATTACCATTATTAGGGTTTCAAGGCCCATTAAAGCATATTTATGCACATGAAACTCTAAATTAACCAAATACGTGCAAAATTCATCCTTTTTGTTCCTAATGTTCCTTTTTTATCATTAACATGTTAATACCAACTTTAATCATCCATTAAACCCTACTAGACACATTAATCATCTCAAAATAGGGTTTCTTAATCATTAAAGTATTAAAGTTGATTACTTCCATTACTTTTCGGATTGCAATTAGAATCAGGCTTCAATTATATTTTTAATGGATTCCTCATGTTCTGCTGAGCAAAATTCATATATTATGCATATTCATCCGAGCTACAGTTAAAGAGATATGAATTTTGCAAATTAAACTTACTTTGGGCCAATAGGGAGGCGCCACGTAGCCTGCTCCATGCAACGTTGCCTTGTAGTTGAAATCATTTCGAAAGGTCATTTTTACCCTTGAGTAAATAGCCAATCCTTCAGCCCGCGGAGGGGCATTTCTGTCCAATGCCACCCCGTCTCCTTCAACCTCACGCAGCTTGACCGCTGCTGCCCTAGCCGCCCAAGGCACGACTTCTCCTCCCAGATCCAGACTCGTCGGCCACCAGAGCTCCTTCCCCCTCCTCCGTCGTGCCCTCTCGCAGGTGAGGGTGCCCCTGGCATGCGACCGGTTGGCCAGAAACAAACCCAACAAAGCTCCACCATGGCTGACCTACAGTCCATCTATAGCGTCACGCAGGGGGTGGAGACGGGTTAGACTCCTTTCCGGTTAGAGAGGAAGCGTCGTTCCTTCCTCTTACACTTTTCCTTGGCTCCTCCTCACTCTAAAGATCACACTGCTCTTCTAACCTAGGGTTTTGAGCGAAGAAGACGAAGAAGAAGATGAGGAAGAGAGTGGGAGATGTGGGATCTCTCTGGAACTCGACCCTGGGCTCTACCCCTTTTATAGGGGAGTGTATCCAAGCCCCAGACTGCTTACCTACGAAGCAACCAAGTGCTTTTCTAATAGGAATCCAATTCCTTCATGAAGAAACAAGTCTCTTTCTCTCTCTTAAATAACCTTTTGAGGTTCATTATTCTTGAGATGTTAGAATTTTGAAAATCACCTCCTTTATCCTCTTAGTACTTGCCTTTTAATTATTTGTCACGAAATCATGTTTTCTTTTAATAGAAAATACCACCTTTTTAATAATAACACAAAATTCATTCATTAATCATCACATTATCTTCTTATTTTCTATTATTGGTATTTTCTCTTTCATCTTTCTTCATTGGGGCTCCTTGGACCCAAATAAACTCCAAGATTTCGAAATTCCTTCATAAGGATACTTTTTATCCTTCTAGATGCATCAATATTCATTATTTCACATTATCTTGTTTATTTCTTATTAAAATATCTCTTTTTGAGGATTTATCTTTTTCTTTCTTTTTATTTTCCTCATTGGCATTCCTTTTAATATTAGAAACCTCATGGATACGAAAATCCACCAAGAATAACTCAATTATACCTCTTTTCACTTATTTTCCACATTTTATCATTGTTTTCAGTTTCTTTCTTAATAATAAAATATTTAATTGATCTTTTCTTTTCTTATTGCTTTCTTTTTGCAACTTTGGACTCCTTGGAACCCAAGGAACACAAGATACAAGTGGATCTTATACCACTTGATATGCATGGATTCGATGTGATCCTTGGGATGGATACCTTAGAAAAGTATAAGGTTGTGTTGGACTATGGTTCCAAGCAAGAAGTATTTGATGACGATAGTGAGAAGTGGATCTTCCAAGGAGATAGAAAGATCCTTTTGACATGTTTAGTATCAGCTATTGTGGCAGAGAAGTTGCTGCGGCAAGGATGTAAGGCGTTCTTAGCTCACATTGTGGATACCAAAGCAAAAGGTCCTAGCCTTGAGGAGGTGCCTGTTATCCGAGAGTTTGTGGATGTGTTTCCTGATGAGTTCCCCAGTCTTCCCCTACCTCGAGAGATTGACTTTGAGATCAATCTAGTGCCAGGAACACAACCAATTGCTCAGACACTGTACAAGATGGCTCCAACCGAGATGGCAGAGGTGAAGAAACAGTTACAGGAGTTGCTCGATAAAGGTTTCATCAGACCGAGCACATCACTGTGGGGTGCTCCAGTCCTATTCGTAAAGAAGAAGGACGGATCGATGCGTTTGTGCATAGATTACCGACAGTTGAACAAAGTTACGATCAAGAACAAGTACCCGTTACCGAGGATAGACAATCTGTTTGATCAGTTGCGTGGTGCCACAATGTTCTCAAAGATCGATCTACGGTCTGGATATCATTAGTTAAGAATTAAGGATGAGGACACACCAAAGTTAGCTTTTAGGATGAGGTATGGTCGCTTTGAGTTCATGGTTATGCCGTTTGGCCTAACCAATGCTCCTGCTACTTTTATGGATCTGATGAATAGAGTGTTCCATCAGTTTCTAGATTAGTTTGTTGTAGTTTTTATAGATGACACCTTGATCTACAGTCGGGACAGTAGAGAGCATGAACTACATCTTCGACAAGTGTTGACTCTTCTACGCCAACATCAGTTGTATGCCAAGTTTAGTAAGTGCGAGTTCTTATTGAAGGAAGTGACTTTCTTGGGTCATGTGATATATGTAGAAGGAGTTAGAGTGGACCCCAAAAAGAGGGAGTCAGTTGCAAACTGGGAGCAACTGAAGACACCAAATGAAGTATGTAGTTTTCTGGGTTTAGTAGGATACTACCGGAGGTTTATAAGAAACTTCAGTGTGATCGCGTTGCCATTGACAAAGTTGACTAGGAAGGATGTACCTTTTGTCTTGGATGATCGTCGTCAGCAAGCTTTCCAAAGTTTGAAGGAGAAGTTGACTAGTGCTCCAGTGTTGGTACTGCCAGAGCCTGGGAAAGGCTATGTCGTTTTCGGTGATGCTTCCAAGAAGGGCTTAGGATGTGTGCTGATGCAGGAAGATCATGTGGTTTCTTTTGCTTCACGACAACTTAAGAAACATGAAGAGAATTATCTGACACATGATTTGGAGCTAGCAGCGGTGGTCCATGCGTTAAAGATTTGGAGACACTATCTTTATGGGGAAGTGTGTTAGATCTTTATGGATCATAAGAACATGAAGTACATCTTCTGGTAGAGTGAGTTGAACATGCGACAACGTCGCTGGATGGAGTTGATCAATGATTATGATTGCACCATTGAATATCATCCTGGTAAGGAAAACGTGGTAGCTGATGTGCTTAGTAGGAAGTCTTCTGCTCTTCCTATGAAGAAGGCATAGTTGAGTTCCTTGGAATGCCATAGGTGGGATATGTTTGTCTGTTTGCGGTAGATGAATGTATGGTTGGAAGTCTCCTTGTTGGCAAAAATGCAAGTAAATCCTACATTGAGACAGCAGATCAAAGACGCACACCAGGCATATGCTTCATTTCAGTTAATCAAATTAGAGTTTGGCAGCGAAAAGCGTGATGGGTTCCATGAGTCCGAGGATGGACTAGTTTGCTATCATGGTAGGATGGTAGTCCCCGATATCGATGATTTGAGAAAGCTAGTGCACGAGGAAGCGCACATGTCAATGTATGCTATGCATCTAGGTGTCACCAAGATGTATCATAATCTGAAGGACCTGTATTAGTGGCCTAGATTGAAGAGAGATGTAGCCGAGTTTGTGGCTAGGTGTGTGGTATGCCAACAAGTCAAGGCTGAGCATCAGAAGCCGACAGGTACGTTGCAACCCATGCCGATACCATTGCGGAAATGGGATCATATAACCCTGGATTTCGTAGTTGGTCTGCCAAGGATAGCTAAGAATCATGATTCCATCTGGGTGATAGTGGACAGATTGACAAAGTCTACTCATTTCATACATGTGAAGACAACATATACAACATAGAAGCTTGCTCAGGTGTATGTGGATGAGATAGTGCGTTTGCACGGTGTGCCCGCAATGATAGTCTGTGACAGAGGACCCCACTTCACGAGTCATTTTTGGGAACAGTTGCACAAAGCGTTGGGAACACAGTTGAGGTTCAGTACTGCTTTCCACCCACCGATAGATGGACAGTCTGAAAGGACTATTCAGACTTTGGAGGATCTTCTTTGAGCTTGTGTTTTGTAGTTCCTAGGCAGTTGGGACGTGCATCTCAGTTTGATAGAGTTTTCCTACAATAATAGTTACCAGTGGAGAATCGACATGGCTCCTTATGAGGCTTTATATGGTAGGAAATGCATATCTCCTTTGTGGTGGTATGAGTCAGGTGAGTATCAGCTTTTGGGTCCTGAGTTAGTGCAGCAGACAACAGAGAAGATCAAAGTGATACAACAATAGTTGAAAGCGGCACAGGTTAGACAGAAGTCATATGCAAATAATTGCCAACAACCCCTAGAGTTCCAGGTGGGAGACAAAGTGTATCTCAAGGTCTCACCATGGAAAGGCATGTTGAGGTTTGGACAGAAAGGCAAGTTGGCACCCAGGTATATGGGGCCATATGCAGTAATAGCATGTGTTGGCAAGGTAGCTTACAAGTTAGAACTACTGCCAGAGTTGCACATCTTACATCCGGTGTTCCATTTTAGTATACTAAAGAAAAGTCATCTAGACATATGACAGTGATACTACCAGTTGAGGTTGAGTTGGATGAAGATGTGACCTACGAGGAAGGTCCAGTGACGATTCTTGATAGAAGAGTAAAGAATTTGAAAAGGAAGGACCTGGTGCTTGTGAAGGTTCTTTGGCATCATCATGGTGTTGAGGAAGCCACATGGGAGCTCGAGGAAGAGATGAGAAGGAAGTATCCCTCACTTTTCTCTTCAGGTTTCGAGGGCAAAATTCCTTTGTAGAGGTTTATGGCTTGTAAGGACCCTGACCTTCGTTTTGGGCTTACCCTGCTTTCTTTGCCTAAACCTTGTGTTTAGATGCTTTCTAATCACCTCAAATGGTGATTAGGGTTTGTTTGTGCTTTGTTGAGAGTTGGAGGTGAAACTTGCAAATAAGCTAAGCTTTAGGGTTGATGTGCAAGTTTGACACCTTGAGGGACATTTCTCTCTCTCTCCTTGCATCCTCTAGGGTCGAGAGGATGGGTTGGGCTCATTGTTTGAGTAGCTTTGGGCTTTGTTTTTCCTTATTGAGCCTTGTTTGGGCTTTGCCTTGCTTTGTTGGGCCTTGTATCGGGCAAGGGTGAGTTTGGTGCCTTGTGTCAACCAAGGTGTATCGGCGAGGTGGTTGTGTCGGGCAAGTGGTGTGTCGCCCATGAAGTGTATCGGCCAAGTGACCTTCTTTGACCTGGCATCATTTGTGTCACCCCCTATGGACACTTGGTGCTTGTTTCTTGCATGTGGCAAAAGCTTTGGACATGTGGTGGTGGCAAGCTAGTAGGTGGCTTTGCCCCATGGACAAGTGTTCCTGGGTTGGGCGACACCTTGCCTTAGTCTCCCCTTCACCCTCTTCTATATACGTCTCTCCTTTCTCTTGCTTAGGATCCCTTTAGTTCCTTAGTTGCCTTCTTTCTTCCTTGGTGGACGATACCTCCCCTTGGTAGAGCTAGCTTGGTGGCCGATCTCCTTGGTGGAGTCTTCTTCTTTCTCTAGTGGTGGCCACACCCTAGAGTGTGTCTTGCTTCTCTTCATGTGGTGAGCATCTCCCCCTCTTTCCTTAGCACCTTCTTCACCTACTTGCTTGTTCTTCGACCATGGTGGTTATGAGCTTTGTTTTTCTTCTTGTGGTGGCCGAAGGTGGTGATTGGAGCTTTGAAGCTTGGTGCTAGGAGCTTGGAGCTTGCTTAAGGTGAGTTACATAACTCCTAACCCTAGCTATACTACTTCTTTTTCATGTTTCATGTTTATATGTCATCTTGATCGGCCATGCATCTTGTTAGATATGTTTCTTGCCCTAGTATGTACCCTTTTATCTTGTTATATATATAGTGGTCATGTTGTTGATGTGTTCTTAGACCTTGTGGCCGAACCTTGAGTTTAGGGTTCCTTGGGAAAAACCCCTTTCTCTCCCATTTGGTTTTGAGAAGTGAGTTCAAGCTCTAGTGGTGTAGGCAAAACCCCTCTCTCTTGGTTGTTGAGAGATGAGTCTATGCTCTAGTTGCTTGGGCAATACCCTTCTCTCACCATGGATTTGAGAGGTGAGCCTTGGATGGAATCTTGATCGATAAGGGGATGATCCACCTTGTTGCCCGATATGTAATGGAGGTTGTGCAAAACCCCTCTCTCTTGGTTGTTGAGAGGTGAGCTAACTCTCTTGATCTATTAGGGTTTGATGATGGTGATTTTGAGGTTGATGATGACCAAATCGATATGGTCCTTGTGGTGCTTTGCACGATACCCCTCTACTAGGGTTTTGTCTTGGGCGATATGATAAGTTGGGTTCTGTTGACCTTGTTGACCGATATGACCCCTTCACCATGTTAGTGTTGTTGGGCGATATGCCTTGTTACCCAAGAAGGTTTTGGGAGTGTTGAACCCTGGATGTCCCTTTGACCGACATGGTGCTTGGTAGATATCTCTGTTTTGTGCCTTGGGCGACATGGGTTGGCTTTGGGTTTTCCTGATATGAGTCCTAGATAGGGAAACCCTATATGGGCGCCATAGTGTTGACCGATATGGTTGTGCTGCCCGACACATCTTTGCACTTGGGTGCACGATACACCCCTTGCTCCTTGGATGCACGACACAACTCTTGGATCAGGTTGCGTCACACTACTCTTGGATTTGGATACATGATACACTTCTGGCCTTAGCTGTACGATACACCTATGCTCCTTGGTTGCACGATATCCCTTGTGCATGGATGCACTCCTTGGTTGGCCGATATGTATGGCTAAGTGCCCTAGCCAATAGTCTTTTGGTGAAGGATGTGATTCTACCCGATACCCCTTTGGGTGAGGGATGCACTTCCAGCCACACCTATAGTGAGGGTAGGCATTATCTTTGGTAAGGGTTGCACCTAGGTCAGAAACCCTAGTTTTGGTGAGTCGTTATCTTGTAACCACACCTCTATTGATGATGCGTTATGAATGATAGGTTGTAACCAATGATATGTTTGATACCTAAAGTTGGTGCTAAGTAAGATGATAAGATACATGCTTATGTTCATAAGATAAAGGCATAGTGAATGTCCGTGGTTTGATAACAATAATGTAATTTGTCTACAGATACAACTTGTGCTTCATGTAGCTATAATCATGAATGTTGTTCCAATCATGTGCCTTCAACCCTAATAGCATGATAATCATAAAGATCTATGTTTGGTGATTCAGTTATCTCTCTTGATATTCATACTAACCATGCAGGTGAATCAAGTGAATTCATATCCAGGTAAGAGCTATGAGGTGTATGTGTTATGTATAACACTCAATGATGATAATCCTTGTTGATAAGGTAACATGTATCACTAGTATGATGTGAAAGGTCTGTTGACCTGATAAAGGATGAGTGCATAGTTGAGGTGTTATCCTCTGATGTTGAGATAAGGGATTGCTATCCCATGGTGATCATGTAAGCCTTGAAAGGCAATGTCATTCTGTGATGAGGGATTGAGATCCCATGGTAATAGTGCAACTCAATGCTGTTTATGTTTTACAACTTGGTTGCCTCAAAAATCCACTTAAATATACTAATTAATTACAATGGAACATATCATGTAGTTTTCCCTGGCCATAGATCCATCATCGTCAGTAGTTGGTGATGGTGAAATGGGTTCTCCTACGGGTTAACTGGGAAGCGCATATTGTTGAATATGTGTGGTTTCTCCTAGCCAAAAATAGGAGGATTAGAGTGCAAATTCGGTTGTAGACTCCAGAGCGCAGTTTCGGGCCTGTGGCTCAATATGAAAGAGCATGGTGAATAGGCCCATGGCTCAGGATGTGTGATTAGAGCATGGTGAATAGGCCCATGGCTCAATGATTATAGAGCATGGTGAACATGCCCATGGCTTGGATCACTAGTGCCGATACTTGTACCAAGGTGGGCTAGGCAGAGGGTAGCCTGACCCCGTGTGGCTGTGACCACTTAAGCATGAGACTGCGGTCCTGCTTGTTGAGCACTCGTGCACTGACCACGAGGTGGTGAGGTCGTGGAGTCTGGCTCTTCCATTGACCTTGTATGGCACCGGTTTGGGCTTCGCAGCCGATGGTTGGATTTGAGCGGTACGGCTCACTTCCTCAGGGCATGATAATATGTAATCCAACCGAATAGTATATACTGCTTAGGGCAAAACACAGAACATTGATTGAGGCCTTGCTTGTTTAGTTGATCTAGTTATACCTTGCAATTATTTGTACGATCCTTATGTTTTGTGATAAGTTCTTATAAAGATTATCTTGTCAATCATGTTCCATAAAGAATATCTGGTCATATGCCTCCTGGATACTCTGGTAAGATTGTTAATAAAATAAGTTCTGCTCAGGATGCTGCTCTTATGATCTGCTGATATTATTTATCTTCTTTACCTATCTGAAGTTCTATAGTTTCGATGGGGAGTTATGTTTCTCGCTGGGACTGTGTGTATCACCCCGTTGGTTTACAACCTTTTTAGGTGATCATGCTAGGCGTCGTGGTGGTCGTGAGGTTGCAGCTGAGCAATAAGAAGAGCAGTAGGAGGCAAGAGATGGATATGCTGCTGTCTTGGTTGTTTTGTAGTAGAGTCCTAGCGTCGTCCTTGTACTCTCAGGTCCTCAGAGGTGTTTTGATGATGTTTTATGATGTATAGCTGATGTAGCTTTGTATATCCTACTACTGGCCTTATGTGGCCCGTTATGTATGCATGAACATGTGATGAACTTTGGTGCTGACAGGACAGCTGGTTCCTATAGGCTATGGACAATTATCAAGGCTTGTAAATATTTATATGACAAGTTTCCTTGTAGGATGAGGATATGAATGTAATAGTTCTCTTTTATCTGCTTTCTGCAATCGACTTTAATTAACCCGTGTTTTCGGTAATATGTGGTTTATGGTGTTTCCGCACATTTTCACGTGGCATCTCGTTGTCTGTGTGATGGCGGGATGTCACACACAATGCTTGATAGTTATACTATTTGAAATTCATTCAGGATAGGAACACAGTCAAGAAAGTTGCCTACAAGATGCACAAGTGAAGACCAATATCTGATGAAGAGAAGTTCCCAGAATCTAGGGAATAAGAAAAATGGATAAAATAGAATGATTGTGCTACATTGGCTAGTTTTCCTAATTCCATGTGATTGCATGAAAAATAAGAATGAGAACGATCATTCTATCATCAAATGGCCATGCCCAACCCCACTTCGTCACTTTGAGTACAAGAAGATTCTTCAAGCTTCATTAACCATCTCCCTACATTCCAAGCCTAGTTCCATGTTGATGAGAACAAAATTCTAAAGCTTGGAGGAAGAGAGGTAAGCCCTTGTTATTTTGTTCCCTTGTTCTAATTTTTTCTTGACTGTTTCAATGACCATCATCCCTATATAGATACACTTTATTGTTACACGTTACACACTTTCATGTGAATTATCTTGTTTCTTTGCATTTTTTATATTTTTGAAAACTATGAACTCTTTGTCATTCCGCCCATGAACTTTACGTTGCATGTAGATTTGGACAATATCTTGTATATGATTTGTTAGAACTCTGATTTCATGTTCTTTATTGATTTAGAGATTGAGAATAGGGGCACTTGGCACCATTTTGCCAATTGTGCCCAAACTTGAAACATTTTGTTCTATCTCAATCTCTACCTTGTTTGAATGAGGACTTAAACTGAATGATCAATGATAACTGCACTCATGTTAGCACTTGTTTGTGACAAGATGATCTCAAGTTTCAAATTTGTTCATGTTTTACGCTTCTCTTGTTAAATACCAGAATGCTTGGTTGAAACACAATGTAGGAAAGTCAGAGATGTTAAGTGATATTTAACTCTTATGAAAACAATGTGGTACCATAATTGCTCATCTTGGTTTTGTTAATTGCAAACGAAACAAACATTATGTGAAGATCCACATCATATGAACCTCTATGGTCCACCTTCTTTCATCATTTCATATCCATATACCTCACAAAAAGACGCGGAAAAACACAAAAAGAGTAAGCGTTGGCCACCCTCTAAAAGCATGGGATGGGCAACACTTCCTCCCACATACGTCACTCTGAACACCATATTCCCTTGATACAACAACAAAAAAGAAAAAGAAAATGCAAAAAGAAATAAAAGGTGATCCTATTTATTAACACCTAATAAATAAAAGACGAGTGCTCCTATGTAATAACACTCCAATCTCCTCCTCCCCTATTTTAGTCACATACCCATTGAGCTAGAAACATAAGGCTTTGACTGGTTCACCAAGAGTGAGGTGAAAAAGAAAGGAACTGTAGTTCCTAGACTAAAATCCATTGATTGGCTTTCAAAAATGTAGGATAACACGTTTAGCCACTGTAACTCCACTTCCTCAAATATATATACATGGAAGGTTCCGACTTCCAACCAAAGTATAGGGAAAACCAATTCACATTTAAGAATATTCGGGCGACGCAAAGTGGATGGAGGAGCTTCCATGATAGGTTTTGATGGCTTCCAGAACCATGAGATCATCTTTGAAATTGAGTTAATATGATTCATAGTCTAAGATATTTTTATCCAGTGTTCTCCTCAATTTTCTGTACAAAAACCCCATAAATAACAAATAATATCCACAACAAATGTACCCTCATGGTGCCTCAATCCGGGGAGCCTCCTCCTAGATGAGGGCCTTGTACATGCCTTCCTCCACTTAGGGGATGATCCCATGACACAGAAGGGTGAAGACAAAAACCATAGTAAGCCTAGTTCACTCCCCCATGTCTCTCTTCTCTAGCCCTTCCGAACGTCAACATTGTCGACACACAACCAAACTAAGACACTAGTTGTGATAATCGTCAACCCGACCCAGAATCAGAGCGAGAGGTCCTGGCCTTGCTGCTTTCTTACGTGAACAATTTATTTTCACTCCCAAATATTTTTGGTATGCTTAAATCAATCACCAGAACATTAGTTCCTAGAACTATATTTATGTTCTTGGAAAATAACTTCCTAAGTTTCTGGAAGTTTCAACAAATCAATTGAACCCGAAACATAGCTCATCTTGCCCCCATGCATATCCAAGTGCGTCATGTGGAGTGGATTTCCATATAAAGTGAAATTCATGCAAGTGAAACAACATCCCTAACTATTATCACTAATTCCAAAGATGAAACAATTTACCTAAATCTTTGCGAGTACAATATTACTTGCTTAAGTCTTAGTGCTTGATATGAATTCATTCTTGAACTTATTTATTTAATAACCATCTGCTTGAGTACATTTGTCATTTCTTATTTTGGATCAAATTGTCAAGAGATATGTAGTAAGAGAATACTTGAGGACAAGTATGTCTTAAGCTTGGTGTGGTGATGGATCCTTTGTTTTTGTCTCCATCTTATGTTGGTTTTATCACCATTCACAAAAATATATATAGAATGCATGCCATTTCCCAAAAGATATTATTTTATAATAAATGAACTTGTTATTATCTTGTATATTTATATAGGTACTTTGTTACTTAGTGATGGGAAGGAGATAATAATGATAATTCTAGGACTTCCCAAAAATGGAGGAGACCAAAGTGAGCCCTAAAGCTACCCCAAACAACCCCTAAGTGACTAAAAAACAAACTGAAGCAAGAAGCACCATAGATGGACATTTATAAGATAATAGTTCAACCCAAACTACCATGAATGGTTGAGATACATCAAGAAGAAAAAAGCCAAAGAAAAGCAAGAAAAAAATTCCCTTAAAACCCCTCTAAATCCTAAGTATACCTGAAGATGCAGCCCCATTTTAGGGCTCCATTTAGTTTCATATTGCATTTCAATCACATCTATACCTGTTAGATTACATGTTATTTCCCCTAATATGCATATTTGTGTAAAATGCATTTATGAATGTTATTTGCATGTTTTTTAGGTACTTGGACCAAGCTTGGATGGAAGAGAGAGAGAAAGACTGATCCATGGGTTTCTCTATGATTAGAGGGGCCTAAAGTGCAGTCTGAAGCTCCATCAACCTTACCCCTAGTAGAAAAGATTCAAATGGAGAAAATAAGTCCAAGGAAACACAAAGATTCAACTCAAAGTGTTGATACAGGGATCATCACGGCCGTGGTACCTCAGAATGGACGTGTTGACCCAATCTCAAGTCATAGACAAGACATTAAAGAACAAGCTCATTAGAACGCCCATGCCACAAATAATGGCCGTGCCACATTCACCCAGAATGGTTGTGCCACCTTGCACGACCGTGTTGTAGCTCGGCCAACACGGGCATGGCATCAAGAACGGGCAAGCCAATTCCCAAGCATCACGATGGTGATACTCACCACGGCTGTGCCACCCATGCCTCACCACGGCCATGCCACCTTCAATTAAAAAATTCCAAACTTACTGTGATTTTCACCATTTTTCACCACAGTCGTTCCACTCCACCACAACCATTCTCATCCCTGCCCACCACGACCATGCTATATACAATTCTTTCACTGTATTTCCTATTTTACCCCCACTTGACCTAGTGCTTCCCCGCCTTCTATATATACATAGGTGGCGGCTCCAGCATGAGGTTAGCTACCATCTACCCCTCTTAGCTCCCCCATTTATCCCCTTAACCATTCCACTTCATTTCCACATCCATTCCACTCCATTTCACCATATCCACCACCAAAACCCTAGTTTCTTGGTATTTGGCCACTTTCCACCTTCATCCCATGCCTTTGCATCTTATTATGGGAGGGAGGATGCCCTTCTAGAATCTAGAGAGGAGGATCACTCCATCTACATTGAGCTCCATGGTTACTTCTACGCCTTTCTCCTTTCTTCTTGTATTTTGCATTTCCATGAGTAGCTAGGCCCCTTAGGTGGGCTGTTTGGGGCTCAAAATGTTACTTTGATACCATGTTGGGGAAAAATGATATGTAAACACTATAACTTCGTTTTATAATGATTATGTTCTATTTATATCTCATTCTCCATGGATTGTTGTTGGTTTGTGCTTGAAATCACCTACAAATTTAGGGAAATTGCTTATATGTGTGAATTTTGAAATTTTCTCCTAGGTCCAATTCATGGATACCTAGCTAGCCACCCATCTTCCTACATGCTAATAAATTCTCCTAACCATAGTTGAGATATCTAATTAGCTAGTTTAGATAAATTTGGTGAGATTATCTTAGAGCTTTCTCAAGACTAGAATGTGGGTGATGGGAGGCCTAAAACCTCACTTCCACTCCCATTACTAATCTCAACCCCTAATCACCCTAAGATCCTCTAACCTAGAAGCCTAGGATTGATTAGACTCTAATTGAATTACACCTAAACCTTAATCCAATTGAGTCTCATAAGGGTATTAGGAGGTGTTAGGAACTAGTTCCTCTATACACAACCCATCCTATCAATGTCCAGTTAGTAGTTTAGGGAAATTCATCAGACTCTAGCTTATTTCTTGGTTTGGAAATCTAAACGAGCGTATGACGTTCACATGTGCATCCTCCAAATATCCCACACATATCTTTACTACATTGAAACCCTAATTGCCTTCTTGCTTAGCTAGTCTTAGCGTAGTTAGCTCTGTAATTGCTTAGTTAGCTTCTTGTCTTGTTCTTTCTTTGTTCTTAATAGTTCAGGTCTTAAATTGCTCTTGTTCTTAGTTTGCTAGCATAGTGTAGTGTAGACCTCTTCTTGCTTGCCTTAGTACAACTTGCTCTTTTCTTTGCTTGCCTTGTCTCTTCTTGCTATTAGAATTAACTGTCTAGGGTTAACTTAGGTTTTGAGCATGTTTGCTCTCGTTTAATTGCTTGTATGTTCCCCATTAGTATAATCAACAATGAACCACAAACCCTTAAACCCTAGAATTCGTCATAGGAACCTAGACCAAAACTAACCTAGCTCTAGTGCCCTCTTTTCTCCATGTGGATCGACCCTATACTTACCGTCTTCCTATAATATGACACGACCCCCCGCGCTTGTGGGTGTACTATTTTAGTGTATGTGAGGGTGTTCGTGTAGGTCCTTTATAAATTTTGAATGATCCCAAGTGTGTTCTAAGCTTGTGGGGTGCATCTAGTCAAATCTAATTGATTAGTGTGTGCACCCTTGATGGAATGCACCAAGGTTTCTGGCGCTATTTTCGGGGAGGAAGGCACTCAACCTAGATAGTTAGTTTTTCTTTGATCTTTTCCTACCGTCCTCATCATTGCTATTATTTATTCTTTATTCATTATATTCTTTATGCATATTGGTTTGCCAACTTTCCCTCTTTTGTTTGGTTGTGCCTTGTGCATGTGACAAGCCACTCGGGAAAGACAAGATGGAAGATCAAAATTCACCCGATAAGCCACTTCGAGAATACTTCATGCTTAGCAACCACAAATCGCTAATTGTAAGAAAAGTTGATAAAATTCCATGGGAGAAATTCTCCATCCCTCCAGGTCTTCTTGGGCTCCTTCCCACCTTCTACAGCTTGGAGAATGAGAACCCCTACAAGAAGTTGTACTCCTTTCTTCAAGTATGCTCCACCTTCAGAATGCTGACATTCAATGATGACACAATTAGGTTGACCTTGTTCTCATTCTCCCTCAAAGACAAAGCTAATGATTGGTATGATTCGAGAAGGGACATCATGAGTTGGGAAAAGATGAATAATGCCTTCTTAAGACAATTCTACTCTATTTCAAGGTTAACACAAATGCGACGTGCTATAGTAAGTTTCAGTCAAATGGGCAGTGAGCTTTCATAATGCTTGGGAGAGATTTAAGAAGATGTTGAGAGAGTGCCTACACCATGAGATCCCTTAGTGGTAGCTAGTTAAGTCCTTTTTAGTCTGGTCTATCTCCAATGAGTCAATCTATAGTAGATTCTTCTTATGGAGGAGTTTTTGTGGCTAGGCCACCTGAGAAGATATGACAATCATTTGAGCAACTATAAAAGGTTCAAGAATATGAGCTTCTAGCATGATGAATGACGGTGGCCACGCCTTTGGTATGACATCTCCATATCATAGTGATTCATGCACATAAATGATGAATATTATTGGTGGCATGGTGAGCTTCATGAAGAAGAAAGTGAGAAGGTTTCCTTGTCACTCGGTCAATTCTATTGAGTTCTATGGTGAAGAAATGAAGACACCTCACTCCTATAGGTACATGGAACCACAAAGTTCAAGATATAACTCAAGGTTTGAGTAAGAAGTTCTCTCTAGGTTGAAAATCATTGATGATTTTCAAAAGAATGTTACAAGGCTTGAAGAAATGATAGAACATCTATCTTCCATACTTACTCTCCAAGAAGAGAAGTTGTCTTTAAAGCCCATAATGAGTTTTAATGAATCAAGTGGACCTATGCATTCCACTCAAGTTCTCTATAGTCCACCTCCCATGCAAGAGCATCCCATATACCACTTCTAAGGCCATCCAAATCCTTACACTACTCCTCCTCCTCCATCATCACAACTTTCCCACTAATTCACCTTCCAACCTCAATTCTCCCCTACACTTAAATTTCAATACTAAGTGTCACCCCCACCTACTCCACAGCCCTAAAAAGCTTCCCCTCTCCACCATGAGCAAGGAAGTGTTGTGAAAATTCTAAGGAGTGGAAAATCTCTTAAGCAACCCACCAATCAAAGAAAGGTTGACAAAGCAATGCAAATACATCCAAGTGGTGATACTATGATTGAGATTGGTGAAGATGAGTCCATGACACCTCATGTTGAGTTTGTGATAGCATGTGCTCCACCTCACACTACATTTGCAGGTCCTATGCCTAGTGTTCCACTTCATGTCATGCGACAAGAGAATCATGTTGATGCAAGTCAGGAAAAAGCAAGTGCGCCACCATTCCATGAAGTATTGGATGATCCAGTGGAAGTAAGGAGCAGACAAAAGCACAATGTTGACATTCTTCAGGCATTTTGCCAAGTGAATATCAACATTCCATTGTTGGATTCTATCAAGCATATTCCATCTTATGCCAAGTTCCTCAAGAACCAATGTGTTTTGAAGAGAAGGTCAATGGGGAGAATACCAAAGAGAGTCAAATTGACTGAGCAAGTGAGCTCTATTCTCCATCACTCACCTCCTATGAAGAGGAAAGACCCAGGGGCCCCATTCACTCCTAGATACATTGGGGGGACATTGAATAGACAAATCCCTACTTGATTTGGGATCTAGTGTGAATGGGATCGCATATAGTGTCTATGTGAGCTGGGATTAGGCAAGTTGAAATTGGTACATTGCACTCTCCAATTGGAAAACCATTCTATCAAAGTGCCAAGAGCAAGAGTGGGATGTTTTGGTCATGATAGACAAGGAAAGAGGCACAATGTTCTCTATGGATTTCATTGTTCTTGACATGGAGACAGATGATAGGAAGATTCCCATCATCTTGGGAAAACCATTCTTATCTATAGATGATGCTAGGATACATGTTCATAGTGGCATAATGACAGTCTCCTTCATGGACATGAAGATAAAGATCAACATATACAAGACCTCAACCCGTCAAGTTTGAGATGAGGATATTAGACATGGCCACTTCAAGAGTCTGACTAGTCATTTGAGATAAGGAGATCTGGATGAAAGACTTGAGGATAACTTTAGTGATCAAAGGGATGAGGAACATAGGTTGAGTGAAAATGAGAAATGCATTTATTGCAAGAATAGACACATAAGAATTCTAAATGGATGAATGATTGATGAATATCCAAAAATCCAACTGAAGGCATGAAACTCAACACTTTTCGGAGGCAACCAACCTAGGTTTTGGGAATTTTTCACCGAACCTTTCATTTTTGATACTTTTTGGTTATTTTTACACTTTTCTAAGAAAACACAGGCACTATTGTTTTTAATAGTCTTTGCTTAATTTTAAGATGTGCAGGTGAAAACAAGGTGAAATGAGAAGAAATTCAAGTGAAATTGAAAAAGGGTTTCAAATAAAAATCATTTGGGATCAAAGATTTGAGTGTTTGATGAGATTTAATGTTAAAACAACAACTATAGTACCCACCATGACCATGGTACATAGGAACAGCCATGGTGGCACACTCATAAACCATTGAGTCACTGGTATTGAGAAAAATCACCAAGTACAGCAACACGGCCGTGGCATGCAACACGACTATGCATCCTAAAGCCACCATGGCCATTCCACACAGTACGTACATGCTACAGCCTGTGTTCAGCAACTTAAGTCATCCATTTTGCAAAATTTTCAGCTCACTTCATTTCATTTATGCGAATAGCACAACCGTGGAGTGTGAACCATTGGCCTTGCAACAACTCCATCTCCTTCCCAAACCTCTAATTCTCCACCAAATCCGTCTCCAATCATTCCCCCACCATTTCCACTACCTTAACCTCCAGATTCCACCACTTTCACCCACCAAATTCAACTCTTTTCTCCAATTTTCCCCAATAGCCTCGTTCTTCAGAGAAAACCTAAAATCCATCAAGGATGAAGAAAATTGCCAAGAAAGCAGTGGAGAAGACCAAGGACGCACTCTCCTACCAACACTGACCAAGAATGCATCATCTTCGACTCCAACGTCTACCACTCTGCCTTCTGTCACTGGTTCCAGTAAAACTGTCTATTTTTTGAAGTCGAGATTGATGCCTTGGTGAACCCAATTGTAGAGGAGGTGCCCCCTCAACCACGACCATTGCCTAGAGCAGCACCACCACCACCCCCATCATCTTGGCCTTCTATTTCCTCAGCATGTAAGTCCATTTCTTCTGGGGAAAGACCACCACCCTCATCGACCTAGCTATCAGTTTCGACCTATCCTTTGACATCCACAATACCACAGCCACAACCACAACCACAACCAGAACAACAACTGGGAGCACGAAGACAATTATTATTGAATGATGAAGATGAAACAATTCCAGATGCACTGTAGTAGAAGGAACCCCAACAGTAGCCCGAGAGACAACTTGAGGTTACTAGCAGTCGGGTGAAGGGGCTGAAGCACCTAGAGTGCTTGAAACACAAGGTGATTGCCACCCATTACATATGTCTGGCAACAATGGAGAGCTTATGTTTTTACGCCTATTTACTGGGCGTGATGGAAACAATGGGCCTCTTTGAGATCTTGGCAACACCACATGATACCTACATGGAACTGACAAGTTAGTTCTTCTCCACCTTAGAGAAGGTCTCCAAGGATGGCAAAGATGCCATTAGAGTCATGATTGGGGATAAACACTCGGTCATCAGATTCTGAGGGCAAAGGAGGGATTTCAACGCACACATGATGCATTGTAGTTAGATCATCAACAGATGCACCATCAGATCAACCACATGTATCATTTCCATCGTCCCAGGTCTAGAGGAACCCCCAATGGGGGGAATATTGGTGGGGTGCACTATCCGGTTACTAGGAGACTTACCCACCTCCACAGGCGGACTATTGGGGCAACTACTACCAAAACCCTCCACCACAAAGAGGAGCACCACTGAAGCCACCACAGTGATCATCTGCCCTATCACTTCTCGACTTTAGTGTCATGCTGACGACAACATGATTCAAAATTTTGGGATGGTAGGGCGTTATACCCTCTTTCTCATTTTACGCTTTTTGCATTTCACATGCCATTCAATTTTGTTTTGTTGCTTTTGCTATCTAGGCTATATTTTACCTTCTTTACATACTTGCATGTCATGTATTTGTTTTCTATCATTTTTGCATAATTTTCAAAATTCTTGCCATGCATTGCATATCATGTAGATTTTCTTAATTTTTGCATGTTTTTGCTAGGATTTGCTTGTTTCTTGCTTTGTGTTCCATAATGTAGGTCTAGATGTGATCAAATATGATTTGGAACCATTTTTTCCAATTTTTTCCAAATTTAGAACTTCTTAGCTAAAAGTGTGTTTTGGCCCAATCTCTACATTTTGGATTGAAAATGATGACCTTTGACAAATGCAAGTGAATTATCATGGTTTATTTCTAAATGGACTCAATCTTGACTTTTTACATGTGAACCACTCCTCTCATGCTTATGAACTGTTTGATTGAATTGTGATTTAAGCAAGCTGCAAATACTTAGAGTTTTTTTTAATCTTATGATAGAAATGTGGTTTGAATATTGCTCATTCATGTGGTGTTCCATTGCTTGATGAAATTGTTGGAGTAATTTTCATGCAGGAGATCTCATGTCAATGTCCACACTAGTGACCCCTCTTTGACTCACTTTTCTTCTACCATCTTCTTACCTCTCTACCTCAAGAAAGGATGCCAAAGTGCACACATTCAACCTTGGTCACCTCCAAAAGCTTGAGGTGGGCATAACTATACCCCTTGATTCACTCTCATCACCTTATTCCCTATCCCCACTAAGGGAAAAGAAAAAAATGTAAAATAAATAAATAAAAGATGCTCATGTTTAAGAGCATCTAAATAAAGAAATGATGAGCGTGTTAAAGCACTCTAAACTCTTACCACAATCCTTTCTTCCTTTTGCATGCCCATGCAGCTAGGAAACATCAAACCTAGCTCATTGTTCTATTTTTCATAGCCACGTGGGTTACTTAGTGTGGATGGACATATGAGATTGAAGGCATGGATGTAAAACAACAAAATTAGTCATTTTTGACCTTTGCCACTAGGAACGGTTTACCCAAAGTGATAGGGCAGCCATACAGATTGATTGTGTTTTCTACGTCTATATGTGAAGTTTGCGTGCTCAATGATTTAATCATGATTGTTTTTTGAAAGAGGAGAGGAGAGAGGTGGAATGCATGAACCTAGTCATCTTTGAGGCCATCTAGCCAATATTCATTTATTGCATTGTATTTGTCATTTCTTGATTGTAGAAAAATTGCAGAGAGATTGAGTTGGAGCATACTTGAGGACAAGTATGCTTTAAGTTTGGGATGGTCATGCATCCCTATTTTAGGGCTCCATCTTGTGTCATATTGCATTTCAATCACATCTATACCTGTTAGATTACATGTCATTTTTCCTGATATGCATGCCATGAAATGACCTTTGTATCCCTAGCAAGGCCATGCCAAAATGGCCATTTTCCACATTCAACTGCCACCTCACCCACATAAAAATCCACAAAAAATATAAGTCCCTCACATAGTCCCTAAACGTCTACTCAGCTCATAGAATGGGAATGCTAGATTGGTCATTTCTTCCATTTCTCTATCCAATCAATCCATTTCCACTAATAATTCTATCCACATGTAGAACAATTGTGTCACTTCACATCCAAAATGTTCATTCTATCCAGAACGGCCATGCCATAGCCATGAAAATGGTTGTTTCATCCCAGAATGACGTTCTACCTAGCCTATCCATGCACTCCCCTGGGCCAGCACGACCATTGTGATATGATATGTAACCATCATACCATGTCAGGAAATATTTGTGCACCAAATTTTGATTTTACTATCTAATGCTATATTATTGCTAATTCCCCTGTCCTACCTCTCGATATGGTTGTTTGAGACATGGAACCATCTAATAAATAGGAAAATATGGTGATTTTGGGCTTTTTGGTGGAAAAACTCCTAAGTTCCCTAGTGGAACCTTAGATAGTTTTTCCCCTTCCTATTTGTCTCTCCATTTGCCTAATCCTAGGTGACATATAAGTGACTAGGTGAGCTCTTCCATATACACTTCAACATATGTGTTGCTTTGTGGTTAGATGGATACAATTGAAGGTGAAATACCCTTCATCTATACTCTACAACACTCCTCGCCCTACGTGCATTATCAGTTCCATCTAGAAACCCAGACTTGGACAATATAGATCTATGCCTACCTATTCCTTAGTGAATAGAACTTTGTAAGGGTATATGGTGAATTATAGGGACTTGTTACCTTATATATCATCATGTCATTGATGATGAATTAATAGAATATTGTAAAGACCTGATCTTTAACAATCAAATATTAACAAAATTTGCATCATAAATTATAAACAAATCTTTTCATTCATACAATTTTCTTAGAGTATATGATGTTTTTGTTTGAAATGATACATATACACTGAATACTAAAACTTTAGTAACTTTGACCTTCAATCTCTGACAGAGTGCTCTGAGAAATTATTTTCTTTATAATCTATATGTACAAAGAAAACTGATTTCATGGAATTGTATCGATGATTTCTCAAGATAAGTCATAATCAAGGAAGCATGAGAGAAAAACCCTTGAGTAGAGTCACATATAGCCCTTATAACCTAGAGTTATTTAAGATCAAGTGACATGTACTACATCATAGTTGATATGCCTATTTAGATTTCTAGTTGAATAATGTTAAGTGATGGAGAACTTTACCTGAATAGACCATGGATAAGCTAATTTTGGGGCGAAATCCTCTTTAAGGGGTTGAGAGTTGTAACATACTATATATTAGGTGCTAATTCTATTTTGATCTATAATCTATAATTTTCCTAATTGAACTTGATCCTTGATCCCAAGGCTTATCCAATTATTTTGATCAAGTCTCTCATCCTTCGATGGAGATTGTCTCAATTTGAGGTTCTTTTAATGAGTTCAACTTCTTCACATGATAAATATTTATGAATGAATCCATTAATTTAGTCTCATGAATTAGTTTGGCATTATTTAGTATAGTTTGCCATTTTAAACTCAACTTGTTTGTTAGACTTATACTACAACAATGCACCTACCTTTTTAACCAATGGATTTGTAATGAACCTCAATATTTATTCCTAATTACTATATATCAAAATCCGAATTTCATAAGAGAGTAATTATATTAAACAAATCATGATCATTCGACTAGTTAATATTTTTATAATTTAATCAAATAGGTGTTGAATGCATGGTTACGGTTTCAGAGTCATTACTATTATAGCTCAAGAGTTATTGAAAATTGTAAAGTAATTAGTACATGGGGATTTAAAACAAAATAAATACAAAAGTACCCCCTCATTAAGGTTGTGTTTGGTACACAACCATGATAGGTTTACTTTCCATGAGAAAAATAAATGGTGACATCTTAACTTTGTCTAAGATGACTATTGTTTGGAGCAATGACAAATGAACTTGTTGGATATATATTCTCCCTTCGGTACACATGTATGTTATCTTTCACCATTTGAACAAAGTCTATTTTATAGTACACATAAATAATTTTGTATATGTTGTGTAATAAGTTAGAGGGGTATTGTGAAAAATAGACACCCACCCACAACAAATAAAGCTATTTCATGACACAAAGATTTGGAGAGGAAGGTTTACAAGAGTTTTTTAGTCAACTTGTCCCTATGATAACTTATTTATCTTTTAGTTCTCGTAACAAACACCAATTAAATTACCCGATGAGGTTTGGTTGCCGTGCTATTTCTAGGATGGCACAAAAATACAACCTAAGTCACTTACAACCTCCAACTTCTTAGAGGGTGACTACCACTTTCATCCTCCCCATAGCTCACTCTCTTGCTATTACACAGAGAAATCATCAGAGGTTTTACTGCGACTAAGACACCTTCATATGAGGGACTGATCCAAACCCTAGTATGGGAGTCTCCATTACTGGTGAATGCAAACCATAAATAGTAGAGAAGACAATACTTCACATACGAATCTGTTATGTTGGATCATGGTTTCATCCCCATCATCAGACACCTTGCTTCACTAAGAAAAACTCCCCCACCCTATGTGTATCACTCATAGCGATGAATTCAACTCTAAAACCTACAACAAAGCACAACACCGCTTGCTCAGTGCTCCCTCGACCCTAGACACCCTCTCTTACTCATACCAACCCTAGAGGTGCCTATCCTTCAGTCTCTTCTTTCCTCCCTCCTTTCTACCACTGATCTAGAAGGTTTGGTATGCCACCACTAATCACAGACCACCACTTCAACTCTGCCTCTTGCATATAATCGAGCCACAACCCACCACTCTGGCTCCACCTACAGATCCACCACAACAAACAACAACCACCTATGTCTTCTTCCCCTTCCACCTTGCTCTCAGTTCCTTATTGTAGCACAAAAATGCAGCTCTTGGCTTCCATCACCACCAGTGTGTTAGTATGTATGCCCAGAAAGCTAATCACCTGATGATTGGGATAAGGCATTAGATACATGATTTGATAATTAATAATAAAAGAAAATCTTCCAATTTATTTTGTATATTCAGTTATGAGATAATGAATAACATAATAAATGTCTAGAGAATTATATTACTCAGTTTGCCCACTCCCCCTTCTCTCTAGGGTTCCCAGTGGCTGCCGCTGGGGGGAGGGAATGCCCTAGGCATTTCTCCTCCCCTGACTCTCAAGATCCACAATAGCATCTCTAGTGAAGGGTGGAGCGGTTCCAGGGGGAAGCGAAGCAGGTCGACTGGGTCGTTGGGGCTTCTCCTCAGTAGAATGGGACTCATGGAGCTTTGTGAGGAGCGAGGTCAGGGTTCAAGGATGCGGCGTCGACCTGGTCAACTTCCATCTTGTCCAAGAGAGGCAGATGGAAAGAGCTTTCTCACCTGGTCTCATTTCTCACTGGATGATCTGCGTCGTTTTCGGAGAAAGTGGCTTTCCCTTTCTCTCACATTTCCTTCTCATCTACAGAGTAAGACCTGGTCCGACTAGGTAGATGAAGACCCCTTGACTTCACCTTCGGTCTCCTTGGTGGCTTCGAGGGATGGTGGCAGATGGAGGTACTCCTTCCTCTCATGTTGGGGTACTACTTTGACCGACACTGCTTCACCAGGTCTGGTGGTGGCACTTCATCTGTGGCGGCACCTCTAGATGCTGGTAGGTGGCTATGCTCCGGTGGTGATTCTCATCTCTGGGTATCTCAACTGTGGATCTGTTGCTGCGGAGGATGTTTCCTCATAGTTTAGATAGAGGTGTTGTCATTGACACAGTATAATGGCTGGCTACACACAAGCTGAGCATCAGGTGCTCGAGGTTTTGCTCCTATGGGGAAATAGGATCTTTGAGGATCTGGAGATTGGTTTACTTCCTTCTCCAAGCACACAAGGGTTCGATTGCTCTGTTTCCGGGTATAGAGGTTGATGATGATGTGTGTCTGCTCTTGATTCTTTTCTTCACAATTTGTGGGTGTGGTAAATGCTAGTGGAGGAAGATCGCAGAATGGATCCAACTTCTGAGTTCTCTTCTTTGATCAGTTCAGTTCTTGGTGATCCCTATTCTGGTTGGACGTGCCCTTTGCTGGTCACTGCCATTTTGGGTTTTGTCCCAAGTCCTGGTTTTGGAAGGCGATAACACCTACAGGTGTTCGACAAAATGATTTCTGGTGGAAAGATGAAGGTTAGAAGCCTGTGGTAGATGTTTCTATCTTTGGGAAGAAGATATGGAGTGGCAGGCTGTTTCTTCTGTTTTTGGCTTATCCTAGTTTTTCCTTGTTGGGTTTGTGATTGGAGGAAGGTCTGGTGATGACTTTGTTCTTCATATTCGCAGTTGAGAGCTGGGTCTATAGGCGTGTTTGTGGGTGCTATTATTGGGCCTGTGTGATCTTTCTTCTCCTCTTCTTCTCTGTGTTCTTTGTTAGATCCTCCTTTCTCCCAGCTTTATCCATCATGGAGTTTTCTTTTCTGTTTTGATCCTTTTGTCCCCCTGTGTGGGGATTTAAAGGATCCATCTGTTTCTCCAAGGGGCACTTATGTACCCAAAGTTTTTGGTTATCTAGTAACACATTTTTTTACCGACAAAAAAAAGAGAATTATATTACTCAATGACATATGTATTCAAGTTACTAACCTTGTGGATGATATCATACGGATGTTAAGAGTGCTTATACACATTCTCATTATGTCCTTGATTGGTTTCTATTGTGGAAGGTTGATAGGCAAAAATGATACATAATATCAGAGTGTGAGTTGGTTGATGACTAAATATCATTAGTCATGATATGGCAATATCAAACCAAGCATACAGATACATGTTAGAGAATAGTGTATGAGACAGACCCACCATGAGACTGACACATGAAAGCCATATTCATGGAAGTCATAATCAGGTCTCACAGGGATGGTGGTGGTTGTGGTTTTTAGACCTGAAATCACTACACTCATCACATGTCATTGGGTACACTTTGACATCATCAAACGCAGTCCTGAAACATGGGTTGTTATAAAGGTGATGATTGGGTGACTTTGACACATGGGGATTGACTGTGAGTGATAGACATGGGATTTTTCCCTCCAATAGGAGTATGATATCAAAGGCCTCTTGATTAGCAAATATGAGAAAAGTATGGCCATACACATGTGAGTCAATATGTGATATTGAGCTTACATATATCTCATGCAGTATGCTCTAGTTCAAGGAACAAGATTGAATAACAATGAGGATGACTGCTCCATGCCTCTAGTTCTATCTGGATATCAGTGACAAAGGAAATATACTATTAATGTAAAACCATACACATATTGTAGGTTGAAGTTTCTCCCCAACTTTCCATTCACTTGGGTAGCAATGATGTGTGACTAGGCACCACTCTTTGCTTCTGATGTCATAAGTTGTTATTGACATTCACTGCCAACGTGATATGGGACCTATAGGGTGACACACATAAGAACTCATCTAGAAGAGAAGTTTGATCTTGAATGATAATTGAATTATTTACTAAAGTGTTTTTCACAGAACGGATCAGATGACTAGACTTCCAAATGATCGATTCAAGTGTTGAGACTGTTGTTTGGAGTGTCAGGCTGATTATATTGTACATTGGTTGGAATTCTACCTGACCTAGGCTACAAGACGCCCATATCGTTTGTGAAAAATAGTTGTCTGGCTTGGTGGGAGATTCCCATCTCAGTTGCACCAAATGGCCATCTATCCTGGTGCAAGACACTAGTCTCAGTTGCACCAAACACCCATTTCGGGGGTGCAGTTCGATTGCACAAAGTATTGCTGCTGACATTAAGTTGAGTACTAATTGGAATTGAATTGCCAACATGTGTGTAGAACTGGAAGGTAAGAAACGACCATCTCACTAGGTGAGATGACCATTTCAACACAAGCAAGTTGTGAAACTTCTAGAATTATTGTGAAAATTCAAGATCTTCCGGTCCTTTTCACTCCCACTTTAGTCCCGCATTGGTCGGGGACTGGGAACCCTGACTCTAACCCCTCCTATATATAGAGGGGTAATGGGGGCTTCCCAGAACACAACTACTACATAGACAATTGAGAATTAGTTGCTTTGACAATTGTTGTCCTCTCTAGTTTTAGTAACGACGAGAGCCCATGTGTCCTACCCGACTAGGGAGGGATATCCATGAGAGAAAAACAATTGAGGATCATTGTCATTGGAGAGCATGTTGGTGACTAGTACACCAACAAAAGAGACAACTCCTTCCTATCCATTCTAGCAGGATGATAGGAGTTTTAGTTGGTCTGTGTGTACTACTCTAGAGGCAAGAGTCTTTTGGCTTCTGCTAGGAGGAAAACATCAACTTGCAGTGCATGGTGAGATTTGAGGAGCTGTTGCATTAGTTGTTCGAGTCTACTGCCTGTGAAGGACTAGTTAGACAAGTCTGTGTATGAAAAAGAGCTTTACAGACACCATCCTAGACAGAGTGTGCATCTACATCGATGAGGATTGACGTTGGACTTGCTCCAGGACCAGGTATATCTTCGTGAAACCATCCTTCCCATTGCATAGTTATTGACGCGATCTGCTGGCTAATGGGGAATATGTCAATAAATTATTATTTTTCACTACCTACCTGATGTTGTATTTCCCAACACAATGCACCAAGCAACCAACACTAGAATCCAACTCTCATCATCAGACTATCATGCTTCTCCTACCACCAACACCTTCTTCCACCTACCAGTCTCAATGACAACATGCACCAGCACTATCAATGACATAATTACCATTGATACTAGCCTCTTCTGCTCCTTCCTCATTGACTAAATCATCAACAACAAACCTGATCGACCACAAACAAATCACCTTCTCCACCCTCACATTGGAAGAACACAATAGATAAGAAGGCAGATTGCCCTGACCATACACACCCAAAGTTCTCCTGAAGATGATCATGGTAGTTGACCTACAAATACACCTTTGCAACATAAACGTTCTTCTACAATTTGACACTTTAGATCACTAATACTGCCTCTCCTTCCCCCCTATGTTGGCCCGACTTCACACACTGGCGATATCTAGCCATGACTAGATTTGCAAGGATACCCTGAATCATAATTGAACATAGGAACCTATAGTTAGATATATGAATGTATAAGACATATTTATAGAATGGGTTTAGCCCAATGTAGTGCAACTAGTACATGAGAGAAATGTAGTTTTGTGTCTAGTGTAAATGAGGAGGAAGTTTTATCCTGCATTGCTCACTATTAGACTTTTGTGGTCCTTATATGTAGGATCACATGTAACACTAGTGTCCAAAGGTCCTAGGAGAGGGTATTCTCACCTCTGTGGTGGGTATGGTGACCATAACACACATGCACACACACCATGGAATGCCTGGCCGGGCTGGGCGGGGCTCGGGCTCGGGCTTATTGATTGTAGATTGTGGATTGTGGAGAATGTCTTCCGTCTTATTTTTGCACTAGGATACAACTATGAAATTAACTTTTAATTTTATTAATTGTTTCTTTCCTAAATGAATTTATTAATCTTAATTCAAAAGTATTTTCCTCGTGGATTTTTTTGTAATGTGTACAAGAGTGATCAAGTGATTACGTCTTAATGGGAATAGGATTTCAAGGTGTGTACGGCTTCAAATAAGCCTCCGATCATGAGGGTTAAACACATATCAACCAAACATCATCCATAAAACATTTTCTTTGTGTTTTGCAAACTCTAAAGGAGAGCTTTCAGTTTTTGCTTATGACTTTCTGTGTGGAGTTCTCTTCCTACAAGTACCAAGTTCTTCCTTCTCCTCCTTAGAGACACAATCTGTCAGGCGATGGTTCCCACAATCGTTGGATTGTGTTGGTAGTGCAACCGAATGTCATCAAGCACGAGTGAGATGACAAATTTTTTTAGGTTCATGATTGGGTTGACTAGAAGGATGACGCCTATCCAGGACAATTGCAAGCCGCTGAATTTGTTAAGTAACACATTTGTTTTTCAACGAATGACCTGGTTTGATTCTTGACTTTATTTTCTTTTCTCCTGCATTAGTTTATACAGTGTTTCCTTATCTAGATCTTCTGAATATGTTAGCTAAATTGCACCTATTCTATTGCATGTAATGATGTAATGAAAATTAACAACAGTCTTAAAGAAATCAATATCTGTCGTTAGTTAACTATGGATTCTCAAGCTTTTGGCATAAAAATTGATGTCTAGTATTGTAATATATCGAATTCTGAAATTTTGTCTTTTGACCCTCTTTTCCATATTTTCCTTTCATTTCTATCCTTATTGGCCTTTCTATTTAATTAATGAAATTTATAGTGGTTTAGTGAACATTTATTCACTAATTATACCAATACAAGGGTTTATGCACAATTACCTCAATGAAAGATTAATTACCATAATTAAGTGTTCTAAACCTTAATCTAACTTTTTGATGTGATTTGAAAACATAACATATTCCACATAACTCATTTTAGTGGTAATATGAAGATAAGAAACTTAATCGGATGAACAATTTAGATAATGGGCCGTTAATGGGCCACATGACATATCTCTTAAAAATAAGTCTCAAAAGAGGAAACAAACTTCAAATTCGAAATCTACATATCAAAATTAGCCTACATGTCAAATTTCATCTAATTTGGACAACCTTGAAATATTAGGATAAGTTTAGGAGAGAGAAAATGAGTAAAAGGTATAAGTAATGAATAATGTAATTATATAACTTAAAAATATGTAGATAATGGCAAATTCATATTCTACACATCAAAGATAACTTGTGGATAAAGTTTTGTCCAATTTGGATGTTGTTTGTGCAGGTTATGCAATTATATGTACATTCTAAACTTTTATGCAATTTACCCAATTGGGAGGTTTTATTTGCAAATTATCACCTGGATTTTAATCCTTAGATATTCCCTTACCATTAACGAGATTTTAATCCATTGGAGAACCTAGTTTCACCTTGATTTGATGGTATTTCTTTCCAAGGGCATTATAGGGATTACCCTCTTTATAAAGATGTTTATCCTTAAAAGCTATCAACCAATGAGGTTATTTCTTTCTTGCAAAATGGTGGGGATGGCCTAGAATAATCTATGGGCTCTTAGTACCGATTTTGGATATGCATGAAGCCTCTATGAGCTATCCTCTTGCATGGACATCAATCCCTAGGCTAAAGACACATGGAAAGTCCCTTAAGATTCCTCATGCTTCACCTCTTTCTATATATAGCCATGTATACCCCTTCCCAACTCATAATTCGAAAACTCTTTCTCTCCTTTTCTTTCCTCTAGCTTAGATAATTCGTTCTGTATTTGTCCACGAAGTTGCTGCCCCAAGGTAATAGAGGGAGCCTACCTTGGTGAAGAATGTTCCTAGGGCTTCCAAATTGCTCTATTAGGGTTTTTAAAGCTCCTCCTTGTTAATTTCGACAAAAACTAGTAAGTTTCCTCCCTTAATTCCCTATTTTCATATTGATAGTCTTCCTTACACATTCTTCTAGGTCGGAACCATGACCATACATGGTGAAACCCCACCTAGAACCCTAAAACACCTCATCTCTATGCTGTTTTGCTAGGGTTTATCACCTCTAAGTTGAGAAGGTGATCTTTGTTCAAGAAGGGAGCTAGGCATGGAACAAGCAGACCTTATAAGCTCGAGATTATTGCTATTTGGACCTTATTATCTTCCCTAGGTATGAGCTTCATAACCCCCTTCCCATAAATTTCTTATTACATGCTTAAAACTCATGATCTTATGTTAAAAATTGACGATGTGTCGATTTCTAATTGGTCAATTTTCAATAATTCATAACTTTTGATTCGTTTGTCAAAAAATTAAAGTAAAATATGTTATGAACTCATAAAAACATTTTATTTTTGATAAAAATATTTTCAAGTATTGGTTTTCAGTTTTGTCAAAAAGAGTTTTTAGAAAATGAATTAAATACCTAAAAATCACCAAAAATACACTTTAACCTTCATAACTCCAATATATGCAAAATTATATGTTTTCTTAATCAGAAAAACCTAACTAAGTTAGTGGTGATATTTTTGAGGTCTGAATAGAGGTTTTGTGTAAAAATTTCATATATTAGGGTTTCAACTCTTTAATTTATATATTTTATTCTAATACATGAATATGAAATTGGAAATAGGACAAGTGGATCTTGATTTCAACTAAAGGTTTGGAAAAGAGGTTAATAATCATGTATGTGCAAGTATTCCAATATATTCAACTCTTTTCTGAACCTTTAGTTGAAATCAAGGTCCACTTATCTTATTTCCAATTTCATATTCATGTATTAGAATAACATATATACATTAAAGAGTTGAAACCCTAATATATGAAATTTTTACAGAAAACCTCGATTCAGACCTCAAAAATATTACCACTAACTTAGTTAGGTTTTTCTGATTAAGAAAACATATAATTTGGCATATATTGGAGTTATGAAGTTTAAAGTGTATTTTTGGTGATTTTTAGGTATTTAATTCATTTTCTAAAAACTCTTTTCGACAAAACTGAAAACCAATACTTGGTAATATTTTTTATTAAAAAGAACAAGTTTTTCCAAGTTCAGAACATATCTTACTTTAATTTTTGGACAAACGAATCAAAAGTTATGAGTTATTGAAAATCGACCAATTAGAAATCGACACATCGTCAATTTTTAACATAAGATCATGAGTTTTAAGCATGTAATCAGAAATATATGGGAAGGGGGTTATGAAGCTCATACCTAGGGAAGATATTAAGGTCCAAACAGAAATAATCCCGAGCTTATAAGGTCTGGTTGTTCCATGCCTAGCTCCCTTCTTGAACAAAGATCACCTTCTCAACTTAGAGGTGATAAACCCTAGCAAAAGAGCATAGAGATGACGTGTTTTAGGGTTCTAGGTGGGGTTTCATCATGTATGGTCATGGTTCCGATCTAGAAGAAGGTGTAAGGAAGACTATCAGTATGAAAACAGGGAATTAAGGGAGGAAACTTACTAGTTTTTGTCGAAATTACCAAGGAGGAGCTTTAGAAACCCTAATAGAGCAATTTGGAAGCCCTAGGAACCTTCTTCACCAAGGTAGGCTCCCTCTATTACCTTGGGGCAGAAACTTCGTGGCCAAATACATAAGGAACTATTATCTAAGCTAGAGGAAATAAAAGGAGAGAAAGATTTTTCGAATTATGAGTTGGGAAGGGGTATACATGGCTATATATAGAAAGAGGTGAAGCATGAGGAGTCTCAAGGGACTTTCCATGTGTCTTTAACCTAGGGATTGATGTCCATGCAAGAGGATAGCTCATAGAGGCTTCATGCATATCCAAGGTCGGTCCTAAGATCCCATAGATTATTCTAGGCCATCCCCACCATTTTGCAAGAAAGAAATAACCTCATTGGTTGATAGCTTTTAAGGATAAACATCTTTATAAAGAGGGTAATCCCTATAATGCCCTTGGAAAGAAATACCATCAAACCAAGGTGAAACTAGGTTATCCAATGGTTTAAAATATAGTTAATAGTAAGGGAATATCTAAGGATTAAAATACAGGTGATAATTTGCAAAGAAAACCTCCCAATTGGGTAAATTGCATAAAAGTCCAGAATGTACATATAATTGCATAACCTGTACAAATAACATCCAAATTGGACCAAACTTTATCCACAAGTTATCTTTGATGTGTTGAATATGAATTTGCCATTATCTACATATTTTTAAGTTATATAATTACATTATTCATTACTTATACCTTTTACTCATTTTCTCTCTCCTAAACTTATCCTAATATTTCAAGGTGGTCCAAATTAGATGAAATTTGACATGTAGGCTAATTTTGATATGTAGATTTCGAATTTGAAGTTTGTTTCCTCTTTTGAGACTTATTTTTAAGAGATATGTCATATGGCCCATTAACAGCCCATTATCTAAATTGTTCATCCGATTAAGTTTCTTATCTTCATATTACCACTAAAATGAGTTATGTGGCATATGTTATGTTTTCAAATCACATCAAAAAGTTAGATTAAGGTTTAGAGAACTTAATTATGGTAATTAATCTTTCATTGAGGTATTTGTGCATAAACCCTTGTATTGGTACAATGAGTGAATAAATGTTCACTAAACCACTATAAATTCCATTAATTAAATAGAAAGGCCAATAAGGATAGAAATGAAAGGAAAAGATGGGAAATAGGGTCAAAAGGCAAAATTTTAGAATTCGGTATGTTACAACACTCCACCCCTTAAAGAGGATTTCGTCCCCGAAATCACAAGTAAGAAGGGAAGGGTGAGTGTGCAACATCTCATCACAAAAATTTAGGTTATTTCTCCAACCTTAACTTCCACCAAACAACTCATCAACATATACTCCACAAGCATCTCAACATAGGTCAGGTTCTCAAGGATCACCTAGGTTCCATTATTTAGATATTCTTTTTAGGAGATTTAACATTATTTACATTTTTGTCTTATTAATATTATATTTATTATGATATCACATTATCATTATTATTCTCTTAATTGTGTCACGTCATATTTACTTTGTTTCAAAAAGAGTTATATTTCATTATTATGCTTGAAACCATATATATTTCTTATTTACCTCATTATGAGTTTTAACGCAATTAGAGTTTCTCAATTATCAATATACTTGATTATTATCCTTAATAATTGGATTTAGTCTCTATTATCAACATATTGAATTATAACAAATTGTTTTGCATGAATTAAGACATTTTATCCAACTTGTTACAAATAATCCAAATAATGTCACATTAATCACTAATATCTTTATTTACATTGTCACATTAACTTTCTTATTCACATTAATGTCATTGCTAATCATTTTTTTCATATTTATTCAGTTCTTATGATTGATTATGCACTTTTATATGAATCAATTACTACTTATCCATATTGAAGTCATTATATGTATTTTAGTGATCAAGGTGGGACATATTACAAATTGATTCACATTAAGTGACTAATCGTGTGTGTATTAGATAACAAGGTAACATACCATGCATTTCATATTGATGACTTGATTAATATGTGATTAGATGATTATATATATCATTTATGTGTATCAAAGTATGTTAACTGATTATGACACCTAATGTAATTAATGTATCATGAAAGGCATTAAGGATGTATATGTTAAGGTTAGATGATTACAACTTAGGGTTTAGGTTAATATGATCACTATATTTTACTTAGCATGTATTAAGTCCAAGATTAGGTTACAATCATCTTACTTGTCATTTAATTAGAGTTTATTGGTTTATGACATGGGCAACACCATGCATATCCATTAGGATTAATATGTGAGTTACTCATATTATGTGCATTAGGTATTCATAAGGGTTTGAACATATAAATTATTCCTCAGATGAACGTTATATTTTCATTAATATATAAACAAGCATGTTAGGCTATAATTATAACTTGTTTGGACCCTACTAAGGATTCAAGCACACTAACTTCTGAATTAGGGAGTTAGGGTTTTTAAAGTCAGAGTAGCTATATTTCAGTATGTTACATGACTCCATTCCCTTGGAAAGGATTTCATCCTCAAAATATAACTACCCAAACATCATCAAACCAACTATTCTCCACCCCTCAAAAGGTTTGACCTACCAAGCCAAACTAATCTAGAGGTAAAAGGGTGAGTCTAACTAGACCATATACAAGATGCATCATGCTTCACTGCGCACTCTGATAGCTCACTTAACCCCAAACATCAAAGTCTAGGTTCTAGGGATAAACTATCCAAGCATGTGGCCGCAAGGGTCATAAGGAGACTATCTAGGTATCCATCCTCAAACAAGTCACCATACACCTAAAACTTAGGGTTCCCAAAGATATACAACATAGATGTCTAAGGTCACTATTGCCTAAAATCAAACTATTTTGGACAATCCATTTCAGCTTAGGCCAGGCCGGTATCATATGGATCTGGGAGTCCTCGTAAACCAAGCAAGTGGTGCGGATGAAAATATTGCTAGCCCCCAGAACCTGATCCTTTCTAGACACCTTTGCTTCAACTTCATGCCCTAATAGTTGCCTAAAGGAAGACCTAAACAACATTAAGTTATGCATATTTTTGTTATGAATATTTTAGAGTTTTATTCATCATGATACTAATTTGGAACTATAGGGTCCTAAATCAACCTTTCATCATTTATAGATCAACTCTAGGGAAACCATGTCACCAAAAGGAACTATGTAAGGCAGGGATTCTAATTAGGGAGACAAAACTGAAATAGTCAGATTCCGACTACCATGGGCTCTGGTACCATGCTGTAAGGAGGTGAAATCACCCCTTTACTAAAATATGATAATCAAAACTCATTGGAAAGTAGCGAAATAAAAAAAATAACTGACTGTATTCAATTTCATAAAGGTTTACAAAAATACATCAAATTCTCCCATTTAGGGTTACATCAACATACAAAACATGATCTAGATAGAGGGAAGTCCAAACTACTTCAAATATTGTCTCCAAAGAAAAATCTCCAAGAGCTAGGTCCAAGCCAAAAGCTATATACTCCTTGATCTAACCTGGGGTTGGAAGCATACCCCACAAAAGAAAGAAACAATAGGAGACATCAGCAAAAGCTGGTATGTGCATACTAAATAGGAAATTGAGAAATATATGGAATAAAGGACATCAAATATAAAAGTATTCCAATATAAAAGATAAGGACCACCCAAATAGGTATCAATAGAAAAGGAATTGAAATAATATGATAACAAAAGAATACTTGCCATTATTAAATAAAAGAGTGGTGCCACATAAGCACATATCATAACCATCATCCTACACGCATGTGAGATAAGCATAACACTAGAATATTATAAAAACAAAGGCGGCCAAGTCTCATAAACTTGAAACCTGATAGAGAAAGGAATACTTCCAATCTCCCAAATATATAAAACATGGGCCAAGAATCACACATCTTGCCCTGGGTATGAGGTTCCTTTCCATCCCAAAAGAGCAGGAAATATCACATCTGCTCGGCAGGAAATAACACATCTACCATAAAAACCAATGTGATTACACTACTCTAGTTCTATTGAATCACATAGCATGTTAAATGTAAAGGTAAGTAGAAAGTATAGTCAGAATATATAAACTAGTCACCACATAAGTGACCAACATATACATCCACCTCATAAGTGGGCAAAAGACATCACATGCCATCTTTTAGAGTTCAATCATGAACAAAGCATAAGATAAGAGTTCAAAAGAATATCCATGATCACATGTTCAACATCAAATATGGTATTTCATATGAACAATGATTTTCAAAAGAAAAGACATTGTGTATAGGCTAATGTGCATAGGACAAAGAGAATGAATAAGCATAGGTTAATTGCTCAACATAGAGAAATAGGGGATACAACATACACAAATAGGGATTTATATCACATACATAGATAGGGATAGAACATACATAAATACTTAGAGTCCTATTAACCTCTTTTCTGAACCTTTAGTTGAAATCAAGGTCCACTTGTCTTATTTCCAATTTCAAATTCATGTATTAGAATAACATATATACATTAAAGAGTTGAAACCCTAATTTATGAATTTTTTACACAAAACCTCGATTCAGACCTCAAAAATATCACCACTAACTTAGTTAGGTTTTTTTGATTAAGAAAACATATAATTTTGCAAATATTGGAGTTATGAAGTTTAAAGTGTATTTTTGGTGATTTTTAGGTATTTAATTCATTTTCTAAAAACTCTTTTCGACAAAACTGAAAACCAATACTTGGAAATATTTTTATTAAAAAGAACAAATTTTTCCGAGTTCAGAACATATCTTACTTTAATTTTTGGACAAACAAATCAAAAGTTATCAGTTATTGAAAATCGACCAATTAGAAATCGACACATCATCAATTTTTAACATAAGATCATGAGTTTTAAGCATGTAATAAGAAATATATGGGAAGGGGGTTATGAAGCTCATACCTAGGGAAGATAATAAGGTCCAAACAGCAATATTCCCGAGCTTATAAGGTCTGGTTGTTCCATGCCTAGCTCCCTTCTTGAACAAAGATCACCTTCTCAACTTAGAGGTGATAAACCCTAGCAAAAGAGCATAGAGATGAGGTGTTTTAGGGTTCTAGGTGGGGTTTCACCATGTATAGTCACGTTTCCGACCTACAAGAAGGTGTAAGCAAAACTATCAATATGAAAATAGGGAATTAAGGGAGGAAACTTACTAGTTTTTGTCGAAATTACCAAGGAGGAGCTTTAGAAACCCTAATAGAGCAATTTGGAAGCCCTAGGAACCTTCTTCACCAAGGTAGGCTCCCTCTATTACCTTGGGGCAGAAAATTCGTGGAAAAATACAGAAGGAACTATTATCTAAGATATAGAAAAGAAAAGGAGAGAAACTATTTTCGAATTATGAGTTGGGAAGGGGTATACATGGCTATATATAGAAAGAGGTGAAGCATGAGGAGTCTTAAGGGACTTTCCATGTGTCTTTAGCCTAGGGATTGATGTCCATGCAACACGATAGCTCATAGAGGCTTCATGCATATCCAAAGTCGGTCCTAAGAGCCCATATATTATTCTAGGCCATCCCCACCGTTTTGCAAGAAAGAAATAACCTCATTGGTTGAACACTTTTAAGGATAAACATCTTTATAAAGAGGGTAATCCCTATAATGCCCTTGGAAAGAAATACCATCAAACCAAGGTGAAACTAGGTTCTCCAATGGTTTAAAATATCTTTAATTGTAAGGGAATATCTAAGGATTAAAATCCAGGTGATAATTTGCAAAGAAAACCTCCCAATTGGGTAAATTGCATAAAAGTCCAGAATGTACATATAATTGCATAACCTGCACAAACAACATCCAAATTGGACCAAACTTTATCCACAAGTTATCTTTGATGTGTAGAATATGAATTTGCCATTATCTACATATTTTTAAGTTATATAATTACATTATTCATTACTTATACCTTTTACTCATTTTCTCTCTCCTAAAGTTATCCTAATATTTCAAGGTTGTCCAAATTAGATGAAATTTGACATGTAGGCTAATTTTGATATGTAGATTTCGAATTTGAAGTTTGTTTCCTCTTTTGAGACATATTTTTATGTGATATGTCATATGGTCCATTAACGGCCCATTATCTAAATTGTTCATCCGATTAAGTTTCTTATCTTCATATTACCACTAAAATGAGTTATGTGGCATATGTTATGTTTTCAAATCACATCAAAAAGTTAGATTAAGGTTTAGAGCACTTAATTATGGTAATTAGTCTTTCATTGAGGTATTTGAGCATAAACCCTTGTATTGGTACAATTAGTGAATAAATGTTCACTAAACCACTATAAATTCCATTAATTAAATAGAAAGGCCAATAAGGATAGAAATGAAAGGAAAAGATGGGAAAGAGGGTCAAAAGACAAAATTTCAGAATTCGGTATGTTACAGTATGAGGTTCCTTTCCATCCCAAAAGAGCAGGAAATATCACATATGCTCGGCAGGAAATAACACATCTGTCATAAAAACCAATGCAATTACACTACTCTATTGCATAACCTGCACAAACAACATCCAAATTGGACCTAGAAGAAGGTGTAAGGAAAACTATCAATATGAAAATAGGGAATTAAGGGAGGAAACTTACTAGTTTTTGTCGAAATTACCAAGGAGGAGCTTTAGAAACCCTAATAGAGCAATTTGGAAGCCCTATGAACCTTCTTCACCAAGGTATGCTCCCTCTATTACCTTGGGGCAGAAACTTCATGGCCAAATACAGAAGGAACTATTATCTAAGCTAGAGGAAAGAAAAGGAGAGAAAGAGTTTTTGAATTATGAGTTGGGAAGGGGTATACATGGCTATATATAGAAAGAGGTGAAGCATGAGGAGTCTTAAGGGACTTTCCATGTGTCTTTAGCCTTGGGATTGATGTCCATGCAAGAGGATAGATCATAGAGGCTTCATGCATATCCAAAGTCGGTCCTAAGAGCCCATATATTATTCTAGGCCATCCCCACCGTTTTTCAAGAAAGAAATAACCTCATTGGTTGATAGCTTTTAAGGATAAACATCTTTATAAAGAGGGCAATCCCTATAATGCCCTTGGAAAGCAATACCATCAAACCAAGGTGAAAGTAGGTTCTACAATGGTTTAAAATCTCGTTAATAGTAAGAGAATATCTAAGTATTAAAATCCAGGTGATAATTTTCAAAGAAAACCTCCCAATTGGGTAAATTGCATAAAAGTCCAGAATGTACATATAATTGCATAACCTGCACAAACAACATCCAAATTGAACCAAACTTTATCCACAAGTTATCTTTGATGTGTAGAATATGAATTTGACATTATATACATATTTTAAAGTTATATAATTACATTATTCATTACTTATACCTTTTACTCATTTTCTCTCTCCTAAACTTATCCTAATATTTCAAGGTTGTCCAAATTAGATGAAATTTGACATGTAGGCAAATTTTGATACGTAGATTTTGAATTTGAAGTTTGTTTCCTCTTTTGAGACTTATTTTTATGAGATATGTCATATGGCCCATTAACGGCCCATTATCTAAATTGTTCATCCGATTAAGTTTCTTATCTTCATATTACCACTAAAATGAGTTATGTGGCATATGTTATGTTTTCAAATAACATCAAAAAGTTAGATGAAGGTTTAGAGCACTTAATTATGGTAATTAATCTTTCATTGAGGTATTTGAGCATAAACCCTTGTATTGGTACAATTAGTGAATAAATGTTCACTAAACCACTATAAATTCCATTAATTAAATAGAAAGGCCAATAAGGATAGAAATGAAAGGAAAAGATGGGAAAGAGGGTCAAAAGACAAAATTTCAGAATTCGGTATGTTACAAGTATGCCTAAAAAGTTTACTGGAACTAATTTTGCTCATTGGAAAAGTAAGATGTGAATTTGGCTTAACATGGTAGGGTATGATCAATATCTAGAAGTAGACAAACCCAAACTTGATGAAACTATCCCCGATAATGCTAATTTAATTGCAACCTAGAAGAAGGGTGATAAGACGTGTTGACAGTTGATTCTATTTGCATTAAAAAAAACTATATGATTCATACACAAATCCACCTATTACTACATCTTAGGTTCTGTGGGGGGCGTTAGAAAAGAAACACAATATTGAAAATTAGAAAACTAAAAAATATTGTGTCTCAAAATTTCTAAAGTTTCATATGGCTGAGGGTAAATCTGTTCCTGATCAAAACATGATTTTCAACTCTTGGTGTAAGACCTCGTTGATGCAGGCATAGTACTTCTTGAAAAGTTTGTTGCAATGCCAATCATTGATGAATTCCCAAAATCTTGGGAGTCAGTTGACATGACTCTTAAGCATCACAAAAGAGTCATGTCAATGAAAGATCTCATGATGGACATAATATTCAGGAAGAGCATCTAAAAGATAAGACTATCAAATTACCCACTGATGTTAATGCTACTATCAATTTTACTACCGCTAAGGACAAAGATAAGAAACCAATGAATTCACTTAAACCTAAGGATAAGATCCAGAAGAAACAAAGAACAAACCTTGTTGGACTTGTGGACTGGTTGGCCACTGGAACAAGGATTGTCCTTCAAAAAAGGCAAAGAAAGATGCTACATCTACAACTGAGGAGGCCGTGGTCACCATGATGAATACATCCTTGAACCTTAATGATGGGTACATGTCTATAAAACCTAAAGTTATTTCTATTTTTGAACCACCATATTGGATAATGGACACTGGGTCTAATGTGCATGTGTGTATTCACAAGTCCCTATTTGTGTCTTACCAGGACTCTAAAGGCCGATCCGTGACTCTGGACGATTCGAACACTGTCAAAGTCGAAGGCAAAGGATGGATTGACTTGAAGTTTCCTTCGGGAAAAAATCTAACACTTCATGGAGTCAGACATGTTCCACCAATACGACATGATATTCTTAGTGGCACTATTTTAGTTAGAGATTGTTTTAGAACAAATTGCAACTGTAATAAGGATATTATTACTCACCTTAGTGATTCTTTATTTTTTGCAAAGGGGTATTTATGTGATATGGAAAAATTGTTTAAGATTCTTGTTGAACCTATTTCAAATTCATTTTTAAATTTGAGTGATAATAGTTCTATATGCATGAATCTTGTATGGTCTGATGTTTGGCATACACGTTTGGGACATGTGAATGTTGGCTCAATGAAATGTATGAAAAATCTGAATTTAATCCTTAAATCTGACATCAGCAATAAAATAGAAAAATCTATATGCAAACTAAATTACCTACGAAACATTTTCATTATGTGAACATGAATTCAAAAATATTAGATTTAGTGCATATTGACATCTATGAATTTAATGGGATTGCTACTAGGGATCAAAAGCACTATTTTATAACTTTTATTGATGATTCTAGTAGATAGTGTTATGTCTTTTTACTTAGAAGTAAAGATGAGGCATTGGATAAATTTAAAATTTATAAGAAAGTAACTAAGTTTTGGAAAGAAGCCATTAATGATGAAATCTAATCAATGCTCTTGAATGGAACTTGGGAATTGGTGGATTTGCCTCCTGGTTGTTCTATAGTTGGATACAAATGGATCTTTAAGAAGAAACTTAATACAGACAAGACAATCAATAAGTATAAGGGTAGGCTAGTTACTAAGGGTTACACACAGAGGGAAGGAATAGATTATTTTGATACCTATTCCCTTGTTTCCCGTATGACCACAATCTGAGTGCTTATAGGATTGGCTTCCATTTATAATCTCTATATCCATGAGATGGATGTGAAGATTGTGTTCTTACACAGTGATCTTCAGGAAGAGATATGTATGGAACAACCTGAGGGATTTATGGGTCGTGGGAATGAGTCTACAGTGTGTAAACTTGTTAAGTCAAAATAAGACCGTAAGAAATGGCATGATAAGTTTTATTACGTGATATCATCATTTGGATTTATTTCTAATAAATTTGATATGTGTCTCTACTACAAAATTGTTGATGATGGATTCATTTTGTTATGCTTATATGTCAATGATATCTTGGTTTTTAGCTCTGATATGAAAGTAGTAAATGAGACAAAGTCATTCTTGTGTAGAAAGTTTGAGATGAAGGACATGGGTGTCACTTATGTGATTTTAGGGCTTAAAATCATAAGGTCTACTGATGGCATAACTCCTTCTCAGTCTCACTATGTTGAGAAGATACTAGAGAGGTTTGAGTACACTTCACGTTAACCTATTAAGACTCCATATGATTCATCTAAGGCCTTGTTCAAGAATGAGACTGGGGTTCCAGTATCTCAATTATGATACTCTTAGATGATCATAAGTTTGATGTATCTTATGAAATGCACACATACAAACATTGTGTTTGTCATAAGCAAGTGAAGTAGATACACTGGTTGTCCTGACAAGACCCATTGGGAAGCTATCGATAGAGCTTTGAGGTATATCAAGGGAACTTGTTCCGTTGGGATAAATTATGGAAAATATCCTTCTATAGTCAAAGGATATAGTGATGCAAGATGGATTGCCATGAAATTTGGGAGTAATGGTGTCTCAGGATATGTATCCTCTTGGGAGGAGGAGATGTTTCTTGGAGGTCTAAGAAATTGACCATATTGTATCAATCTACTTTTGAGGTAGAGTTTTATGCTTTAGATGAAATTGGATTAGAAGATGAATGGCTACATGGACTTATGTCCAGTTTACCTAAGGTGAAGATGCCTCTTACTACAATTTCAGTTCATTGTGATAGAACTACAACTATTTCTAATATAAATATTCATAAGTATACTAAAAAAACAACGTAGACACATCCAAGTTAGACTCAATTCTATAAGGGAGTTAGTGTTTAATGGGGTCGTGGTTGTAGAGTACATCGATACAAAAGATAATACAGCTGATCCTTTCACTAAAGCCCTTACTCTGACCTTAGTGGAAAAATCCAAGTTGGGGATGGGACTGAAACCCCTTTAGATTTGCATGTAGTAGCAACCCAACCTAAAAGAGTGGAGATCCCACAAATGGGGTTTAATGTGGTTATAACATGGTGTCGGGTGAATTAGATGACACTACATATTTTTTATTTGATGCTTCTAGCATATGTGTGTATATCTCTTAGGAAACTTGTTAGTGTCATGACTGCAAGTTAGTAAGAGATTAGTCTCTGAATGGTGTCAAGTCTTAGGACAAGATGTTCACAGTACATCCTTGGATACTCCAACTAGATGGCTGATGTTATGTGGGCTGCAATTGGAGAATTGAGTTGTTCTCTGATATCAGTCATGACATATATTTTGTATGCATGGACTTAATGCATTGTTTTCTTTTCTATCATGTCTTTATTATGTTGTTACCAACCTATACTCTTGCACCCAAGGTTCAAGTTCAAGACTTTTGTTCACCTAGTTCTTGTGGGGGTTATAGTTGGATAACTCAAGTAGATTCAAACCAAAAGGTATCTACTGAAAGCGTAGTATAGAGGACTGAATGGTAGAGTACACTAAACATTGGACTTTGTTGCGGATTGTTAGATATATGGCTGTATAAGCCATGTATATAACGTGGGTCAAGCCTAATGTAGTGCAGCTAGTACATGGGAGAAATGTAGTTTTGTGTCTAATGCAAACGAGGAAGAATTTTTATCCCACATTGCTTACTCCTAAAACTTTTGTGGTCCTTATATGTAGGATCACATGTGACACAAGTGTCCAAAGGTCCTAGAAAGGGTATTCTCAACTCCTTGGTGGGTATGGTAACCAAAACACACACACACATGCACGCACGCATGCCTAGCCTTGCCCTGGCCGGGCACAAGCTCAAGCTTGTGGCTTGTGGTGAATATATTCCATAATCCTTCATTTTTTTGCACTAGGATAAAATTACGTAATTAATTATTAATTTAATTAATTATTTATTTCCTAAACATATTTATTATTCCTAATTGGAAAGTATTTTCCTTGTGGATTTTTTCCCAACCTGTACAAGAGCGATCAAGTGATTGAGTCTTAATGGGAATAGGATTTCAGGGTGTGTAAGGCTTTAAATAAGCCTCTGATCATTAAGGTTTAACACATATCAAATGAGAAATAGCAGTCATCCGTTTCATTCATGTTTTGCAAACCCTATAGGGGAGCTTTCAACCGTCACTTCCAACTTGTTGTGTGGGGTTATTCTCGTATGAGTAGCAAGTTCTTCCTTATCCTCCTTAGAGATGTGAACCGTTAGGCAGTGGTTCCTGTGATTGCTGGGTTGTGTTGGTAGTGCAACCGAATGTGGTCAAGCATGAGCGAGACAATAACCTTCTTCAAGTTTATGATTGAGTTGACTAGAAGAACGACACCTATTCTGCATGTAATGACCTAATTAAAATTAACAACACATGTAGTATGATCTGAAGATCTTTGTGCACTATAGCCTATTGGTCTTGCTGCTCACTTCCTTGACCTAGATCCACCACTGTCATTAGATCTGCAACCAGCAACAACACCCAATGCAAGTAGACCATTGATCCTAAGGGAAAATGATCAACTAAACGTGGAGTGGCCAAGAAACCAGGATCAAGTTGAGCACTAAGGATGATCCATCGAGATTAGTAGGCATATAAATGACATGTAGTTATATACTTAACTTTTTCTCTAAACCCTTTTGTTAAGAACACATGTATTTTTTGAAGAGAGGATGATTATTAATTGCAATAATAGGTAAATCGCTAAAAATTTGGCATGCACATAAGTAATTCAATGATGAATCTAGGAATATTAGTAACCAAGAAATCACAAATTTAGTAAGATGATACCTAATCAATTAGATCTTAGATGAAAATTGAGGTGTTTATGGTAGTCAATAAGATGATACCTAAGCAATTGAATATTAGATAAAAACAAGGTGTTTATGATCATGATGATAACGTTATTACAAGATTGATTTCCCTAATGTTAATCATATTTGTTAACATAGCATGTTACTATTATTAATAAATAATTGGTGTGTAATATCTAATCTCAGGAATTCAACTAGTTCAACTACATATTATAGAAAACAACTAATGATTACAATATGGTTATATATATATGAAAATAGTTATTAAGATTATATGCCATAGTTGATATACTATTTTAATATCAATCATGTCAATACTAATACACATGAGTTAGTAAATAGTCAAACTGACACAATATAATTTCAGTAATTATTAGTAAGTGAATTATGTATAATGAACTTATTTTCATATTCAGAATTAACACTCTAGAACATATACATAGTATGGTATTTTGAAATACAAAAAGGACCTCAAAAGTATATTTGTATAGGCTAATCTATCTTAAATAATTTGACATATGATAGGAAGAAAAGTTATGAGGAAGATACTTCTATGATATAAGTTTGGGTAACCTAGATATGTTTATACTTACTTAAATAAATTTGAATCATATAATGAAAATGTGTGTAAAAGAACCCAAGATCAAGAATCAATTGATACATTGTTAAACTAATATAATGACATAAGGATATATACATAGTCACAAAACATCAACTGTATATATAACTTAGTAAAACCCTAGAAAAGACTATAATTGGAAACAATTGAATCAAACTCCTAAATGAAAAACCTAGACACATATGATACTATCAAAATGAAGTCTAAATAACACCTGATTCCAAGCCATATAGTGACAAATATTACTATACATTTGTAGATTCTCTTTGTTTTGATTGAATTCTTTGAGTCAATACTTGAAGTTCTTACATTTTGGAAACTTTGATACAAAGGTATGAAATTTCTATTTTTATTTAGAAAGTTACTTCTGTCATCAATTGCAAGCATAATTAGATAGGTTGGTTGAATTAAAGCTATTATAAACCTTAGCACCCCTCCTTAAAATCCACCAACAATAAACTCTAAAAAATAGTAGCACATTGTTACAGTTTAGTGGAATAACATTTCCACGACCCTGCATACAGAGAGATGAGGTCCCTTAGTATACTGGGAAACATAGTTAGCATGTTGTCATTCTCCATGGTGAGAACATAGACATCGACATGTGCTATATATTAGTAAATGAGATTACTAGTCTCAAATATTGGATGTTGATCTTATTGAACTTGAAAACTACCTTTTAATACTTACCTATGTTGTTCATTCCCATATATTTTATATAAAAATCCTTTGTAGATAGGTTCATATTGTTGTACTTTCCAAATATTGATTGTGTACCAGCTTTGCTGACCCATGTTTCCCTTATTTGGACCCACATTTGGTTTTTGTTCTCTCTAGGAAGTCATGGGTAGGTGATCAAAGAAGATCTAGAAGAGACATGCAAGAGTTTACCACTATTGAAGAGTAGATATGAATCCATGCTTTGTTTTGTAATCATATGTAAAGATTCTACAACTCTGATGTACAAATTCTTGTCACAGAAGATTTATATATATATTCTGATACAATTTTGTAAATATCTAATTGTAAGATTAGTATTTACAAATATGATGCATGTTCTTAATAGATCCTTGTTCTTTGTTTTTGTAGTTACTTGTTGGATTCTTGTGTTTGAGCATAACCCCATTGCATGGTTTATTGTCACATATCCCCCAAACAACCCACTATCCCATCTCCTTGCTTAAAACCTAGTTTGTTCTCTTCTAATTATTTGCCTCTTGCTTTCATGGTTCATACTAATAAGTTATTGTTAGAATAAGTAGTGATCTCTTAGTTTCTTGTGCTGGGTTAGTGTAGTTATTTCTTGATTCTTATTGTGTAATTCTTAGCTTAGCTTAGTTCACTGCTCTAGCTATTTTTGTCTCTCTTGTTAGTGATTGTTTAACTTATCTCAATTTTCACTACAAAAAAAGAATGATTTAACTACACCTATTCTAATTACATATATATTATATGTAGTTGAAGCCATCTCTTGGTACAAAGTATGATAATGTAACGAATATATATGTAGTTAATTGTATAGCTAAGCTTAAACTCACTCTCTCAATCTCAAACGAAAATTATTCCCTCCATAAGACATCTCCCGCAACTTTATTTCATGTTCCTTGGTGATAGTGCATCATCACCCCCAATTTAGTCATCACCCCCAATTTAGTCATTTATGCCCTCTTCCCGATCGTCGTCTTCGTTCTTCTCCATATTTATTCCTCTCTGCACTTCCCCCTCCCTCGTGCCCACAAGTCGGGCCATGCGACACGGTCTGCTCCATTTTCTCCTCTCACACCTTTCTTATCTTCTTGGTGCCTCCGCCACAATAGATTGAGCGTGCCTTCACCGCAACAGCCTGAGGGTGATCCACCACAATAGCACGACGACGTTGCTAGCATCTCATCTTATCAACGACCTACCCAACAGCCTAAGGTCAGCCGCCAGGGGTCGCTCTTATTCACAGCAGTACAACCCAATATCCTGAGGACGCCGCATGCCGAGGCCCGAAAGCTGATGCATCATGCCCATGGTCTCAGGTTTTTTTTATTTGTCCAATAATTATATTTTGACCCTGCATGTTCAGATGATATTCATGAAACCTTATAATATTGCACTACAATTCTCCTTATATCTTCCATTAATTCCGTTCAAAATAGATATTGAACTTCAATCTAGACATGCTCAACTAACATAGAGCAGATGAAAAGTTGAGGTAGATTTATACATCCAATTTAGCTTGAGATGATCAGGAAATCATCAACTGAACCTCGACATATGAGTTACATAGTGTTGGTCAATACAACCAACTTCTTGATAAAGTCCTAAAATAGTTGGCATAAAAAACAAGTCTGAAATCCATGATCCTAAAATGGGATCCATTATATTCAGACCCTTGCACCTTTTTTATATCTTGAATTTAGTAAATCATATTATTGTGATTTTTATTCATTTTATAGATTTTTTAGTCTATGGTAAATATTGCATGAACAAGTAAAACACTTTTGATTGTATCAGATTCCGCTAACAAGAGCTTAAACAGATGTATAATAGTAAATTCAAGTGCTATTATTTCAAGGGATGGCGCGTAGGGCAATAAGGTCACATTTGATTCGTTTGGTGTGTAGGATGATAAGGTCACATTTAATAGTCTGTATTGAATCTATTTTTGTTTTGTATTTGCTACATGTAAACATTATTAAATCACATGTAACAATAGAGGATGTGAAGGAGAGGAATTTCAATTCACAAGTAGAAAGCAGAGTACAAATACTCAAATAAATGTTGAAGTACAGAGTGGGAAATTGGTGGACTACTGAACTGGTTCTGAATACAAGTGATAAAGCTATTCACTTGTTTAATCATCAGGAATCCTAGTCACTTGATTCTGAAATTTCCAGTACTGCTGCTCTTCAGCTATAGTGTGTTCAAAGTGGCATTGGATTCAGGTCTATACAAAAGAGTGGGGGTTTGTTGGGAGGCCAGTTGATGGTGTTTGCTGAAGGGTATGTGTGTGGTGGGTGGGGGGGTAACAATTGCTTCCTTTGTGTAGTGGGAAAAGAGTAAACTGTGATGTTGTTGTGCTAGATAGGATTTCAAAGCACAGTTAGTTTTGGGCTTGGCTTGATAAGGTGTAGGTGTACTTAGTTGATCACTGGTGCATATAAGTCAATGCCCCAAAAGGTCAGAGGCATTTGTACAAACATGTCACTATTGCATTTTGAAGGAAATAAGTTAATGCTCGATCACTCAAATCAGTAAAAGTGATTACATGTAATCTCCTATATTTTTCCTTTTTTTTTGCATTCGTCAAGGCATTTAAACCTCAACATATTTAGAAAGTCATACAACCTTCTAGTTGTTAGATTTATAGTTGAAATATCCAACGTGCCCACAAAATACCAGAAGCAGTTTGAACTAGTTTCTATCAAAATAATTTCTTCATTTTATTATGAAAACCTTCATTTACCTTTTATCTTTATAATTGTATATATACATTATTTACGTACTTATATAGCATGTAATTTTTTTATTTCTCATGTACCTTTCCTATCATATTGGTAAAGCTTAACTACCGATCTAAGTATGCATATAACACTTCAATAAGTCTGAACAGTCTAGGAGTCCTCTAGCTATACATGAGAAAATGTTAGGTTTCATCCAAAGTTTTCGGGGAGGCAGTTGGTTAGACACATACACATTATCTTGCCACACATTGCATATGGAATTGGTAATGGGTATTCCATTCAACCATGGAGGTAACTGTGGATTAAAGGGGGAATATTTCTTTATGATTTTCTAGATTCCTGCCATTTAAGAGAATTGTGAGTGGTCTGTATGGTTCTTCGGAAATATTTATAGATAACAAGCAATAGTGAATCATTGATAACAGATCCTTGTAGGATTTTACAAAGGTTCTCATGAGCTGTGAAGTATGGTTTATCGAAAGTGATTGTATTCCCTCAAAAGTATGAGCAAAGTCAGATAGAAAGAATGTTGGAATCCACTAAGCAGCAATGGTCATGATCTAGAATGTGTCAAGTTCCTTCAGGAATTCAATGCTTTAACGAACTTTGTACTATAATGTTGGAAGATTTTCCTCATATAGTTTCTACTCAAGATGTTTTCTGGCATTTTGGCCTCCTACTGTGTCAAGATGCAGTCTTTGTAGGAAAGATTATGAAATTCTGAAAATATGTTCGTTCATTGTTCTATTAGTAAATTCTTTTAGGTTGCTGAACTGTCAGTAAAGTATTTCAAGATGTGAAGGAGACTGATCTGTTTCAATAATAACTATATACCAAGTGTGATGAAAAATAAAAAAAGAGTAACTTATGAATGTTCTACAAGCACAATCTATGAACACAAGCATTTATTCAGCTGAATTTGGGTCTTATCATCAGACTTTGGATGCTTGCTTGCTTCTTTCTAAGACCAATGCTTTGCATGCTTATAATTTGATAACCTGTGATGCTGAAGCTTTGACTCATAGGACTTCTTGTTTATTCATATTCTAAATTGACCACTGGTCATGAGGATTTATGAAGGTTTATCATGGTCTTTTGGTATGTCCACTATCTTTATGTGTTTACTTCCACCAGACTGAAATCCTACTGGTTCATGGAGGGATTGATGATAGTAACTAATCTGTGGACTTCCATGATTTGCGTTGATTGCAGATTAGTAGTTTATGTAGTTGCAAGCTTATCTCTTCCTCATTTCCTGCTACACTCTACACTGCTGAATGTCTACTGGTTCATGGAGCAGTAGGCTAGTATCTCATTCCCTCCCTGTTGGGGACCTGTTGTTTCTCAACTTGTGATCTATGGGTGTTTGATATATAGCTCTAAGTATTGCAAAGACATTATTTTCGTATCAAATACTCTAATGTGCAATGTTCTTCTTTGTCAGTAAACTATCGCATAGGTAATACACTTGTATAGTCACATTTCAAAAATAAAAAATAGTAAGGCGTCAGAGCTTCTTATCTCATTTGATGTGTTTTCTTGCAACGTATTAACAACCGTAACAACTCAGCTACAGTTTCCCAAATTAAAGATTTCAGATTCAATTATGCCTTTTTTGAGTTCTAGTTCAAACATATTTTTCTGGTACATCAAGCACAAGCTTATATTTTGGTTCTTTAAATTGTAGATTCCACATCATTATTTAATTCAACTTCCAATTTTCTAAAGATGACTGTGGTACATTTTTTGTATGTGACTTCCCATGTTTTTTATTTTTCATTTGACAGTAAGGCCATGTAAGTGAAGTACGTCCCAAGCAACAATGAGCATATAGAATATAATAGGAGAACTAGCCCAACATCCAGAGTCATTTGGACTTGGAGTTTGAGCTCTGTCCTTAGACAACAGAAAAGGCAATGGCAGTGGCAGGTATATATGGCTATCCGTCATGTATAACTAGTGTCATACTACCGAATGATGATGTCATTTGACATAAAAAATGACACAGTAAAACAATCCTTAGGCTTCTTTTTAAATTGTATGACCTCCTACAAGGCAACTCTCATAACACTTTCTATAAATAATTATCTAAAAATCATAATAATCAATGTTATTGCTATTCTTTTTATAATGTTATTGTTATTAATCTATATTTGGTTAAGTGTACTGAGAAGAAAATGTCATGCAATTAGGTAAGGGAAATCCTTGTGTGCTCTTTTCTCAAATCAGCATGTGAGTGGACCCAAAGAAAACAACATTCTCTGCTGATAGAAACACTGTTCTAATGGTTTTCAGCTGGGCTGATCATTGCATGTAGCATCACTGACTCCCACCTGGCTAGAAATATGTATGGTGATTAATTTATAGATAACCTCCGAGACATGGAATAATGGTTAAAATGTGATATGTATAGTAAGTGATGAACAAAATGGTTGAATAATACACTTGCATTAGGTGTAGGAGTTGAGATTGCAAGTTGGAACAGGGGATGAGTAACTTAGATGAGCAGTCGATGTTCATTCCACAGAGGCGAGAAGAAGTAGAAGAACACCCACTTGAACTATGTGTATAGTAGCCTAAAATAATCACATGGTTTCCAAATAAAATCCGTCCCCAGAACAGTCGTCGTCATGAGCAGCGGGTTACTACGCGTCAACTGACTAGGGCCCCTTGCTGTTGTCCTGTAATGGAACAAGCTCTGAGGCTCTTGTTTGCAAAGGAGCACCTGGTTGAACACCTTGCGGGTGCTCTAACACGCAGCAAAAGAGGAATCGACAGGGGGGAGGGAGATGCACGAACTGCCCCTTACCCCCCTACACAATGCGATGACATCAACCAGACAAATCTGATGCCAGAGAAGCATCAATGAAACACCAGGAGCAACAGGGTACATCGCACATCGAGGCCTATAGTCGAGGTCAAGGAACAAAGCCCCAGAAAGGGGATGCATGGGGCACACATACCTGTATGCCCAACATCCTGTCACGAGCATGAGCAGGAAGTGCCACCGATTGGGCATGGATGGGATACGACGCCCAAGCCACCCAATGAGGGCTCACCGCCTCAATAGTATCTGAAGTAGAACCGATCAAGTCGTGGGGCTACAGATGCACTGGACAAGGCCAAGATCTGGCTCAGGATAAGGAGGTACAAAAGTCAGAAAAGGAAGTCGAGGGACTCCCTTACTACGCCTGCAGCGGCGGAGCAGCCACGCAAGAGACCAGATCCAACGGGAGGGGGCTCCTCTCCATCCATCTCTCTTGAACGAGATGGAGTCAACATTGTTGATGCAGCCGAATTGACCCAGGATCTAGCTTCAGCGCAGCGCATCACGCCCCTCCTCGTTCCTTGCCGTGAGCAGCCCCAAAACGAACTTGCTTGAGGGTCCCTTTCTCTAGAGATCGCTGCTTCCCACGATCGAGGAAATCACGCCGTGGACGATGATGGCTAGGGGGAGGAAGCACTGAGGTGGCACCCCCTCGCCCCAGCGGTGGTCGCTGGGAGATTCTAGAGAGAGGCAGGAGTGAACCCTAGAGAGAGAGCTCTCTTTTAATTTGCATCTTATCAATGTATAACTTTCTTATTGTATGTAATGTCTTTTTAGATTTTTATCCTATAAAAGGATTTGTATTTCTTTCCACTCTGAATTCCTTGTAGAGACATGAGAACGGCAATCCCACTTCATCGAGAGAATTGTCCATTCCGAGGGTGGATTGGGCTTCCACTCGCATGCCAGCCTTCCTGCCCAACCTTGTATGAAACACTTCCAATTGTCAATCACCACCAGCTACTACACATAATGATCCTACTTGGATTATCACTATCTTGGTAGTTCCCCTACTCCTTCTCATGAACCAACATACCAGAGATCCATTACATTGGTGTGCTACACCATTGTTGCTGTTATCTTACCCTATTTATCCTGGCCCCTGGGACTATCTTCTTGTCTCAGTGTAATTACAAAATGCAAGTTGTGTGATACAGGGAGTGCAACACCTGCTTAGTTATCTACACATTTAATCAGGATGCTTGCATTTTATCTTAAATATAGATGAACGAAACTAATGTGCACAAGCAATGCTTGTGTGTTATACAGACCTACCAGCCTCATCTTGGTTGTCAAACTATTTATTCTTGGCAAGGAGGATATTAGTCCCAATTCTACATGAGTCTCGATGATAATGTAACGGGGGATAAGTGTCAAAGACTGTATCTGAAACCAAAAAAGATAGTATAAAAGCAGAGACAATTGTGTTGCTATTAGTAACTACAAAAGTCATGACGGTCAATCACCACACGAAGGTTTGAACACAAACCCGTATCATGATCCCAACACCATAAAAGGTAGAAAACCAAATTGAAGGTTAATAAAAATATCTAGACTAGCTAGTCAAGGAATTGAATTAAGAAAAAAATCACAAGAAATGAGAATCAAACCTATTAGATCAACCTCATTCTCCCATAGCCTCAAGAATAAGACTCTGTAAAAACAACTACATTCTAAAGTAGAACCAATTAAAAGAATGTGCGTCTATAGCTCTGCATGTCCATAACTTTTGTGCATTAGGTTCAACTTCTTCCTCATGTCAATTAGCCTCTGATATGCTTCTTTTTTTTTAGGTGGAAGCCTCACTTTTTTCATCATTGCCAATTTCTCATTGCGGGATTATCTTAAAAATGAATAAGCTAGTGAAGTCGAATAAATGTAGTCACAAAGAAGAGGTGATCTTTTTCCTTTCTGTTAAGCCACATAGATGTGCTACCTTTGTCTTTGTCATTGTTCTATAGATTCTGCACCTTGTCACTGTAGGGAACATTGCACCTCTACCTTCTCTTCTCCTAGTTTCTTTATCATCCATCTCTATTCATTTTAAATAATGCTTGACATGCACATATGGGGGGAGACTATGGTGCTTGGAATAGAGAACCCTCTTTATTTGTCAAAGCAATCAATATTGTCAAAACACTTACTTCCACAAGATTCAAAATGGAAGGTACTTTATGGTTGTTATCTTTAATAGCTCAAGTATGAGATTTAATACTTGCATATTACTTTAGTGATTTGTTATTAATTAAATGTCTTATTGGTTTCTTAAGTTTTCTTTGTTTAATTCAGTACAACGTTCAGTTTAAATTCTTACTACCGTTGATTTCAATTGCATAACTCTATTTAAACTGTTGTAGTCAATGTCAGCATAATTGATTTACTCCCACATAAATGAAACCAACACGATAGGAGGAAAACTCTCCTTGAGCTCCAGCTACAATATTAAATTCATCTTGTTAAGACATGTCATAAAGTAGACACTTCCTTGTAAAAACTCTTAGGGGATGATAAGACCTATTTGACCAATATACATATTCCATCTAGGAACCTAAACAAAACCCTACGGAGGTATTAACTTTGAATTGCTTGGTGTGTCGTGCCATCTTGGGCTTGGAACATAAACAGTAGAAATCCAGAAATTATGGTTGCCAGCCTCAACATCCAGCAAAATATGCTGGTCAGTTTCCTTCAGCTTGATAACATTACAGAAATCAGGCTTGGACTCATAGCCAAACTCAGGAAAAAACTTCAACATAATCTTGTCAATCCTCTTTTTACGAACTTTAGTTTCGATCAAAACAAAAACATGACTGTCATATCTTCTAACAACCTCCTGGACACCTCTCACCTTGTTAGAGAGGCCCCTGACATTCCAGGAGGTTAACTTGATAGAAGTCATATGTCCACTTTGGCTGTTGAGCTGCCAGCCTCAGCGTCGTCATTTCCAACATGGAGTTCCTCCACTTGAGCCAGAATAGGAGAAAAATTCGAATCTGCAATTCTATGAAATATTCTAGTAGCTTGTTTCACGTGAATTCCAGGGGGGAATATATTCCACCTCCTATCACCAGGATCAAGTTGAAGCTTATCAATACCAGAGCTATCTGGAGAAACATTGGATAAGACCTAAGTAACCACTGGGGTAGATGGCACTGAAGACACCATGCTTGGGCCGAGATCCAGTCCTTTATTAATGAAAGCCGACAACACTTCATCTTCAACAACAAGCTCTAATTGCACAACACTATCCTTACCTTTCAGAATTTCAGCTTCATCAGTAATCTCCTCAATCACAAAGTCGGATTTAGTACTAGACTGATTAACTGGACAAACATCAAACACTTGTTCTGCAGGGGCTTTCTTAACTTCCCAGGCTTTCTTCTGAACAATATTTCCGATCGACTTTTGAACTCTGATCGGCTGCTTGCTACATTCACCATGGCCCAAAAATCCACAGCTAGGACACCGGTACGGAATCCACTCATACTCGAGGAATACCGTATGTTCTTCCCCTTCGTCACTTCTCAGAACAAGTTTATTCGGAAATTCAGCTTCCTTCCCCATAATAACCAGTATTCTTGCAACATCCAAGTGCCTTAAATTGATCGTGGATTCGTCCATTTTCACCGGCATGCCCAAGAACGATCCAATTCCACTAAACGTCCTACTATCCCAGAGTTCCATCAGAAGATGCAGAATGTCTACCCACACAGGAACATCCGAGAGAGGAACTCTGTTCACTATATCACCATGTTTCCACCTTGTAAGCACTACGGGTCTACCTTTCACCCACCATTCGCCCTTGAAAGCTTCATCCAAATCCTCAGAGTCGTCGAATTTAATCAGAAACATACCATCTCCTATATCGAAAATCTCAAAGAAGCTCTGAGTTCTCCAGACTGAGTCGAAGAAAGCAGTAAGAGTAGGAATATGAAGAAGAAAATCAATAACATAGGCCAGCAGGCACTTGTTCCATTTGTTAGCATTCTCGTCAGCTTCTTTCTTAGGATAGAGTATCTTTCCTTCAACTATGGCTACTTCAACCTTCTTCAGATCTGTGGCAATCTCAGAAATTCTAGGCCTAAAGCTCTCCCAACTGACCGGAGGACCATCTTCAGAGATAGCGGCGTTTCTTCCAGTCGTCAGCACTACAGATCTACTACTGCTTGCAGCCAACGGCCCTCCGACGTCGCTCAGATATCCAGGGGGAAGCTGTTGGAGATTCACTGCCCCCCCATTCGCCTTGACGCCCACGGAAGCGGGAGCTCGGGAAGCCATCACTACAAAGATCCTCCTTGTCAACTTAGGTAAAAGTTTTTTTTTTTTGCTTTTTCTTGTTCATACATAGTTATATAATAAATAAATGAGTTCATAGATATATACATATATATACACAAAAATGCATACATATATCTCCTTGTTAACATACATATAAATATGTATGTATTATTTTTTGTGAATGTCTCATACATTTTTGAGGCTTATGCCTTGCCTCGTTTAGATAAATACACCTCATTACCCCTCATGCACTTTACAAACTTGGTCACTAGTTTGCAATCCTCCAAGATAGAAGTGTGGACTGGATTTAATGGAGAATGATCAGTGTGATGAATAGGAGAGCCATGCAAGGAGACCACATTGAGGGCAAAGAAACTTATACGTGCTATCACCAATTATTGTTTTTCCTCACCATCTAACTGCTGCCTTTTCTGGTTTGTTCTCATAATTTTTAAGCTATAAGAAAACTTTGTTTTGGCCTTCTATATTTCACTAATAGAATTGTTGGGAAATGGTGTAAATATTACTCGGCAAGTCAAATATGCTTGTGGGTTCTTTGAAAAGCAATTCCCTACTGATGTTGTTTTCCATAAGGCTGACCTAATTAATATTACTGGTGTAACCAAGGGTAATATTATGAGGTCATTGTGACCCATTGGATGTTGCTAGGCTGCCTAGGAAAATCCACAAGGGTCTCTGCAAGGTTGTCGGATGCAGAGGCACTAGGTAATTCTCTGTTCCATTGTTTCTTTTTCTATCATAAATTTCTCTAATAATCCGTGGATTGATCTGAAGTGGAAGAGCCACTTTAGGGCATGGCGGTGAGGCGGTGAGGCACATGCCTCACCTAGATTTCGAAATAAAACCATACAAATAGTAGTCGAGTCAATGAAAGCTGCTTACTTTGTGGGTATTATGACGACTAAGAATAGTACAAAAATGGGAAATCAATGTTCTACATCTGGCCAACACCAATGTGCGTGTGCTCATATAATGTACTCTTACCCTGAGTAGTGATATTGGCTGCTAGGTGGCCTCTATGGGCATAGAGAAAGACCTTTATGCACGATTATAGGATGGATGGGTGTTGGGTATCGCCTTTGCATATTATTCTTTTTTTGTTGATTATCGTAAATGTGTACTAGTCAGATGCTAGTATATGATACTTTAAATAAGGTTTATAGTATGTTAGTCACTAGAAACTTTATTTGGTTAACTTCTATTTGCCGACAATTCTATAGAAGAAGCAACCTTGCTAGTTTTTTATTTGGGCATATTCATTAATTCTGACAACATATCATGAATCAGCTATTTCTATAACAAAAGAGAACAGACCATATTGCCGAGCATGAACCACCAGCCCACTAAAGTATCTGTTAAGGCTTAATGCATGGCCAACCTTATCATTGCCCCTTATCAAGCTATTCCCTAGGGACAGGGATCTGACCTCCCGTCTCTGATGAGAAGCTCTGTTACACATATAAGTATCATCTTTTACACTGAACCTAATCCTGACATGCCAAGGATGACAAATCCACCAAATATAGAGATCCATTTTATTATCATCGGGTTGTCTTAATGCTTGGTACTTATAAAAAAAGTATGTACAGTTTTCTAAATTTCCAATTATTACGTTATAGGTTGATGCTCATTGCATCATGAGTATTTTATTGGCATTCATTCATTTTATTTATGTATTGCTTCTGCCTTTCAACACAATCTCACTGAGAACAAGCCAACATACATGTCATACAAGAATTACTGGAAAGGAAAAGATGGCATTGTCTTGTCAAATGAGTAAGAAGCTTATAATGTGACGTAGGGATGGAGTGGATCTTGGCTAGAAAATCAAAGGACAAAATAGCAGAGAAGGCTTTGGTCTCCTTATAAGTTGTAACTTAATCAAAAGTAATGCAAATTGCAGCTAAATGGGAGAAGACCCCGCACATGGTCCATGATTAGATCTTGGTTGATTTTCTAGTTAGTATTTAATGTGTTCACAGATAAGTATCGACCTTTAGTCAATAAAAGTTCTTACAGTTGGCATAGATATGTTACATAAAAGATCAATAATGTATGTCATTCTTAAACTATTAGAGTTGATCCGAAGTGTTTAGTCGGTGACATCATTATACTCATTTATAGATCACTGAAATGGTTATATGCGTATAGTATTATATAATTGACTATTCTCATTTCAATTGCAAGCATTTTGTCATTACTATCATAATACCATCTGCAACAGGTAAATAAAGATCGAGTTGCGACTTGCTGTTGGAGATGAGTTGTAAAGGTAAATTTTCCACCTTACTGTGACATAAGTTCTGCTGTCTTTTGATCATGTTATGATATGTTTATATACTTAAAATTATGTCATCAAATATAATACTTAGCAATGTTCCAAAATTTGAAATGTATGTAGCATGGTACCTTAACAGGTGTTGGAGTTACTAATCAACTATTCTAACTCACTATGCAAAATTTCTCCACAAGTGGATAGCTGATTTTGCCAACTCCACTGAAGTTGTGAAGCATATAACAACATTTGAGCCTGGTGTTGAGGTAGGGGTTAATATTGCAGAATCCATAATTGAATCATAGTTCCATACTAATGATTATGGTATAGACCTATATACTGGAACCAAAAATTAATTATCATGTGTTATATTTTAGCATTTGTTAGGACTGATTTGGTGTATAGCTATACATTTTCATACGTTCAGTTCATTTTTCTGTTGATCTCTTTCAGACTAATTTTTTGTGTGGATTTTTTATCTTTTTAGTCTTCCACTGGGTTGAACACTACTGCAAATGGATCTTTAGTTAGAATACATGTCGTTCTAATAGATACATTGAAGAAGGTAGTTTATGATTCCATTTTACATGCATGGTAAGTCATTTACATAATTTGGAACTCAGTTTATTTGTTGGAGGCAAAGTTAGTTTACAAATAGATAAGAATTGAGTTGATAACGTACTCTGCAGATACAAGCTGGTACTACCAAGGATCTAAATTTTTATTTCTTTACAGTTGATCATATAATATTTTGTTACATAACAACAGAGGAATCAAGTGGCTCAAACATGCATTTCTAACAATAGTTCATCCACAATTTCTGCAGGTGGCACATAGGTTGAAATCACATGCTTATCTTTACCCAACAAAGAATACGTTCATGAAAGATCTGAATACTAGCCCAGTTAAGGTAACTAAAAATTAAATCTCCTAGTCATACCATAAAATTGCATCCTATGATATAAATATATCAGGTAACTTCTTGTTTTCCACTTTGATGATGAAAATGTTAGTGGTAAGTTCATTAAACGACCATTCCATTACCTAAGAAGATCTCCTAGGTGATAGGAAATATATGCATGATACATATGTTGTCCACTCCTTCTGCCTCCTCTGGTCATTCATCCACTTGTCATATTACATCCACCTTCATATAAATTTCCCAGTTATTACTCCTTCCTAATAATTTTCTCCCCTTCACACCTCATCTCATTCCTAATGTCCTATATCAACAACCATCAAAGGGCCTGATTCTCTTTCTGCTTCTTCTCCTCATCTTCTGTTCTCGTTTCTTTTTCAAAATAAGCCTCCATAATTGTGGAAACCTTAAATGAACTATTTCTGGCTTTTAAAGAAAACAAGAAACAAAAAGGGGAAGCAATTGGCATTTCTGGTGCGAAATCTGATTTGGATGCGGTCAATTGTCAAAATTGTAGGTTGTACATTAGTAGATAGAGCACTGTGATTAATGAAGCATTTTGCATGAGACATAATGCCACATACCAGCATATTGGAAGTGACATCAATCTTAGAAAGGAGGAGGTAGTCAACCACGTACACTACAACAGGTGTGGACAAGGCATCAAAAGGTATGAAATCGAGAACCACATAAAGGTGTATGCTTTACTGAATTGGTTATAGTTTGATTTATTATATCGAACAAATCATAGATCATGATGGTTGTTTTGGTTAGGGTAAACTTATATGTTTCAAAGAGGGGAAGGGGTGTCGCTGTGTAGTAGAAAAGAAAGGGAAGGAAAGGAAGGAGAGGGGGATTGACCCCGATTGCAAGATGGGCCGAGGAGATTGGGCCTTTATGCCCACTTTGACCTGCACATAGTTGCACAAATCTCAATTAAATGAAGATAAATCAATTAAGCTAGGTAAATTCGCATATTAGAAGATAAGCCAATAAAAGAAATTAATCAGAGCAAAACTTGGCCCACGAAGTGACTACAGTGATGAATATGTGTTCATCATTAGAAGATATAGCATATAATACAGTTTTACTGGGCCTCAGTTGGAGAGAAAATATGGAGAATAGCTACCATCACAAGTTCGGTGCCTGCTAGTCCCAAAACTGGCTATATTAGCTACTTTATTGGCTATTTTATCTACTTTACCTATGACTAGATATAAGGTACTAAAACATAAGCATTATAGGGAATACTAAGGCTATAACGACACAAGACCACAGATAAATGCTTAGCGAATACACGTAAATTTGGGTGTTATCAGTACTTCTGTGATGAATCTTTTCCTGGGAGGATTGTTTGTATGATTAACATTGTTAAGACACTCATTGTATTGATGGTCTTCCACTTGTGTGATTCTTAAAAATTCTAGAGTCTAACTAGAATAAATGCCAAAGTTGGTCGTTTGGTTATAAAGGCTCAATTAAACAAAAATGAAACCTCATGTTGAAGGATAATTGATTGATAATTTATAATATGAATAATGTCACAATGCCTTTTCATGTATTAGATCCAGGGCATCTTTCTCATGTACATTCAGAAACCAAAGAGGATAAATGTATAAATTTCTCCTTTTGATGAGAGATAGAAGATTCACCAAAGCTGGCTCTGATGTCTGCAGTGCCTGATTGGGTAATGGAATTCCTTGATAAAAGGAAGACAAAGAATTGATGACTTTTTGGTTACCTCATGGAAGTGTTGTTCCTTTGTAGTTTATAATTTTTATATCAACTGAATAAGAGGAGTATAATCTACATTGTGACCATTATCAAGAGTAAAACTAGCATTTTGTTTTCTTGCAGGGCCTTGACTTTTCCCTTCTTTAGTTTTTTGAGTCTATGTTTTGCGGCGGCGGGGATGGTGGAGACTAGGGAAGGGGTGGGAGAGGGTGGCGGCTAGGGCTTATCGGGACATGGGTTTTAGGGTTTGGGTGGGAGGGGCTTAGGGAGGATGAGGTGGCTCTGATACCATCTAAAATCATAAAAGGCTTCTTATTGAGTGAGTAAAACAAGTACATGGCACTCTCTTTTATAAGACGAGAGAGTAAGACATAGAGTAGAGCCAAGCAATACGTGATAAAAGAAAAGAGGTTAATAGATAAGTAGAAGTCTAATGTCAAAACACACTAAGTAAAAATAACACAGTAAAATATATATACTAATAGTAAACAAGAACTGATAAACATTAATTTGAGATCTCACATTCAATATACACATTTCATATGATGGTTTACTTTTACAAGTTGCGCTGAGAGCACATTTGGAATCTAGAATGTGTTGATTTCCTTATTTGTGCTTCCTGACTCGATGGATATCGTAGTTTTAGCTACTTCTGAAATTTTGAACTTTCTTATCATAACATTCTTCATCATAATTTTCCCGTTTGAATATTGGACCAAACTCTTTTAGTTGTTCGAAAAATGATAGTTTCTATTATCCAAATGATAATCTGTATATGCTCCACATTTGTTAATACATATGTTACAATTTTTAGCAACTTTAGGGTGTGTTTTGTCCGCGTCCAAACACTATATTATATAAGTAAGAAACATGGAATTAAAAAGTGACAAGATACTGCCAACACAGAAATACAAAGAGCAACACACAATTTTATGAATTCAAAATATAATGACGATAAACCATTTCATAATACTAACCATTAAAATAGTTCAAATAGATTAATAATGTAACTCAGTTGATAAATAATACAGTAAAAAGTCAGTGATGTATGCTAGTAGCACTCAATATAATTATACAGTTTCTAGCTACATGAATTTCACACAAAGTAACATTGGTAATATGCGTATGGAAGTATTGTACAACACTGAATCTACAAATTAATGAAACAATAAACTAGTAGAATATAACTAAGTAAATATAATTAATGTGACCAGAGTTCAAAATTACATGTACAATGTTGTTTTTGTTGGAGTAATGTACACACGATAATGTGTTGAGTAATACCCTTACCAGGATGGGCAGAATGAAAAGTGCCTTTCCGAAAATTGCACTTAAGTGGACCCTAAATCGGACCAAAGCAGGGGAACAGAACCTCCTTTTACATATGACTAAAGTGTCGTGTAGCTCCAAGTTATATAGGTTCTGAGTAAAAAATGCTTAAGCATCACTTTGGGTGCTTTCTGAGTCACATATTGATACTGACAAATGAATAAAGGCACCAACCACCCTGGTCACCGGAGCCCATGACATAGGAACTAAATACAATAAAATGGTTTGGCCCCTCATATGATGCTAGGACCCTAAACATGGACAGAGAGATTCCAAAAATAGATTGCAATGAATCCACAAAAAGTAAAATCAGGTGCTATATATGAAGGAAGCCTCCAAGGCGACATGACTAGGTCAACACTTGTTATGCTCCTAACTGGTTGTTTAGTCTAGTGTTTTCTGAGTCACATATTGATACTGACAAATGAATAAATGCACCAACCACCCTGGTCACCGGAGCCCATGACATAGGAACTAAATACAATAAAATGGTTTGGCCCCTCATATGATGCTAGGACCCTAAACATGGACATAGAGATTCCAAAAATAGATTGCTAGGAATCCACAAAAAGTAAAATCAGGTGCTATATATGAAGGAAGCCTCCAAGGCGACATGACTAGGTCGGCACTTGACAATTATGCTTCTAACTGGTTGTTTAGTCTAGTGCTTGCTGAAAACCATCAGCATATCTCTTATTGATGGGTGCCAACATCGTTGTTTGGCAGCATTGGGTTTTGATTTCTAAAACTTGAGATGAAGTGTAGAAAATTATTACTTCCTGGGATTTCTTAATTAGAATTTTGAAGTTTCTTCTTGCAATGATTACCCTACCTAATGTAGCTAATATCTGTAACCAATAATAGCACTTAGATTACTAGTTTTACTCTTCTCTTCACTGTTATTAGAAGCAAGTTTTTACAGGTAGCTGCTTTTACCTTTACAAAAATAGGTCACCTGAAGTGCGACCATATGTTACATTGAATTGTTGACCGAGTTTAGTTATATTTTCCTTCTATATGCTTATAGGTTAGTGATTTTTGCAACGTACATAACTGCACATTTTTATTATCATAATAGTAGCTGTATACTATTAAACAATATTTCATATAATGATACAGACGATGCATTCTTATTTGATCTGTGCACTTAGCCTTCATTAATTAGAAAAATATGAAGCTGAAAATTGTTGGAACCTCTGGTATGCTGTGCCACAATCTCTGATAAAAAGAAACCAAAATACAAAAACTAGAAAAAGCTCTTCTCTTTGTTTTTTAGTGTCCCGTGGTATGATATTTATGCGTCAGATGTGGGGTACTACTAGGTGCCCTGTAATAAAACTTCTTATCACTGACACTTCTCTTTTTACAGGCAAACATGCTTGAAGGTGGTGGTAAAACTCCGATCTTAAGTCCAAATGAACTTGAAGAAATGGGATTCAAAATTGTTAGCTATCCACTTTCTTTGATTGGTGTGTCCATCCGCGCAATGGAGGTTAATGTTCTATGACTTGTATTGTTCTTTAGGCCATTGTTCTACTGAGTTTTAGCAATTGCATGCTGGTCAGTAGTCAGTTCAAATTGTCTACACAATTGAGTTAAAAGCATGACTATAAATCTAGTGAAAACAACCTCTACTATTTTCTAATTAGCTTTGCAACAACTCTTGTGTTGGCTTGTATTATATGGATTCATCTATGGTTATTGATATGGGTATGGGTACAACCTCCTGGAAGTGCAAATATAGGGAGGGGTACATTAATACACACTAGTACCTATATATTATTCCATAGAGACTGAGACTCTATGCCTAATGTCAAATGAAACTAGAAAAGTTAATATATTATAAAGTATAAACTGTGTAGTTTTAGGGATGAGAGGAGTCAACGTGTGAGATTGTATACATTCTCCCATTTAGATGCAAGGGAATATGTAGGCAACGCAAGGAAGCATTTCTATACTGCTTGGGGCCTTAGGCGAGGTGCAAGAGTCAAGGAAAGTGAGGCATTATCCTTAGTAGTGAATGAAGTATAGGCCCTACTTCTATAGATGTATATCTGTAATTCTATATCTGCAATTATAACTCTATGCATGTAAGAGAAGATTATGAGGGGCATGTTGCATGATAATAACACTAGATGTGAATAAAATAGTCCTGTTCAGATCTTCTAGCAGGTTTTGTCATTTGAAAACTGAGATTAAGCATCAAAATCAATTTTGATAGGTGGAACAATTGGATTTCTTACAAGTTCTTCCTCGTGGTTTGTTCTAGGAGAATAAAATATAACATATGTTAAAAATGCCATTGTTTTCCTTGGTCTGTCCCTTCCCCTCTCTACAGATGGGGGACTCTCTTTTCCAAGGAGCTGCAGCACATGCTCCTTTGGCAATACTACCTTCTGCACCATCTCTGATATCCTTCATGAAGTTTGAGGCTCCAACATTTCTGAAAGATCTCTTATATCATTAGTTACCATATCCACAACACCAAAAAATTTACATCAGGTCAAGTCTTGCTTTGTTTCCTTGGGTGTATAAGATTTAGGGGAATCATCTTGAAAAGCTTTTGAAATTCTTCCCATCTCCATTGAACTTTGTATGAGATGAACTATGCGTGAAGTACAAACTGAGGATCAGGTATTCAAAAACATGGGCAATATCATAAAACAATTCTAATAAATAAGCAAATGTCTCTCGCCAATTTACCCCTTCCATAATGTTGAGTGTCAAGATAGTTGGCACCACCTTTTACCAACACTATATGCTTCAATCAATTACAATTTCTATATTATTTCTCACAATTCTTTAACTATCTACCTATTTTCCATAGTTCTAGTATCGATAATTGTTTCACAATTCTCATTACAATTGCAACTACCCCTGCATTAGGCCTTCCAACAGTGAATGAGGATGCCTCTATATAGATTATTACACCACACCCACCTTGTGAGGGGAGACTTGATTCAGCGAGGCGGCTGAATTCGCAAGTACCCCTAAGAGCATACTCTTTCAGGTCAGTTAGATGACAACATTTTGAATCATAAAAACATATTTCAGAGTCTATAGTTATGCCCATACATCAATCTTATATCTGTTTTACAGAAGCATAAGGGTGCTTTCTTCTATATTCATTCCCAAGCTGTGTTACTTGGGTGATATATGGCATGTCTATTACATTCATTAATCATGTACTTTTTAAGATTCAACATTTCAATTTTAGTGTTACAAATTTGTATGATGTATTGATTGTTAGTTTCCTATTTTCTTGCAGAAAATGATGTACTTCACAACCCCCTTTCATGAAGAGGGCAATCCTGCTCAACCAAGTCAAGATTGTCTTATTTATATTTTAACTAAAGAATTGCAAGTTTAGTTGCAAAAAAGATATTTAGATAACTACAACAGAGCATACATAGTATAATTTCAAGATAAGAAGATTGGCACTCATGAAAACTTAGGCACGATACAGCACATCAAGTCAAATTAAGAAAATTGCTACAGTTAATGGCTCCGTTATCTTGTACCAGAAGTATCAACTAAGACTAAGCAGCGATCTCCTCAGTTGGACGACTTCTTTCTGCTTCTCTTCTCCTCGATGCCTGATTGGGAAAAGCTTTTCCTCAGCACTTCAAGGACATCCTCAATGTTCACATGCCTCACGAAAAGCAACACCATTGCATTGTACATCAAGTCTGCCATTTCTGATGCGACCCTGGAGTAGTCTTCCTGGCCCAACAATGTCTGGACAAGCTCCTCAACCTCATGCTCTTCTTCGTGATGGTGCAACAACAATAAGAGCTCGAACAAAAGAAGACAATAAGGATGTTAAAACTGGCCGAGAATGACACAACTCTTTCACAAAGATGTTAGTAGACCACTGAATCATTGATATATGCATATGCTTTTTTTTATACACATGTAATAGGGGCAAGGTATACGTCCTCCCCATATACATTCGACGCTTCATTATAAATGAAAGTAAGATTGTTGGCATAATGAGCATAACTTGCTCTAAATACTATAATGTTGTTACTAAAAGAGCTTGTGTACTAACAAGTTAATATATATATATATATATATATATATATATATATATATATATATGAATATATAGTCGAACTAAAGCATATATATATGTGTACTAAATGACACTACATATGTAGCTAGATGCATAATCAATTGCATATATATGTATATAGTAACTGCTGCCTTTCCCTACACATTAAATACATTTAATATGTATTAACTTCATGTTTTTGCTACATACTGACTATATATGAAATTGTAGTCATACATTTATCTACACTTACTTATATTTAAATATGTAAGGACAATATCTAACTATGCTTCTGGATACATATGAATTTGTAGCAAATGAATAATGTAACTACATATTTGAAAAATATAGTTAAAGGCTTTAGCTATACGACCATATACTACAATTTGTTTGTGTAAAGAAATATGTAGTTAAAGCCTTTAGCTACAAAATATGGGGTTTTCGCTACAATTTTTTTTTTATAGTTAAAGACCATTTTTAGTAGTGTTTTATTCTATCTTGTTATTTCGAACTGATTGAGTAGGGTGAAATTAGGTCTGATTCTTACTTTTCTTGCTTGTTTTCTTATTTGCCATAATGTAAGTAACCACCCAATCAAACCCTTGCTCCTCGTTCTACAAACCTAAAGAAGCAATCCCTAGCTAGTGTTTTACCACATTCCCTTTGGATTTGATTTTCTACTTGCCACTTTTTCATACACTATATCCCGAGCCCGTCCACTTTCAGCGGTGTGTTGTGTGTGAGCGTTCTCATTCAAGTATATATTTGAAAGCTTGATGTATGCACATTAAGAGTGTGGTCATAGATATATAGAAACTATGGATATGGATATTGTTTGTGTTGTTGTAAAATGAGAATAATCAGACTCAAAATATAAGAAGAAATTTTGTTTATCCTTATTGATTTGTAGTCGCATGGAGAAAAACAAACAAAAACAAAGAATATCAAAGAGTGCACAATTTTTCCAAACAAGCCCGCTCACATGATTTTCATGCAGGACAACAATTAACATAGACAAGTTGCATTTTGCTATGTCACCTCTAACCCCACAACCTCCCTTTTCATCCCTCTTTACTATTCTCCCTTCCCTTTTATCTGTCCTCCCTACCTTCTTCCATGCCTAGGCAGTCATGGCCATGAATCTTCACCAACAACAATGGAAACTATGGTGACACTCAAAGAGGAGGCTTCATGCTCATATTTTAGTCCCATCGCCTCTATAAAAGAATCCCCACCCATAGTGCCACATTCATCGACATGTGAATGCATGCCATCTCTACCTATGTACATCATCATAACTAAGAGAACAAAAACAAAGACCTCTAGCACCATTTCCATACGTCATAGCACCACTAATATAGCCCTATAAACGCATAAGTGCCCTTATCCACACCAAATTCCACCCAATCCAATCTATAGAGTCATATTATTTCATATTATACCCCTTACTTAGAAAATTGTGACATATATCATTAAAGAGAAGGTATATTCAACTACCAAAATTCGCTACCCAAAACCACTATTTTCCATAAAACTTGATGAACAACTCTGATGCATGAAGGACTATCTAGGTGGCTGCTTCCCTTGGACAATAAAGATCCATTTAGGGAATTATAACTATCCAAAAACCTCATGTTGCATTTATTGTGTGTTCTATGGTAAGATCAAAACTACCCTCATCCAGATGGCTCCTGTGGCCTAGACCTACTGTATACAACCTCAAACTCTTATATTAATCATGAACACCTCTCTACCTATTTAATGAGACATATATAATAGATGTGGAACTTATAATTCTCATATTTGAAACACTTTGTACTATGTGCAAGTGGTGTGTAGTGTGTGTGGAGAAGGGAGTTTCTCAGTCTTGTTTCGTTTGATTTTAAGTTTAATATGACCCTCACATTTAGGAAAGTTTGTCAATACTTATTCAGAGAATCAAAAGAAGGAATGGTGGACGACAGTCACACACATGCATTCCATGCAAATCATCCTCGATAGAATGGTTTTCAATATCTTTTTATTCTACAAAGCTTTATACATGAAAAATTTCCTCAAGTTAGAAACATATTTGACTAGTATTCAAGTGAATTCCAAGTAGAATATTTGATCAATTGAACTCAACCCAAATACTTGTATACAAGAAGCGTAAAACGATCCAAACTACATGTATTCAACTAGTTGAAACTAGATCTTAGAATGTGTTATATTAAAGATAGATTTGATTACTTAAGCAATTATTGAATGGTCAAATATGAGCTGTCTATGATCATTTATGATTTTTGTAAATGCAAAATTAATTCATTTGATGTTTTCATTTTGAAATGTGTATTCATGTGTGATTCATTAGTGATTTAATATGGATTTCTTAAATAGACAAATGTAGTAACAAGGTTGCATACTTGGATAATTGTTCATTAATGCTATCATTACTACAACATATGTTAACTGTTTCTTTTGTTGTCTTGCTACAATAATTTGCTAATGTTTTTGCACACTAATATAATCCAAATGACTGAGGCATGGCCAAAGTTTGAATGAGATAATATGTGATTTATACTATGTAAATGTTCCATTCTAAGGAAGAAAGGACATGCACCTTCTTGCATGTTCATCAAAACTTATTTTCTATAAGGCAAGTCCTTCTTGGATGACTCATATTTTGATAAGTTAAGATTTTTGTTTCTTCTTTCGATCCATCCATTGTTGATTAATTATTTCCTACTGGATCTTGCATTGTGTTTCTTGACCTATTAACTTTTATGTCTACATTATTTCTTGATATTTCATGATATACAATCTTTTTTTTCTAGGAAATATAGATAAATATATATTATAGCCTCTTCCAACATGGTTTATACCTTTTTTGTTCTTGGTAAATTGACATGCATGTCATGCTAGAGAAATTTGGTTGATCTCACTTCAAATCTTGAAACAATGAATGAAGAAATAGCTAACCATTGTAGAATTAATTCGATTGTTGGATTTAGATTGTCCTAACCCTGATAAATCAGATCCTAAATGCTTAGAGTAACTTTCCCAACATTTCTCTTTGACACATACAATATGGATCATGTAAAAATTCCAAGAACTTTGAAGAATTTTGGATCAGAAATAATATATTGAAGATCTAGGTATTGAGAAACATTCTGTGTCAGTTTATGAATTTCCATAAAGTTGAAGGAAAGTTCATTTTTTTTAATGAACAAATGAGCTTTTACTCCTTGTTTATGGTTTTTGGACGTGGATATGTTTCAAACCAACAAGTATGTAGTTATGTTTATCATTGAGAAATTCCCTAAATTATGATATAACCTTTCTCTATATCTCAATCACAAGAAGCACGATTTTCTTTAAATGATCTATCGAGGAACATAGAAATATAAGAAAAAGAAGCAAACCATGCCATTTGAAAATTTCTTCAAAGGTCAACATGATAGTAGGAAATATGTTAAATAAATATCGGAAGGGGAAATAAAATGTTCATCGAAACCTAAAGGACCACAAAAGGAATCCAAAACCAAAATGTTTTGGATTTGTGTTCTGGTCAGTCATTGGACTAAGGAGTGTCCCTCCAAGAAGTATAAGAAAAATGTGACTGTTAATGGAGCTACGATCAACATAATGATTAGTAATTCTATCAATGTGTTATGAGTACACAACTCTTAAACTTGAAGTTATGAATATAAATGAATCACTCTAGTGGATTTTTGTTACCGAGGCAATGTTCATGTGCATGTTGACAAGTCCCTATTTGTATCTTACAAAGTCGTTAGTGACATGTTAGTCACCTTGGGAGATAATTCCATCACTACACTTAAAGGAAAATTTTGTGTGTATGTGAGGATTCCTCATGGAAAGGTTCTTATTCTCCATATAGTGAGACATGTCTCAACATTTAGACACAATAACGTTAGTGGTACTATATGGATTAGGAATAGTTCAAGAGTAAATTTTACATGTAATAAGTTTTACTGTGTCAAGTTTGTGATGGTTTATTTTATGTAATTTTTTGGGTATGATATAGATCATACTTCCATGCCAAATATTTGGCATGGAATGTTAGGGCACATTATTTAATATCCAATGAAAATAATGATCAATACTAATCGTATTCTTGATGTTTTCATTGATAAAAAATAAAAAAATGATATATGTGTTCAAGAGAAACAACTAAAGAGACCTTTTCATATAGGTGATAGAAAAGTCTATTATATTATATTTATTTCACTCTAACAATTGTGAGTTCAATGGTGTAACCACTGGGGATAATAAAATATATTTTATAACCTTCACTAATGATTGGAGTACATATTGTTATCTTTATTTACTTATTAGAAAGGAATAATCATTAGAAATGTTTCAAATTTGTAAGACTAAAGTTGAAAGACAATCTAATAAGGTACTTAAACAGGCTTAGGACTGATAGAGGGTGGAGGCTACCTTTAAACATGTTTCCATAATACGTTCAAAGTGGTGGTATTGTACATGAGGTAATTGCACCATACTCATCACAATCGAATATAATAGCTGAATGGAAGAATAGGACCCTTATTGATATGATGAACACTCTACTATAAAGTTCTGGGTTACCAATCTTTATATGGGTGAAGCTTTGATTAATTCTTACCATATCTAAATAGAGTTCCCCATAAATAGTAGTAAAATCTATTTTAACATTTGTGTGGTAGAAAGACAAGTCTCAAATAACTTAAAGTGTGGGGGCATCTTGTAAAAGTACGTGTTTGGAATATAAGAGAGGATAGTTGGGACCTAAAACTGTTGACACCATATTTTTAGATATGTGAAGACACGCTATGCATATAAATTTTTGATCATTAGACCTAAATTTTTTGAAAGGGTGTCAAAAAATAGTTGAACTCTATGATTTAACCCTTTTTGAGTATATATCCTATGAAAACCAAGGTATCCCAAAATGATTCTTTAGTAGATGCTAACCCTCCATTTTCCATTCCCAAACAATTAAAAAGGGTGTATAATGTGGGTGCTGGTGCTAAGTGTTTTATTTCTAGATCAAGTGACTATGAGTGAATAACTATATAAGGAGGATTAAATGTACAATTAACATATAAGGAGTTTGATAATGAATCTTTCACTTAAAATATAGAGGATGATCCTATTTACTAGTGAAATACTATAGCTTCTTTTGAAACTAAGTTCTCTAAGGCACCCCTTAATCATAAAATGCAATTCTCTCAAATCGAACTTAGGATTTGGTATATTTGCGTAAAGGTTGCATTAGAGTTGGATGCATATGTATATATTAAAGGAAATTGAACTTATATGAGTATACTAGTAAGTACAAGGTATACTGGTTTCAAGGGATATACACAAAATGAAGAAATATATTCTTTTGATACTTATTTTTGTGGTTCTCATTAGACCATGATTCAAGTTTGAATTGTACTATTTTCCATATATGAGCTAACTATTAGCCATATTGATGTAAACATCATATTCCTACATGGTGATCTTTAGGAGCAAACATACATTGGTAAATTAGAGAGGTTTGTGGCCTGTGAGAATGAATCCAAAGTATGGAAACTTGTTAAATTATTACCATGTTATCATTTTGGCCTCCTAGAATTGAGAAACCCAACAAAAACTAAGATAGAGAGAGAGGGTGGAGAGTGGAGACTCTAGACCTACGTATTCAAGTGCTCTCATGGATACTATGGATATGAGTTCATACATTGAATTTGTTTTGGATAAGTGACTTCTTCGGTGACACATGTTTAAAGGAGAAGATATCCATTGTGGAATGAGGCTTTTTGTAGATGCCACCTATAGAACAATATATTTTTCCACATGCCTTCAACCATGGAATATTCATTTCATCAGAGGCAACTCCAAGGTCAGACATAGAGTCAATAGAGCCATCTAAGTAACCTTGGGATCTATGCACCTCTACAATTCTGCCATAGGCACTCAACTATGTATCCCACCTTTAGACACAAAAAAATGGTTTATGCACTCATCACAAGGCGAGTCCAAGAGTGCCAGAATCACTAAAAAGGATATTAATTTCCTACCTAATGAGATTCCAAAGTGACATATACTTGAAGCTCTGGATCTACATTGAGCAATTCAAGTTGAATCATTGTAAATAATTCCATGATAAGGTATAAACTGGTAACTCTAATCTGACTTTGTTGCATTAGATGGATCCCTCTTGAAGGATTCTCAAGATTTTTGCTACACTTTTTATTGTCAATAATGAAAAAGTGGTATTAGAGCTACGTATATTACTTTCCACTGGAATTTTCATTTTTGAATCAAGCTTTTTTTTGTTGCACAAAGATCATTTCATACCATCAGATTGATTAATATGAAAATTCAAATGATGGAAATGTCCCAAATAATATCACAAAAATCATATTATCATATGAAAATACACATGTATGTATATGTATACTTACTTACACACACTATATGCATATATACATGTATAAATGAAAATCCAAAGCAATGCCTCAAAATGGTTTGTTTGGTGTGTTATGCATGGTTGTGGCCAAAACCATGAATCTGGTTGCTTTATTGGTTTTGGTTGATTATTTATGACTCAATATTCAACTTGCATGTCGTCCTTCTCCATTAGTTACATATATGTGTACTCCCACCTTATTTCACTTAAATATAACTTAAGATTTCTTGTATATTATAGTATATGATAGTCTAGGATATATGATGTACCACATGGTGCAAAAAAAGAGGGATGAATGGAGAAAAATCATGAACAATGATGGACTGCCTAAGGTGGTTGGTCTTGATTGAAGAAACCAAGGATTATATTTTACCATCTTTTCTTTATGAATTTGATGCCAGATACCTTAGTTGTCCTCAATATTCTATTCTCTAGGTAATATTTTCTAGAAGGCCAATATAATCACATTTATCTTTATCACTTGTGGTTCTTGATTTTATAAATGATAACAATATATACATATGTGGCGTTTGCATATGTATATGTAATAATAAAAATTCATCCTTATATACTAATCTTAAGGTGTCTTCCAACATGATATACACATAAAGTCCTCAATAAATTAATGTGGGTTCACCAAAGAGATGAGCTTGTCCATCTTGATGATGCATGATGTGAATGTGTGAGTCTAATAAGCAAGGGTACATAGTTTATTAGTATTGGTGGTTGGTCTAGGCCTCACTAGGTAACCTTGATAGGATTAAGCACCTAGAGGCATGGATATGGTTGTTTCATATGATGAAATTTATCAATGATTGTTACCCATCCATCCAATGGTATCATAAGTTGCAATTGGAAAAAGTTTCCTACCTAAATAAATTGAGTTATGAGTAGCCAACCAAAGTTGAGTTGTGATTCAATGATATATGGAGCTTGGACCACTGGAAAGTTATTTGATGTAACTTTACATATTAATAGTGAGGGACATTAATTCAAAGAAATTAGAAGTATGAAATGATTACTTAAAGTCCTAATTTAGTAAGAAAATTTTCAAATCAAAGCTTTACATTCCTTTAATGTTGTAGAACAAGAACATAGAGTACTTGTTATGGCAAACAAGGCTTGAGAATACATGCTTAGCGAGACAAATTTTTGGAAAAGTATATAACTTGAGAAGTGTACACAAGATAGAGTGTAAGCTCACTACATTGGAACATGTTTCACTCATGAGCCTCCTTATATTAGATCCTTATATACTCAAATGCATTGAGTACATGGAGGACCTAGATGGTATTTGACTTACCTTAGCCAAAAATTTGACCACATAATTAAAACATGCAAAGGAAACATCAGATAACCAATTATTATGAATGACATGGTTAGATAATTTCTTGTATGTATAATTCTCTTATGAACAAGTGACACCGGCCCCTTAATGGATATACCCATACTCTATTTTGAAGGTCAATATTAGAAGAAGGAGGATAACTGGAGATGATAAGACTACAATGGATTCAAAGTATAATCCAAGTCAAATCATTCTATTAAGATGGTAAGAGAATCTTGGGAAAATAAAGAAACTTAGCTAATGTTGGACATCATGTATCCTAGTCAAATATTTATTTTAAGATGTTGACCATATTACCTAGAGGGATTGAGAGATACAAGGAGGTAGATATATTTTTTTTGTAAAAGAAGAGATTTAGTTTTCATTCATCCCACTCTCCACCGTAGGCCAAAGATTAGAAAAGCATACATCAGTGTCCTCCTTAAGCCATAGAGGTTTATTTGATGAAAACATAAAACTAGAACTAGAATTTAGTGAAAATCTAGCAATGCTATCTGCAACAGAGTTGTGTGATATCAGTATGAAGGTGAGGTGAGGATTTGTGATTTCATCACTGAGTTTTTGGTAGTGCCTGAGATAAGGGGCAAACTTATGTGTTGAAGGATGAATCTCGACAAAGGTATGTATCCCCATGGTTGCATCTGACATGATGGCATGTGAATTCCATACCATAATTTTGCAAATCTCCAGAGCACTAATGATGCCCTGGATTTCTACTTCCAGTGCTGAGCTAGCACAACTGGGTGAACCATGGCCCAGAAGGAATCTACCATGCTGATCTATGACATCTACACCAAGACCTGCACTGGAAGATTGTGGTTTATGCGATGCATCCACAAATATTGTAGCTACTCATAGGGTTAGATTGTACCTGGAAGCTGGGTAGACGATGCAACATGTTGTTTTTTAGATGGTTGTTGTTGTAAGAAAGCTTCACATCCCACTTAGTCGCAGCTGTGAGGAATGCGGGTAGAGCATCCAAAAAGGTCTTTCTTGGGTCCCATGAGGCTAGGATGTTTTTCTTAAACTTTGTAGTCAACACCCAACTTGCTTTAGTCTGGAAGGGACACTGGCGAGCATGCTTCATTACAGCTATGGATTAAGAGAGGGCTATGGCCGCAATAGAGATGGGGAAGGACCACAATCGCATTTCGACATCATCAACTAACCATTATGTGTTTGTAATGACTCTGTCTAGTTTCTCCAGAAGTTGAAGAGACTTGAAGGTGAAGAAGGGGCCATCCACCTTCATGTCGTCAAGGCTAGTGTATAGGAGGAGGGAGTTGATTTTTTTGCTTGATCGATGAATGAAATGATGGCCATCTTGCTTATATACATATATATGTATATATAACGTAAATTGTTTCTAACATGGTGTTGAAATCCTCCACTACTACCTAGGCACCTTGGATAGTAGAGGAGATGTCCTAGAAGCACTTCAATAGAAGGTCTCACTTGTAGGGGTTGGAGCTTCCATACACAAATGTGACGTACCGGGTGCCATTTATTTGGCAACTGATGAACTGACGGTGGTTTTGGATAATATCAATGCTGCATTGGGACTCATCCCATAGTAGCCAAATGCCCCCAGAGAAACCAAATGACTCAACATGATGAGAGGGAGAAAAGTCTAGCTGTTTGATAACATCAATTGCCTTGGAACCACTTACACGAGGTTCGATGATGGCAATCATTTGTAGTCTGTAATCACAATTAAAATCTTTGAGGAGTCTAATTTTCTTTTTAGGGCAAGCCCCCTGGATGATCCAGTAGAGGAATCTGATCATTAAGGAGGGTGGGAGGAAGGCTGGTGTACACATCAAGCAATGGATGCACAGAGGCTAATGGATGGATCCTTGCCAACCATCTCATCATTAGTGACCATCACAGGTTCCTCCCAGAAATCAAGTGCTCGCTTCATCTCCGACCCCTGGTTCAAGTTTCCGACCAACTGAGTTAGTTTATCTTTCTTTCTTTCTTTGCCTGGGCTGACACTCTGATATATGATCCTTCTATTACGAAGTATGACACCACTGCCGCCACCACGTTCACCCCAGTGGAAGTGTTGTTGGTGTTGGTTCATTATTACTGGATCCTCCTTCACCACAAATTGAAAAGGTGGGTCAAGTTGTGTGCTCTGCTTCCTTTCGTTGCTGTCTTGCCATCCACCAAGGTTACAAAAGTATCATTTTGAATGTTGCTGTTATCTTTAGTAGACTGGGGTTTTGGAGGTGGGACATTGGCTGACCCCATAGGTATGGCTTGTTGACGCCAATGCCCTTTCTTCTTTTGTTTCCTGCTTTGAACGGTCTTCCAATCCTCGTCATCATCCTCTGAGGTGACATGCCCTAGGTATGAGGAATCCTTGGGTTGGTCGTAATGGCTTGTATTAACCTATTATTTTTCCTTTGCCGCCTTCCCTTAGGTGGTCTCTTTGTTGGAGATGGGTGTCTATCAGGTTTCTTGGCATGAATTTGCTCACTCAGGCCTGAAGACGGTGATGGATCTGTAGGGGTGAAGAGAATGATAAAAGTACAATCTTTATTAGCGTAACCAACCCTTCCACACTTCATACAGACGACTGGTAGGTTTTCATATTCCATCCTATAGTGCTTGCCGTTAAGGTACACCATCGATAGAAGTAGCTTTGTGGTCTCAACCTCCATATCCAAGTGAGAAAATTTGCCTCTATGACCAGATAGCGTGGTGGTGTTGACCTTGATCATCTTACCCACGAGATTGCCAATGCTCGTGAGTAGTTGATTTTGATACAAGAACACAGGTAGCTCTAGGACCCTTATCTAGACAACGAGTTTCCTTGGGATATGGTCCATGGGATGAAAGGAAGATGACTAGGATTGAACAGAGTGATAGTTTCCAAATATTGGTTAGGGGCCCTCTGTCATGGCACACATGTAGTAAACTTCATTTACCAATTGGATAATGAAGTATCCCATCTCAAGATCGACAACTTGGAATTTCTCCGTCGGCTTCCAGAGGGATATGATTAGGTTGACAAGGGCGGTGAATCCAACATTAATATTGACAGCCTTGACTACCACAACAAATTTCCAAGGTTCTAGTAATGGAGAGAGGATTTCTAGATTAACAATGTTCCTTGGAAGGGCCTCTCCTATCCACGTGAATGTCGTCCGCCTTCAATGTGTCAAGTGATGTTGGTCGTATTGAGAAGGAGTTGTCTCTGGACAAGCCAACCATGGTGTTGTGATATGAGACCGGTGGCAGGAGGCTAGTCAAAGATCATGCATTGCTCATTGCCTAATCCTTGTCATCCATTGTTTCCACTTCTTCTCCAGACATAGGGGACATGCCTTTATTGGAAAAATCTGCATGTGCGTTGTTGTCTCCTCCATCTTGATGATGGGGGGGGGGGTTGAAGCAAACTCTTCTAGCGCCACAACCTCCATGGCCTCCGTCGCCTCCACCACGCATGAGCCAAAACACGTCGTTGCCCGTAGTCACCCGCAACGCGACGTCACCCACAATGTGTTGTCGCTCGCAACATGTCGTCACCCGAAATGTGGCATCACCCATAACCCTAATGCACCATCAAGGAGATATATATCTTTACCTTAGATAGTTACATCATTTTCATAAATTAAACTACTTCCTAATCATGTGTATTGAATGTGAGATGAAAGTATTACATGAATGTAAGATAATAGGAGAAGTACATACTTAAATAAGGAATATGTGGTAAGAAAGAGTTGTACCATAGGGACTTACATTTTAACTCCTCAAATAGGTGAATGTAATAGAATTTGTGAGTTTCCATTACTCTTATGCCATTGAGTTCTTGTTTGGATAAGAAACAGTTCTTTATTAATTGTAAAGAATAATTGTTCTTCATTATACTTGGATATGAAATTTTACTATATCTTATGATCTTGGATCTTGATATGCATGATTGTAGTGTACATACCAAATGGCTTAAATTCCATGACCCAAACATGATACAATTTTATCATTGTCATTTGGGTTGTAAAAATGATCAATGCATTTCTGAAATTCATATGGATGGATACTTAGAATCATTTGATTTTTAATCCTCTAGAGATTTTCTGATCATGTCAGTTGGACATGGCATGTCTATGTTGGGTTTTAGGGGAGGAAGAGAAGGCAACGGAAAAAAAAATTTCTCCCCCAAACTCAGCACGAGGAAACACGTCAACGTCTATATAATAGGAAAGGATGGTTTGTGGAATCATACCTTGTCCCAAGGCTTGCTCAACGACAATACCTCGCGCCTTGGGCGGTCTTCAACTCCGGTCTTGGATGGTGTCTGTGCAGCTCTTGGTCACACAGGGACTGACAACTCCTCCTCTCACCGGGACTGTCGGGGTTGATAGTTGTCCTCCTGAGCGGAAGAAACCTCCCGCCTCTGAAGTAGTCCACACGGACCACCTGGAACTCCACACTCCTTGTCCCACAAGGAAGTGGAAGGAGTCACACCCTCCTGTTGATGTACTAGTCGCCAACACACTCTCCTGCCTCCAGTTGCAACTGCAGTTGTCCTTCCCTTGTTGCACCTCCCTTTGCGGGAAGCACTTGCTTGGGCTCTCTCTTGGTTACCAAAACGAGAGAGAACAACAACTTTGTAGAGCAACTGGTTGCACTGAGTTGTACCTTGAGAATCCCCCAATACCCCTATATATAGGAGGGTCATGGGACAGGGTTCTCCATCCTGAGCAATGCGGGACTAAAAGAAGGAGTAGAAGGATTTGAGATTTTCCACAAAAGCAATCAACTCGCAACCTGAACCGGTCGGTTGGAACACCAACCGTTCGGTTGGGACCCATGAGCCGATCGGTTCACTTCTGAACCGATCAGTTTGTGGTCCTGATAAGTTCCCGATTGACTTTCCTTCTTTTGTTTCTAATTGGTATCGAATACCAATCCTTGTTCCAATCAAATTGGGCAAGTGAAATGCAAGGAAAATTCTCACCGACCTGACTTTCCCAACTTGCTAGGTTGCACCAGTTGAACCGATCATTTCAACACTTGAACCGATCATTTCACTCTGACCATGAGCCGATCGACTCAACACTTGATCCAACCGGTTCAACAACCTCAGCCGACCGGTTCAATACTTGAACTGATCGGTTGGGAGTACAGGTTGTGCAGAATCAGTCAAATGCGATTTCAATCAATCCGATACTCCAATCAATATGTCCAACACCTTGAATAGTATGATATTGAGCTATCAATCAATTGAGTGTTTAATTGAACTACTAAACTCCTTTAGTAATCAATCTAAACATTGCTTGTGTACAAAACTCCTCTTCCAGGTTAAATCCTATGTGTGTGACCCTATAGGTCCATTTCACGTTGGCAGTGAAAGTCCATAACACGTATGACTTCACAAGCAAAGAGCGGTGCCTAGTCACACATCAGTGCTACCCAAGTGAAAGTAGAAAGTTGGAGAAAAACTTTCAATCCTACAATCCGTGAATGGTGTTACAGCGAGTGTATAATTCCTTTGTCACTGATATCCCGAATGAACTCGAGGCATGGAACAGTCATCCTGTCTACGTTCATTCACTTTCTTGATCTCAGAGTAGATTGAACGAGATATGTATGACATCAATATCACATACTGATTCACACATGCATGCGCACGCCTATCTCAATCCTACTCATCAAGTGGCCTTGGATATCAAACTCCCTCAGGAGGGACAAATCCCATATCTATCACTCACCCCTCAAAAGCCCCATGTGTCAAAGCCACCCAATCATCACCTTTATAACAACCCATGTTTCAGGACTACGTTTGATGATGTCAAAGTGTGCCCAACGACATGTGTTGAGTGTAGTGATTTCAGGTCTAAGAATCACACTCACCACCATCACTGTGAGTACTGACAGTGACTACCATGTCATGGTTCCATGTGTCAAACTCACGGTGGGTCTGTCCGGTACACTTGTTCTCTAACAAGTACCTATGTGTTTGGTTTGATATCTCTATATCATGACTAATGAGATTCTGTCATCAACATACACCACAATCTAGTCTTGTGTGTCATTGCTGTCTATCTACCTTCCACAATGACATCCGACTAGGGACATAACAAGAATGTACAAACTCTTAGCATCTGTATGATCTCATCGTTCAGGTCATGAACCTGAAGGCATACGTAATTGAGTACTGTCATTCTCTAGACATTCAATATGTTCTATCACTATCTCATATGACTGAACCAGAAAGAATTGGAAGCTTGCCTTTGATGTTTATCAAATCAATCTTAATGTATCCCACCAATCATCCCATGATTGGATCTCAGGGCATACATACCAACAGACTCCCACTTGCACTGCGAGCCAATCACCCTTGAATCATATTCATAGTGATCTTCAAACATGTCCCAAATGTTACTGTGCTCTAGTGCCAACATAGTGAGTAATGGAAACACCTTGCCAAAGTCGATATAAATTGCATGTCTCACATCTCTTCACTATACGTCACACGTATGAGATGGAGTTGCCGTAATATGCGATCTAGTATTCCTTTGCTAACCTTTATCCACATTGCATGATCAAGGATTCCAGACTTGTCATCAATGAGCGGAATATCTATAAGTTCATCTCATGAACTTCGCGATCCATATAGTATCTACTGCTGTTCTCTAACACATAGATACTCGGCATTTCCTTTTAAATGGTTTTATTGGAACACTTCCAATTATCAACAAACTTTCACTTTTATACATCCTATGTATATTTTGCGATTAATTTTCTGTCCTTTCAGAAGTTCACATCAATGTAACCCTTTACATCGAACTCTTCCTTATCTCCATGGAACTAGTACTTCTCAAGTACTTATAAAGTTCTCATGGTATTCCAGTAACCCTTACTGGAAGTAGACAGACATCCACTCGTCATGTCTCACATACGAGCTATTAGGATGAGCGCATCATATTGCCATGTCCTACATACAAGATGATGAATGCATTTTATTCTTTCCATGTCGATACATGCAAGATAATGGGATGATTACATACATGATAGATCCTTATCTATTCTTAGTGTTCCATTCTTCAGAAGAATTTGACACTTGGCCTTGGAATACTAACTCCATATAACATGGACAAGTTTTCTCCCACTGAATCTATGCACACTGAACTCTTCAGTACAGATTGCCAATGTATGCTTTCTCTTTTCAGGTCAAGAGGTGTTTCAAGAACTATCTGTATAGATCTCTATTCCTATCACATAGGAAACATCTCTATATTCCTTAAAGATAATTTCCACTTTTGGATTTCCATTCTAGAACATTTCCATTTCACATCAACATGTGGAATGTGAATACACTCCCACTAAATCACAGATCCCTTCTTTATCTTTGACATATCAGTCAAACCCTTTGACTATATTATCAAAGTAAAGATCCAATTCTGAGTTGCTTGTACTCAATCAATCACATTGATTGGTCCATTGTAACTTATAGACTTCATTTTGCATTAGTGGATTCATAAACCTTATAGGTTGTGTCACATACACATCCTTGTTTTATTCCTTATAGGAATGCGGTTTTAGTATCCATATGCCAAATGTCTCAGTCATTAAGTTGCAATCAACAAGCATCATACTTCTCAAAATGTTATCCATGTGTCTTAACATTTAAGACTTATTTGCACTTATGGATTTCATCCAATGGGTGCTACCATCAAGGTCATACCTTATTATTCACATGGATGTCATTTAGAATGCAATGGTCATAAACCATAACTCAAAACTCGGTTCCTCATATTCATATAGATAGTTGACTCAACACATGAACAACTCATCACATAGATAATTGATGTGTATCTGTCAAGGATATAAGAACTCACAACTCCTTGTGATTCTCAATGTCCTTTATTAGTGTGGGGTATCCTTTTATTAAGAAGAATTTAGTTATTTGATAATCATTCTCTAACTCCTTAGAGTATGATTCCTTCTTGATTTAGACATCACCATGCCTTAATCATGAGTTCACTATGATACACTATCATAATCCCTCATAAGGATCTCAAACATTTGGTCCAAGTATTTCATTCATTGATCTCATCAAGAATTAACACTTTACCAAATTTGCACTTCATCTATGATAATCTTGAACACTTCAAGATATTCATATTGGTATTTATCTAAACACCATTTGAAGTATTAGCATTTGTTCCAATAGGTATGTAAGTACATCACATGTATCATACCTAATAGGATAATCATTCTCCCACTACCTTTAGTGAATATTGATTAATTATGTACAAGAGATTCATGTCTCTTACTGGTTCTCTAACCAAAAGAGTCTAGATTTATCCATCACATGGAAACTAGAAATGAATTTCTCATGATTGATGCTAATTTGATTGTTTGAGTTATCAATAACTTTAGGTATCATTTTATCTTATGCATACCATGTATCACAAGATAAACATGCATTGCCACAAAGATCATATCTTTAAGATTGAAACATCAACTTTATTAATTGCCATCATTGTCATACAATATGCAAAATAAAGTGTTTCTATCTATTGGCAATATATGAAATAGCAATTCTCAACTCTATTTCATGCCCTTTAGGCTGAAATAAATTGAAAGATACTCCTATCTATGTCAGCAACACTTGCTCCAATGATGGGTACTTCTTTCTTGGCCCTTTCACAAAGGCCATCACTTCTTTGCGGATCTTGCATGACATATATGATAGATCCATATCTTGGTATCATATACCTCAGATAAAGAAGCAGTTCATTTCATGATACCTTAGGTGGAGATCTCCATCCCCTCCTTCATCTTCTTTTTCTCTTCCAGATATAGGGGGCAATTCCCTCATACACCCTTTCCCCATGTGCCTTGAGGCTGAAGACGGCTTGGATTGCTGGCTAGCATCAGAACACTTCTTTGCTTTGCCCTTATCCTTGCCCTTAAGAATTACCTTTCTCTTTGATCACATCAAAGATCATGGTTTGTCTTTCTTCATCTTTGCCTCTACTATCATCAACATGTCAAACAACTCTGTCAATGCTTGTCAAAGTTGTTCATGTTGTAGTTTATCATGAATTGTATGATTCTCACAACATTTGCAGTATCATACCAATAGCCAACTCTTGGCTCAGAGGCAATCCTTCTTAGTTAGGTTTTCCACATGCCCAATCACATTGAGTGTGTGAATACCTTACTGGATTTCCTTCTGTCATGACATACTAGGACAGTGTCTTGGAGACATCATATGTCTCATGTTGTCTCTGCAACTCATAGTTCAGATAACACAACATCAAGCACTCCTCATCAATGTCTTCCTCGGTATGCTTCCATAAGCATACTTTCAGCCATTGATGTGGTGGGATTGAGTTCATCTGGTCTTGGTATAACTAGGACTTAGAGCTTTCGCTCTTTGAGAACAATTCTCATCATCCTAACCAGTCATGGATTTATTCCCATTTAATTTGTTGATCTCAAAGACCGATCGCAAATAAAGTGATTATTGTTGATTAACCATTTATATTAACAAAAGGAAATATATGCAATTTTAGTCCAAAACTCTTTTGACTTGTTTGATTCATTTTAAAAGTTGACGATAAAATTAGGCCTTTAATTAATTATCGCTCCCACTATTTTACTTCAAATTGATATCCCTCACCATCAATTCGGAAGATTGCAGCGTACAACCTTCTAGTGGGCAAGATCCTGAAATCCTCTAAGTCATGAGTCAGCTTTGGCTGATCGCCCACAACTTAGATCTCTCAGGTAGGCAACTCTTGCCAATCGCATCATATGCAACTCTTGTTGAATGAACATGCACAACACCTTGCCATGAACATTCCTTGCCTCTGGGCTTAGACGCTCTAAGAATCACCAGTTAATTCTAACCCAAAAGCCGACACGGTAAACATGCACCCTGCTTTGGCAGAACCTACATGTCTACCCTTCACACTTCCACAAGATAGACGGCGCACCACGCTTTGGCATAACCTACGCTTGGTCGATCGAGTTTTTCATGTGTGCCGCTAATGGAAGGCATATCAGACTTAATATTTTAATGAGGGATTTGGTTTTTATATACATATACATATCCAATCACCACAATACATAATACGTATCATATACATGCTATATCCCACAGAAAACATGCACAAACGATAAAAAGCGATGATTATGGCCATCCTAATGTGATTCCTTGATCCAAGAGGAATCACGGTCATCTAGGTCTACATCACATGCAACCTGTACAAGATGAACATCTGTGCCTTGCCATCTGAGTAGATCATCACATGAATGATCTGTTCTCTCCAGCCGGTCGTCTGGGTGCCACCAGCCGATCGGTTGGCTCCTCCAACCGATCGGTTCGCCCGGTCGTCGTGCATCTCGTCATGTCCGCCACCCACTCGTCTCGCTCCTTGAACCGGTCATCAACCGATCAGTTCACTCCTTGAACCGACCGTCTAGAACGTCAACCGATCGGTTCACGCCTTGAACCGATCGTTTCAGCTGTCGTCTTGATGTCCGCCGGTCTTCGACATAACAGGAAATAAAATCTATCCTATTATTACATTGCTTAAAAGGAGAAACCCCGAGTTACATTCGGGGGGATCAAAGGTAGGAAAGAATCTCAAATTATTTTGAGTTACATCAGGAATAAGAGAGGGAAGATCGGTGCGCAGACTGAGATGCAGGAAACCACAAACAACCACACACAGATAGGGGTTTATAGGCCATAATCATGCTATACATCCACCACAAAACTCGTTTAAGGGCAACGCATATCGAGTGCATTAATAATACATATCATATATGTAATTGGGATTTGTGGATTTAGGATTGGACATGCATAAAGCCAATATTATTCGCATCGCATGCAATAAATAAAGGCGACAAACCAAAATCGATCATATCAATATTCCTAAAATATAGAACAGTTGACGTGGCTCTGATACCACAGTTGGGTTTTAGGGGAGGCAGAGAAGGCAGAGGAAACAAAAATTTCTCCCCCAAACCCAACACGAGGAAACGCGTCAACGTCTATATAATAGGAAAGGATGGTTTGTGGAATCATACCTTGTCCCGAGGCTTGCTCGACGACAATACCTCGCGCCTTGTGCGGTCTTCAACTCCGATCTTGGACGGTGTCTGTGCAGCTCCTGGTCACACCGGGACTGACAACTCCTCCTCTCATCGGGACTGTCGAGGTTGACAGTTGTCCTCCTGAGCGGCAGAAACCTCCCGCCTCTGAAGTAGTCCACACGGACCACCTGGAACTCCACACTCCTTGTCCCACAAGGAAGTGGAAGGAGTCGCACCCTCCTGTTGACGTACTAGTTGCCAACACACTCTCCTGCCTCCAGTTGCAACTGTAGTTGTCCTTCCCTTGCTGCACCTCCCTTTGCGGGAAGCACTTGCTCGGGCTCTCTCTTAGTTACCAAAACCAGAGAGAACGACAACTTTGCAGAGCAACTGGTTGCACTGAGTTGTACCTTGAGAAGCCCCCAATACCCCTATATATAGGAGGGTCATGGGACAGGGTTCTCCATCACAGGCAATGCGGGACTAAAAGCAGGAGTAGAAGGGTTCGAGATTTTCCACAAAAGCAATCAACTCGCAACCTGAACCGATCGGTTCACAAGTGAACTGGTCGGTTGGGGACCTGAACCGGTCAGTTGGAACACCAACCGATCGGTTGGGACCCATGAGCCGATCAGTTCACTTCTGAATCGGTCGGTTCGTGGTCCTGATCAGTTCCCGATTGACTTTCCTTCTTTTGTTTCTAATTGGTATCGAATACCAATCCTTGTTCCAATTAAATTGGGCAAGTGAAACGCAAGGAAAATTCTCACCGACCTGACTTTCCCAACTTGCTCGGTTGCACCAGTTGAACCGATCATTTCAACACTTGAACCGATCATTTCACTCTAACCCTGAGCCGATCGACTGAACACTTGAGCCGACCGGTTCAACAACCTCAGCCGACCGGTTCAACACTTGAACCGATCGGTTGGGAGTACAAGCTGTGCAGAATCAGTCAAATGTGATTTCAATCAATCCGATACTCCAATCAATATGTCCAACACCTTGAACAGTATGATATTGAGCTATCAATCAATTGAGTGTTTAATTGAAATACTAAACTCCTTTAGTAATCAATCTAAACATTGCTTGTGGACAAAACTCCTCTTCCAGGTTAAATCCTATGTGTGTGACCCTGCAGGTCCATTTCACATTGGCAGTGAAAGTCCATAACACTTATGACTTCACAAGCAAAGAGCGGTGCCTAGTCACACATCAGTGCTACCCAAGTGAAAGTAGAAAGTTGGAGAACAACTTTCAATCCTACAATCCGTGAATGGTGTTACAGTGAGTGTATAATTCCTTTGTCACTGATATCCCGAATGAACTTGAGGCATGGAACAATCATCCTGTCAACGTTCATTCACTTTCTGGATCTCAGAGTAGATTGAACGAGATATGTATGACATAAATATCACATACTGATTCACACATGCGTGCGCACACCTATCTCAATCCTACTCATCAAGTGGCCTTGGATATCAAACTCCCTCAGGAGGGACAAATCCCATATCTATCACTCACTCCTCAAAAGCCCCATGTGTCAAAGCCACCCAATCATCACCTTTATAACAACCCATGTTTTAGGACTGCGTTTGATGATGTCAAAGTGTGCCCAACGACATGTGTTGAGTGTAGTGATTTCAGGTCTAAGAATCACACTCACCACCATCACTGTGAGTACTGACTGTGACTACCATGTCATGGTTCCATGTGTCAAACTCACGGTGGGTCTGTCCGATACACTTGTTCTCTAACAAGTACCTATGTGTTTGGTTTGATATCTCTATATCATGACTAATGAGTTTCTGTCATCAACCAACACCACAATCTAGTCTTTTGTGTAATTGCTGTCTATCTACCTTCCACAATGACATCCGACTAGGGACATAACAAGAATGTACAAACTCTTAGCATCCGTATGATCTCATCATTCAGGTCATGAACTTGAAGGCATACGTCATTGAGTACTGTCATTCTCTAGACATTCAATGTGTTCTATCACTATCTCATATGACTGAACCAGAAAGAATTGGAATCTTTCCTTTGATGTGTATCAAATCAATCTTAATGTATCCCACCAATAATCCCATGATTGGCTCTCAGGGCATACATACCAACAGTCTATTGGGTAAATGGAAGGTGCCTTTCAGTGGAAGCAGTGAGAGGGAAACTCAACTTGTAGAACTCATTCAAATTTATGTATGTTGTCCTTTGAGTTCAACAGCTAGAGGATGGTTTCAATACATCATCCCATTGTATGATAGATTCAATATATGTAAGTTTGTATATGATACAAATTAGAGTCCCTTCAAAAGAAAAAGAATTCAAAGATGGATCATAGAACCAAGTTGATAGTAATATTTAAGATTCTTTGATTAGTTTGAGGTGGTAAATATTGATGCCAATAGTTTGAGGATCTTCTTTGGGAGTGTGTTGTTGTATAAAAATTGTCTCCACCTAGAATGCTATAGAATAAATGTGTATAGGAGAGAAGGAATCACTCTTTGTTGGACATTTAGCAATGCATGATGATAATAATTGGAATTCCTAATTAGTTCTAAGTATATGCTCTAGAAACTGTCATGTTTATACTTAACTACACCCCTTCTAAATTGGTTCTAAATACACCATTTAATATGTGGATTTGGGAGCATCTGAATACATTTTTTATAATAGTTTGGGGTTTTGAAGCTTATATGAATCATTCATGTTATGATAAATTGGACACAAATATCACAATTCTATTTTTCTAGGGTATCCTAGGGAAACCAAAGGTACTAATTATATATTCCATCTCAGAAGAAAGTGTTTGGTTATGAAATAATTAATTTTCTAGAGGAAGAGTCAGTATATAGAAACACCAAAATATAAATCAAACAAGTTTGTGATACATAAATGATGGTGAATCTGAAGAGGAATATGAGTAGGCATCACAAGTTGTTGTGGCACGACTAGCACCTCAAGAAACATAGGACCGACTACATTCAATATGACTAATCATGAGCCATAGCAATTCAGATTTCTTGTGAGTCATGATGGTGAGGTGTTCTTCATGAATCAATATGAGCCAAACACCTAAAAGGAATCCATGAAGGGACCAAAATCTAGTAAATGGCTTGATACCACGATATTTGAAATACATTCCATATATACCAACAAGGTATGGACCCACCGACAGGGATGTAATCTCTTGGGAACATGTGGGTCTTCAACAAGAAGACTTTAATGGGTGGATATGTACAAAACTAAAAAGGGTGAATAGTTGCAAAAGGTTTCAAGCAAGTTTGATGTGTTGATTATGAAGCAAATTCTTCACCAATCGCCATGGTCAAGTCCATTAGGATCATGCTAGTTGTTGCAACATACCATGACTACAAACCTCGAAAATGGACATCATAGGTTTATTCCTTAATGAAAATATTATTAAGGTTGTATACATGATGCAATGTGAGGGTATTGAACCGTGGAAGGATGTCCGAGTGGTGTGTAAGATGCACATGTTAATCTATGCAATGTAGCTAAGCATCTAGAAGCTAAATCATTCTCTTTGATCAATCAAACAAAGATGGTTGTAGTTTGGCTGGGCGATGCTTGTTTTCTTGTTTAGAGGTTGGGTTGTTGTTTGGCTGGGTGATGCTTGTTCTGGTGGATGCTGGGTGAGTTTTAGCTCATCCTTTTTCTGGTGCTGATGGTCTATCTTCATCTGAGTTTGAGCTGTAGCTGATGGTCGTGGGCGGTTGTTCTGGTTCAGACTGTAGGCTGGGAGTGGATGTTTTTTCTGCTACTTTCCCTTTGGGATGTCTGCTTGATGGTCCTTTTGTTGCTGTTGTTCTATGTTGCTGATGGTTTCTGTCTTGTTGTCTGGTGGCTATTCTTTCTCGCTCCCCTCTCACTTGATATTAGTGATGGTCGAGTCATTTCTTCCCGTCCTTTGGAGCAGGGATGTCTGAAGATGCCATTCTTTTTCTTAGTTGTGATATGGATGTTCGTGATTGCTAGCTTCATAGCTTCTTATTGTTTGGCTTTGTGGGTTCTAGTTCTGCTTTAAACTTGCTGTAAAGCTTGAGGCTCCTTCTTCTAAGCTGCTTTGTTGAAGCTTTTTGGATGTAAAGATAGTTCACATATTTTCTCCTATGATGTATAGATAGTTTCTTTTGGTTGGTTCTTGTTTGAGACCAACTAGTTTTGTACTTACCAAAGAACAAAAAATACAAAAAAAGCAACAGAGTTTTAGCTGACCAAAAAAAAAATCAAACAAAGAGTTTGGCTTCATAAAAAATGAAGATGAACTGTGTGTTTAAAAGAAGGTTAGTGGGACCATTGCTGTTTTCCTAATACTGTATGTAGATGGTATACTACATATGGGAAACGATATTGCAAATCTACAAAAAGGTGGAAACGTTAATTGAAAATTGTGAGATCCGCCACAGTAAAAGAGATTATTCAAAACCAAAATATTAATCATATTACCAAAAAGGTACTGAATTAAAATCAAATAAAATATCCAAAGAAACATTTTCTCAAGGGTCCAACTTCCCAAGAATGTCCATACCAGGTAATTTACATGAGTCTAGTGGTCTCAGCCACAATCTATATTCAAAATATGGTGTACACATAATTATAATTTCAATATAGAGAAAACCAAGTAAATTTTGTCTCTGTTGTCAAGGAGTCCAAACATATTACTGAGGAGTCATCAGAACAACACAGTTTAGAGCCAGATTGGGTGTATGTTTGAAAATTTTCATTCCCGCATAGTATATATGGAACAATAGGAGGATGCAGAACGCTAGTGTGTTATGTTCACACATGCACCTCAGGAAATACAAGGTCAATAGTAAGTGATAAGGATACCCCATCTTCACTGACTATGTGAGACAAAGAACTTCAAAGTTCCACCATTGTTATGTCACAACCTCCACTTCTAAAATAGATGCATGTTCAACAAGAATAGGTGAAGGTTCTACACTGTAGTGGAGTTGCCATAGTCAATAAGGAAGTACATGTACCTAAGAAGGAGTAGACAAAAATCAACCCATCTCCTAGAGACGTTCCAAATTTTATCCTAGAAGGGGGCGTAAGCAAACTTAGGGGAGGAGATCCCTAATGTGCGATACATTCCTCCACACAAGCATGCATAGATGCAACATGTTCCATTCTTGTATAGTCTGAAGCCGAGAAAGGAGGAAAACTAGTTCAAAAAATTCTCAGACATCTTCTGAAAGCTCCACATCAACATCCCACTTTGAAGGTGATAAAACAAATTCGTGCATGTGGAAGATTCTTAAAGGACATCATCAATAAGAAGATATCGATAAAATGTATAAATGTCTTACATGTTGATGGAGTGGTGAGTGCTATCATATAGGGAAGGCTTCCAGTCAAAAGAAAGGACCTAGGATGCTTCTACATTTCTTGTTCCATAGATAGCAAGCATTTCCAACAAGTACAATGTGACTCTAAGGCAAGAAAAATCTAATGCCTCTTGCTACCTTTTCGAAGTTGGGTTTGAAGAAATGAATGAAGACATCTATGAAAATCAAGTTGGCGGATGAATTGATTATGAGGAGTAAGGGAAATGTGAAGATGTATTAGTCAAAGTTGACAAGTTTATCTATCCTGAAGATTTTGTGCTTACAGATATGAACTAGATACAATGATCTGAGATGTTGTTAAGAAGGACGTTACAAGCTAAGTTCGATGTGAATATTGTCATGGGAAGAAGATACTTAACACTTGTGATAGATGACGATAGAATGGAGTTCAAAAGTTCTAGATGAGTCTTCACCCCAATAGCATGACACCCAAGCTGAAGAAAATCACCTTGTTGAGTCTAGGACATTAAACAAGGGTGCTCATAAGAGGCAACCCAATTTTATATATGTCATTTACTTTTTGTTAGGACTTTTCATTGTTTAAATTTCATATTTTTCTTGTTAGATTTTAGATTAGTGTAGAAAGGTACCTTTATGAATTCATTTGGTGTGCAGGAAGAGTCAGTACTACCAAAACCACTGTCGATACCACTAACCCACTTAAAATGTTCAACATGAATTTCACAAAAAGTTGATACCACCGACACCCAAGTCAGTGGTACCGAGTCATTATCAGATCAAAGTCTACAAAAAGTTGACAACACCGACATCAAAGTTGGTACCATCAACTTTTCTAAAAAAAAATCATAGGACTACAGTAAAAGAAAATCATTGCTTCCGACACCAAAGTGGATACCACCAACCTTTCTCAGAAAAATTCACAGAGCTACAAGAGGAAGTTGTCAATACCACTAACACACAAGTTGAATGTACCTAATTGTAGAGATCAAAAGAGGATACCAGATGTCATTTCCCAATACCAATGACACTCAAATAAGTGGAACCAACACTAAGGGAGAGACACCAATATAATTTGATCCAAAAAATCCAAAGGGAACTTTTTCACCACCACTACCACTACCACCACATATGGTACCCCAGTTCCACCTCTATGTCTGACTTTTTCCCATGAAGACATGGTCAAGTTAAAGCTTAGGGGGGTGTCAAAACAACTTTATCTTTTTATCTTGCATTTTATGTTCTTTATTTTATTTTTACAAGTGTAGAATCCATGTCTATCTAATGTAATCATGGATCATCATTATCATGATTTCTTCCATCATCATAGAGTGCGTTCTCTTGTGATTTTGCAATGAAATCTGAAAATTAAATAAAAAATCTAAAATTTTCTTATCTTTAAAAAGCTTAGTTGCAAATTCTAAAGGCAACATCACCTAGAAGAAGTATATGAGTTAGTCATCTTGAGGACAATTGATATGAATGAAAAGTCTTAAACTATCCATGAACTGAGCATGACAATGGGGTTTGAGCCTGAACTGACCAAAAAATTAACAAGATCTTAAATGAGTTTTTTTAGAAAGAAATCCTAAGATTACCCTATACAAAGGTTGACAGAGAGGGACATATCATAATTTAAGAAAGACATTGTTTCTTAATCTTGTGATTTCATCCAACTTCCTCACATTTGATCCATTACCTTAATATGATTAATTAGGCCAAATTGTTTCATTTTGGGTGCATTGCATAAAGTAATAGGTGACATGACAACTAGCCTTTTTATTGCATTAGTTATAAAATGAGAAAAAAAATTGTGTGCAAATCAATTATCTACATAACAAAATTCATATAGATTGCATATCTTATGCATCATTTATTCTTTAATCATGTACTCATGTTGTTTTCCTCAAAAAGTAAAGTGCAGGGATACCCATCCATACCCCTTGAAATGATTTTTTTACTGAGTTGTTATAATGAAGCCCGAGCATACTTTTCAACCATGCTAATTTAGTAGGGCATAGAAAACAAAAGAAAAAGAAAAATATCATGAAATAAAAGGGGAAATAAGAACACCTTGAGATCACTATTGAATTTTCTCCAAGAAGAGATGAAAACAATTGCATGATGTATTCTCATAAACCACTCTCATCAATCATATGATACTTTTAGTACATGCATCATTCCACCTAAAAATAGTAGGCATTAGGATTCATGCATTTCTTGTTTCCTTCATTTTATAGGTTCATCATGTTTATTTTTTCATAAATGATTTGAAAGTTACTTGTGATTCTTCATAAGTCACCTACTTCATTCCATACATTTATCTTTATGGTAGGCCACAAATATGATTGATCACCTCATTCATTCTTATATGGATAATTGCTTTCGATTAGTTTGGTAGGTAGGAAAAGAGCAATGTAGATAGGGAATCACATGATGGACCAAGCGAATGCCCTATTGACTATGATGTTAATTATTCTATTGATAATGTTTCATTAATCTAAGGATGTACATCTTTAATGAACATTTTTGGTCACTCGAGAGTAGTTTTTTGTTCAATGGTTGGTAAAGTCCAGTTTGGGAATGCCATGTAGGGGTAGTTGAGAAATGAAGTTCCTATTATTTATCTTTTTGCTGACTTGTCTCAAATGGATCTGAGGGTAGTGTTTCTTGAGGGAGAGTAACATTTAAGCTTAGGGATTTTGATTCACATAATATTATTCTCTTTTTGCAAACTATGTTATTATGTATTTCATGCATATTTGCTAATTTTGACATTATTTGTGCATGGTTTATCTTTATTGACTTGCGACATACATTTGCATAAATTATTATCTATTTATACCAATTAATATTGAGTTATCATAATATATTGGACTTATGTTCTTATCTTGAATTTCAGGTGAACTGACAAGACCTGGATCAACTTGGTGTTACCAGCTATATTGTCGATAGTACCGACAATGGAAGAAAAGATAGACATGAGTCGAAGACACTTGGTGTTAAGGAACACAAAATTAGTGTTATCGAATTGATTAATAGTAACACAACCAGATTGGTTTGGTGCCACCGACCTCCAGTCGGTGGTATTGACTTCTACCTAAAAAATCATTAGGATGGTAGGGAGCAACTCAGTGTAATCAATGCCTCAGTCAGTAGTACCGACACTCAGGGAGTCACGACCCATAAGAGGACTTGGTTCCATCGACATCATGTCAGTGGTATCTACTTGTCATGATCAAAATAGGTTAAAGATGGTGATTAATCCAATGACCATGACTTAATGATGCCCTAAGTCAATCTTATGACTAGGGAGGATTTTGACCAGACCTAACAATTACGATGGACTTCATTGCATTATAGAGGATAGTTGTGAGAAGAGAAAGGAGAGAGAAACAAACATTCTGAACAATTCAAGCACCTCCAGTGGATCGATTTGCAGCCAGAGAATAGTAAATTGCCACGTTTGTTAGAGGAAGTCAATCAAATCATCTTCTCTAGGGGTTTCCATTAATTCTTTAATGGTTTCCTCACTTTTCCCTTCTTCATCTATGTGTATGAAACTAAATCATGCGTGGATAATCCCCTAATTCCTTAGGACCTGGTAGTAGCCTGGTTATGTGATGTATTTGACATTATGAGTTAATATTGATGTTTTCCTTAAATTTTGGACATAACTCTACAATTGATTCATGAATTATCTATGCTTGATAACCATAGTTGATTTCTTACACTGTTAATTACTTTAATAGAGGAATTAACAGTTGGATAGGTTGTAGGTTTACATAGCTTAGACCATTCCTCGAGAGAGGGCTTACGATTATGAAGGGTATAGACCAGAAGATTCATTAAAGCACCTAAATAATAATTAAATCATTATGATAGTGGAATTTGTATTAGATTAGGTAGTGAATTACACTATGAGAGTGGGTAATTCTTGCTACATGTCTCTTAATCCAGCGTTAGCAGGAATAAATATTCATAAATAATGTTAGTTGCAGTACAAACTGTGGTGAAGCTGTATTCCTAGGGAATCCCTTCCATCAATGATCACAACCTCAATAATTTAGTTTTAATTCGTGCAATTAGTCAGTTAATCACTCAATCACCCTTTTCAATATGTCTAGCTGATCGAGTCATAGTTACTAGTAGCCTTTGGATTTATGTTTCCCCGAGTTCCATATTCGGGCCTCTTTTGGCCTATATTACTTCGATACATACACTTACTTTTAATAGGTATAGTAAACACACATCATGCATACAACTAAAAACTTGAGTCAATGTAAATCATATACAAATCTTCCTCTTCAGACCTGAGAATACTATATTTCTATATTTCCTTAGATATACACATCCAAGAAAATACTTCTCATGGGTCCAACTTCACAAGAATATCCATATAAGGTAGCTTTACATGTGTTTAGTAGTCTCAACCACAATATGTATCAAAAGATTTATCCACATAATTACTATAATTATATTTTTAAAGGCATACAACCAAAAAGTCGAATCAATATGCATCATATGCAGTTGTGAGTGACATTGTAACACCCAGACCCACTGCCCACAACTCTAGTAGAGTTTTAGGAATGACGACTAGCCCCACAGATCACCACTAGCCTTAACTACATGATTTATCCTCACTTATGTTCAAGCCATGATAAAATTCCCGACTGGTCATTCATCCTAGTACTACTCCAAGCTGAGCGTGATTAACTATGGAGTTCTTAATGATGAGCTCCCTAAAAAGGAGGTGTACCTTGGTGATATGGATAGTTTAATCATTCATTTTAAGATTATTTTATCTGAGGCCTCAAATCCTAGGAAGTAACAATATCAAATAGCTTTGCATGAGTTTAGTGGTCTCATCCACCATTTGCATCAAAAGATTTTATCCACATAATTACTATATTTATTCAAAGACATACAACTAAAAAATTGAGTCGATATACATCATATGGAGTTGTGAGTGAATCTTCAGGAATCTCGATACTATCGACCCTAGGGTCGACGGTATCGACTTTTCTTCAGCGTTTACTTCTCCAAACTCGATACTATCGACATGGGTGTCGATAGTATCGACCTTAACATTCTGCACACTTCAAAACACGAGTTAGGGTACCATTTTTACAAAAATTATCAAAACCTAAGCAAAAACTAAGTACATAAACATAAAAGAACATAACCAAACATAAAATTGAACCTAAAGTTGGGTTGCCTCCCAACAAGCGCCCTTGTTTAATGTCCTAGGCTTGACATAAAGATACCTTTAACCTGGGTTGTCAAGAGTTGTCTCCAATGAGTCATGTGGCAATTTGAATTGAACTCGATCCTGTCGAATCCCCAAGGTCAATGTACCTCTCCCAATGGCAGCGATGACATCAGCCGTAGCTTGGAACGACCTTCCCAATAGCATCTCGCAACTTTGGAGCTGTGGCATGTCCATGACAACAAAATCTACCGGGAAGATGAACCTGTCTACCTTGACAAGTACATCCTCGCACACTCCATATGGCCTTACAATGGGCCCATCCGCCAATTCAATTGTCGCGACCGACTTCTTGATTTCTTTTAACCCAAGTTTCTGAAATGTCGCCAGAGGCATGAGATTTATGCTGGCGCCTGAATCACATTGCACTTTAGGAAAATGTTGATCACCTATCGAGCATGGAATGTAGAAACCTCCTGGGTCTTTTCTCTTCTTTGGCGAACTCCCGTGAATCATAGAACTCACCGTCTCATTCATCCGACAAATATCATCGTCTTTTATCCGCCTCTTCTTATTGATGATTTCTTTGATGAACCTCCCATAGGCGGGAACCTTCTCGATCATCTCCACTAATGGAATATTGATGTGGAGTTTTCGGAATATTTCCAAGAATTTCCTAAAATGACGATGCTCTTTCTTTGGCCCTGGAGTTCCTGGACTTGACACAACTGCTGCACTCACACGCCTGTGAGGTGGCACATATGAGCTTTTCGGGGCCAACTCCCCTAAGCTTGCTTCAATCACTCCCTCTGACATGGGCTTTGGCGAGACATCATCAACAGTAATAGCTTGTTGTGGTTCCTCTCTCGCATTCGATGTTTCCACACGTGCACAAACAACCTTCAATTGTTCTTCTTGCCTAGATGGAGATGCAATATTCATAACTCGCTGTGATTTTCTGAAGAAAGGGTTTCCGCACGGCAGTCCATAGTAAGTGCGTGGATACGGTATCGCCGGTGTCGCATGCGTATTAAAAGTCATTTTTCTTTCTTCTTTAGCTTCTTGCACCTGAGATTCCTCCTCATTGCTTACCACAGACATATACTTGACCTGATGGTGTGCTTGGGCCACGTTTGCATTCTCGACCGGTTTCTGTTGATTGGCGTGCTTGATGGCCGCCACTTCACTAGAAATCTGTGCCACAGTGGTTTCTAATGCCCGCATTTGTGCTCCATGGCTTTGCAGCGTCTGCCCAAATTTGGTTAGAATATCACCTTGAGATTGCAAATGTTTACCAAACATAGCCATCATCTCCTGATTCTGCTGCACCATTTGACTCAGTAATTCGGTGTTCTTATCTTCAGCTCTAGGCTGTGGCTTCGCCTCCGGATCCTGCAGAAAATTGTTAGGATCCTTCCAGGAGAACTTTTTGTCCTTCCTCCACGCATAGTCATTGTTTCTGTAGCCCTGTTGTTGCATGTACTTTACTTGGGCTTCCTCATCTTCAGATGAATCTTCCTTAGCTAGCAGCTTCTTGGCTAGCAGATCTAACTTGTCGTTCATCTCCTTAATTACTTTGGATTCACCTGCAACTCTGACCTGCTCCACAACGCCTCTTTCACCCCATGACTGTTTCCTAGCCATGTTCTTTAATATCTCCCAACATCTGGTGTCCGTATTATTAAGAAAGAATCCTGACCCAGCTGAATCAAGGTTGCTTCTATCGTGCTCGGAGAGAGCAAAATAAAAGATTTTCACCTGTGTTTCCTTATCCAGTCCATGATGCGGGCACCTCCTCAACATGACCTGAAATCTCTCCCAGGTCTCAGAATATGTCTCACCGGCCTGTTGGGTAAAGTTGTGAATCTTCCAGATCATGTCGTTAGTCTTCTCAGGAGGGAAGAACCTCTCAAAGAAAACCTCCACCATATGGTTCCAGGACTCCACAAACTCATCATCCAAATTATGTAACCATTCTCGCGCGGCTCCCGCCAATGAACTCGGGAAAAGCTTGAGATACAGTGCATCTTGTGGAAACCTGTCTATTTTTACCATGTCGCAGTTTTCAACGAACTGGCTGATGTGTGCAACAGGATCCTCATTCTTCAGTCCATGAAACGCATTTGATTTCACCAGATTTATCAACGTAGGATCGATCTTATATGTCGGTATGTTGATCGCCTGCTTCTTTATAGGCCCCTTGGAAGCTGATGAGGAAGAAGCCTTGATCTTCTCCCATATAGTCTGTGGCTCGGCCATGTCTTCTTGTTCAGATTCAGAATCTATCTCTTCTTGGTGCTCTTGTTCGTAATACTCCTCGTCCTCAGGTCCCGGAAGCGGAACCCTGGGTGTGGGATTCGCGTAGTCAGTACTGCGTGTTTGCACCATACACAGTACCTGAAACAAGAAAATTCGAGTTCAGTATTATGCTTAGACGAGTATAAACAATTATAGACAATGTAAAAAAAAATAATTGAAATTAAATGAAAAATAAAAAAAAATTGTTGCCTAGAGTGGCAGCGCGTAGCACTCGAAGTGCCAACAATTCCGCCGTATCCCCGGCAACGGCGCCAAAAACTTGACGTGTATTTTACTACGCGCTAAAAATGCAAGTATACGCGTCGAGTAGTACAGGCCTTGTGAGGCCCGAGTCGAACACAGGGATACTCGGAATTGTCGGAGACTCCTACTAACTATTTGCGATCAGCTAAGCCGAATAACAAATTGGGGTTGTTGTCAAAATTAAAAGAAAATAAAAATAAAACAAAGCAAACAATCGATTAAAGGTTAATTTAATCAATTCAAAAAGGTATCTTTAGGATTGCGGTTTCACCGCGGGTATTCATTGTATTAGATTTTATATAATGCCTCAATCTTCTCTCTCTATCCGGGTAGTGGCCTGAAAACAGAATTGCCCACTGTCGTGGTGCAATTCACTACTTAGGTTTAGGTCGGTTCCACCATCGTAGTAACCTATTCCCTAAACTAAGTGCATTACGAACGATCTCTCAGTATCCACCATTAATTTTACACCACCTTGTTCAAGGGATTTATCGATTAATGTAGATTTCGTCTCTTTTTAGCCGTTAATTCTTCTTTCAAAGTGATTAAGGGCATTAGGTTATTATTATGGTGACCAAGCATAACAATATATGGAGAAAATGAAACTATACCACGGATTTAAGAGATAAAATATGAATTACTATTATAAAATTGTCATCCAATGAATCCCCGGGCTACTCCCGGTCCTAAAGACAAAGGGGATTAGCCCCGCATGGTCATCTCAATGAAAGACAGAGGAGTAGAGAAGAAAAACATGGGAAACATGGAGCAAACTCGTGTAACCCTTGATACAAAGGTGTTCCTGGAGATCCTCCTCGGGAAACGTGCGTTTTGCAGTCTTTCGGCAGCAAAATCGCCCGTCGGAGGTGCCCGGATCGCTCGGTTGACGACCTTCGTCTCTCGTCTCCTATCTCTCTCTCTCCTTCTTGTATGTTTTGCAACACAATGTCCTCTCCCCCTCGGGCCGTCCGTGCTCTTCTTAGGTCATAGGACCACTTTACGGCTCCGAAAAAGCTCAACCGTCGGATTAAAACGCTCCATTTTAGTGCTGAAAATCGCCAGATCCCGACGCTGTCGATAGTATCGACCCCAAGGTCGATGGTATCGACCATGGCACAGGTTATTCCTTCCAAGATTGCGTTTTGGGGTTGCTTTTTGATGAAATGTCGATACTATCGACCTGGGGGTCGATAGTATCGACTCCGGACAATGCAAAAGTGCCTGAAAAAGTGCCGAAACATGTGTATAAGTCCGGGGATTATATAAAATCATATAAATATTATAAAAGAAGTATAATTTGATGCAAAAAGAGTTTAAAGGCCAACTATAGTGAATTATGCAAATATAATCAAGAAAATGACAAATACATGCATAAAACAGATATAAAATAAGCCTATAAAAATGACTTAAAACCCATGCATCAAACTCCCCTAAGCTTAAACCTTGCTCGTCCTCGAGCAACAAAACTTTGGATCTGGTTGAGATAAGTCAGCAACAGGACATAAATACATGAAATGAATCTACATCATCCCCACTTTCTTTCCACAAACCGGCCCTCGTTGACCACTGAACACTAACTGCCATCCAGGCGACCAAAGACCTATGTAAGAGATGTCTATCCCCCAATCAGTGAAACACTATCAATTAAAGCAGTTAATATGATAAACTCATCTAGTCCATACATGATGCATCTTGTGATCTCCTATCTACGTTGCTCATTTCCTAACTACCATCTAAATGGAAGCAGATCTCCTGATATTAATGAATGAGGAGAATATCATGGGTGGCCTACCGATTAGAGCAATGGGTGGATGGGATAGGTGGTTGTGGAAGAGATGGAAGCACATAATAGTCAATCATGCAATACAAAAATTAATGACCTATCATGATGCAAAATGCAAGTGAAAATGTCCCAATGTTACATTTTTGGTGGAATGATGCATGCACTATCATTCCGTCTCAAGGTGAGATGGAATATCTAAGAAAACTACACCATGTGCTTATTCTTCTTAGTATGTAAGTGAGAACATGTTCCTTTCTCCCTCTCATTCCTACTTACTTCTCAATTCTTTTTTTTTCTTCTATTTTTTTCAATTTTTTTTCAAAGCCCTTATTTTCATAGATGACAATGAATTATATGTCAGGCTCACTTCTTGTTACATACTTGTGCATCTGAAGCATTCTATTTGGAGGGTATGGAACAAGTTCATCACCTTTAATGTTTTCAGAGTAACATAAGATACATGGTGTACAATATGCTCAAAAGATGTAAATGCAACTACATAATGACAGTTATGCAACTACTATGACATGCACCTAAGGATAATGTGCATGTATAACTACTCTATCTTTTTTTTTTCATTCTCATGCAAAAAATGTGAAAATAGTTGTAATGCAAGACCTATCTACATGGTATCCAATCAAAGAGTGAAAGACAGTAATGTGCTCCCATTTCTTATGGTGGAGTGTGAATGAAATTGCGGTGGATCAGATCACAAGACTAATTGACATAACCTTCCGAAAATATCATATGTCCCTCTCTAAAGACCTATGTACAGGGTAACTGAAGGATTTATCTCTTAAACTTTAGTCTAAGGTCACGTTAGCGTTTGGTCGGTTTGGGCTCAAACATCCTTGTCAATCACTTTTCCTTGGATAATAAAGATGGTCATTCATGTCCCCGTGTCCTGAAGCTGACTCACCCAAATACTTCCTCAGTTATGCCACTCAATTACTAACAAGAATAAACTCAAAAAGATTTCAATATGCTCATATTTTCATGTGCCCACAACCCAAGACTAAAACTTGCAATTGAAACCATGCATTTATTGTTCCACAGATTACACTAGATAGATGTGGATCCTACAAAAGCGGTAAACCTAGAAATAAAAACAACTAATATCTCAAAAGTAAAATCAACATGAATAAGTAAGTAAAAACTAAGATAGAGGGTTGTTCCAACACCCCCCCTAAGCTTGAATATGACTATGGCCTCATAGTCAACATTCTCACTTAAGAGGTGGAACAACGGTACCATTCGCTTTGAAGTGTGGTGAGGAAGGATGGTTAGATGCTCAAGTAGACCAAGTGATGCTTGCTATCTCCCTCCTTTTTGTGGCCCATTTTTGTGTCTTAGTGGTTCTAAGACGTGACTTGCTTCATCCATCTTTCCTCTGCAAAAAACGGTTCGAAAAAATCTCGTTTCGATACCTTTTACGACATGTTTTATGTAGCTGTCCTGCAGGTGTCGATACTATCGACCAAGGTCGATGGTATCGACCCAGACTCAACGATTTTGTTGAATCGACGCATCTAAAAGCCTGGGAACTCAAAAGTGTCGATAGTATCGACCCTAGGGTCGATGGTATCGACTTTACTGGCACCAAGTTTTCTGTAAATCTTCAGGAATCTCGATACTATCGACCCTAGGGTCGACGGTATCGACTTTTCTTCAGCGTTTACTTCTCCAAACTCGATACTATCGACATGGGTGTCGATAGTATCGACCTTAACATTCTGCACACTTCAAAACACGAGTTAGGGTACCATTTTTACAAAAATTATCAAAACCTAAGCAAAAACTAAGTACATAAACATAAAAGAACATAACCAAACATAAAATTGAACCTAAAGTTGGGTTGCCTCCCAACAAGCGCCCTTGTTTAATGTCCTAGGCTTGACATAAAGATACCTTTAACCTGGGTTGTCAAGAGTTGTCTCCAATGAGTCATGTGGCAATTTGAATTGAACTCGATCCTGTCCAATCCCCAAGGTCAATGTACCTCTCCCAATGGCAGCGATGACATCAGCCGTAGCTTGGAATGACCTTCCCAATAGCATCTCGCAACTTTGGAGCTGTGGCATGTCCATGACAACAAAATCTACCGGGAAGATGAACCTGTCTACCTTGACAAGTACATCCTCGCACACTCCATATGGCCTTACAATGGACCCATCCGCCAATTCAATTGTCGCGGCCGACTTCTTGATTTCTTTTAACCCAAGTTTCTGAAATGTCGCCAGAGGCATGAGATTTATGTTGGCGCCTGAGTCACATTGCACTTTAGGAAAATGTTGATCACCTATCGAGCATGGAATGTAGAAACCTCTTGGGTCTTTTCTCTTCTTTGGCGAACTCCCGTGAATCATAGAACTCACCGTCTCATTCATCCGACAAATATCATCGTCTTTTATCCGCCTCTTCTTATTGATGATTTCTTTGATGAACCTCCCATAGGCGGGAACCTTCTCGATCATCTCCACTAATGGAATATTGATGTGGAGTTTTCGGAATATTTCCAAGAATTTCCTAAAATGACGATGCTCTTTCTTTGACCCTGGATTTCCTGGACTTGACACAACTGCTGCACTCACACGCCTGTGAGGTGGCACATATGAGCTTTTCGGGGCCAACTCCCCTAAGCTTGCTTCAATCACTCCCTCTGACATGGGCTTTGGCGAGACATCATCAACAGTAATAGCTTGTTGTGGTTCCTCTCTCGCATTCGATGTTTCCACACGTGCACAAACAACCTTCAATTGTTCTTCTTGCCTAGATGGAGATGCAATATTCATAACTCGCTGTGATTTTCTGAAGAAAGGGTTTCCGCCCGGAAGTCCATAGTAAGTGCGTGGATACGGTATCGCCGGTGTCGCATGCGTATTAAAAGTCATTTTTCTTTCTTCTTTAGCTTCTTGCACCTGAGATTCCTCCTCATTCCTTACCACAGACATATACTTGACCTGATGGTGTGCTTGGGCCACGTTTGCATTCTCGACCGGTTTCTATTGATTGGCGTGCTTGATGGCCGCCACTTCACTAGAAATCTGTGCCACGATGGTTTCTAATGCCCGCATTTGTGCTCCATGGCTTTGCAGCGTCTGCCCAAATTTGGTTAGAATATCACCTTGAGATTGCAATTGTTTACCAAACATAGCCATCATCTCCTGATTCTGCTGCACCATTTGACTCAGTAATTCGGTGTTCTTATCTTCAGCTCTAGGCTGTGGCTTCGCCTCCGGATCCTGCAGAAAATTGTTAGGATCCTTCCAGGAGAACTTTTTGTCCTTCCTCCACGCATAGTCATTGTTTCTGTAGCCCTGTTGTTGCATGTACTTTACTTGGGCTTCCTCATCTTCAGATGAATCTTCCTTAGCTAGCAGCTTCTTGGCTAGCAGATCTAACTTGTCGTTCAGCTCCTTAATTACTTTGGATTCACCTGCAACTCTGACCTGCTCCACAGCGCCTCTTTCACCCCATGACTGTTTCCTAGCCATGTTCTTTAATATCTCCCAACATCTGGTGTCCGTATTATTCAGAAAGAATCCTGACCCAGCTGAATCAAGGTTGCTTCTATCGTGCTCGGAGAGAGCAAAATAAAAGATTTTCACCTGTGTTTCCTTATCCAGTCCATGATGCGGGCACCTCCTCAACATGACCTGAAATCTCTCCCAGGTCTCAGAATATGTCTCACCGGCCTGTTGGGTAAAGTTGTGAATCTTCCGGATCATGTCGTTAGTCTTCTCAGGAGGGAAGAACCTCTCAAAGAAAACCTCCACCATATGGTTCCAGGACTCCACAAACTCATCATCCAAATTATGTAACCATTCTCGCGCGGCTCCCGCCAATGAACTCGGGAAAAGCTTGAGATACAGTGCATCTTGTGGAAACCTGTCTATTTTTACCATGTCGCAGTTTTCAACGAACTGGCTGATGTGTGCAACAGGATCCTCATTCTTCAGTCCATGAAACACATTTGATTTCACCAGATTTATCAACGCAGGATCGATCTTATATGTCGGTATGTTGATCGCCTGCTTCTTTATAGGCCCCTTGGAAGCTGATGAGGAAGAAGCCTTGATCTTCTCCCATATAGTCTGTGGCTCGGCCATGTCTTCTTGTTCAGATTCAGAATCTATCTCTTCTTGGTGCTCTTGTTCGTAATACTCCTCGTCCTCAGGTCCCGGAAGCGGAACCCTGGGTGTGGGATTCGCGTAGTCAGTACTACGTGTTTGCACCATACACAGTACCTGAAACAAGAAAATTCGAGTTCAGTATTATGCTTAGACGAGTATAAACAATTATAGACAATGTAAAAAAAAAATTGAAATTAAATGAAAAATAAAAAAAAATTGTTGCCTAGAGTGGCCGCGCGTAGCACTCGAAGTGCCAAAAATTCCACCGTATCCCCGGCAACGGCGCCAAAAACTTGACGTGTATTTTACTACGCGCTAAAAACACAAGTATACGCGTCGAGTAGTACAGGCCTTGTGAGGCCCGAGTCGAACACAGGGATACTCGGAATTGTCGGAGACTCCTACTAACTATTTGCGATCAGCTAAGCCAAATAACAAATTGGGGTTGTTGTCAAAATTAAAAGAAAATAAAAATAAAACAAAGCAAACAATCGATTAAAGGTTAATTTAATCAATTCAAAAAGGTATCTTTAGGATTGCGGTTTCACCGCGGGTATTCATTGTATTAGATTTTATATAATGCCTCAATCTTCTCTCTCTATCCGGGTAGTGGCCTGAAAACAGAATTGCCCACTGTCGTGGTGCAATTCACTACTTAGGTTTAGGTCGGTTCCACCGTCGTAGTAACCTATTCTCTAAACTAAGTGCATTACGAACGATCTCTCAGTATCCACCATTAATTTTACACCACCTTGTTCAAGGGATTTATCGATTAATGTAGATTTCGTCTCTTTTTAGCCGTTAATTCTTCTTTCAAAGTGAATAAGGGCATTAGGTTATTATTATGGTGACCAAGCATAACAATATATGGAGAAAATGAAACTATACCACGGATTTAAGAGATAAAATATGAATTACTATTATAAAATTATCATACAATGAATCCCCGGGCTACTCCCGGTCCTAAAGACAAAGGGGATTAGCCCCGCATGGTCATCTCAATGAAAGACAGAGGAGTAAAGAAGGAAAACATGGGAAACATGGAGCAAACTCGTGTAACCCCTGATACAAAGGTGTTCCTGGAGATCCTCCTCGAGAAATGTGCGTTTTGCAGTCTTTCGGCAGCAAAATCGCCCGTCGGAGGTGCCCGGATCGCTCGGTTGACGGCCTTCATCTCTCGTCTCCTATCTCTCTCTCTCCTTCTTGGATGTTTTGCAACACAATGTCCTCTCCCCCTCGGGCCGTCCGTGCTCTTCTTAGGTCATAGGACCACTTTACGGCTCCGAAAAAGCTCAACCGTCGGATTAAAACGCTCCGTTTTAGTGCTGAAAATCGCCAGATCCCGACGCTGTCGATAGTATCGACCCCAAGGTCGATGGTATCGACCATGGCACAGGTTATTCCTTCCAAGATCGCATTTTGGGGTTGCTTTTTGATGAAATGTCGATACTATCGACCTGGGGGTCGATAGTATCGACTCCGGACAATGCAAAAGTGCCGAAACATGTGTATAAGTCCGGGGATTATATAAAATCATATAAATATTATAAAAGAAGTATAATTTGATGCAAAAAGAGTTTAAAGGCCAACTATAGTGAATTATGCAAATATAATCAAGAAAATGACAAATACATGCATAAAACAGATATAAAATAAGCCTATAAAAATGACTTAAAACCCATGCATCAACATGCTAGAAATAGAGGAGGAGTAGTAGCATGAGAGGTGGTGGGAGGATGAGTAAGGTAAGTAGTAGGAGGAATCAATCCACCATTGCCATGGTTTTGGTAATGTTTTAAAAATAAAACTTGGTAGAGGAAGAACAACAACTCATCAATTTTAGTTGAGTTGTACAAGAGTGAGGCAAAGTTTAGCTACTCTTCAATCCAATCAACCTAACCAATACTGTTGTTTATTTTTACCCTTTTCTAGTTCAAGAACAAGAACATCCTTATAATAAAAAACTTGTGCTGCTTTGATGCAAACTTAAACCTAAAGCAACATGAGTAAGCCTCTCAAATCTCCTAATGTCATGTTTTCCTGATTCAATGATCATTATGTTGCTGCAAGTAGAGTACAAACATGCATTGGTTTTGAATCATGTACTTGGGTGTCATCAATAGTTAGTGTGAGAAATTTTACGAGTAGCTCTGCAATGAGCTAATCTTATGGAACAAAGTAATATTAGGATAAAAAATTGATTAAATTTAAAATCTATAGGGAGAAATGAACTGCCAATAATAAAAAAATGAATTTCTAAGATAATTACTAAGATCCCTTGTGTATGAGGATGAAAAATAACATGGAAATGCAAGTTATTTGTGTGGTGTTCAATTTTAAGTTAACTACTAAGATCCCTTTATCTAATTTTCAACTCGTTTGCCTAATGTTCAACTCGACTGTCTAATGTTCAGTTCATTTTATTTGATTTCAGTTCTTTGTTAATTATGTCCACATCAAGTTCCCTTTTGTCTAATGTTCACTTTGTTCTCTAATTATTTTAGGTGATAGGAGGAGCTCAAGCCCTACTTTGTGGCTTTGTTGGTTAGGGTATGTGGTTAATTTTGAGACAATTTCGTTAATGTTGTAAATGTTGAGACATGATTTTTGTGGTTGTTGTGTTTTTTTTAAATTGTGTAGTATACTTTGTTTGGTTATGTACTCTTGAAATCTTTTTGTGGTTTTTGTGTTCATTAGCAGGCTCATTCCTATGGTGTTTGTGTTTGTTTAAGATAAAATTTGTGTGATATGGATGATCTTGAGGCAAATTTTGTGTTAATGTGGTTGATATTGTAAATATGCTTGGCTATGTGCTCTTGAATGGTTTAAGTGCATGTTAACTTATCAAAAAAATTTAGAAGTTGGTTGTGCACAATGTGAAATATATGGTCAAATTGCCCACACTATACTGATTGTTTTATATACCAAACATTCATATTAATCAGTATACATATAATTATATTGTTGTTAAATGATTACATAAATGCTCTCACAGAAGCACGAGAAACAAACTGGGTTGCCGATCCTTTTTGGATGGCAAAACTCAAGGACCCAAAAATAAAATCATTATATGTAGATGAAGGCATCATAAGATTCCTATTTATTATATGTTAAAGGCGTCGAAGAAGAGCAACTGCATCGTCGGCAAGCACCCCAATGGTGTCAAAGGCAAAAGTTAGAAAATGATCTTGATTGGCCTCACAAGCTGCTCCATGTTTATGAACTTTTTGTACCGCTGCCTTGGACGCTGCCTGCCCTACTTTAAAGTTTTTTGAAAGGATACCTATCAAGGGAGAAACTCTTGTAAGGCCAACACATGCCTGTTTTCCATTCATCCAGTCAAATAAAAGAATGTCTGTAGGTCACAATGAATGGACACCATCTGATTGAGTGCCAAGGAAGGCCAAAGGAGCTTCTTTCAAAACCTTTAACCCAACTCGAGAGACAATGTTGAAGAGAGCATCCCGAGCAACATCATGATGAAACTTATAACCAGGCCGCAAGTGGCAATGCACTGCATGATCCCAAAGGCATCAAGATCTGTGATGTTACAAAATGGACAACGTTCATCACCTGGATACAAGGGAATCATAAGCCGATACCGTAGGATAGCTCGATACTCAATGGGTAACATAGATAGACCAAGGCCATCAATAGGAATAACCCTCAAGAAATATTGTGCATGGTCGGCTTGTAAAGAAGTGAGAATAGCCTGCTGCCGTAAGGATAGGTCTCTTACCATGATTTGTTGGATGACTATTTTATAGTAAGCGTCTGCCAAAATAGACTGGGTCTTTGGGGTGGTAGAAGGCATACTTGTCAAAGTAGACCAACAAAAAGATGTCAAGATATTGCATATGCCAACATGTTCTTGAACAAAGGGGAGCTCTATAGGCACACATCCGACCTCACGCAACATTTGGTCTAGAAGATCTTTAGTGTGTATTCAAGAGGCAACAAAAGCAAATTTACTGACATCATGAGATGACTTGATCCCCAATCCCTCAAGATGCATAGGAAGTGTAGATGAACACCATTGTAAATCATCAAAACTTTGGCCGTCACCAACCACAATATGCTCCAGACAATGACAAAGAGTGTGATCAAAGATGTCCAACACAGGTGTGATAGAAGAAGGAGGTGTTGTATGAAGACCAAACAACAGTTTGGACGTCCCAACACAAGAACTAAGAAGAAGAAGCTCACATTGTGAGTTCTGGAGTGAGGACATGCGATCCATCATATCAAGGGTTTTCATCACATGTTTTTGGAGAAGTTCCTTTGCAAAGGATGCGTTTGTAGAAACCGGGTCACCTAGAATCTTCACTCCACCACTACAAGAAAACTTAGAATTAGCTACATTTTATATACATACATTTTCTTTATATGTAGCTAAAGATATTTTTTCTTTACAATAGATGATAGGTATAGCCAATACATATGTAGCTATTAATAAAAGAAATATGAGCATTTAACCGATTAAAAGTCTCATGATACCTACATGCACAAACCTTGTTTGAAAAACGCATTTCCCACCCTTTTTCCTCAAGCGCGGGTTGACAAAAAATTTCCACCCCTTCCATTTTATTCCCCGCTCCCACTCCCATTTTTCTCCTTTCCTGTTTGCGTTTCTTTGATTTCTCCGTCGCTCGTTCTCCGTCTCCCTCCCACTCCCATTTTTCTCCTTTTCTGTTTGCGTTTCTTTGATTTCTCCGCCGCTCGTTCTCCGTCTCCCTCCCACTCCCATTTTTCTCCTTTTCTGTTTGTGTTTCTTTGATTTCTCGGCCGCTCGTTCTCCGTCTCCCAAAATCGGCAGTCTCTGAATACCATCAGTACGCCGCAATCTTCCTCGTCATACCTCCACATGTATCTCCCTGTCTACCAGCCTTGCTTTGGGTTCATATGCCCAGTCTCCGTCGCGGTGTAGAGGAAGATTTATCTGACTTATCGTTCCAGTCCGACACCAACACACACTACATCGAGCTCCATTCACAATGTTGATGTGCTAAAGCTCCACTAAAACGTCATACGCGAGGATCTAGCCTGCTGGTGTATGAGTACTCCCAACGAGTCTTGTTGGGGTTGTCTCCACATTCCCACCACCGTCAAGGTGCCATTGGGCTAGGATGCAAGCTGCGAGATCATGCCAGAGTCCCGAAGGGTTGGAATACCTGCAACACGGTAGTGGAGAATGACATATTCTACACCGGGACTTCAATTCCAGAGACATATTACTAGACAACGATGTGATTAAGCTCCACTAAGTAGAATTTGGGCTCACTAAGTACTATAGGCATCCTGATGCGATGACTCCACCCATGTCATTGCGGCCACACAACGGTACGAACCCGGTAAGTTAATTTTTCCTATTTTTGTTACTCGTGTTGACTTTTGTTTTAAGTTTATCACGAATTGATCAATGAAAGATTCATCTATGTGACCAAATCTCACAAATGTATGAATCGATGAGATGTTCCTTCTTTTACGATATTTCCTAGATCATTTAATAATCATTAACAAATAAAAAACTAAATAGAATTTACTCCAATGTTGCTGGATAGTTGATTAGTTAAACAAGGCTGCAAAAAGAACGTTCAATTAATAATACTAACAACCTACCCATCCATTAAACAAACTATCCCATTTCCATCAACGTGAATAGTTTGAATGTGGTACACCCACGCCATCCAGCCTGAAGAGGACCATCACAGGCTTCCCTAGTTGTTGAGTGGAGGTGTTTATTCATATTGAATTTATCTATCTATTTTCAATTATGATGTCATAGATGACATGATAACATGGTTGTCATTGGCACTGATGCTTATAAAATAGGATGTCGTCGTTTGTGGTGAAGTTTGATTCAGTTGTACTGTTGTCGGGTGAGTGGGTAGAGCTGGGTTCTCTAATTAGCAAATTTTTTTTTGGAAGTGGGGAATTTCACCCCTGTCCAAGGTAGCACGAGAGAGAGAACACCATCAGCTACACCAAGGGCTATAATCCCTTCCTGTAGTGCCCCAACTAGTTCGCTGAAATTCGAACCCGTAACCTGCGATTCACAAGCAGGCTTAACCAACTGAGCTAGTTGGCAAGTGTTGTTCTCTAATTAGCAATGCCCAACTATTCTTCACCAAGATGTTTGCTAGAAGATGAGTTTATCAACGAGTTTGCTGACATTCGAACCCACAACCTGCGCTTCACAAGCAGCAGACTTAACCAACTGAGTTAGTTGGCAAGTGTTGTTCTCTAATTAGCAATGTCCAACTATTCTTCACCAAAATGTTTGCTAGAAGATGATTTTATGATCTTATATGATGAGCGTAGCTGAGCTAACCTCCCTTTGTTCAGTTCTGAAGATGAAGAGGTTCTGTATGATCTTATCAGATCTTTATATTTTTATTCCATCTACCATTCTTGTTTATTTTCCCTATGCTCTAAAGGATGTTTGAGGTTCCTTTTTTGAAAGAAGGGCCTAAGATAGAATGTTTCTGCTCTTGTTCGTTTTTATTTCTTGATATCTTTTCCTGTTTTTGTGACCTTATAAATAATAGAGTTTCATGTCTATGCTTTTTGTTTCTTTTATAGGAAGATGGAGGTTTCGGGTGTAGAGTCACATATGTAAAGTTAATAAGATAGAATTACATAGCCCCTCTCCAGTTGGTGATTGACACAACACCACCCCAATCTGTGGACATTACCTTCGAACCCATTAGTTTTGCCATATAAACTTATAAATCAAACATCCCGTATTTTCTTCAGTGAATTTACCTATCAGCTTCACTAGGTTCTGATGGTGCAAGCAGCTGGGCATCTCAATCTGTGCTAGGAACTTTCTGCCAACTTGTTGATTTTCTCTCTTCAAAACTTTAACAAATTAATCTAGCTCCGTCAACAAGTATACCTTCATATACACAACCAAACCCGCCTTTGCTATGATCCTTGACTCATCAAACTTAGTTGTGGCTCTTTTAATCTCTACTGCACTGAATGTTTTAGCACTGCCTATGTAAGGTACGATGTTAGAACTGAAGGAGCCTAAAGTTGAACTCGGTTTGCTCCCAAATTGTTGCAGATCACGTGACTGTCAAACCAAAATAATGATCAATCATAACTACAACAATAAAGTATGTGACATCAGAACATGAAGATTTTTAAGAAACTTAAGAGCAAAATTGATAACAATCAAATTTGAAAAAGGTTATATGCAATAGAGAATATTTTATGTTACATCACACCTTCAATCAATGGATCTGGTATCTTTGCATCTAAGTTAAATGATAGGGGAGTTCTCCAATTTATTGTATCTCTGCCAAATGCACTTAAGGTTCATCTACTTCGGTTTTGTAACCGTTAACATGTTTCTTTTTCTGTAGCATGCATCTCGTTGTGTCAGATTTGAACTTGGAGGATTTTTCTTCTTTGAACTCTAAATGTCTGGTTATGTACTTGAAAAATTAGAGTTAGTAAATAATTTTAGCTTGAGTGTCATACTAGAAATTGTAGGACCTCATGACCTCTTATTTCTTATTTCTGTGTGCTTAATCAGTAGGATGACCCACACATTGTTGGACACAACAATTGGTTTCTAATTAGCACCGATTATATTTTTTCATACAGTGTCAGGCTGAGACACATCAGTCTGCGCATGGTAGTCACTAGTCCAGACTCTTTATTTTGTCTTCAACTGTAATAAAGACCCATCTTCTATAGCCTCCCCTGAAAATGGTATGCTTGAGAATTCTGATGGTGTTGAACCACCATTATGTGATAAGATCGCCTAATACTCATGTATGTGACAAAATGGGTCTGAAAGGTTATGGGGTTTAAACATCAAATTAGTATGTAGGACAGAGTCATCTAGTTATCCTAATACATTCCATTAGTATGTAGTGACAGAAAACTGGGTGGAAATTATTGCCAAAGTTTCACACTTAGCTTAAGAATTAGTACATGGTATTTGGAAAATAAAAGAAATAGCATGGGAGATAGATAAAACCTATGCCATTACTATGCACAGATAATACCTCTCAAATTATATCCTTGATCACAGTGACATCCCCCACTAGAGATTCATCTTCTTTATTTGGTAGCTTTATTATATATTGTGCCATCTGCATCTTGAATATGAGGTTCCAACTTATTTTCTAGTTTAAATATTGCCTCAGTATCCTCATATTTGCCTTCTCTTGGCAACATTAAACCTTAACGTTTGTGAGAAAGAGACTTCTGCTGCAATTTAAACCAATGATGATGTGACATTAGTTTTTGAGGTAGATCAGTAAAGTTTTTTCTATTATTCGGAGAAGAATTCTCCATAGTATTAATAAGCTTGGTTCTCATAGCCACATAGTTAAACTTCCAATTAAAGCAGTTGGCTCTATTTCTGATCTGTATAGTTTTTTGCCTTTAGTCTTCTTTTGGTCTAAAGGTTACTTTTTTCTAGGACTTTATTTGCTAAAAGGATCTTTGTTATGTGACAACAATTTGTGGGGTTTGCTCCAAGTTAATGTCAACATTTTGTAATGCGACAGTGGTTATTCTTCTCTCAAAACTGATGTGTTTCTGAATGGTACCGTGTTTTGTGGTTTTGTTTGTTACAGCTGGCAAAGAATTATCACCTTGATGTGAATAAAGATGATGCTGAAGATGATAACAAATTTCAGGAAGTTTCATGTGCTTATAAGGTACTACTTGCTCATTTTTTGTAATCTATGCTCCAAAAAGTTTGGCTTACAGAGGGAAAGAGTGACATTTCTTGTTTCAATAGTAGGTACTCAAGGATGACAAAATTTGTACAATTGGCAATGGCACAAACAAAATAGAACTGCATGTTCTCTTTGTTGAGAATATGAGAAAAACATTATATGATGCTTGGCGTGCTGGTCCAATGAGATGATGAATGAATCTTCTATGTGATGTTGCATGAATCTACTCTATAAATGATTGGAGTATTGGGCAAATCACTACTTTTAAGCTAATCTTCAACCTATTAGGCCCAAGGATTGGTCCCAAAAACAAGCTTCTAATTATGTATGCATTGTTAGGGACTTGAACATGTGGCAGGGACTCGAACATGTCTTCATGAAGGCATCTGCTATGCTTTCCAGTTTAGTGTGGGACTTGTTGGGATGAACAACAAGATGAACCATGTGCCCAAGATCTTCACTCAATGCACTAGGTTCTAGGTACCACAATGATGATTTGATGGTATGTTGTTTGTGGAATTATGTGAGTTATTCTTTATATTTTGGCTTCCTCTATATTTCCACTAGACCAATAGCTAAGAGAAAACTAAAAACCCATGCTTAAGGGGATGATGACATTAGTTGAGATTTTTCTTAGTTTGCACCTTCAATTCAGATTGTACTAAGTAGCTATGCTATGAAGGATAGTGATTGCATTGCTTAATATTTGTAGCTATGTATGACAATAAATATATATTTATATGTTGATCACTCTTACATTCTTTACAATGATTCTTTTTGTGTCCTTGACATTATTGTCAAAAATATTCTATAGCTACAGATGAAGTGTTGCATATGTGTATCATCTATTTTTTTTCTCTTCTTTGTAGGTAGCACATTTTACTATTTTTTCCATGAACTATGCAGATTTTGTACCATGATTTAACATGGACAAAGAATCCATCTTCTAATATACTGAACAGGCCTCCTCCCTTCACAAAAAATTCTAGAAGTTGTCGAGAAGAAATCATCCTGGATTTCTATGTTATGAAGCCTTTATGCAATGATGGAAGAGGTATGCAACAAGTTCTTGGAAACTTGTTTTGCTGATGATTATAAATAATATCTAGTCACTTTATATCCACAGTGGAAGTCATTACTACATTACTTTGAATTATTACCTGAGACATTACGTTGAACATAGGTCCCCCCAACTGGTAAAGGCTCCCTGTATATCAAACCACTTCTTATGGGAAGTAGAGCAGTTCTTGGATTGGCACCAGCTCCTGAGTATACATTTCTGATTTATGTATCTTCTATTGGAAATTATTTTAAGGTTAGTAGATGCCTCATTCTTTCCACAAGAATTTAATTTTCTAGATCAGTATTATGGAAGCAATGGTACGATCTTCATTCTTCTTATACTGTAGTCCCTTTATTATCCTTTTTCTATTTTAAAATTTTAGTTGAAATAGGTAATGCACATTTTTTATATATGTTTGTTTTTCATTCTTTAGTCAGTACGATGCTATTTGGATGTTGTTTTTCCTAGTTAAGAGCTATCTGCCTTTAATATTTCCTTAATGAATTTTGTCATTTGTTAGTCTTTCATTTAAACTCCTCTTCTAAATCTGTGCTATATCAATTTACTCTTAGAGATGAACGAGCTCCACTTCTTATTTTGTCACATTTTCACACCTTTTCCTTTACCTCCACCAGAAGACCACCACAATCGCCTAGTCTTTGTGTTACTACTTATGCCTTTCTTACTCATAGTGGTCTCTTTGTTATGACCAGCATAATGTGTCACGTTTTTCACTAGCATAATCCTAACCAGAAGGCAATGGAGAGGACATTGACGCAGGCGTGGAGCCTACGTGAAGCGGTGGTCTTTAAGAAACTGGAAGGGGACGTCTTTGTCATGCAATTCTCACACTGGCGGGACAAACATCGTGTGCTGGACGGTGCACCATGGAACTTCGATGGTCGGTTGCTACTGTTCAAAGAAATCGACAAGGAGGAACAACCGGGATGTCTGCAAATCAACAATACACCATTCTGGGTACGACTCTATGGGCTTCCGTTGGGGTACCGAGGGGAAGCGACGGTGAAGGAAATTGCGGGCCGAGTCGGTGCGGTGGTGGCAATGGATCGCGACGGGTCAGGCTGGGACTCGTCTGTCAGAGTCCGAGTGGTGATCGATGTTACACGACCTCTAAGAAGATCCTTAAAATTAAAGGTGAAGAGCGGGCGAATTGTGGAGGTTGAAGTCAAATACGAAAGGCTTGGGATGTTTTGCTTCCATTGCGGCATGCTAGGGCACGTCGACAAGGATTGTGATGGCCAAGCGGAGGAAGGTGCCCAGCAGCAACAGTGGGGAAGGTGGCTGCGTGCGTCTCCGTGGAAGCAACACAGGTCAGAAGATGATAGGGAGACAGGAGGGGGAGGGGCACGACGAAAGCTCACGTTCAAGAAAAAGGAAGAGGCGGAGGCGACAAGCCGAACGGGAGAGTAGGAAGAAGGAAGCAGTGTTGGGGGATCGACGGGGGGAGAAGGCGAAATAGAGAAGGGGGTAGCGGGGCGGGAAGAAGGAACGGGTCGAGAGGGCGGGAGGAAGCTGCAGGTTGGAAGGGATACCGCTGCTAGTAGGGAGCGGCACACTGCGAGGAGGGGCGTCGCCAGATGGAAGGAAGGGGAGGAGCGAGGGAAGGCATCGAGCGCTGAACCAGAAGGTTGGGGGGTGGGGCGTGTGGACAACGAGAAGGGAGAGGGAACGCAGGGCAGACGGGATCCAGCAAGGGGCGCTCGCGGGGAAGGAAAGAAGAAGGCAGTTGATCGGGAGGCGGACGACGGGAGGGCACGCCATCAGCACGACGGAAGTAACACAAACTGGGGAACGTCGCAAGAACAGGTGATGCGACGGTATACTAAAGAAGAACTCCTGGGTCTGCAGGGGAAGGTCCGCTTGTGCGAGGTAGCACCGGAGACGACGCCGGGGGAGGAAGAGGAAGAAGCGCCGGAGTACGTTGACGCAGCATACACCAGTAACCAGCAAACAACATCAGGCAGTGTTGCATCCCATGGCATAGATCGGTATCAGAAGATCGGGGAGAGGACTGACTTCAATCCCGCGAAGGACAATGAAAATCTTCAGCTGGAACTGTCAGGGATTGGGCGACCCTGACACGTGCAAAGCTCTCCGTGCTTGGGTGTGGAGAGAGCGCCCAAACATAGTTTTTGTTATGGAAACTATGATCGCCGACAGAAAATTGGAGGACGTAAAGCGTAGCTGCGGATTCACTGATGGTTTGTGCATATCGAGTGTGGGGCGGGCAGGTGGTATGGGATTTTGGTGGAAAGATGCGGACGTGGAGGTGGTAAACTACTCTCACAGGCATGTTACAGCTGCGGTTAAAAATAACTCCACGGGAATAACATGGAGAGCAGTGGGCATTTATGGCTGGGCACAACAGGTAGAAAAGCACAAGACATGGGATTTGATGAGGAGGATAAAGGGTGAAACAGACGAGCCCGTTATTTTCTTCGGGGACTTCAACGAGATTGTGTCAAATGCAGAGAAACAAGGAGGCCCACCAAAAGAAGACAGATCCATGCAGGACTTCAGAGATGCTATAGATGGCTGCGAGTTGAATGGATATTGGCTTTGAAGGAAATGTCTTCACGTGGAAAAGAGGACTAACACTGGTTAAGGAGAGACTTGACAGATTCCTTCCTGATCTTGGCTGGAGAAACCTTTTCACATATTGTAAGGTCATAAATCTACCCATATATGAGTCAAATGCACCAATCATACTAAAGGTGAATAGGAGAAACAACAATAAGAGGAGGAAAGGGCACTTCATGTTTGAACCCATGTGGGTGGGGGAGGAAGATTGCTCTGCTATTATTAAGGAGGCATGGGAAGCTGCTGCAGGGAGGGAATTGGGAACCAAGTTGATGCAATGTAAGGAGAGCCTAAAAGCTTGGGCAACTGAGAAGTTTGGGGAAAGGAGAAAGAAGGTGAAGGAGCTGGAGAATGAACTCAAGGGGTTACAAGCTCTTACACCGGATCAAAGGAACCTTGATCGGGCGGAGGAAAAATCAAAAGAATTACAATACTGGCTACAGAAGAATGAGGAATATTGGGCTGCCCGGGCAAGAGTCAAAGAACTGAAAGAGGGAGACCGAAATACCGCATACTTCCACTAAAAAGCGTCCAACAGGAGGAGGAGAAATCACATTGAAGGCTTAGAGGATGAGCAAGGGGTTATGAAGACACAAGAGTGGGATATCATTGCAATCATCATGAAACATTTCACAAATTTGTTTCAAACCAGCAACCCTACAGGTTTTGAGGTGGCTACTAAGGGGCTGCGGGAGATGGTGACGGAGGCACAAAGAGAGGAACTAGAGAAGGACATAGAGGAGGAGGAGGTGTGGGCAGCACTTAAACAGATGCATCCTAATAAAGCTCCTGGACCGGATGGCATGAAGGCGATGTTCTATCAAAAATTTTGGGGAATTGTTGGGAAGGATGTGGCTAGCTATATCAAGGGGTGGTGGAAAGGAGAGGAAAGCATTGGAGAGGTGAATGATACTCTAGTTGTGCTCATCCCAAAGACCGAAAAGCCAAAGAACATAGGAGAATTTAGACCGACTAGCCTATGCAATGTGGTGTACAAGATAGCATCCAAAGTCCTGGCGAACCGACGAAAGCCTCTTATGAACTCTATAGTGTCCGAGAATCAAAGTGCCTTCGTACAAGGAAGAATGATAACGGATAATGCCCTAATTGCATATGAAGTGTTCCATGCTATGAAGAGAGACAAGGGAAGGAAAAAAGGCAGCCTTGCGTTGAAATTGGACATGTCCAAAGCATATGATAGAGTGGAGTGGAGTTTCTTAGATGTCACCATGGAGAAGATGGGGTTTGGGCGGAAGTGGAGGTCTAAAGTCCAAGAATGCATAACATCCGTCCAACATGCCTTTGCCATTAATGGAGACAGGACCCAAAGTTCAAAGCCGGCACGAGGACTTCGTCAGGGTGACCCTCTTTCCCCATATCTTTTTATTTTATGTTCTGAAGTTTTCTCAACCTTGATCACTTTTGCTACCCATGATGGCCTCTTACATGGCATCAAGCCATGTAGAGGCGCGCCCTGTATCTCACATCTCTTCTTTGCAGATGATAGCATCTTATTTGCTAGAGCAACCACCGTTGAATGTCTGAAGATAGCTGAGATTATCAGCCAATATGAACAGGCATCGGGTCAAATGATTAACTTCTCTAAGACGGAGGTTGTGTTCAACAAAGGGGTGAAGGCAGACAAGAAGGAGGAGTTGAGACAGCTGCTAGGTGTGCGAGTGGTGGACAGGCACGCAAGTTACCTGGGTCTCCCGACAGCCATGGGAAGGTCCAAGAAGAAGGTGTTCAGCTTCATCCGGGACAGGATTAGGAGGAAGCTTCAAGGGTGGTAAGAAAAACTATTATCAAAGGCAGGACGAGAAGTTCTAATCAAAGCAGTAGCCCAGGCAATACCCACATACATTATGAGTATTTTTCAGCTACCTATGGGAACCATAGCGGAGATGCAGAGGATGGTGGCTAGATTCTGGTGGGGAGCAAAAGATAAAAAAAGGAAGATGTCATGGCTAAGTTGGGAGAGAATGTGCAGGCCCAAGAGACAGATTGGGATTCAGAGATTTTCAGACTTTTAACCAAGCTCTCTTGGCTAGGCAGCTGTGGCGAATAGAAAACAACTCGGAAGCCCTCATGACTAAAGTACTCAAGGCCATGTATTACCCAAAGTCATCCATATGGGAAGCGAGAAGGGGTTACAATCCCAGCTATTCTTGGCGGAGTCTATGGGGAGCAAAGGCACTACTAAAGGAAGGGATACAATGGAGGGTGGGTGACGGGATGGAGGTTGATATTTGGGAAGATAAATGGCTGCCGAAAGAAGATGATACACTTGCACGTTTCAAAAGAGCGGAGGGACCAAACTACCACACAGTAAGGGAACTGATGACAGAAGATGGCACTCAATGGGAGGTTGAGAAAGTCAAAGAATGTTTTCCAGAACACTATGTTAAACGAATATGTGCGATCCAACTTAGCTGGCGGCGACCCCAAGATAGCCTTATGTGGTGGCCTTCAAAGGATGGGGAGTTTACGGTACGGTCAGCGTACTGGCTGGGACTACTTGGGAAAGAGGAAGCGAGGAGATTTGTGCAGCGACAAGGGGATGATCTTTGGAAGAAAATCTGGCATGCGGGATGGAGTCCGAAAACAGCCCACTTTCTATGGAGGACATGCACGAGATGCTTAGCTACAAGGGGGCGGCTATATGACCGACACTGCCTAGAAGATGGTACCTGCATGTTGTGTGGTTCCGAGAAGGAGACAATACCGCACATGTTATTCGTTGCCCCAACGCTGTGGAAATTTGGGACCAAACACCACGGGAAGTGCAAGTGTGGGTGGAAGAATGTAGGGATGAGGAAATAACTTCGGCAGTGGGCGACGCACTGGACATGAGTTCCATGGAAGAAAAGGTGTACATGGTGGCTGGATTGTGGACGGCGTGGAGATCTAGATGCATACGAACGTTCCAAAACAGAGACGTCAAAAGTGGATATATGTTAAGGGGTGGGTTGACGATGATGCGAGGGGGAAGACAACAGCAAAGAGAGAAGGGGGGAGAGGAAGGGCACGGAGCATTGGGACAGCAGCAAGGGGCAGGGACGAACGTCACATCTCAACGAGAGGGGCTGGGGAACGAGGCGGTGCATGGACGCACTGGCGACGAAGCGGCAGGGCGTGTAAACGATGAGGAAGGCAACGAAGCGTTGCATGATCATAGAACCGAGACAACGTCGAGGAGGGGACGAGATACATCGGGGGGCGGGGCTAAGGGAGGCGCCAACGCAGCGCTGCGGGCAGGAAGCATTGACGATGCATGGCGGGGTGTGGACAACAGGGGAGTGGAACGTGACGGGGGGGAAGACAGTAACAGGCAGAGGAGTGAGGGAGGTGGTGGCGTGGGGAGAGCTGCCGGGAGGAGTGGTGGCTGGACGAAGCCACTGCAAGGTAGGCGAAATATTAATGTCGACGGATCTGTCGGGGAGGACGGGGGAGCGGGGATTGGATGGGCGGTCAGGGATGATATGGGAAGACTGGTGGAGGTCGTGGGGGAGAAGGTTAGCGCAGGGACGGACGTCGCAACATCGGAACTGTTAGCAATTAGAGGCGCGCTGCAGTGGGCAAAGGAGAAAGGATATGACGACATTGAAGTTGAGGCGGACTCCTTGGAGGCTGTCCATGCATCCACAAGCAAGAAGGAGCGGCGGGACTATATAGGAGCTATTGCTGAAGATGTCAAAGAGTTGACTCATCAGTTTGCTTTCTGCAGTTTGCATTATGTTAATCGTAGATGTAACAGAGTAGCCCACGAGGTGGCCAATTTGGCTCGTCGGGGGCATGTAGCTAGGTTTTCTTTGTCGAGTCATTTTCCTTTGAGCTTGCAGTATCTTGTAGACCTTGATTTGATTTCTTAGTAATAGAAACGGGGAACCCCAATCATAGGGTTTCCCGTCCCCCTTTCAAAAAAAAAAAACACCACTGCTCACGCATATCATCCTTCACAACAGTTTTTTCATTACAACCTTAGCATGGGCTTTAAAATATGTGATCAGTGAATAGGCCTTGAGGTGAGGTGTTTCTGCTTGTAACGCTAGCATGTGCTTCACCTACGAGGCAAGTGCCAGCTTCACTTACATGTATTAATTTTCAACCTTACGTGTTTATGACTAACAGGTAATCTCTTGCTTTTACTGAGTTCGCAACTAGTGCAGATGCTATCGAAGATGGAGGTGGAGGTGATGAGCTTTTCATCCAGGAGATGGAGGAGGATGGATTTGTTAGGGTGTCCAAGTCTTCTGTGCTATACATTGCCGGGTGCTTTTGTGAAACGAGAACAGAAGAAGCTTTGAGGAGATGACTTAGGCAGACTGGGCAGAAGGTATAACCTATCCTTCTCTTCCCACTTCTATGAAATGTTATGATAATGTTATGTAATGGTTGTTGCTGCAGGGGGTTGAGTCACCACCTCTTGTTGGAGGTGCATGTGGTTAGGATTTTTATGTGGCACGTTGTTGTATGTAATCTGTCTTACTTCACAGATGATATTCATGAAATCATGGATTCTCTTAGATATGTTCAGTTGCTTCTCACCGAGAATGCAGAACTTGTTGTAAATTCTATACTTTTCAGTTGTAGTAGTGGCTCTCCCAATATTGTGGAAGAAAGAAAAGAATGGTAAATTCTTCACTTTTTAACCCCACTCGTAATTGGTTCCTGATTACTAATGTGTCATTCTTATTTTATTTAGATAATTGAACAACTAACAACAATCATTGATGGTGACCAGTAGCATGGGAATTTTGATCCCATCATCATGGTAAAATTGGTAGCCACTAGAGAGCTTCTCATAGTTTATACATCCACCTCTCCCAACAACTGATGAAGGTAGGCATATATTCATTCATTACCACTTTGTTTGTATCCAAGTAGCTTTCAAGTGCTTACTGGTCATTCATCTGCTACTACTTGCAGTCTTTCAGACACTCTAAAGGGCTCAAGTAAGGCATGACATGCTACTGATCAGAGTAAGATTTTGGGCTGATTGTAAAGCATGTCATATTTATGGGTTTCTATTCTTGTTCTGTTGGCTGTGTTGTTGTGCTTATATTCTGGAAGTTGTTTAAAATGCTGATATTAAACTAGCTGACACCCTTCTTGATCAGTCTAAGTGCCTCTACATGATATTGAACTGCAGGATATTGATTTGACACTTTGAGTATTGTCACTTACTAAACCATGTTGGGGTCAACATTTACATGGCTGTCATCAAGGTTACGTACTCACGATCATAACTGTGTTCATGTTTAAATTATTTAATCAATTGTTCAAGTAGCATCGTGAGTGGGTGCTAACCAATGAGCACCAGATCTGATTACAGGGTCAGTTGTCCTCATTTTGGTCTCCAGCTGCTCTGTTCTAAAGTTCTCATCACAACCCAGCAAACCATACATTGATCATGGGCTGCAGTTGAGTCTCATTGGATATAATACATTCACATCAAAGACACACTTCTTGACACATGGGAGTAAATCAAATATAGCTTTCTCCGTCTTATCTTAATGCTGATTTCTGATTGAATGTATAGGCTTGTATTTCAAGCTGGTTTCACTAGTTAATCATTATTGTTTAGGTAATCGAGTGATGACACAACCTGAACCTATGTGTGCAATGTGATCACTCCCACACTTTAGTTCAGGAGTATCATCACTATGCTATTGGTGATTAATTACCATTCCTGCATTATAAACTGGTGTACGGGATTTGAGCATTCCCACTCTATTATGGTTCTTGCTAACCACAATGGCTAATGTATCTATGCATGACATTACTTGATGAAAGTTTCATCCAACACTAGAACTACAACCAGTAGTTTAGCAGATATTGTGAAGACTAACAAGAACCCTTGAGTTTCTTATGTACTGTAAGGTGTTATCCTTCCTCAAGTCTAGTAGTGTAAGGTTTTATCCTTAAAATCATGCATTAGAGATCAGATTTTCATTAGAATGGGGTTGATGAAGTCATCCACCAAGCAACATTGGCATGAGGGACCGAGTCCACACGCCACAACCACCTTATATGCCTTGGAAAAGGCTGATAAGATGGTGTCATGACATTCTTCGTAGATCTGTTTATATGGGATTGCCTTAAAAATGAGGTAAGCAGCAAAGTGAAGATAAGGTTAATTGTAGCTTTAATTTCATGGTGGTTATACATGTCAGTTTATAAGTAGTGAATAAGTTGAAATTTTTCTAATAGACATGAACCATCTCCAGGACACATGTATATATGCAAAACCAAAGCTTCATAATTAAATTACAAGCCCTCAACATTGCTGCAAAGCTTGTTTACAGTTAGGAAAATTGAGTATCAACAGAAGTACCTACAAACTTTGTCACATAACTCTCAGATAGTTTTCTCTAGAAGGCTACTCTATGTTCCCTTCTTTCAAAGTCTTATCTTATGTAATTTCATTTCTTTATGTATTTATATTCTAGTATATTGTGTAGTTTCTTGTTTTCTCTGTTATTGCATGGCCATTTATATGTTTAAATATAGTTGCATTAGTTATAGTTTTTCCTTTATAGGCTTTGAAGCAATTGGTTTATACATTGCCTTCTTTCTGCTGTTGTGTGGCTAAGTTTTATTGTTGTTCTAATTGGATTAGAATGAGCTAGTTGTTTCTTTATTGTTCCTTCTTTTGCTGTGTAGTGCATTCCAAAGAAAGAATCCCCAGCATCTTATTTGTTCTGGATTTGGTCATTTTGTCATTCGGTTAGGCTGTTGGCTCTAATTTCAAATTACAGTTGATAACCACTTTCCACTCTATTTAGTTGATGCTGGTGCAATTTTTTTGCTAGTTAAGTGATGATCATGTTTTCCTGTCAGAACTAGGATGAAGTTGCTCTTCATTTCCAGATTGTGAAGATGTCTATGCTCCTTTCCAAACATAGGTCAATGTGTGTTATACATACATGATTTAATTGAACTATCTTCTAATTGAGTTGATGTTTGTGTTCTTTCTTCATTATATTGGAGCCCTTATGAGTTTCTTTTTACACACATGAGAAAAAGATGGCATAGCTACAGATGAAATGTTGCATGTGTGTACCAATTACTTTTTTTCTCTCCATTGCAGGTTGCACATTTTATTATTTTAGCTCCATGAACTATGTTGATTTTGTACCATCATTAAACATGAACTAGTAATTTTGGAGATTTTGCACCAGTAATTTTGTAGGAACCTACAACTATAGAAGCACAATCCCAGAAGTCAACAACATCTTCCAAAGATGGAAGTGGACATTTAGCCAAACCTATTGTAGTCACGCTTAATGTGATTTGATGAATAAAACAGTCCTTGACGCATTAATGTCTAACACAAGAACACTAAAATGGCGATTGATTTCCACAACAGAGCTATTTAGACCCTTTAGAGAGTGGCACCGCAGTTTTATTCCTCCTACTAAGATTCCTTTTTACCATAGACAATGTTGCATATTTATCAATAGTGCTCTGATTCCTATTCGAAGGTAGCTTTCAAACACTTATGTTCTCATTCTTAAAATATGTCCCTTTACGGTATATGTCTTTTTGAGTTAAGAACCTACAATTTTGACGTTATTACAGTTTGTAACTAATTCTGAAAGAGGTAGCAGATTGGTAGCAGCTGATGCAGCTGCACCTACATTAAAGTGAATAGAGAGGAATAAAAATGTTGTTGTTATTCCAATTACTTATCACTCCAAGTAACACACATTGTTCTTTGGATAAAATGTAATAGTTATTATCTTTGTTTCTTATAATGTAGGTACTTATGTCTATTTGTCTCTGTATTTTCGAAAGCTCCTATTTCTCATCAGTAAGGACCTGCTGGCATCTGGTCTGACTTCCACCATTTCTCGGCTGCAAAAGGAGGCTTCAATCATGCCCCTACCTTCTTAGAAGATCTCACAACCCCCTCTTCATCAAATGTATGTTATTAAGACCCCGTCAAACCTAGAAATGGTCTCAATTTCTTCTCATATGCCTCAGCTTGGTCTAGATATACTGAAGTAGTAGTTTTTACAAAGCCCACCAATGCATCAATGCTACCATGGCAGTATATTTTGTTTCTTCTGCAGTATATTTGACCGATTCTAGATTAGTTGCTAGGGCAAGCAAGCCCGTTCTTTTTCTTAACTTTCCCATTCTTTCATTCGTTGATTCTGTTGGTGCTGCCACTGGGTGGGGATTGGGGTGGTTTGTGAATAATCTAGTTGTTGCCACGCCATGGAACCGCGCGTTGGCAACAAATTCCGGCTTGGTCGCAAGATCGGGAGCGGATCGTTTGGGGAGATCTACCTAGGTTTGTCTTGTATCTCTTTTTTTTTTGGGACTTGTGGAAGATTATGAAGTTTCATACTTTGATTTTGTGACCGTTATGGCTGGCTGAGCGCAAATTTTGCGGCTTCTATTGCTTGCAGGCACAAACATTTCCACCAACGAGGAGGTCGCTATTAAGCTTGTAAGTTGATTTCTGCCTCGATGTTAAGCTGATTCACTGTTGAGTTTCTTCATGATTATCATCCTCAAACAGAAATTAAAGGTTCCTGAGGACTCAGGTTGCATATTTCTTGTATGCTTTCGGGTCAATTTGAATGTGAATAAAAGTGATTTGTGCATTATTACTTGCATATGGCGTGTTATGCTGTAACTGTAGTTATATAACACCAATACAATTTATGGACAGTGAGAATCGGCTAGAACCACAAATTTTACACTTGGAATACCAGTTTCATTATTCATTATATTTTTACATCGATTATTGATATTCAACAACATAGAACAATCATGAGTGCCGCTGGAGGCAGTCATTAGAAATTTTTAGCTAGCTACATTCCTTTAGTGTATGTACCAGTATCATTTGATTATATTGATTTCCCTGGATTTAATATGTTTGAGGAGCAGTATCAGGATGACCACTTTTTTTGCTTGCATTTGCTTGAAGGGGAGGGACACTGGTCTTCTGATAATTCCATATTTAGTATAGTTATAGAAAGTTTTGTACATCCTTGACTCTTGAAAATTTATTCTATGAATTGTGTTTAGTTTTCGACCATTGTTTAGTGCTTCTGCTAGACATAGGTGCTCTTTTGAATTTTGCTTTTGGCAACAGTCAAAGACAAAGGCTAACGAATTAGCCCTTTTTGAATCATGCTTGCTGATGTTCATTTCTGGAATTTGTTTTCTTTAAGGTTTATACAGGCAAACGAACAGAAAGAGCACTTTCTCCCACACAAGTAGGTGTGAAGTGACAATTATCTGCCTTTTAATTTAGGGAACCATTGCGTGAAGCAACTTGACTATGCATCACTCACACTTATAGGGTAAGTATAAAAATATCTATAGAAATCTGTCTGAAACATATTGTCACCACAGAAAATTTCTCCAAACACATTTGTTGACAGCTTATTTGTTAATTAGTTTAATTTGTATCTGGGCCTAAGTATGTCAGGTTGGTTTGGTTGAGTCCATATTGTTTGGTCACCTTCTCCTATAAATAGCAGTAGGTTTTATCTAGAAAAATTTCCTTTTGCCTCCTAAATGTTTCCTGACGTGGTATACTAGTGGTAGACTTCTGAGACCACATCCTTACAATAAAAAAAGAAAATGAAAACCAATCACCCGTAGATGGTGGCCTCTTCCCTCCTTGATTTACTACTCAATGGGCATGTGCTGAAGCTGCATGCCTTGGTGCTTTGGATCCACTATGTTACCTTGTTCCCCCTATCTGGTTTCACTATCTACAGGGTACCCCTTTCCCCACAACATCACCCTCATTATGCCACACAGGGGAGGGGGTTAGAGAAAGCAGAAGGCATTGCCGTGTTGGTGCTATCGTGTCCCTTGATGGTGTCTTCCTCTCTTGCGGTGTCTCCATGTGATCTTGCTGCAGTTATGTCATCATCCAAGAGCTAGCATAGTCACTGCGACTCCCTACGGTAGGTGTCTACAGCTCCCGTCTCCCGTCGTCTATGTCACAACCACTCTTGGAGATTGACATTGCCTCCCTAATACTAATACTTGAGCTGAAAACACTCCCATTGGAACAATCGTCTTGCAAGAAACCTCATCGTTGGAGCTGGGAATGCTAGGGCCATTATATGACATGTGTTGTGTTGGGTGCCTTTTGTACATTCCCCATGTCAGCTAGTTACAACTTTGTGAAATGTTTTCTAGCTAAGATACTCTAAAATGAAGACTCTAGTATCTTCTCTCCTTTGGAGAAAACCAATTAAGATCAGAATGTTATTTCAAGGTTCCTTTATCCTTTCTTTGTAGTGAGCTCCTTAAATTGGTTTGTCCTTTTAATTTTAGTTTTAGGGGAAATCTTTTTTTTGGTCCGAATAAAAAAAAGAAATTCTATGCTCGCCTCTCCCCCATCACAAATATGCTGATCATATCCACATACTGAAATCTTTCCAAGATCCAATTGTCGGGCGGGTGCAATGACTTCTGATCCTCTTTCTGAAGTAGATGGGGTCCTAGCTTCTTTTTTAACAAAATTCCTAGCAGAATCTTTAGGTTTCAACTCTTTTTTCTCATTATGCATTTTATCGTCATGTTGTTGGCGCCTTGCTTCATTGCATCTCCGCTTCCTTTCTTTTTCTTTCTTTGCTTCCTCCTCTCTCAGACGTTTCCTAGCTTCAGTTTGGGCTTCTTTTTTCCTTCTTTCGTCTTCTTTCTGTTTCCTTTCCAGTTCTATTACTTTGATGTTTTCATGTTCCATCTTCACCCGTTCAAGCCTGAGAGCTTCCTTCCTCATTTCACGTTCCTTCTGTTTTTTTTTCTGCAAGACGCTTTGCAACCTCGGCAGCCTCCAAGGCTTTGACTTTAATATCTTTCTTTCCTGGTCCAGCTGCAGTCTGTTTCTGCTGAACTAGTGGGACAAAAGATGTTTTATTAGCGACAATATTTGAAGGTTTGACTTTCTTTGTAGAACGAGCAAGGCTTTGTTCGTGTTCTTTTTCTTTTGCAGAAATCTTTCGCTTGCTTGGTTTATTTCTGAGAGTTTTAGGGGAAATCTTAGACACATGAAGTCTGCTTTTCTAATATTGATGCTTAGGGTGATTGTAATCTACCTTTCTTTATGTGATTAACTATTGCAGGTTCAGATTCTATCTATGCTTAAATATTGTACTACTTTTAGGGAAGAGCAGGAATGACGGAGATTGCGAGTAAGGTGTAGCTTAAAAATGAATGAAATAATTATTCTATTCAATGACTGCAATTTTGATACATATATGATACAGGATAAAAAAAGGCCTCAATGTCAACTTATATCTAAAGAAGAATCCCTGTTTGGGTCTAGATCAAGTCCAACAAAACAGAGTACAAAGAAGATTCCTAGAATGTCTATGGATGGTCCAAGTTGTAAAAGAAAGATGTCACTATGAGGGGTGATGCTACAATCTTCAAATCAAGACTTCTTCCATTCAACAAAATTGACCCACTCGTCAAGGAAATTGGATGAAGGGGCAACATGTCACAAGGTCACAACTTTGTGTAACACAAGAACCCATGCTATCGCCAACTCATTGAACAAAAGGAGAAGACAACAACGATTCTAAAACTAGTCGAGAAAGATACATACTCTTTTTCCAAGATGCGTGTAGACCTCACCGAATTTATTAGTATATGTATATCCTTTTTTTATACACATTATGTAATAGGGGCAAGGTATACGTCCTCCCCATGTACATTTGACGTTTCAGTATAAATGAAAGTAAGTTTGTTGGCATAAAGAGCATAACTTGGTCTAATTACTACAAATTTGTTACTAAAAGAGCTTCTAGACTAATTACACAATACATGAATAATCAAACTATACATATATGTATATGTGGCACTACATATGTAGCTAGTGCATAATCTAACTACATATATATGTGTGCAGTTTATGCTGCCTTTCCCTACACATTAACTACATATAATTTGTATTGACTTCATGTTTTTGCTACATACTTACTATATATACAATTGTAGGCATACATTTAGCTATAATTATACCTATATTTAAATATGTAAGGACAATATCTAGCTACGTTTCTGGATACATAAGAATTTGTAGTGAATGGATTATCTAACTACATATTTGAAAAATATAGTTAAAGGCTTTAGCTATACGAGCATATACTACAATTTGTATGTGTAACGAAATATGTAGTCAAAGCCTTTCGCTACAAAATATGGGGTTTTCGCTACAATTTTTTTTATAGTTAAAGACCTTTTTTTTTTGTAGTGCACGCTCTGGACGAGAGATGTTAGTAGGAAACAAGCCCACATTCGAGCCTCGTCTAGGGTCATCAAACAGACAAAATATCTCTGTCTTCTTAGTATTGAGATGAAGACTGATGCTATGATTTTGAGTCGCATTTATAGACCTGTTTTATATGTGTTTTATGCTTTAATTAGTCATTTCTATGGTTAATATCGCATAATTCATCCATTTTGGTCTTTGCCATCATTTTATGTCAAATCCCCTTAGTTTTATCATTTTGAGTATTAATTATCACATTATTATTATTTGTGTGGATTTATTTGATCTTGTCTTTGAATTTCAGAACAAACGGGTATTTGCTTCCGTCGATACCATCGACGGAAGTCGATACCATCGACATGGTCACAGGTTGCCAGCCGAAAGAAGCAGGAAAAAGTCGATACTATCGACCTTGATGTCGATGGTATCGAGTCACCTTCAGGTTGCTAGCGAAGAAGCAGTCGATAGTATCGACACCAAGTCGATACCATTGACGCACGGAGGCTACAACGTCACAAAATGACAAAACCGACGCCAAAAGGAAGTTGATACCATCGACCCGAGTCGATGGTATCGAGATGATGTCGGGCGCGACAAAGGAAGGGTTTGCAGCCAGCCGCTATTGTAGCGGGTCGATACCATCGACTCGCGTCGATGGTATCGACGCCGTAGGATATGAGTTTGCTTTCTAATGATCTCAATCGGACGGCTGGAGTTAATTAGCGACCTAATTAGAGACTTATACCTAATGACGGCCGCCCTGACAACAAAAGAGAGATCAGATTAGCCATTGCACAAGGGCGGAGGAGCGAGAGAAAGGAGAACGGAGGCCAGAAGTTCATACCAGTCGATCCGGGCGCTGCCGAAGACGGATTTCACCACCGAGAGGCGGGAAAGCATGTGTTCTACGCAAAGGATCAATCGGTTCTTCTCCGTTCAGGGGTTTTCCCATTCAATTCACATTTTTCATATGATTTCCCCTATTTCTACCATGTACTTGTGTGAGATGAACATGCGGGGCTAATCCCCTCCATCTTTAGGACCGGGAGTAGCCCGGGAATTCATTGTATGACAAGTTTATAATAGTAATTCATATTTTCTCTCTTAAATCTGTGGTATAGCTTCGTTTTCTCCATATATTGTTATGCTTGATCACCATAATAATAACCTAACGCCCTCAATCACTTCGACAGAGGGATTAACGGCTGAAAAGAGACGAAACCTACATTAATCGATAAATCCCTTGAACAAGGTGGTGTAAAATTAATGGTGGATACTGAGAGATCGTTCGTAATGCACTTAGTTTAGGGGATAGGTTACTACGACGGTGGAACTGACCTAAACCTAAGTAGTGAATTGTACCACGACAGTGGGCAATTCTGTTTTCAGGCCACTACCCGGATAGAGAGAGAAGATTGAGGCATTATATAAAATCTAATACAATGAAAACCCGCGGTGAAACCGCAATCCTAAAGATTCCTTTTTGAATTGATTAAATTAACCTTTAATCGATTGTTTGCTTTGTTTTATTTTTATTTTCTTTTAATTTTGACAACAAACCCCAATTTGTTATTCGGCTTAGCTGATCGCAAATAGTTAGTAGGAGTCTCCGACAATTCTGAGTATCCCTGTGTTCGACTCGGGCCTCACAAAGGCCTGTACTACTCGACGCGTATACTTGCGTTTTTAGCACGCAGTAAAATACACGTCAAGTTTTTGGCGCCGTTGCTGGGGATACGGCGAATTGTTGGCACTTCGAGTGCTACGCGCGGCCACTCTAGGCCACAATTTTTTTTATTTTTCATTCAATTTCAAATATTTTTACATTGTGCTTTAATTGTTTATACTCATCTAAGCTTAGTACTAAACTCAAATTTTCTTATTTCAAGTACTGTGTATGGTGCAGATGCGTAGTACTGACTACGCGGAATGCGCACCCGAGGTTCCGTTTTCGGGACCTGAGGACGAGGAGCATTCCGAGCAAGAGTACCAAGAAGAGGTAGATTCTGAATCTGAACCAGAAGAGATGGCCGAGACACAGACCATATGGGAGAAGATCAAAGCTTCTTCCTCATCAGCTTCAAAGGGGCCTATAAAGAAGCAGGCGATCAACATACTGACATATAAGATCGATCCAGCGTTGATTAATTTGGTGAAATCAAATGCGTTTCATGGGCTGAAGAATGAGGATCCTGTTGCACACATCAGCCAGTTCGTTGAAAACTGCGACATGGTAAGAATAGACAGGTTTCCACAAGATGCATTGTATCTCAAGCTTTTCCCAAGTTCCTTGGCGGGAGCAGCAAGAGAGTGGCTACATAATCTAGATGATGAGTTTGTGGAGTCTTGGGACCATATGGTGGAGGTCTTCTTTGAGAGGTTCTTCCCTCTTGAGAAGACTAACGACATGATCTGGAAGATTCATAATTTCACCCAACAGGCTGGTGAAACATATTCTGAGACCTGGGAGCGATTTCAGGTTATGTTGAGGAGGTGTCCGCATCATGGGCTGGACAAGGAAACGCAGGTGAAAATCTTCTATTTTGCTCTCTCAGAGCATGATAGGAGTAATCTGGATTCAACCGGGTCGGGATTTTTTCTAAACAACACAATCACTAGATGCTGGGAAATACTCAAGAACATGGCTAGAAAGCAGTCCTGGGGAGAAAGAGAGAGAGGCCCAGTTGAGCAAGCATGAGTCGCCAGTGAATCAAAGGCAATGAGAGAGCTGAATGAGAAGATGGATCTTCTCGCAAAGAAGTTACTGCAAAAGGAAGATAATGAGTTCGAGGATGAGGCTCAAGTCAAGTACATGAGACAACAACAAGGGTATAGGAACAATGACTACTCATGGAGAAAGGACAAAAAGTTCTCATGGAAGGATCCGAACAATTTTCTGCAGGATCCGGAAGCCAAGCCCGCGCCGGCTGCAGAAGACAAGAGCACGGAGTTGCTCAATCAGGTCATCAAGCAAAATCAAGAGTTAATGAATACATTCGGGCAGCAAATCAAGCAACAAGGAGAATACATGAATCAATTTGGGCAGACATTGCAGACCCATGGGGCTCAAATGAGGACCATAGAGACATCCATGGCACAGATGGCAGCTGAGATTGCCAATTTGAAGAAGCCGGCACATCCAGGTTTTCCGGGGAATACTAATGTTCCCGGGGGAAACCAGCAAGCCAAGGCTATCCTGCTTAGAAGCGATAAGAAAGTGTTGAATCCAAGAACTGATGAAACAAGCACACCGCGAGATGAAGTTGAAGGTGAAACCAATGTGGAGCAGCCCACACCAGTCTCAGGGCAAGTTGAAGACATAGCCGTGGAGAGTACTGAAGAACAGGATGCTGAGGAGGAACCGCAGAAAAAGACGCCTTATGTGCCACCTCATCAAAGGGCACAAGCTGTTTCGGTCCCGTATCCGAATAGCGTGAAGGCAAGGAAGGTAGATGCACAGTTCAAGAAGTCCTTGGACAGTTTTAGGAAGCTTTCTGTCAATATCCCGTTACTGGAAGCCATTGAGCAAATCCCTTCATACGGGAAGTTTCTAAAAGATGTCATTACCAAGAAGAGGAAAATACCAGATACTGAGGTCGTTGTGCTAAAGGAGCAAGTGAGTGCCTTCATTATGGGCACTTTACCGCCAAAGAGACAGGATCCATGGTGTTTCAACATTTCTTGCTATATCGGGAAGTGTAAATTTGGAGAAGCATTGTGTGATTCAGGGGCAAGCATCAACTTGATGCCCCTTTCGACATTTAAAAAGTTGGGACTGAAGGAGTCACGGCCGAGCAATATGACTATTCAATTGGCCGACAACTCTGTGGTGAAGCCTTATGGAATCTGTGAAGATGTCTTAGTAAAGGTGGATCGATTTGTCTTTCTGGCTGATTTTGTGGTTATGGAGATGCAGGATGAGCATGGCAATGAGCTGTTACTTGGATGTCCCTTCCAAGCTACAGCCGACATGATCTTAGAGATGGGGAGAGGTCGCTTGACCTTGGGAATAGCAGATGACCGCTTTGAGATGGTCATGCCGTCTAGCACTGCGTCATCTAAAGCAAAAGAACAATGTAATATGGTGAAACATATGGATCGCAATATCTCACTCTGCCTTAGAAAACCATTTCTGGACATGGCTCATGTGATGAGCAAGGTGGATAATGGAACCTTAGCTGTGGATATCATGGAGCAGACTAAGGTTGTGTCTTTATGCAAAGCTGTGGGATTTCCGAATGATGAGAATGAGGACATTCCGCCTTCTTGGGAGGATGATGCGATTGCTATTTCTGTTGTTGATGCATATCCGGAATTACCACTGGAGGCTTGTTTGTTGAATATTACATATGATTGGATGCGGAGTAAATCACTCAAGGAGTGCGCTAAAATGCTTCAGATGCTTCCATGCTTCTATGCGAGGCACTATGAAGATTTAGGTGCACTTCCCCCACCACTGCAATCATCTCTTATCAGCCCGCCGGATTTGGAATTAAAGCCGCTGCCCCCGCATCTCAAGTATGTCTTTCTAGCTGAGAAAGACAAGTTACCGGTGATCGTTTCTGCTTATTTGAGTGCGGAAGAGGAGGAGCAACTGTTGATAGTGCTGAAAAACCACCGAGGAGCTTTTGGGTGGTCCGTTGCAGACATTAAGGGGATTTCCCCTACTCTATGTCAGCACAAGATTCGCCTCGAGGAGGGAGCCAAACCAGTGATTCAGCCTCAAAGACGTCTAAATCCGAGCATGATGGAGGTTGTGAGGAAGGAGGTCATCAAGCTTCTTGCTGCAGGTATTATCTATGCCATATCAGACTCGACATGGGTGAGTCCCACACAGGTAGTCCCTAAGAAGGGGGGAATTACTGTCACTCAAAATTTATTGAATCAACCTGTCACCACCCGATTGGTAACCGGGTGGCGAGTTTGTATTGACTACCGTCGTCTGAATGCTGCCACACTTAAGGATCATTTTCCTTTACCGTTTTTTGATCAAATTTTGGAACGTCTTGCCGGGCGATCACACTTTTGTTTTCTAGACGGGTACTCGGGGTACAACCAGATCTCGATTGATCCTTTGGATCAAGAGAAATCTACGTTCACTTGTCCCTATGGGACTTTTGCTTACCGTCGAATGCCATTTGGTTTATGCAACGCACCGGCGACGTTTCAACGCTGTATGCTTGCCATATTTTCTGACATGGTAGAGCGCTGTCTTGAGGTTTTTATGGATGACTTCTCGGTTTATGGTGCATCGTTTGATGAATGTCTCTATAACCTAGACAAAGTGTTACAGCGTTGTGAGGACACACACTTGGTACTTAACTGGGAGAAATGTCACATGATGGTGACAGAGGGAATAGTGCTAGGACACAAGGTGTCTAGTAAAGGTCTTGAGGTGGACCTGGTGAAAATTGAGGTCATTTCCAAGTTTCCCCCACCAAATTCTGTAAAAGGGGTGAGAAGTTTTCTGGGACACGCCGGTTTCTATCAGCGATTCATAAAGGATTTTTCTAAAATTGCAAAACCTTTATCCGAGCTTTTGGAGAAAGATGCGGTTTTCGATTTCAATGATAAGTGTCTACATGCATTTGATGTTTTGAAAGAAAAATTGATTTCTGCCCCGATTGTTCAAACGCCGGATTGGACAAAACCTTTCGAATTGATGTGTGACGCTTCGGATTTTGCAGTAGGAGCCGTATTGGGGCAACGGGTAGATAATAAGCCCGCTGTGATTTTCTATGCTTCAAAAACTCTGAATGATGCTCAATTGAATTATACAACTACTGAAAAAGAATTACTTGTTGTTGTGTTTGCTTTCAAAAAATTCCGGCAGTATTTAGTTGGATCTAAAGTAGTTGTATGGACTGACCATGCTGCAATAAAATACTTGATGGAGAAAAAAGATGCAATGCCTAGACTCATTAGGTGGATTTTTCTCTTACAGGAATTTGACATTGAAATCAAGGATAAATCTGGGATTGAGAATGTAGTGGCTGATAATTTGTCTAGGTTAGAAAGGGTGGATGAAAAAGATTTACATATACCCATAACCGAGACATTTCCGGATGAACAACTTTTGAAAATTAACTCTAAAGAGCCTTGGTTCGCTGAAATTGTAAATTATTTAGCTTGCGGGATCATCCCGGAAGATTGGTCATATCAGGAGAAGAAGAGATTTTTTCATTCTTTGAGATACTATTTTTGGGATGATCCAATTCTTCTTAAGCAATGCAGGGACGGTATTTTACGCAGGTGTGTGCCTGAAGTGGAGTACGAGAGTGTTCTCCATCATTGCCATGCATCACCTACGGGAGGACACCATGCCAGCTCGCGAACGACAGCTAAGGTTTTGGAAAGTGGCCTTTATTGGCCAACTTTGTTTCGGGATGCCTACGATTTTGTGAGGCAATGTGATCCTTGTCAGCGAGCAGGTAATATCTCAAAGCGACAGGAGATGCCCCTGAATGTATTTTAGGAAGTTGAGGTATTTGATTTGTGGGGCATAGATTTCATGGGACCCTTTGTGTCCTCGAACTCCAATTTATATATCTTGTTAGCAGTTGATTATGTGTCGAAGTGGGTGGAAGCAATCCCCACAAGGACTAATGATTCCACTGTAGTATGCAGGTTCGTGAAGGAGAATATTTTCTGCAGGTTTGGGATACCCCGAATGATAATCAGTGATGGGGGTACACATTTTAGGAATCAGAAGTTCTCGACATTATTGAAGAAATATGGGGTCAAGCACAACATTGGCACCCCATATCATCCGCAGACTCAAGGCCAAGTGGAGGTCTCAAACCATGAAATCAAGAAGATTCTAGAGCGAACGGTGGCATCCACGAGGAAGAACTGGAGTGCCCTACTACCGAATGCACTGTGGGCATACAGAACGGCCTACAAAACACCTATAGGCACCATGCCTTTTAGGTTGGCATATGGCCGGGCTTGTCACCTACCGGTGGAGTTGGAGCACAAGGCCCATTGGGTGCTTAGAAGGCTAAATCTAAGTTATGATGAAGCTGGAAGAAAGAGAATGTTCGAATTGAATGAGCTGGATGAGTTACGGATGACAGCATATGAGAATGCCCGGATATACAAGGAGTGCACAAAACTGATCCACGATCGCCACATCGAGTTGCACACGTTCAAGAAAGGAGATAGTGTTTTGTTGTTCAACTCCCGACTCAAGTTGCATCCCGGGAAGCTCAAATCCCAGTGGAGTGGACCGTTCGTGGTGGAAGAGGTCAAACCACACGGCGCGATTTTAGTGCGTGATGGTGATACCACGTTCTTGGTAAATGGACAGAGGCTGAAGCTCTATTTTGGTGAGAATTACAAGAGGAAGGTGAATGAGGTTAAACTCATTGCACTTTTGGATGAATGAGATGCCCGGAAGTCGTCTAGCCTAAGACGTTAAATAAGGGCGCTTGTTGGGAGGCAACCCAACCATCGGTACATTAGGATAGTTTAATTATAATCGTAGGTTGCTTTATTTTTTGTTTAATTTTTAGTGTAAAGAAGATACCTTGATCTGTTTGTTCATTGTGCATGCTGAGGCAGAGTCGATACCATCGACACCCTCGTCGATGGTATCGACAAGGGTACAGGTTGACGACTACATATTTCGTTCTGATTCGATACCATCGACGGCCTCGTTGATGGTGTCGACATACCTACAGGTGGTCGAGAAGGAAACGTCGATAGTATCGACACAGGCGTCGATACCATCGAGATCTCTGGAGAAGTTCAGATCGATTTGTCTCAGTCAACTCGATACCATCGACAGCCAAGTCGATGGTATCGACATGGTTCCAGGTTGAAATGCAAAAAGGCGGTGTCGCAATGAAGCCAATTTGATACTATCGACACCTGTCGATGGTATCGACCATCCATGTCACCGATCCGAGCAAAGAAATTGACGACGATCGCGGCTTCCACATCATCGATCCGGGTGCAGTGTCGATACCATCGACCTAAGTCGATGGTATCGACACGACAGCGATCCGGGTTACAAGATCCAGCAATCGACGACCGTCGATACCAGTGAGGGGCGGATAGCATTGACCCAAGTCGATACCATCGACTCGCGTCGATAGTATCGACGGGCCAACAGTAGCGCCGGCCAAGTCTATTTAAAGAGAACCAATACGTCATTTGACGTCACACCTTCAGAGTGATCTCCTCCCTTTACGCCGAGCACTCCCCCGAGCCATCCAAGAGCGAAGTGCAGCGTCACCGAGCGACGATCGTCACCGAGCGGAGATTCATATCTCCATTCTGCACTGAGCTCTCTCTTTCTACTCCATTTCTCGTCGCCAACATGTTTCATGTCGTTGGAGCTTCTTCTTCACGTGCGGACCCGGAGGAGATTCAGGAGTTTGTGCCACCTCCTCCCGGGTCGGTTGCACGGCCGCGCATGATGCATCCTTCCACTGAGGTGAAGATGATCTATGAGGAGATCTTAAAAAGGAAGATCGAACCCACCCGATATGTGGACCGGGAAATGATCCGAGACCTCGGATTCGAGGCCAATTTGGCCTATGTTCTGCAGGGGCAGGCGAAACGTACAAGCAGGAGGCCCGATGAGTTACAACACCATGCAGATGGCCAGCCATTTTTCGGCGAGTGGCCAACCTACAAAGAATTGGTGGCGGTGTTCATGGCGTCACTTGACGTCTGCGTCGTGCCCAACGACATCGTCGCCACCGACCGTGAATGGATAAAGGGCCGGGTGTCTTTCCGGCTATACAACCGTGACTATACCCTCACGCTTCGCCAATTCAATAGGATCTTCAATTGGAATCATTCTCCATACGACCACCGACGGCCGGATAACCACACCAACTACGACGCTCTTTTCTCCGAGTTGGTGACGGTGCCACAAGGGAGGTCGGTGAGCTACCACAACGCTGCGGTAGCCGACTTCGAGCACCCGTTTGTTCGGGTATTGCATCGGATGATGAGCTCCACCATCTTTGCTCGAAGTGATCTGGCACTAAGCAAATTTTAGGAGACGGATCTTTTCTTCTTATATCAGCTCCTGAAGCGCCAAGAATGCAACTGGGGTGCATTCTTTCTACAACGAGTATTGGCGGTGAAGAGGAGCATGAGAAAGCCCCGATTCATTTTGGGGGGCTTGTCACCAAGGTAGCCCTTTACTTGGGCTTGAATCTCGATCAGCTGACTCCTCTTTCTACGAGAAGCAAGGTCAACTTGCAACATCTACGCCGAGCCAATCTCGTTCTTCTCTGAGCTGGCGTGGCTTTTGCGCATTGCCACGTAAATCAAGCGTACCAGGAGTGCGCGCTGCCAGATCCCGTCTTCAACATCGAGGGTGCACAACATTTCAGATGGCCGATCATAGCCATCGACTCCGATGATGAAGAAGGCGGCAATGACGGCGGCGACGACGGACAGGACGACGAGGCTGAGGAAGAAGAAGAGGCATTCACACCTCTTTGAGCATGAGTAGCACCCCGGAAGCGTCCTCAGATGCATCCGGGTGCGTCTTCATCATCACAGCCTACACCGCCATCACCACAGCCCTCGCAGCCTAGCGAGGATGCCTATTCCATGCAAGGCATGTACAACATGCTCCAAGATATTTAGCAGACGCAACACAGCCACACCGCTGCGTACGCCGGTATTCAAGATACCACCAACCGGCTTTTTGTCAACCAGCAGGCGATCTTCGAGAATGAACGCCTTCTTTTCGCAAATCAAGAGAACATCCATGATCGGCTACATAGGATGGAGCAGCAGCAGTAGCCGTTTTACGATCATTACTGGAGCCAGAATTATTTTGGGGGGTATCCACAGCCTCCCCTGTTGCCCCAGTATGATCCGACCTTTCAGGGGCAATACCCGTCTTGGGACCCCACGGCGCTGCAATACCCGCCTCCACCTCCACAAGAGTGATCGGGTATCCCTGTTCCAATCTTTAAGTTTGTTTTTGACTATGAGGCCATAGTCGAATTCAAGCTTAGGGGGCTAGTTGGAACAACTCTATCTTTTATTGTTTTCAGTTTTTAGCGTTATTGCTTTTGTTCTCTTGTTATTTGTTTCTTGCAATTTTAGTTTTGTAGGATCCACGTGCTATCTAGTGTAATTGTGGGCGTCATAAAAGTGTGTCATCTTGCTCTTAGTGCATGGGAAATTCAAGGGAAATTTGAAAATTTTTGTGTGTTTGGATAGCTTGTTTTGTTTTGACCTTGGGAACACATCCTACAAAAATGATTGATTATGTCAACTTTAAAACAACATTTCATACCTGTACTCCTAATGATTCATGAAAGTGGACGGAAATGGTTGTTTGAGCCTAACCTAACCAAATGGTAATGAGACTTTAATTGGATGTAAGAGAGAGAACCCTCTAAACTACTACACAGGTCAGTAAGGAGGGACACATAATATCTTTCTAAGGTTCAGTCATCTAGTCTTGTGATCGTTCCACTTCATTTTTCTATAATCCACCTAAGAATTGGAAGTAAAGTGCAGTTTTAATTCCTTTTTGTGTGCATAGCATTTAGATAGGACTTGCATTGGTATTTTCCATATGTTTGCATAAAAAGATAAAATATAGTGATTCATGCAAATTACCTTTAGGTGCATGCCATGTAGTTGCATTCATGATCTTCATGCATAAAGTATATCATGTATCTCAATTTTTCCCCAATGGTGAATTAATTGTTCCATACCTTCTAAATAGTGAAATTTTTTTTCTGATCAATGAAGAACATAGCCCAAATAAACTTATCTTTATGCAATTATGGATATGTGGGCTGGGAAAAAAAAGAAAAGAAAAAGAATTTAGAATAAAGTGAAATAAGAAGGAGAAAGGAACATGATATTAGTTGCATTTCAGGATAATTGAGTACATGATGTAGCTTGACTAGATATCCATCTTATTTTGAGATGGATGATTAGTGCATGCATCATTCGACCCAAGTTTAGGCATTAGGGCATTTCTAATGTGCATGTGCATCATATAGGACATTTTTGTATATGCATGTTGAAAATGTACAATACTTCCACGTTCTTCCATGAGCCACCCATCTTCATCCACCCGTTGCTCGGATTGGTAGGTCACCGTGAATTTCTCCTCACTAATGAATATCAGGAGAATTGTTTCCATTTAGATGGTAGTTAGGGCGAGCAACGTAGTTTAGGCGATCACAGGATGCACCAAGGCTGAACCGGCGAGTTTTATTATGTTAACTGCCTTATGTGATAGTGTTCATCGGTTTGGAGGTCAATTTCTTTTATTGATGATTACTGTCGCCTTTAGGGTAATTACCATTCTGTGGTTAGAGAAGGCCGGTTTGTGAATGATCAGTGGGAGTCATATGGGATGTTGGGTTGGTTTGTTGTTTTTCAGTTGACATTTGCAATTCTATTCTAAGGATGAGTTGCTCGAGGGTTAGCAATGTTCAAGCTTAGGGGAGTTTGATGCGATGATTTTGAGTCGCATTTATAGACCTGTTTTATATGTGTTTTATGCTTTAATTAGTCATTTCTATGGTTAATATCGCATAATTCATCCATTTTGGTCTTTGCCATCATTTTATGTCAAATCCCCATAGTTTTATCATTTTGAGCATTAATTATCACATTATTATTATTTGTGTGGATTTATTTGATCTTGTCTTTGAATTTTAGAACAAACGAGTATTTGCTTCCGTCGATACCATCGACGGAAGTCGATACCATCGACATGGTCACAGGTTTCCAGCCGAAAGAAGAAGGAAAAAGTCGATACTATCGACCTTGATTTCGATGGTATCGAGTCACCTTTAGGTTGCTGGCGAAGAAGCAATCGATAGTATCGACACCAAGTCGATACCATCGACGCACGAAGGCTACAACGTCGCAAAATGACAAAACCGACGCCAAAAGGAAGTCGATACCATCGACCCGAGTCGATGGTATCGAGATGATGTCGGGCGCGACAAAGGAAGGGTTTGCAGCCAGCCGCTACTGTAGCGGGTCGATACCATCGACTCGCGTCGATGGTATCGATGCCGTAGGATATGAGTTTGCTTTCTAATGATCTCAATCGGACGGCTGGAGTTAATTAGCGACCTAATTAGGGACTTATACCTAATGACGGCCGCCCAGACAACAAAAGAGAGATCGGATTAGCCATTGCATAAGGGCGGAGGAGCGAGAGAAAGGAGAACGGAGGCCAGAAGTTCATACCAGTCGATCCGGGCACTGCCGAAGACGGATTTCACCACCGAGAGGCGGGAAAGCACGTGTTCTACGCAAAGGATCAATCGATTCTTCTCCGTTCAGGGGTTTTCCCATTCAATTCACGTTTTTCATATGATTTCCCCTATTTCTACCATGTACTTGTGTGAGATGAACATGCGGGGCTAATCCCCTCCATCTTTAGGACCGGGAGTAGCTCAAGAATTCATTGTATGACAAGTTTATAATAGTAATTCATATTTTCTCTCTTAAATCCGTGGTATAGCTTCGTTTTCTTCATATATTGTTATGTTGGATCACCATAATAATAACCTAACGCCCTCAATCACTTCGACAGAAGGATTAATGGCTAAAAAGAGACGAAACCTACATTAATCGATAAATCCCTTGAACAAGGTGGTGTAAAATTAATGGTGGATACTGAGAGATCGTTCGTAATGCACTTAGTTTAGGGGATAGGTTACTACGACGGTGGAACCGACCTAAACCTAAGTAGTGAATTGTACCACGACAGTGGGCAATTCTGTTTTCAGACCACTACCCGGATAGAGAGAGAAGATTGAGGCATTATATAAAATCTAATATAATGAAAACCCGCGGTGAAACCGCAATCCTAAAGATTCCTTTTTAAATTGATTAAATTAACCTTTAATCGATTGTTTTCTTTGTTTTATTTTTATTTTCTTTTAATTTTGACAACAAACCCCAATTTGTTATTCGGCTTAGCTGATCGCAAATAGTTAGTAGGAGTCTCCGACAATTCTGAGTATCCTTGTGTTCGACTCGGGCCTCACAAAGGCTTGTACTACTCGACGCGTATACTTGCATTTTTAGCGCGTAGTAAAATACACGTCAAAGACCATACATCAAACCTCTCTCCTAAATGAGGGATAGAGCCTTTGAAACAACCTCTGTGTCCCCAATGAGGGTACCATCATCAAGGTAGAAAGAAAGGAGGTCAAGTTGACATGCATCCTTTACCTGTAAAATAAGAGGGTGGAGTCCCAGGGAAAAAAGTAGGGGGCCCAATGGGTCACCTTGTTCTACCTCGGCAGAAGAAAAAAAGGCTCAATGTGATCCATATAGAGAGGAGTTGGAGGGTTGTAGAAAAACTCAACCCATCGTGCAATAGAAGGGCAATGAAGATGAACCTCTCAGAATATGGTAGATCTATCAACCATGTTGAAGGCATTGCTGAAGTCAATAAGAGCCATGGTGACTATAGTGCAGTGTTGTTGTTCATAGACAAGATGAGTGACAACATGTAGAAGGGCCTCAACATCCCCAGAAACACCAATGTCATACTTATGATCTTTAAGATAAGGGATGACATCATAACTTACACCCTTTGCCACAACTTTGGATACAAGGTGCCGCCAAATAGTACCCACAACAATAGGCTGAATGTTGTTGTCTGGTTTGAGAAGAGGAGTCAATGAAGCACTGGAAATGTAGGGAGTTAGGGAATCGGGACAATGACCAGCGAGCCAAAGATTCACCACAGTTGAAACTACATTCAAAAAATCATCTTTCACTATAGCGGTATCCCCACACATAGAATCTATAAGATGTTGTGCTCATTGGTCATCACGTGTGCAAGTGGTCCCTTTCTTGAATGATAAAATGGCTTCTTCAACCATAGAACAAGAAGCAACAAATGGAGAGCTAGAAATTTCATACTGAGGTTGTACCAATGGCTGTGGAGGTTGAGGGTGTTTAGCTTCAAGATCTAAATGAGTAGTAGCATTTGTGGGGGCAACACCAGTAGAGGATAGAACATGGATGGTAGTAAAAAATTGGTCATCTTTGATCTTAGACTTGGCACGTGAAATACAAGATTCAGAAGAATATTCTCGCCTGGGAGGATGACACTGAGCCAAAATCCAAGCCAAAAGTTGTTGAATGCAATCAGGTCATGAATTCCAAGTCTCCAAAGCCTTAAGGATCATAAGTTGTTGTAGAGAGCTGCGTTTTTTAGAAGACCATTCTTGAGTAGACTTAGGGGAGAAGAAATACAACACACATTCCAGAAGCAACAAAAGATGAATCCATGCATCAATAGAGAATGGGTAAGAAGCCACATGGAGTAAGCAAGCATGAAGAGTGTCGGCAAAGGGCACATGACAAATAAGAGGGATGCTCTTTACTATAGGGACACCCGTGTAGAAGATAGAATTTAGAAGATCTATGTCGAGTTGTAGTCGGTCAACAAGAAGAGACAGTGACTCAATACGTTGATGAGCTGATAGGGTGAAAGGAACAGAATCTGGAAATCTAGACTTTATGGGAGCAGGGAAAACCAACTATCACATCAGGTGATGCCTCACTAGGCTATCGAGGTAGAGTGATAGTAACATCGGAGCCATCAGAAGCTTGATGAGGACATTCTTTGGACCATGATAGGGTGCCAAGGCATACACCACACATCCAACACTTGGAAGAACGAAGAGAAAACACTAAGCCCTCCCAACCATCAGCATACTCCAACGCCTTACAAATTCCATCAACATGATTTGGTGAAGATAAATGAACAACCTAAAGATGATTAGCAAAATTGTTAGCTGCTAACGGTTTGCCACGACATGTATGGAGGCTCCTAAAAGGGCATGAAACTTGTGCAGTAGGTCCAACCATGTAGGATGTAGGCCCCGTACGGAGAGGGACCACATGAACAACCTCATGGCTTTTCACTACTGACGCAGCAAGATGGTCATAATGTGTCATTTCTGGTCTAGGAGAACTAAATTCTGCCATTAAAGAGAGCAGAGCTGAGACATGGAAGGAACCCTCTCGTTTATGGTGGCTAGAAGAGTAGTCCTTCCTACTGGGTTGACCAGCGCCAAGCCTACTTAACACATGACCATATGGAACCGTGTATGGGATGCCGCCTCTGGGAATCGATGCTAGGCTCCATCGGATCGATCCTCGATGTGTTGAGACCTAGACGGCTAGGCAACAGGGATGCTCCAAGCGTGATCATGCCCTAACCCCTTGCTACTATGGGTGTGGCTGCCGAAAAAAGGGAAGCCACCACCGGTCTGGCCAAGCCACTCCCTAGGTGCAACTGTGCCACAACTGCCAGGAGTTACGGTCGTGCCTCGACTCTACAGATTAGGGAGTCCATCCTGCACCCCCTTCCTGCCTGGGATGCATGGCGCTCAGATCGTAGAGTTGCTGATATTGTAAAAATACTGCATTTTGAATACAAATTTACCAAGCAAGGCGATTAAGAGGATAGTACTTGTAATTACTGTACTTCTAAATCAACTGTCATCCAAATGAAGTAATTAAGAATTACATGTTCTATTAATTTCATACTTCTAAATCCAATTTCAGTAGCAGTGATGATGAGGCCACCCAAACGACCCCTTAGTCTTTGTCTCACACGGTAATAGCCTATTCCACCATTTGTATGTGTTCTTTCTTTCAAGGGAAATGAATAGAGAAGGCAAGATGGGAGGCCAATGTGGACGACTCTTATATGTTAGTGTCCACAACGCTGATAATGGCACTCTACCTAAAAATGTAAAGGATTGAGAAATATGAAATATTTAAAAAATGTGGGAGAAAGAGGAAGTGAGGAAAGAGGAAGGAGAGAGGGAATGGTTGTAGGACAGAGAAAAAAGAACAAGTTGTTTTTGCTAATATCTATTAAATCTTAATCAATTTTTTGATGAAATAAAACTCATTATGTTCCTTACAAAAAACCTTTAAAACAAAACCAACCTTGACATAATTTTGATAAAAAAGGGAGTTAAGAACGAGGGATGGGGGGAGAGGTAGTGGATGTAGGAGTGATAAAGAATACCTATTTATTTTTGCTAATATATTTTAAACCATAATAATTTTTTGATAAAATAAAAACTATTATGTTCTTCAAAAAAGATACTTTCAAACAAGACCAATGTTAACATAATTTTGCTAAAAAAATAAATGACACCACTTCCCTCCTATTCCTCACGTTTTTACTAATATCTTTCATAGTGTAAAGAATTTTTTGAAAAAATAGAAATCACTGAGTTACTTACAAAAAATCCTTTAAGAAAAGACCAATTCCAAGATACATCCTTCCAATTTGTTGTTATCTGCAGTCCAATTCATTATTATACCTATTCCAATTTATTGTTGTCTGTCATCCAATTTGTTATTATCTCTGGTCCAACTTGTTATTTATACAAGAATGAGAAAATACGAGGAACATAAGGGAAATAGTATAATTATTATTTTTAGATTAGTTGTAATCTCTGATCCAACTTGTTGTTATCTCGGGTCTAGTTTATTGTAATCTCTTCTGTAATTTGTTATTTTTGTTCGAGAAAGAAAATACAAGGAATAGGAGGGATGTAGTGTCATTTTTTAAATTTGTTTGTTATATCAAGTACAATTTGCTGTGATCTCTTTCCCAATTTGTTATTATCTCTGATCCAATTTGTTGTTATCTCTATTCTAGTTTGTTGTTATCTTTGGTACAATTTGTTATTTTTATAAGAAGGAGAAATATGAGGAATATGAGAGAAGTGTTGCCATTATCTTTTTTATATTTAATCCAATTTTTTGTTATCTATGATCCAACTTGTTACTATCAACTGCCTAGTCGGTTATTTTTTTAAGAGAGAGAAAATATTAGGAATAGGAGGGACACAGTGTAGTTAATTTTTTTCAATTAGATTGTTATTTCTGGTCTAATTATTATAATCTATAGTCTAGTTTGTTGTTATCTTTGGTATAATTTATTATGTTTATAAGAGAGATAAAATACAAAGAATATAAGGGAAGTAGTGCCATTTTTAAAAAAATGTAATGATTATCTCCGGTCCAATTAGTTGTTATCTCCATTCCAATTTATTGTTATCTCTTGTCCAATTTGTAATTATCTTTGGTCCAATTTGTTGTTATCTCTTATGTAGTTTGTTATTATCTCTGGTACAATATGTTATTCCTATAAGAGAAAGAAAATGCAAGAAATAGGAGGAAAGTAGTGTCATTAATCTATTTGAATGTAGTTGTTTTATTTGGTCCAATTTGTTGTTATCTCTATTTCTTTTATGAAAAATATCATAGACTGATTACAACTAGGCTTGAGGGTTTCTTATATTTAGAGGTACATAGTAGAAAAAGTAAGTAGCTCTTCTTGATAGTTGTTTAGCAGAAATAGAGAACATGAGCTCCAAAAGCGAGTTCGGTCTGGCTGCTTCAGGAACTGTTTGGCTAGCTGATCTGCTAAGTTGTTTTTGTTCCACTTTAAATGACATACTGTTACAACCCTAATTTTTTGGGTTGTTTTGTGGGCTTTATTGGCTATTGGGCCCAATAACAAGGATAAGACAAAAGAAAATCCATTATTAATAAGAAATGGAGAAAAGAAAGATGTAGAAACCTCTAGAAGGCAAAAGAATATAATCCAAAGGTGGATTTCGAGCCTCTTGGGTTCCTTGGGTTCCAAGGAGTCCAAAGTTTCAAAGATAATGCAACAAGAAAAGAAAAGATCAATTAAATATTTCTATATTAAGAAATAAATTGAAAACAATGATAAAATGTGGGAAATAAGTGGAAAGAGGTATAATTGAGTTATCTTTGGTGGATTTTCATATCCATAAGGTTCCTAATGTTAAAAGGAATTCCAATAGGAAAATAAAAAGAGAGATAAAGAGAAATACTCAAAAAGAGATATTTTAATAAAGAAATAAATAAGATAATGAGAAATAATGGCTATAGATGCTTCTAGAAGGATAATGAGTATCCACTAAAAAGAATTTCGAAATATTAGAGTTTCTTGGGGGTCCAAGGAGCCCCAATGGAGAAAAAGAAAGAGAAAATACCAATAATACAAAATAAGAGGATAATGTGATACATAATTAATGGATTTTGTGGCATTGTTAAAAAGGAGGTATTTTCTACTAAAAGGAAATATAAATTTGTTCCAATGAATTAAAAAGTCAAGAATAAAGAGAATAAGAGAGAGGATTTTCGAATTCCTAAATATCCAAAGATTATAGTTTATCAAGGAGATAAATAGGAGAGAGAAGATTATTTCTCAATAAAGAAATAGGATTCCTATTGGGAAAAGGCTTTGTTTCTTCATGAGCAAGCATGCTGGGGCATGGCTAGCCTCCTCTATAAAGGATAGAGCCCATGGTTAAGCCCAAGGAGAGTTCCACACATCTCTCTTCTTCTTCTTCTTCTTCTTCTTGTTCTTTCTATGCAAACCCTAGCTGTGATGGGTAGACACGCCCTGGAGCAATTGAGGGTCGTGGATTGGTCTTGTTGGAGGTTCGATGCACCCACACCGCCGAAAGGAAGCTTGGCAGTCATCGCTTTGCTCTAGCCCTGACACAACAGCCACCAGATGGTTGCAAGGCCGTCCGCGTGGGCAGACCTAGCCAGCGTGATCCAGCTGCTTTGGCCGCGAGATAATGGCGTCCATGGGTGTGCGGAGGAGCGTCGGAGGCGAGGGAATTGTCCCTAGTGTCCGTCAGGGTCAGGGAAGAGGAGGAGGACCCATGCCAACCACGACCGTGGCGGCAGCGCTAGGTCGCAGGAGCTGAAAGACGACAAAGTGTACATTAGACGGAAATGCCCCTCTGCGGGCTGAAGCACCAACCACTTACATTGGGGTAATTTGGTCATTTGATTATGTTTTCAATCGACCGTGCTACGTTGCATGGGTTTGGCGACATGGCGGCCTGCCATTGGTGCAAGTAAGTTAATTTTGCAAAAGTCGTATCTTTTTATTAGCAGCTCGGATGAATGCATATAAAATATGAAAGTTGCTCTGAAAACAAGAGGAATTCATGAAAAATAGTTTGAGAAGCTAATTCCTCTTACAATTTGAAAAGTAGTGGAAGTTATCAACTTTAATGCATTAATGATTAAGAAACCCTAAATTGAGATGATTAATGTATTAAGAAGGGTTTTATGGATGATTAAAGTTGATTTTAACTTGTTAATTATAAAAAGGTACATTAAGAACAAAAAGGATGAACTTTGCATGTAATTGGTTTAATTTAGAGTTCCATGTACATGAACGAGCTTTAATGGGCCTTGAAACCGTAATGTTAGTAATTGTGACTGTTAATGGCTTTAATTATTCAAATTCATGAATAAAGCTTAGATATGATGGTTCTAAGATATTTTAAGTATAAAGGTTCCTAATTGTGGACAAATACCCTTAATATGGTAATTAGGGTTTTCTAATGGATAAAGGTGGAATTAATGATAAATAGAGTTCATATGTGAATTAGACCATAATGAATTAAGAGTTGTTAATCTGGAAGGAACCAAAGATGATAATTAGGCCTAATGATCTTGTTATGAATTAAAAGGATAAAAATGGTAGTTTTAATGTAAAAGAGACATAGTAGACTTAATTGATGTTTAATTGCACCTTTAATCCAAAATTAGGGTTATATGTTGTTAAAAGATAACCGTAATATCTTTCGTGAAGAATAGATGAGATAATTAGGGTTTGTGAGTAATTGTATAAAGTTAGGGTTTAAAATAGTATAAATAAAGAGAAACGCTTATTGCAATAGAAACCCTAAAAGTGGACTAGAAACCCTAGGAAGCGATCTAGGTTGAATAGATCTTGATGGCATGATCAATGATAGGAAATTGTATGCATATTTTAGGATCTTTTTGTGCTTGCTTGCCCATTGGATTTCTTGCATTGATTGGATTAATTCTGTCTCAAATCAGCCTGACAGGTATGTGGTTAATTATGGTTAATCACATTAGTTTCCCAGATGATTCATCGCATTGAATGCAACTTGTCAGTTTGGATGTTCATACTTGCAAATCATAAAGTCACTGTGATTATCACAACAATAATAGAAGTGTGTATTCTCACACCTACATGCCACCCTGATGGATGATGCTAGAAGGTCAAGACCAGGAGGGAAGACCCATGGGCACCATGAGTGGTGACCCCAGGCACTAAGCTCAGGACTGAGAAGGTGGCCTTAAGTCAATGGCAAAAGAGAAACCCTAAAGAAGGTATGCCAGGGTTAGGAAAAAGCGGTCAGGAATGTCACATTGAAAGCATAAATTGGCTTGTTAATTAACTTGATTGTGATATTTAGATTCTTAGCCATATTTGTGAAATTTTGGTTGTCCCCACATACCGACATATTCCAATATGCTGACTAAGGTTTTATTTGTCGGCGTTTTAGGTACAACCCTAAAAAGAACAAATAATAAAGTGACACATTGTGAAAATAAGAAATAAAGTATGAGGAGGATTAGATAGAAGAGATTCAAGTTGTGGATAAAAGTAGATATCCAAAGTTTGTAAAAGGATGCAAAGTTTTATTTTATACCAGCTTTTAGTATAGTTTGGTAGAATTTTATAATTATTATTGATCATTTATCAAACATTTGATCCTGTTAATTGGGATAAAGGCTCTGACCTTTGGGTCTCCCTTAATTGGGGGTTACTCGGAGGCGGGGTCATTACATTTGGTATAAGAGCATAGGTTCCTCATTTAATCTTTAATAATTATTAAATTTTACAAACTCTATAGAACCCAAGGGAGTTATTAGAGGATTTTCCAAAAGACAGAGGTGTCTAGAAAAGGATCACGTCTGGGGGCTGGTAAGATTTTCCTCTGCACTTCTAGTCGGAATACGAGGACTCCCAGATTAGTGCGACTTCCTGGCCAATGTCTCAGGATTTGACTCGAAATAAGATACCTTTAGGACTCTCTCATCTTGTTCATCCCTTCTCAACTCTAATGCTGTTAAGGATTTTAAGGATTAGGTTGTTCTCTCTCTTCCTCACTCTCTTGAGGTAGGGGTAAAGTTGATAAGGTTTAAGGAATCCTCCATCAAATTAATGAAAAGCATGTAAATAAGATTTCATGGACATAAGCTTAATAGTTTAAGCGTAAACTAAAGAATAGATACATGCTTAGGTCGTATGACATATGTTGTCATGCCCTCAGGAGAGACCTAAGGCTAGACCTCCTTGTCAGGAGGATGAGTGGAGAAAGTTAGTCTTGGAGGTAAAGACCTCCATTATAAGTAGAGACCTAGCACATCCTTTGAGGATGACGCTAACCCTAACCCTAGGTGGTGGTTAGAGAGAGATGGCATGATGAGTTAGATGTCATGATAGACTAGGTGTGTGGACATGCTTTTGTATACCCATGACGATATGAGCCATGTGAGGTTGGATGACCTAGTACCTTTGGCAACCCAACCCTGGAAAGAATCATGCATGTTAGAGTGAAGGATAGCTCCTTCGATTATGAGGTTAGTGAAGAACCTATAGAAACCCTATGGGATTATGCGATTAGGGCATAACATGCACCCAGAGTACATCAATAGTGTGGGCAGTAGGTTGAAACCCTGGCCATGAGAGTATGTTGGATAACTTATGAGATAAGCAAGAAGAGCTATGAATAATCTTGAGCGAACATAAGTTTGAACACGGGCTTCACCCATGTAGGGGTATGCTGTGAGTTTGATCCTTCATGGGGAGAGGACCTCTGGTAGTAAGGCTGGTTGTGGAGTTAGCTCTAGAGAAAAAGAGTAGGATCCAAGCAAGAAGGTTAGAAGCTTAAACACCGAGATATGAGGAATAGTGGGGAGTTAAGGATGATGCGACCTAAGTGGATGGTAGTGGTTGCCCCATGCATGATCCCTGGAGGTTGATGGTATCTTAGTTGCCTTTAGAGGAACCAAACCCTAGAGGGAGGATGAGACTGCAGGTACCTATGTTCCTATGGTATAGGTGTTTACCTTATGAGATGGAAAGAAGAGTTCCTCAAACCATGAAGAGGTTTAGTAACAAGTTGAGAGGCCTTACACCTAGTTGGTTGTCCTTGAGGAGGACTCCACTCTGAAGTGTTGTTCAAATAGAAGGATCATGGGAAGTGCATGTCATGCCTTGTACATGCTTGGTTCATGGATAGAATGTTGAGCATGCAATTTGACAACTGTTGCATAAAGAAGTGAACCTATGGTTCCTAGGCCTCAGAGGGGAAGTGGTGTACCTGATGCTCATGATGAGATTTGAGTTTCTATAGATTCGAGCATGGTACTCCTCATGTTTATAGGAAAGGGAAACCCCTTAAGTCTAAGGTATGTTTGATGAACCCCTCACAACTAAGTTGGTGACATGGGAAGGTGTGTTCTTGGTCCAATGTTGAGGAATGAGAACAAGTGTGACCTAGCATGGTTTAGTAGGTGGTATGCTTGTTCCTTAGTAGCTTGCTAGGGTCAAGCATGCTCACGTGGATGTAAACCCTAGACATAAGGATGTTTGTGACCTTTGTTATCAAGATGTAGTTTCCTCCCATCCTGGGAGAGGGACCCTTTTGTAGGGTGCATACCAATTTCTGTTGGTTTTGAAGTAACCTAAAGAGGTCTCATAGGATCTTGGGAAGCAAAGTGAAAAGTACATAGTAAGAGAATGAACATGTAGACCCATAGATAACCATCTCTAAGTGCATGTGGGTGTGTTACCATGGAGGTAACCGGTATGGGGCCTGACCAAGGTAAGCAGGTTGCCATGACCCCTATGAAAGGATGAAAGTCAGCCCAGGAATGTAGAGAGAGATGATGAAGGCTTGGGTAAGGTTCTAAGTTGGACATGTACTATGTTAGAATCCTAAGTCTATCTGAGGGTCAGTAGGGATAAGACCGATCGAAGTAGAAGTTGCATAATTCCCTAGTTTCACATGACCATAGGGTTGGGAGGTAACAACTATCATTGTTTGAGGGCCATGGGTTAGGAGATTGATCACCTTCATGAACTCATGGGACCTAAAGGGCAGATGAGGAGGGCACTCTCGGGATGCATAAGGGAAGAGGGATGACCCCAAAAGTGTCGACACCCTACAGACCTAGAGGAGATGACCGATGATTGTGTGGTGACCTATGTAGGTTCGAGACCAGTTTTCCATGGAAGTAACTTTGGTATCGAGATGATTGTGATGTTGAGACATAAGATGCACATTTCAAATTAGATTTGAAGGTGTACTGGCAAGGTGGGATGTACCATCTCTACTCTTGGAACAGGAAGAGCTTTGTATTTGGACTGCAGCCAAATGCTTATTTTCTCTTGTTATGGGAGTGAGAGATAGGACAGTACGCATGCCATACACCATGGATAAAAGATGATGTGAGTTGGAACGTTGCTATGAGGTATGAGGACAGAGATGATAACATACCCTTGTGGAGTAAATGATATGTAGATGGTTTACTAACATTAAGAGAACTGAGGTAGTCAGCTTATGAGGATGTTTTTACCATGAGCTATGTGGAATTTGCAAGTTATACATGGTTGAGTTTGATAACCAAGAAGATGAGCTCAGAGTTTTCTTGATGAAGATAGACTTAGAGCTTGAGATGATTTGATAAGTGGAAAACATGGAGTTGTATGTCTTCAACATTACCTAACACCTAAGGATGTGAAGTGGTAATGGATATTGTGGTTGAGATGCAGCGGCCTAGTTTAGCTGGAGGCTAGGAAAGGTTGTTAGGTTAACCCTAAGTTTGAAAAGGAGATATGTTTGGATAACACTCAGATATAACAAAGTCTGTTGATCAAGTTAGTGGTTGTTCGGTTAGCCAGCCTAGGCCTTGATGTAATAAAAAGATGGTTGTAGAACCTCAGATGCACTTCTCTGGAAAAGAAGGTGATGAAACCCACAACTAGAGTGTTTTAGGGTTTCTGAGGAATCGACCTTAAGGAATCCTGAGATACATGAGATCATGATTGTAAGATCACCATACACCATGGTACTACGAAGATAGTAAGTGACAGTAGTACTTTGATGCCTAAGATGATAAGTGTACAAAGATACATGTGGCTTGTCGCCATGCATGTCAGGAGGTGAAGGACGAACACCAATAACCCACTGAGTTGGTTTAGAGGATGAAGAGTCCCCGAGGGGTGTTGGGAGTTGATCACTATGGATTTTGTGGTAAGTGTCCCCTAGACCAAGGAAGGTCAAGATGCAATATGGGTTATGGTAGATCGCCTTACCTAGATGACTTGAGAAAGAAAGAATGCTGTCACGGGACGGATTCGGTTGAACTACATATGAAAAAGAAATGGTTCAACTACACCATGATATGAGTTCAAAAGTTTTGAGTATAACCTAAAGATTCACTTCCATGTGGTGGAAGTAGGTACATGAAGAACTCGATGTTAGTACACTTTATCACCCCTAACTAATGGTTAGTATAATCCAGACTATAGGGTCTGATAAGAGAATGTGTGCTTGTTCAGGGTGATGCATAGAGACAATTCTTGTCCTCTACAAGAGTTGATGATAACCACCATAGCCAGTATTGCAATGTAAAGGAGCTTTGTAAGGGAGGTTATCTCAGTCACCACTTCATTAAGATGATGTTGGTGAAGGGACCTCACAAAGGTCAGAAAAGGACCATAGTGTGTGCAGATGAAGTCGCTTTGATCGTGCAATGGCTGAAAGAGAGCCCAGGGGTGACATGAGTCATGAGCGGATGCAAGGCAGACTGACATGCAATTTACTATGGGAGAGTATGTGATGTGAAAACTGACCACTCTAAGTTATAGCAAAGAGAGTTGAGTCCCGACTGCATGGTCCATTTGAGATGGAATGGTGGAGATGGTTGTGTTTAGCCTTACCCCTCAGGATAACATGATGAATAATGTGTTCCATGAGTCCGATTTAGAGCACTATGTGAGGTACCCCAAGCCATGTGCTGAGCCCTGAACCTATTCAGCTTTATGAGAGGCTAAAATGTCCTGAGTCACCTATGAGGGTATGATATGCCAAGGTGAGAGAGAACTCAAATGGAAGAATATGAGATGATGAAGATTCTTGGGAAGCACCATGGAAAGGGTGAGGCCACATGGGATCCATGATGGATAAAGGAAAGGCTTATCTTGTTTGTTTGTGTGCCTAGTGGAATTTTGTGGGCAAAATTCCTATAAGAGGGGAAGGATGTTACAACCCCAATTTTTTGGGTTCTTTTAGTGAGAAATGTAATTTCTCCTATTAAAGATAATTGAAAAAATAATGATATAATTTGTTTTGAATAAATGGAATTTGTTTACAATAGCCTTGTTGGTTGTTTTATGGGCTTTATTGGCTATTGGGCCCAATAACAAGGATAAGACAAAAGAAACTCCATTATTAATAAGAAATGGAGAAAAGAAAGACGTAGAAACCTCTAGAAGGCAAAAGAATATAATCCAAAGGTGGATTTCGTGCCTCTTGGGTTCCTTGGGTTCCAAGGAGTCCAAAGTTGCAAAGATAATTCAACAAGAAAACAAAAGATTAATTAAATATTTCTTTATTAAGAAAGAAATTGAAAATAATGATAAAATGTGGGAAATAAGTGAAAAGAGGTATAATTGAGTTATCTTTGGTGGATTTTCATATCCATAAGGTTCTTTTTTTTTGGGAACCTATAGAGATTATTTATTCATCTCGTTCTCTACTTCGGGCCAAAATTGAGATAACGAGATGTTTACATCCTTGGAAAGCCAAGGAGGCTTAATACTTAAGAAATGATGTGCAGAAAAAGAAAATAGGATGTGTTTTGCAATGTCGTCGGCTACAAAGTTGTAGCTGCGGGGGATATGTTGCAGTTGTATGCTGGGACAAGCCAACAAAAGGGAGGCATATCTTCTCTGGTGAGGAATGAGGTTGCTGGCAGGCTAGTCCTTTTGTTGCAACATTTTGATCACAGTGGAGGCATCAGAGAAGATAATTGGTGAGGACCAGCCATTGACTTAGCACAGCTCCGCTGCCATTAGAATCCCATTAGCTTTTGCTTCCTGGGAAGACGATGCGTATCCATGGAGACCCAAGCCCATGATGCATCTTCTTGTTCTGTCGACCACATGAATCCCAATGCTAGACTTCCTAGAGTGAGTCTGTTAGGCTACGTCAACAAACACGAGTGCCTAACAATCAGGCGATGGGTGAATCGACGTCTGTACACGTTTTCTAGTGCTATTCAACCTAGTTTGTAGCCCTAGAATAGATTTGGTGTGCTCTTGGATGAATTTTGCGAGCACAATGGATGGTTTGCCCGAGCCTCTGTACGTGATATCATTCCGATTTCTCCATAGAATCTAGTAGCCGACACAATGAATCGTTATTTGTTTGAGGCTCAATGTAGTGGAAATCAGTAGATTGAGCCATTCACATTCTGGGATGGTAAAGAAATCATCGGGCACGTTGAGAAGAAGCCAGACTTCCTTCGCAATGGGGCAGTCCCTTAGACAATGTAGGGTGAACTCCTGATCATTATTACAGAGAGGGCATGTGCATGATGCTGCAATATGTCTTCTGGATAGTTCGACATTTGTGAGTAGCACACCATGGAAGAGAATCCAGGCGAACATTATGAGTTTGAGAGGAAGAGAGAGGGCCCAAAGCTTCTTCCATTTTGAAGAAGATTGTGGAGATCCCTGATTAGTGATCTAATTGTACGTAGAGCCATACGAGAAAATACCAGAGCTCGTAAAGCGCCACGACCATATGTCTTCACCATCGTTGATATCTGGGGGATTGCATAAGTGGAGAAGTTGCTTTTCTTCATCAGGTAAGAAGGTGCCAATGAAGCTCTAGTCCCATGTGTTGTCTTGAAGGACCATAGAGTTGACTGTGAGGCCTTCCAATCCTTGGGGAATACCGTATGAACCAGCTATGTCAAGAACTGATCTTCCATATATCCATCGATCCGTCCAAACATTAGTACTACGTCCCGAGATAGGGATTTTGTGGCTGATCACTTGAACCTTGTGTATGTTTTGCTTTATAATTGCCCAGGTGGATGAACATGGGCATTTTCTAATGGATCCATTTTTTGTGTATTTATCTTTCATTACTCTGGCCTAAAGGGTATCAGGTTTTGAAATGAAATGCCAAACATTTTTTAGCATAAGGGCCTCATTTTGTTCTCTAGAGTTCTTGAGTCCTAGACCTCCCAATGCCTTAGGCAAGGTTAGTTTCTTCCAAACTACCAGAGACATCTTGTGCGCATCACGACCACCTGACCAAATGAAAGTGTGAATATGTCTGTCAATGTCATCGTAGAGGCTGGGCGATAGCTTGATGGATTGCATGGTGTGGGAAGGGATGGATTGTAGGGTACTCTTAGCAAGAGTAATGCCACCTACAAGAGATAAGCATTTGGAAGCCCAACTACTCATTCTGCCTTTAATAGTTGTGGTAATGTTTGAGAGTGTTACCTTATTGAGACGGTGGTGAAGAATAGGGACCCCGAGGTACTTGCCCAAGTCCTGAGTTTGAGGGATTCCGATCAGTCTGCAAAAAGCTCGTCATTCTCGAGTGGATGTGTTTGGAGAAAAGAAGCACCGCGAATTATCCTTAGAGAGGACATGTCCAGAGACGGTGCTAAACTCTTCAAGCACCTTAAGGATGAGCAAGGCTTGCTGTTACATCCCCATATTTTCTAAAACTTAATCTGATGTGTGACGTCCAAATTGAAACCTCACCTCAGTGAGAATTGCAATTTAAACATCACACACTAGGCTAAGAATAAGAAAATCAAGGGAGTCAGAAGGAAACAATCAGTAGCACATGCACATGAACAATAATAAAACCATACACACATGTTCACCATTCAACACATAATTACAATATGAATTGTTACATCATTTGATATTACATATTGAACATCAAACTTATACATATGCATGTACTACCACTAAACTATAGGATCTTAAGACAACAGGTCCACATGTACATCAGCTCGCCACACTACTCTCACTATCCTGGATCTTCAAGAGCATAACCACAACCTAAACAAAAGATTACACACGGTACACATCAGCACAATATTCAAGAATATTGTACTGAGTATGCCTACGTGTGTTTTATATACCTCTCATCATATCTTGGCAATAAGATAAAAGTAATATACTTGGAAGTAACATAAGAATATAAGAAAAGTGTATACTTGCACAAAGGTATTCATTAACAAAATAGAACACATATTTTAAGCACATTTCCATCATATATCTCGTACATCTGCCCCCAAGGGGTTTTGATGTTTTTAGGCCTTATGATCTACTACCAAATTGTTTGAGATCATTTAACGTGTGATCTACTACCAAAGAGTTTGAGATCTAACACAGGTGATCTACTACCAAAGAGTTTGAGATCACTTCATTTCACTGTACTACCAAAGAGTTTAGTGTTATCATATGATGGATCTGATATCTTATGTTTCATGTGTTCATAGCCATAAGTATGGAAAATCAAGAAAGATATCGTACAAGAACAATCATTTCATCCAATACCATATGCCAAGTATTTTACTACACTTATAACATAAGCATATTGTATAATAAGCCAAGTAAGAGGTAATGGCGTACCTTGATCAAGAGATAAACTTAATCATCATATTCCTCATGTCAACTATGTCTTTGTCAACCCATACTATCATCAGGTTCTCATCATCTTACATCTCGTCTTAACCCTAATCGTATTCATATTAGGGTTTCACTTCGTTCATTAGGGTATGTGTATCATTACTTGTATTCTTATTTATGATTATCTCACTGATGTCATTTTCTAGATTACATCTCATTATCAAAGTTCATCATCTGAACATTAGGTTCCATATCCTTTTTGTGCATATATTAACCCTAGGTTACATCATTAACCTAGATTAGAGTTTTATAACATGTATTAAGATTCATCTTCATATAACATGGATTATGTTCATCATTATGATCTCATAATTAAAACTGAGGTTCCATATATTGATATGATCTTACTCTGTGAATTTCATCATTTATTGACCATGTATGCATTTAATACATAATCTTTAGGGTTATTAGCCCTAATTAGCCATATAAAGTAAATTACATGCGTTCGTACATCAACATCATGATTACAGACATCATATGGGTTAACAACATTATTATGGAGTTACTGACATTTACCCATAATTTTACATCATCATTTGATATTTATTATCCATGAACTAAGCATTACATATCTTACATGATATCATATATATATATAGTTACTGAAAATCTTGATATTATACTTCCATCTTGTTCTACACATTTTTCTGAACATTTTGATATATTGTTTGTATTTTTCTGACAACGGAGCTAATTACTAGGAATTATATAAGAACTCAGCATTTTAGGGATTTTACCTTTTTCGAGCCAATCCGGAGGTGACATGCGGCCCTGAGGAGGGCGCACCTTCTTGGTTGCTGTTGCAGGCCGGTTCTCTCTGGTTCGGCTTATGGATCTGGTCCGGCTTCCCTGTCCCCCTTCTCTTTCTCACGCGATCAGTCCCAAGTGGGACTCTGTTCTCGCGATGCAGCCGCCGCGCGGCTTCTTTCTGACGAGGGATCAACAGTGACACTCTCCTCCGAAGATCCTTCTAGCACCTCCATCAGGTTCAAGCTTTCCTCCAGGAGCTCCGCGGCTACATGTCTTCCTCAATTTGACCGTGGATCCCTCAGACCACGAGGGGGCCGCCTCCAAGCTCTGGCACAGAAGAGCAAAGGGGCGGATTGCCTCTGCTCCAGGCCCTTCCGCCACACAAGGAGATTACTCCGGTGAAGGATCACCACAGACAATCACCTCCTCGACCGAGTTCACTGATTGCTTTGGGTTCGGCCTTGCTTCATTAGAGTTGTTGGTTTCTCGATGATCCTCTCAAAGTGTCTCCTCGTGATCTCAAGGACCTCCTGTTGGCTACTACCTCGATAGAGAAGAAGAGAAACACTACTGGTTCTCCCATGCAGCTTCCTTCTCCCACTCGTATCTGCAATCAACTTCCTCCTTCTTCCGTCAGGTGCTCGCTGGCACCAGCTGTTGGTGCGGCGGAGCAGAAGAGGCATTAAGCCCTTCCTCATCCTCTCTTCTATTAGAACCTTCCTTTGGCTCTTCCTGGTCTTCCTCAACTCCATCGAGGCTTCAACACCCAGAAGGGAACACCAAAACATCCCTTCCGAACCCAAACTTCATCTCCAGCAAACTAGAGCTTGACAAGAAACAAAACACCACTAAGGCCACAGGGAACACTGTGATTCTTCTCCCCTAGCACTGAGCTTCGTTTTCCCTTCTCTCATCTTCCTGTGCTCTCCTCTCTATCTCTGTTTCCTTTCTTCAGTTCTAACCTGCTCACTGAGATAGAGAGACACTGCAAACAAGGAGCTCGTTCTCTCTGTCTACTAAGCTAGAACTTATGGCTAGAGTGTCGGTGGGTTCCTTTCGACGAGACGAGTACAACTATTCGGTCAATCTCGCACATAGTCCGTCGTTCCTCAGCGTGTGATCGTGGGTTGGTCATGGTTGCAAGCATCTCCACTACCTTGCTCTAACTGCAAGGTAGGGGATAACTGGCTGCCGTCTGATCTTTCAGATCCAAGGGCTAAAAAAGGCCCACGCAGCCAATCTGTGGCTCAGTCAGGTCTAGGACGCGTGACATAGGTAAAGATCACCAACTTAGGTCCAAAATACATCAATATGCACAATATTTCTCTCATTTTCAAACCTAAATAACTCCCTCTTAGAGCATCCAAATGCCACCAAAATTTAACCATAGCTTCTTTATCTCTCGATCTACTTTCTACACAAATTTGGTGACCAAACTCATCTATTAGACCATTCAATTAAATTCCTCAAAAGGCATTAAATGAGATGTCTTTATCATTATTGTAACCTCACATCAACACACCTACTTTGTTAAAAGCATGGAACTCTCAATATAGCTCAACCATATGATTTCACTTATGTCATTGGAGATTTAGGATTCTAAAAGTCCACTCCATCACATGCTACACACCTTAAAAGAAATTCCATCCTCGGAATTAAGCCAGAGAAACCAATCCATCACATCATATACATCTTAAAAGAACTTTCATCCTTGAAAGTAAACCGTACTCATGCTTCCAAGGAAAAACTTATCTTGCCTTCATCCATATGTAGGCACTATTCTATGTGTAACATATCCACAAAGGTTACCTAGAACCATGTATCCAAAGCACATAAGAGGGGTTTTCAACCATCTTGGTGCACAAACACTCCATTCAAGGTTAAACTCAAGGTTTAGAAACTTAGGTTATGTCATGCCATATCTCATATATCAGGGTTGCATCCATATCTTAACCCGTGCATTAGGGTTCCCACATCATATTACCATGTTCTAAATGAGTTAACTAAGATTAACTCATACATCAAGGTGTCATCAACATTTTATTTAGCTCATTGTTAGAACATGTTCATCATTAACATATGCCTTTTAGGAGGGAGTTAACTAAAGTTAACCCACTTTATTCATCTAGATCATATCAAGATGTTATAATCATTATGTTGTGCTAGCTGTCAAACTACATTTTTCATCTTTATTAAGCACTAAGATTAACACATCATGTAACATGTTTCATTCACATTGATCTTGTTTCATTGCTCAATATAAATTGTAACATTTACAAGTGATTTCATCACAAGATTAACCAATAATATCACATTAGCATCATTATTCATGTACATGGTTAACAATTTATGCATTGTAATATATTAAACCATCTCTAGGTTTCCATCTTATCGTGTCTATATATCACGTCTCGAGATTAGATCACATCTTACATATATTATATCATGGTTGTGCTAACAAACTTATACAAGTGGCTCGTGAAACATGTAACAAAACTTTATATAGTCCAAATGAGGTTCCTCTAACCCATACCACGAGGGTAGTGTCATGCTCAGTCTCTCTGAGCTCACTCAACTCTATGAGTATCTCATATGCATATACTTTATCCTCCCTCCTTGGTTTAGGGTTTCAGATTACCTCATTGGCACTCGTTGATAGCCTTACAAGGTCGAGCCAAATAAGCACAAACCAAAACATGATATGACATTTTCTTCATAGGTTTTCTACCCATGAGACATGCTTAACCATAACTCTCTTACATGTACACCACTAGATTCCAACATGGGAGCCACCAACCCGAGCATGAGGTTTCAGCGAAGCTATCATAGCTACCTCCTCCAGGGTCTTGGGCTCTCTCCCTCACCCAGATGGTAGGCACTCATATTGATGTTTGTTGGCTAAATTGGACATTATGTTAATCCCTTTGTTTTGATAATGACAAACATTTCATTCTTGTGGTTTTAACGTGCTATTTGAGTATTTTAGGAACAAGCATATAAGGTGGTGGATAACAAAGACTTGGAAGAACAATTTGACAAAATCGCTTTATTTTCATGATTGTAATCAAATGTAAATGCTTGTACAAGTATATAATGTACAAGTAATTAGATATCATGTAAATCAAGCGTTTAGATCTTCCCTATCCACTCACAACACTTAGATAGGTCTTTCCCCTAGATAGTATCACAATTGCACATTGATACACACACTTAGTAAATGAATACATTGAGTCAGTAATATTCTCGGTCGACAAATCGTCGATCGAGAAAATATCGGTCGACAAAAACTTCGACCGAGAAACTCTCGGTCGACAAAATCTTCGATCGAGAATAGACCCTACTAGCCGTTAGACCCAGTAGACAAGGTGGTTGGGAGTTGGAAATGAACGTTGTAAACACTTGCTCCAGGAAGTCCCTCGGTCGATGAATCTTCGACCGAGAAGGACTCTCGGTCGACAAATCTTCAACCGAGAAGAGTTCTGTCTGCACTTTTCAGGGTCATTTAACTAGCCGTTGCAAATGCAATTAGTGGACACATAACGGCTAGTTGAGCACTAAGAACCCCCTAGAAAGTGTCTAGAACGTCCGTAAGCACTTGTAGGTCATTTCTATAAATAGGACATGCCTTAGGACACCTAAACACACCTAAGCTACACTTGTGCTATACTTGAGCTTGAATACTCATTGGCAATCTATTTTGAGCAATAGAGCAATTCCAACATTGGCTATTCATTCCCATTTCTCTACTTTCGTGTCCTATAGGCTAGCATCTCCTTTCCACAACACTTACACTTCTACACTCATTGGTTAGGATATCAATACGCTTGATATAGGCAAATCAAGCCTTGTGCTTAAAAGGATAAGTTGTAATTTCTGTTTTCCTTCTTGTTCCTTTTATTCTTTGTATTCTCCTTGCTACTCCTAGGGTTGGAGGCTGCAGATTGGAGAAGGTTCTTCTCGGAGGAGAAGGTGGACTTCAAGCTACTTCAAGAAGGCTATCGCAACGGGAAGCTACTTCAAGAAGGCTATTGCAACGGGAAGCTACTTCGGGAGGAAGGCTGCTTCAAGTGTTTTTCAATTGGTATCAGAGCAGGCTTCAAGGAACCCTAACCAGGTCTTGAAGAATGGAGGGTAATGGTGATTACAATCACAACAAAAGGTGCTGCTTGGACAAAACTACAACATGTTGCAATTGGTGCTTAGGAACAAGCCACACAACAACTAGATGCCCATGGAGATCAAAGAAGGAAGATGAGCTCAAAGATTGTCTTATTGCTACAACTAGTGAAGAAGAAGAAGAAGAGGTAAGTCTTTTTGATTTATCTAAAGAAGAACTAGTTGCTAGTCTTGAAGAAACACATTAAATATGTTGAGTGCAAGAAGAAATTAAAGAAATCTATTAAAGCAAATGATGAGTTAAATGCTAGACTTCTTGCTCTTACATATGAAAATGAAGATTTATATGCTAAATTAAATGATCTTGGTTTTGAAAAAGATAGCATTATTTCTAAAAATCATACTTTGAAATCATCTCTAAGTAGTAGTAATGTGAAGATTTTTACTCTAGAAACAAATTATGATCTTCTATCTCAAGAAAAGGTTGGATTACTTGCAAAGTTAAATGATCTTCAAAAACAACCTGTCTTGTGTACACATCTAGATTATGATAATATAGTGAAAGAAAGGAATTCTTTATCATCTAATCTAGATCAAGCAAAACTAGATATTAAGAAAAGAATGGATGATATTGCTAAGTTGCACCAAGAAGTTAGTAGGTTAAGCAACAATGGAATCCTTGATAAAATATTGGATGATTCCTATCATCAAATTGGGAGAAGAGGACTAGGTTACAAGCCTAAGGGGAAATCTTATCAACAACCTAGTCGGAGAAAGACACGAGAACATCAATCTATATATGTACCTAAAGGAACAAATACATTTGTACCAAAGAACAACCTAGAACAAAACCATAGAAAAAGACTTGAGGTTGATTCTATATGTTGCCATTATTTCTTACGTCTTGGACACTACTCTTTTTCATGCCCATACAAGAAAAAGGATGTTGAGTTGGTATGGGTTCCAAAACCCCCAAATTGAATTGATTAGACTAAGTTGAGATATGACCGAAGACTTTAAATTGCATATCCTTATGTCTATCTCAACTTAACATAAAGAGATACAAAATGATTCAAGTAACTAAAATTTCTAACTTGAAAATTTATCTCAATTAAGGTCCTCAAAACTTAATGATTTGAATATGAATGTTACTTTGATATTCATATGCTTTATCTCAACTAAAACTGATTTTTAAATTGCATAATTGAATTAAATATAGTCTATATTTTACTTGGAATCAATAAATAGTTCTGAAGATAATACAGAAACCTTGTTGGTCGAGAAATCTTCGACCGAGCAGTCAGTCGGTCGAGAAATCTTCGACCGAACAGGTCATTGATTTCAGTCTGCAGTAACATTGCTGAATAATTTGATTGATCAAGTAGCTATCTATTTGCTGTTAATGACTGTTTTACATGCAAAACAAGTTGAAGATCATTTTTGAATATAAATGATATCATTTCTATTGATCCTCTAAATAAGGAAAAACAGAAAATCATGTTTAGAAATCACTATTTTATAATGTTTTACATGATTTTTTAAGCATCTCCTGGTCTATCTATATAGAAATCACGTGTTATGACATTTAGTTTAAATGATCACAATCACTGTATTTCATGGAATTATCATTTTATTGTTCTATCATTACATCATGGATATGCTTTCACTATTTTATCTTTCAGCTCATAAAGATGATGCTATGTTACATAGAACAAATAGATAATGATTATTGTATGTGTGGATCCTTGATGATACATAAAATAACTTTAAGGTTTGCAAAACATAAAATAAAGAATTTCTCAATTGGTATCTATAGGAAATTGAGATATCATTCATGCCTTCAAGGATATATGTCTTTTCTTGAAGAATCACATGATTAATATAAACAGAAATAGGACTTGATTTATGCACTCATAGTAAAAAGGACATCATTCATAATAAGTTTTATTCAAAGTAATTTAATTGATATCTGTTTAAGTTACCTGCAAAATTTATACTTCACATGTGAAATCTGCAGATTTTTTGCCTCTTGGTTGAAATAAAATTTAGCCAAGGGGCGCTATGGTCGAAGTCAAGGTCGACCTAAAATAAGCTTTGACAAAATGCTTATTTGTACATCATTTTAATGCATTTAATCTTAGTATCTTGACTCAAAATGAGTTTATCATATTGAAAACATGGAGCCTTAATAAAAGGTCAAAATCAAATCTTAAAAATCATTTGTGACCTTAGAATCCTTATATTGTCTTAATTATAAGATTAAGGGGGAGCTCACAAAAACAAATTTGATTATAAGATTAAGAAGTTTACAAAGCTTTGAAGATTGCTATGACCTTAGAATTCTTGAAAGTAATTTTTGTTATGAAAATAAAGAAATCTACAAAATTCATGAATATGACATATATTTTGTTCTTAATGAAATTCTCTAAACAAATTTGGGCTTAACATCCCGTGTATTTGGTTAGAGAAACATTATGGCTAAATTCGACAATAAATGGCTTACATTTATATTAATCCCTTGACTTTAAATTGAATATCTCTTTAAGGGGGAGCATAGCATAAAATTAAGGGGGAGAAATACAAAGTAAACTTGGATATCTTTTTGAAATGACAAAGGGGGAGAAATAATATAAAATCAAAAACATAAAATAAAATGAGTTTCATAATATCTCAGCCAGCACCCACTTGAAAAAACAAGAATGGCTACAAAAGGTAAACTTCAGGTATGAAACTCATATGATTTATATTTCCTTATTTTATATTTAGGAAATGTTTGTCATCTTCAAAAAGGGGGAGATTGTTGGCTAAATTGGACATTATGTTAATCCCTTTGTTTTGATAATGAAAAACATTTCATTCTTGTGGTTTTAACGTGCTATTTGAGTATTTCAGGAACAAGCATATAAGGTGGTGGATAACAAAGACTTGGAAGAACAATTTGAAAAAATCGCTTTATTTTCATGATTGTAATCAAATGTAAATGCTTGTACAAGTATATAATGTACAAGTAATTAGATATCATGTAAATCAAGCGTTTAGATCTTCCCTATCCACTCACAACACTTAGATAGGTCTTTCCCCAAGATAGTATCACAATTGCACATTGATACACACACTTAGTAAATGAATACATTGAGTCAGTAATATTCTCGGTCGACAAATCGTCGATCGAGAAAATATCGGTCGACAAAAACTTCGACCGAGAAACTCTCGGTCGACAAAATCTTCGATCGAGAATAGACCCTACTAGCCGTTAGACCCAGTAGACAAGGTGGTTGGGAGTTGGAAATGAACGTTGTGAACACTTGCTCCAGGAAGTCCCTCGGTCGACAAATCTTCAACCGAGAAGGACTCTCGGTCGACAAATCTTCGACCGAGAAGAGTTCTATCTGCACTTTTCAGGGTCATTTAACTAGCCGTTGCAAATGCAATTAGTGGACACATAACGGCTAGTTGAGCACTAAGAACCCCCTAGAAAGTGTCTAGAACGTCCGTAAGCACTTGTAGGTCATTTCTATAAATAGGACATTCCTTAGGACACCTAAACACACCTAAGCTACACTTGTGCTATACTTGAGCTTGAATACTCATTGGCAATCTATTTTGAGCAATAGAGCAATTCCAACATTGGCTATTCATTCCCATTGCTCTAATTTCGTGTCCTATAGGCTAGCATCTCCTTTCCACAGCACTTACACTTCTACACTCATTGGTTAGGAGATCGATACGCTTGATATAGGAAAATCAAGCCTTGTGCTTAAAAGGATAAGTTGTAATTTCTGTTTTCCTTCTTGTTCCTTTTATTCTTTGTATTCTCCTTGCTACTCCTAGGGTTGGAGGCTGTAGATTGGAGAAGGTTCTTCTCGGAGTAGAAGGTGGACTTCAAGCTACTTCAAGAAGGCTATCGCAACGGGAAGCTACTTCAAGAAGGCTATTGCAACGGGAAGCTACTTCGGGAGGAAGGCTGCTTCAAGTGTTTTTCAATGTTCACATATGCACATATATAACCAGCCTCTCTCTGTCTCTAGGGTTTGGTCCTTCCATGGACATCTAGGGTTCAACAAGACTAAAGGAATCATGCATTAAGCAACACAACTCATTCACTCAGGAGTAGTCTAGTTTAGGACATACCATATCACATATCTCAGAATTCTCATATCTTGGAGTTTAGGTTCTCTAACCTTCTCCCAATGGGTCTCACTCTCTCTGGAGTTAACCCCGAAACTGGTCCTAACACTAGAGGTCCTCATTCGTAAAAGAGATTGAGGATCATGCTGACTCACAACCTAGTCTTAACTTAAGACATCTTATCTCATAAAAGCCTAGTTACTTGCATCATCAAAACTTGTCTCAAATCCTCAAAAAAAACATAAGTCCTTAAGAACAAACATATATCATCATAAACCATCTAATGTCATTTATTCAAGACTTACATCATATCATCAAACTTATATCATCTATTCCATCTATCATATATATATCCAACAAGGCTCTAGACATATAATCTAGAACTACTCTCTCTTCTAGATTGATGTCTTCACTTTCGCTTAGGTTGCATGACCACCTCCTACTCATACATGTGCAGGGACACATTTTTGTAATACATATACATAATAAAATATTATATAGTTTTTCTCCGATAAAACAAGCGTCAGAGAAAACTATCACAGTTCGATCCGGTTGGAATCCAAAACCAAATCATGAAAATGAGTGTACCTCACATAGTAGAGAGTCCAGTGTCATGAAAACGAATGAAAAGGGTGAGAACATGGTGTAGATTAGTGTAGCTACTCTAGAAAATGAGCACCATATGTCTAGGGTTTCTCTTCCCTTGATGCACGTCATTTCCAAATAGTGCAACGTCCCATACCGCTGCACTACAAGGAAAGAATGACATCTAAGGACTTGCTACTCAACAAGAACCAGTCTAGACCTAGTTCTCGGACATCTAGGTGCTAACCTAGAGGCTAGGTCATATCTAATCTATAAAAGATGACTAATCTAACCCTAAAAGATTATTAAATTCAAAGTTCTTTAGTTTTGAGTTTCATAATGAGAAAATGTCAGGCTTTGCTATTGTTCATGCTTTGATACCACCTATGACGTCCCCAGATTTTCTAAAACTTAATCTGATGTGTGACGTCCAAATTGAAACCTCACCTCAGCGAGAATCGCAATTTAAACATTACACACTAGGCTAAGAAGAAGAAAATATAGGGAGCCAGAAGGAAACAATCAGTAGCACATGCACATGAACAATAATAAAACCATACACACATGTTCACCATTCAACACATAATTACAATATGAATTGTTACATCATTTGATATTACATATTGAACAACAAACTTATACATATACATGTACTACCACTAAACTATAGGATCTTAAGACAATAGGTCCACCTGTACATTAGCTCACCACACAACTCTCACTATCCTGGATCTTCAAGAACATAACCACAACCTAAACAAAAGATTACATGCGGTACACGTCAGCACAATATTCAAGAATATTGTACTGAGTGCGCCTACGTGTCTATTATATACCTCTCATCATATCTTGGCAATAAGATAAAAGTAATATACTTGGCAATAATAGAAAATATAAGAAAAGTGTATACTTGCACAAAGGTATTCATTAACAACAGAGAACACATATTTTAAGCACATTTCCATCATATATCTCGTACATCTGCCCCCAAGGGGCTTTGATGTTTTTAGGCCTTATGATCTACTACCAAAGAGTTTGAGATCATTTAACATGTGATCTACTACCAAAGAGTTTGAGATCTAACACAGGTGATCTACTACCAAAGAGTTTGAGATCACTTCATTGCACTGTACTACCAAAGATTTTAGTGCTATCATATGATGGATTTGATATCTTATGTTTCATGTGTTCATAGCCATAAGTATGGAAAATCAAGCGAGATATCATACAAGAACAATCATTTCATCCAATACCATATGGCTAGTATTTTACTACACATATAACACAAGCATATTGTATAATAAGCCAAGTAAGAGGTAGTGGCGTACCTTGATCAAGAGATAAACTTAATCATCATATTCCTCATGTCAACTATGTCTTTGTCAACCCTGATCAAGACAAGATCATATACTATCATCAGGTTCTCATCATCTTACATCTCGTCTTAACCCTAATCGTATTCATATTAGGGTTTCACTTGGTTCATTAGGGTATGTGTATCATTACTTGTATTTTTATCTTATGATTATTTCACTGATGTCATTTTCCAAATTACATCTCATTATCAAAGTTCATCATCTGAACATTAGGTTCCATATCCTTTTTGTGCACATATTAACCCTAGGTTACTTCATTAACCTAGATTAGGGTTTTATAACATGTATTATGATTCATCTTCATATAACATGGACTTTGTTCATCATTATGATCTCATAATTAAAACCGAGGTTCCATATACTGATATGAGCTTACTCTGTGAATTTCATCATTTATTGACCATGTATGCATTTAATACATAATCTTTAGGGTTATTATCCCTAATTAGCCATATAAAGTAAATTACATGCTTTCATACATCAACATCATTATTACAAACATCGTATGGGTTAAAAACATTATTACAGAGTTACTGACATTTTCCCATAATTTTACATCATCATTTGATATTTATTATCCACGAACTAAGAATTACATATCTTACATGATATCATACATATATAGTTACTCAAAATCCTGATATTATACTTCCATCTTATTCTACACATTTTTCTGAACATTTTGATATATTGTTTGTATTTTTCTGACAACGGAGCTAATTACTAGGAATTATATAAGAACTCAGCATTTTAGGGATTTTACCTTTTTCGAGCCAATCTGAAGGTGACATGTGGCCCTGAGGAGGGCACACCTCCTTGGTTGTTGCTGCGGGCCAGTTCTCTCTGGTTTGGCTTCTGGACCCGATCTGGCTCCCTATCCCCCTTCTCTTTCTCCTGCGATCAGTCCCAAGCGGGACTCTGTTCTCATGATGCATCCACCTAGCGAATTCCTTCCGACGAGGGTTCGACAACGACACTCTCCTATGTAGATCCTTCTAGCACCTTCATCAGGTTCAAGCTTCCCTCCAGGAGCTCCGCGGCTATAGGTCTTCCTCGATTGGACCGTGGATCCCTCAGACCATGAGGGCGCAGCCGCCAAGCTCTAGCACGGCTAAGCAAAGGGGCAGATTGCCTCTGCTCCTGGCCTTGCCGCCACACAAGGAGATTACTTCGGTGAAGGATCACCACAGACAATCACCTCATCGACCGAGTTCACTAATTGCTTTGGGTTCGACCTTACTTCGTTAGAGTTGTCAGTTTCTTCATGATCCTCTCAAAGTGTCTCCTTGTGATCTCAAGGACTTGCTGCTGGCTACTACCTTGATAGAGAAGAAGAGAAACACTACTGGTTCTCCTGTGCAGCTTCCTTCTCATGCTCATATCTGCCATCAACTTCTTCCTTCCTCCACCAGGTGCTCGCCGACACCAGCTGCTGGTGCAGCAGAGCAGAAGAGGCATTAACCCTGTCCTCATCTCTCTTCTATTGGAACCTTCCTTTGGCTCCACCTGGTCTTCCTCAACTCCACCGAGGCTTCAACACCCATAAGGGAACACTAAAACATCCCTTCCGAATGCAAACTTCATCTCCAGCAAACTAGAGCTCGACAACAAACAAAACACCACTAAGTCCACAGGGAACACTACAATTCTTCTCCCCTAGCAATGAGCTTCGTTTTCCCTTCTCTAATCTTCCTCTGCTCTCCTCTCTATCTCTATTTCCTTTCTTCAGTTCTAACCTGCTCGCTGAGATAGAGAGACACTTCAAACAGGGAGCTCGTTCTCTTTGTCTACTAAGCTAGAACTTATGGCTAAAGGTTCGGTGGGTTCCTTTCGACGAGATGAGCACAACTGTTCGGTAGGATAAGGGACGCCCAAAAAGCTTATGTAGTGGTGCCGCACTAGAAGGAGAAGGACAGGGGGAATTTAGGTGCTCAAGGGCAAGAGGGGGATCATTGGTGAGTCTGGGAGAAGGGTGTGGTTGTTGCAGACCTCGGGGGGGTCCTTTTATAGTGTTGGGCAAGGGTTAGGATTAGATTGGTTCTTGATCCCAACCATGGCCACCAAAATAGGATGAGTAAGAGAGAGGGTTGTTTTGGCGGTGCAAATGTGCACGAATGCTGGTCAAACTAGGGCTTGATGAGTTTTGAATTGTGAGAGGAGCATTTTGGCACACTTAGATTTTTGAAATAGGGTCAAGAGCGGGAGATTGGCCATTAAGTCCGGCTTGTCTCCTCCCCACAATTAGAGGGAGGTAGGAGACAATCTCCTGGCTGCTCAATCAGGGCCGCAATATGCATGGGGTGGATCCAAGGGCCCAAAATCAATCCAGATTGCATTTTCTGGATCGCTGACATGACATTCGACAATTAAAAGGCAAATAAAAGGGTTTTCAAAACATTTACTTCAAGAAATCATAGTAAATAATAGGAACGTCCAATTGAGATGAAATTTGGATCATAGCTTCACAAAAATGTGGGTAACATTTAGAAAAGTTTGAGAACCAAAAGATGAAGTTTGCTTGACCAATTTTCTTATTTGGACAAGGTGATGAATTAATCAAATTTAAGGTGTTATAATGTGTATAAATTTCACATTGATCACCATATTTTGATATTTGAGTCTCAACATTGACTATGAAGCCAAGAAAATTAGTTTGGGACCATGGGTGAGTATATTGAGGTCAAAAGAGTAATTACTTCATTATGATGCTAAAATCCACTCTGTCACATCCTTCCCTCCTTGAAAAGGAATTTTTTCCCCAAAATTCAAAAACATCCTCATAATTTGGGACTTATTAAACCTAAGTCATATCCTCAAATACTGGAGTGTCCTCAACTATACAATCATAATTATATCCTCAAATTTTAAATAGTAAAATCATCATAATTGGGATTCCATGTTCCATATCAAAATCAACTTGGTACTAACACCACTTTAGCATCGAGCAATAGAGCATCAAGGTCAATGCATATATTGTCTAAATTCATCATATGAGTCACAAATATAGACAACATCCTCTTGATTACAAATTTGTAGGGATCATATTTTTCGTAAAACAAATAGAGTTCTTGAATCAAGTGTACAAGGCGACTTTCAATCCCAATATCTCAGGGTCCTAGCCTCTACATTGGCCTAGGTGGGGTTATACATCCAAGATTTGAGGTTTCATTTTCAAAATTTTGAGACAACCTCATACTTTCAATATTATGATTTTCAAGCTCCAAAATCAATGGGTGGTCCCACCCTAGTCCTCATGAGGGCTAAGCCCTAAGTATAAATAAAAAAAGTCAAAATAGTCATCATTTCAAAATTTTGGGATTATAAGAGTCACTATTTGTATATCAAGGGTGGTTTCAAGATCCATATCATGTTTCAAGATTTTGTACATCAATATCAAGAGTTTAAGTTTAGACATCAATATCAAATGTATAAATAATCCAAAGATAGGGTCTATATTCCTATTTAGAGCTTGGGGGAGATCACACATCTATATTTAATTTTGAGCAACAATATTTAAGCAATATTCGAGCAACATATCAAGATTTCATTATCATGGTATTTAAGGTTGATGAATGATCTAGACCTACATCTATATACAAAGTCAACCACAAGCTACAGTCAACATTTTCATATATCAAGGTCATTATCAATATTCAAGATTGAGTATCAACCGTGGGTTTAACCTATTAGGCTTAGGTCAAACAATCCTAATTGGGTGAAATGGTATACCTTTCCGAACTCTAAATAATCAACAAGGTGAAAACTTATAGGTAGTCATAATAGGGATGTGATCTATGTTAGGGGAGTCATGATTCAACTACCACCCTAATATAGAACATTACTAACATTAGTCATGATCCATTGAGCTTATATAAATAGGGAGAGCATCAATGATCAAATAATACTCAAAATTCAAGATTATAAAAGGGCAAATAGTTCTTGATTTTCAAGACGGGGGTCATAATTGTATTCTCTTCCTTTCATGATCAAGATATAATTTGAAAATAGGTGCATGATTTAGGTCCATGCTCATCATATCAAAATCGAGATTGCAAAAGTCATCAATAGTCAATAGGGAAACTACTTTTTGCATCATAGTCTTACATCATGATGCTTAGTCACTTGTTGGCATAGTCATGATGTATATCAAAAGAATAGGGTAAGAGTTTCTTAACTATGTTTTGAGGTTTAGTCAATAATAGGGAAACATAGGATTAATCAAATAGGGACCCTATCAATAATAAGGTATAAGGTATAAGTCATCCTTATTTCACCATATCATAATTTTTATCATTTACCTCAAACATAGGAAGCATATAGTCAAGTTTTAGCTAAATTGAGTTTGCATGATATTATGGGTCATACAAGAGTATTTGATTTCAAAAATAATTGATCAAAATCGAGTTTTAAAATTAAGGTCAGATCATGGTATCAACTTTCAAAATTTTCTTTTGACATTCATTTTTACCATGCATAATCTACCCAAAATCGAGACATCATGTGGTAAATGGTCATAAGAGAAGGATTACATAAGGATATGAGAATACTACCTAATCTTCATCTACATGGGTGGCTTGGGTAGTCTTTAAAGAAGAGATGAGATGCTAGAAGACTCTCTAAGGTTTCACAAGAGAACCTTTAGGTCCAGTTATGGATTAATTAAGGCCAGGTATAGCGGGAGATCTCAACCACCATGAAGACTCATAAGGAGAAATTATGCTAGGATCCTGTGCCTAGACACCTCAATTTTCACCATTATGGACTTTAGGGTTTCTTGGGTGTAAGAGACCTGAGAAATTATTTACTTAAAGTATATGGGAGTGTGTAAGCTCTCTGATACCAACTGTCACAGAACCATTCTTACCCCTATCCCAATCCCACTACCTAGACAGTGGTAAAGGGATTGAAGCGCCTGTCCCTGAGTGTCCCGAAAGAATCTAACACACTCACATATACAATAAGAAATAATAACTCCAAAATAGAAAAATTAAAGAACAACTAACCCAATATAGGAGATATAGATAGTTTATCCTTATCATCATAGTATATGAGTGCGGAAGCGATATAGTCAAGGTTCCAATATTTTACCTAAAATCAAGAAAATCAAGACACAAAGACAATGCAATTGCATGGTATGCTATATAAAAACAAGTAAAATGGTTTATAGAAAAAAAGAGTATACTTGGCAGGACTTATATTCAAAAGTATAACAAGCAATTTCCAAAACTAAAGGTTATTCGACAAGTTTGTATTTCAAACAATTCAATTTTTATTACGAGTTCCCATTATGCTGAAATTGAGAAGCATGCTTATATATTTCGTGTGACTTTGTCACCCCAACGCGATGGGGGAGGTCACTGGGTTCCTTCTCTCCATATGCGGTAGGAGGCCAACGTATAAATCCCACCTCTGGATGAGGAGGTTGCTTGCAATCAATATCAACACTATCATAATCATCATCATTATCAATATACAGGCAGTCATAATGGGCAATATCATTATCTTCTCATGTTTTTCTCAAAATATAATATAGGAAAAATAGAAGGCTAATCATTAGGGAACATTATCTCAAACAAATATATATCCAAGTATACAATCAAGATATACATAATAAGTAACTTCAATATAACCAAGGAGGAGGTATAGTAGCATACCTTTCACCGAGGATTTTGAGTATAGATCTCAACAAATAACAGGTCGACCCTTCGAGTTAGATCCTAAATCAACAAGATTGGAACAAGGGTCAAGATCATGATGTTTAGAATATCATGTTTCATGATTCAAGATTAGGGTTACTCATTCCTATTTTACCTTTGGGTTAGGTCATTCACTTATGATCAATGATATCAAGGTGTTCAATATTATTCAAGTGTCAATTATGTTTCAAGTGTGAATGACCCACCTAGGTATTCTAGGTTCATTTGTTAACCCTAATTATCATGGTCAATATGCAAGTCAAATCAAGTCTTTAGATCATCATCATGTCCTAACATCGTTGGTGTTCAAGATTATATCAAGTTCCAAATAATATAATGAGTAGGGTCTGGGATCAAGTATGCCACAAGATTTAGGACAATCATATTATTATGATGTCATCATCATATTCAAGATTTATTCAAAAAATATAGATCTAGAATTTCACTAGTCAAGTTATGATTTTAGAGTCTCAATATGAACAGGGTTAAATATTAGGGTTTCCAAAGTCTAATCACCAATTAGAGTCATTTGACAAGTTAATTGAGAATAAGAAACAAAGCCTACGGATATCAGTGAGAAATGTCTAGAATCAGGCTTCAAAAGAATTTTTTATGCGTTCGTTGGATTTTTATGATCAAAATGGACTACTTATTTGTAATTTTTGGAGCTAGGATGTATTTTCTACATTTAAAACAAGATCTGGCATTTAATTGAATATCTGAAGAGGTAAAAATACCTTAAATGTGGAAAAACAAGGACCGTTTGATGTTAAAAGAATGGACTGGACCAAGACACGTGAGCAAGGTGGCTCACTTGCTCAGTGGTTTGGTTCAATGTTGATTTATCCAGTTCGTTTCTCGATTTACTAGTTCAGATGTTGGTTTGTTGGTTCCTTGGACCGGGTCCTATTTGCTCTGGACCGGCCGGTCTGGCGCCTTGTCTCCCTCCTGCAGGCTCCCACGAGCTAGGAAATGTGGTGGGGAGGTCTCATCGGTGTAAGGGGAAAATAGAGCAGGAGGAGAAGGTGGAGGCAGCGAGATGACTGCCTAAGCTTTCCATGGCCTCACAGATGTGGTGGTGGCAGAGGATTGTCGAGAGGGGGCGAGGATAAGGAATGCCCAAAAAGCTTATGCGGAGGTGCCACACTGCAAGGAGAAGGACCCGGGGGGGGGGGGAATTTAGGTGCTCAAGGCCAAGAGGAGGAGCATTGGTGAGTCTGGGAGAAGGGTGTGGTTGTTGCGGACCTCAGGGGGGTCCTTTATAGTGTTAGGATAGGGTTAGGATTATTTGGTTCTTGCTCCTAGCCATGATCATCGGAATGGGATGAACAAGAGAGAGGGTTGTTTTGGCGGCACAAAGGTGCACGAATTCTGGTCAAACAAGGTCTTGATGAGTTCAGAATTGCGAGAGGAGCATTTTGGCTCACTTAGATTTTCGAAATAGGGTCAAGAGCGGGAGATTGACCATTAAGTCCAGCTTGTCTCCTCCCCGCAATTAGCGGGAGGTAAGAGACAATCTCGTGACCACTCAATCAGGGCAGTAATGTGCATGGGGTGGATCCAAGGGCCCAAAATCAGTGTGGATTGCTTTGTCTAGATCGCTGACATGGCATTTGACAATTAAAACGCAAATAAAAGGGTTTTCAACACATTTACTTCAAGAAATCATAGTAAATAATAGGAATGTCTAATTGCAATGAAATCTGGACCATACCTTCGCAAAAATGTGGGTAACATTTAGAAAACGTTTGAGAACCAAAAGATTAGGTTTTATTGATCAATTTTCTTCTTTGGATAAAGTGATGAATTAATCAAATTTAAGGTGTTATAATGTGTATAAAGTTCACATTGATCACCATATTTTGATATTTGAGTCTCAACATTGATTATGAAGCCAAGAAAAATGGTTTGGGACCATGAGTGAGTATATTGAGGTCAAAAGAGAAATTACTTCATTATGATGCTAAAATCCACTTTGTCACATCATTCCCTCCTTAAAAAGGAATTTTTTCCCCAAAATTCAAAAATATCCTCAAAATTTGGGACCTATTAAACCTAAGTCACATCCTCAAATACTGGAGTGTCCTCAACTATATAATCAAAATTATATCCTCAAAGTTCAAATAGTACAATCATCATAATTAGGATTCCATGTTACATATCATAATCAACTTGGTACTAACACCACTTCATCATCGAGCAATAGAGTATCAAGGTCAATGCATATATTGTCCAAAGTCATCATATAAGTCACAAATATGGAAAGCATCCTCTTGATTACAAATTTGGAGGGATCATATTTTTGGTCAAACAAATAGACTTCTTGAATCAAGTGTACAAGGTGACTTTCAATACATTGGCCTAGGTGGGGTTATATATCCATGATTTGAGATTTCATATTTCAAAAATTTCGAGACAACCTCATACTTTCAATATTATGATTTTTGAGCTCCAAAATCAACGGGAGGACCCACCCTAGTCCTAATGAGATCTAAGCCCTAAGTCATAAATTTAGAAAGTCAAAATAATCATCATTTCAAATTTTGGGTTTATTACAGTAAATATTTATATATCAAGGGTGGTCTCAAGATCCATATCATGTTTCAAGATTTTGTACATCCATTTGAAGATTTGGAGTTTAGACATCAAGATCAAATGTATAAACAATCCAAAGCTAGGTTCTAGATTCCTATTTAGACCTTGGTGGAGATCACTCATCTATATTTAATTTCAAGCAACAATATTCAAGAAACATTCGAGCAACATATCAAGATTTCATTATCATGGTATCTAAGGTTGATGAATGATCTAGGCCTAGGTCTGTATAGGTAGTCAACCACAAGCTATAGTCAACATTGTCATATATCAAGGTCATTATCAATATTTAAGATCAAGTATCAACCATGGTTTTAACCTATTAGACTTAGGTCAACCAATCCAAATTGAGTGAAAGGGTATACCTTTCTGAACTCTAAATAATCAACAAGGTGAAAACTTAGAGGTAGTCATAATAGGAATGTGACCTAGGTTAGGGGAGTCATGAGTCAACTACCACCCTCATATAGCACATTACTAACATTAGTCACGGTTTATTGAGCTTATTCAAATAGGGAGAGCATCAATGATCATATCATACTCAAAATTCAAGATTATACTAGGGCAAATAGTTCATGATTTTCAAGACTGGGTCATAATTGTATTCTCTTCCTTTCATGATCAAGATATAATTTGAAAATAGGTGCATATTTAGGTCTGTAAGGGACCCGTCACGCTAAATGAGATTACTCAAAACATAAAACACAATCAATCACTAATTAATCACATACCCAAAAATATGGGTAAATTAAAACCGATTTCAACGTCAACACTCACTCAAAAACATTTGCATGAGTGACCAACATCTATTATATCAATACTAGGCCAAGAATTTGATACAAATGTTCTATTTCCTTAGCCACAACATACATACATAGAAGAACAATATTCGTATATATCACACAAACAAGAATTAACATGCTAACAAAATCCCGATTCATTTGAAACACCATATACAAACTTTTCCTGCCTGGACCTGAGAGTACAGGGACGACTCTAGGACACACTAGACATCTAATCAAATTTCTCAAAGATTCATTATTGTAGCTCCTCTTTGCTGCCACATGCTTGTTTTCATCACTTTCGATTACCTAAAAAAAATGTGGCGAACCACAAGGGTGAGACCCAATCCCAGCAAGAGTCATAACCTCCAACAACGTTTATTGATTACAACATTTTTAAGTAATTAAACGGTTAAGCAATTTAATCAGATATAACAAATAAGCTCAGAAGCACTAATGATTATCAAAATACACAAGGGAGCAGATAATAACTATCATCATTAGCTAGACTATCATCCTTTATCTTGTTGATAACATAAGCAATTTAGTAGAATATGCATATCTAGCATCATGAGCAAGTCTAATAACATAGCATAAGTAATAACATGAGATATCTGGCATCATGATTATAATCAACAATAGTAGTATAGTTATCAACATAAGCATGGATATTGTATGTACGCATCTACAATCTTAAGCATATCCTCAACATAAGTATATCTACTATCTATTAATTGCACTAAGCATCATCTTTATGTAAAGATAACAAACAAGGGTTATCATCCAATGTGAAACGTTGTGTATAGCCATAAACAAATATACTACACAGCTATATTACATCTTTTATTACACCTTGGGGAATTTGAATCGTACCATTCAAAGTCCAACTGACCCCTGCGAAAGGCTATTCGGTTCCGTACAAGATCTAGGAGTGTCAGTATCCTAAGATCTCTTCCCCTCACTCTGTACGAGTAAAAAGGCAGTGACATATCAGTCAAAGCTGTCACCACAGTGACATATAGTCAAGCTAAAAACCACTAGTCCGACCTTGGTACAGGTCACGGCACTAGAAACCAGGGTATTCAAACCCAATCACTAAGATACAACCGTAGTTGTCCTCTAATCACATCATGTTATAATCACCGAGACACGACCGCAGCCGTTCTCATTCACATCAGATGTATGAGGCATGACCATAGCCAACCTCCACAATATGCATTGTGGATGACAAGGATATATCCTCAACCTGCCACCCCCACATACTCAACAGTATGCGCTTCGAGTTTCCCTTAGGAATACTCGTTTCACCATCCAGCAAGTTCTGACACTGAAGATGGCTCTATGTCACAGGGCACTACACGATTAGAGTTACACTTGATTAGTTATGCCAATTGAGTTAATTAAGGCTGCATCAAACAAGTGGGCATACAAATCCTAATTCACTTCTAACAAGCATATAAATATCAAAACTTGAAAAGATATAAAATGTGTGAAACATAATTTCCAATCTCATCATCACATGGTACTATCCACTTGCCATTCATGAGACTACACCAGTCATTATGCTATCATAAGATAATAATCTTTTTCACAATATAACAGGGTATCAACCCTTATCAACATAAGAGGGTTACTCCTCATTCAGGGCTCAACCATGCCCAAAGGTCATTAAGACCATCATATTATCACAGGATATAAAATCCTTTTCACAATATCACAACGTATCAACCCTTATCAACATAAGAGGATTACACCTCATACTGGGCTCAATAATGCCCAAAGGTCATTAAGACCATTATATTATTCCCTACAAGATCATCATTATCTTTGCATGCCTTATAACAAGGCTCAACAAAATCAATTATATGTAATACACCAGATCAGCATAATATTGCATTTATGAGCTAGGTGGTATTCATAAAAAATCATTGCAGGTTTATATTAACATTAATAACATTCCTTTATTACATCAACATGCAAGGAATCTAGATATGATTAACACTCATCATATTCATAATACACATGTTTAGCATATGAAAGTATCAACCATGTGGCTATGATAACCACCAATTAACACATTAAGGTTATGATCATGTTAAGGAGGTTATTCCATCATCATTCCATCATATAAGAATGTGAAACATGAATACTCCTCTTTATCTAATTGCATTAGAGTTAGGTTCAACATGATAAATTATATCAATGTTACTAATCAACACTCATACCCAAACCCTAACTCACGACATCCCCATTGGATCATGGGTGCATAAGGTGAAACATCACCATCACATTCCATACTATTCTCAAGTATGAACCCACACATAAATCAAGGTGTAACCATCAAGTTATAGAATAATAGAGTTTCAACAATAATAGAGTATTCCATGATTGTATTAGTCATTCAAGGACTATTCATACCCAATTACCATCATTTAGTTATATTAAAGCTAGGTATAAAAAGATATACCTATATAGGGTTACATATGAACACAATATGGTTATCATCCCTTCTATTCATATGAGTGAATAGGTAAGACTAACTTATTAAGGGTAACCCTCCATTTGTTCCATCATCATTCAACCCATATCACCATATCATTGGATGTTTAAAAGGTAAGACCTTTAGTTGTTTACATAAGTAAACACCGTGGATAAACTACCTATGAAGTCCTTGATTTGTGATCTAGAAAGAGTCACCATCTAACCCTAGACATCCCTTGATAATTGATACAAAAAGTTCCATTGAGAGTAGGGTAAAACCCACAATCGACTATTCAGTTAAAACAAGCCATTCATTGTCAACAATTAAGCTCCTTAAGTTGATCACATAAAGGAAACCACCTAATTCATATTATTAGGACCAAAATATTACATTATCCATCATTCTACCTTAATGGAGGAATAAATAGTAGATATTGACCATTGGGTCAAGTTCACATGTTAAAACCATCAGTTACAGTTCAGGTCTGACCATTGCATCAAGTGACCCAAGAAAGCATTGACTTAAGGCTTAATTGATGCTAAAATTATATGATTAACTCACTATAGATTGTAGAGACCTGATACACCATCATTAGTGATCATTAAATCACTATAGGTTGTTATATCAACACTATATTCATTAATCAACATCAAATATTAAGCTAATGTCAACATTGATTGATAACATCAGTAGGGTACTTAATGGTTGATCATTAAACTTCTAATTGATACCAAAACTGACCTAAGGGGGTGACCATAGGTTGTCACTATAATTTGAAACCCTTGATCACGAACATCAGTTGTTATGAAGACAACACCATAGGTTTATTGCAATGGTACCATAATCGGGTCATGATTTATAGAAGAAATCAGTTTTAAACCCTAAAATTGACCATAGTTTGATAGGTGCTTAGCACCATAGGTTATCAAAACAACCTGATCCAAGTCATGTCATACCTTAGGAATAAAATATACATGATCACAGGTTCATATATAACTGAAATCAGAATAGGGAACATTATAAAAATCGAAATCCAAGTCAAGCATAGCTTTTTAGTGTATGGATCGTCATTTCCAAGCAAGAACATGATCTAGAAAGCTTATGGTAAGAAATAAACATGGAGCAAGTTATAAAACTTGCCTCTAATGAGAATATGGAACCACACACAGAAGAAATCTCGAGAAGGTAGGGTATAAAATCAAGAATAAGCTATGAATTCGTCCATCTAGCACCACTCTTCATCAAATGAGCAAACCCTAAGCATAAGGAGCAAGAAAGGTAGGGTTTTAGGGCTTTAGAGCAATTTATACCATGGAACACCAAGGTTCCGACCTGGAGAAAGCAAGGAGGAAGGATAAAAAAGAAATAGATGGAGGAAATAAGGAAATTCTTACACTTTTAGGTCAAGATCACTAGGAAGAAGCTTTATAGTCCCAAAAAGGGAATAATTTGCAACCCTAGAATTTTTTTCCAAGAAAATCCCCACTTTCTTCTTCCTTGGGAAGAAAAATCCACATCTGAACAGAGGGAGAACGAATCTGGGAGAAGGAGAGAGGTGGTGGAGAGAAAGTGGATCGTTTTGGTGATTGGGGATAAGTATATGACACTTTAATATTAAGAAAAAGAGAAAGTTAAAATTCTAGTATATATCCAAGTGTCCATGGCTTTAAATTATTAAGAATACATAAGCACACACACAAGAATCTCTCCCACCATCCCTATAGACCTGCTTAGCTTTCCTTTGTCGAAATTCTAAGCCAATCACATAATTCCTTAGTTGATAGCTACTAAAGGTAGCTCATCCATGAAGGGGAAAACCCGAAAATACCCTTAGAACAAACACCTTCAAACCAAGGTTTAAATAGGTGCCCCATGGCTCAGAAAGCTCAATAATGATGATAGAATATACAAGGAACATAATGCAAGTGATAAATTGCAAATAAAACCTCTCAATTGGGTAAATTGCAGAAAAGTCCAAAATGTGCATAAAATTGCATAACTTGCTCAAATAGTGTCCAAATTGGACCAAATTTGAAACTTAAGCTTGTATTATGATTTCAAAGCATATAAAAATGTTATATTAGGGTTGTAAGCATTAAATTATGATAATTAAGCTTGTTCAACTCATTAAGCAAGTTTAGGGGCCTTACAACTATAAACCCCTAATACGGATTTCGTCCCCGAAATCCAATGTAAACAAAGATGGGTACTTCCTCTGCACCTCATCCTATTACCTTCACATGGTTACTTGCATATCATGGTGATGCCACATCATTCATACATATCTCATCTTGGGTCAGAACAAAAACCCCCACATAAGAAGACATTTACAAATATGAAACATAGAAACTTGTTGTGCCACATGTACAATTTTAATAGTAACTTTCAACTTTGGGACTCAATTGTCATTTTGAATTATTCTATATGTTGTATCACACATCATTCATAGGCCACACTCACTGGATCTTACCAAACATAGAACATCAGGTATCTATCATCATATGCAACTTTATAAGGTTTCATCTCTATGCTCCTTTAATGGTTTTCGTAATCAAAAACTCAATTAACCATGTAGTAACCCCCTAGTTTTCAAGTACTTATGACGAATATGTTTTTAGAGGGTTATCCAATCATCTTAATGGTGGACTGACCATATATTTGGTTGAAGAATAATACACTTGTATATAACTATTAATAAATATAACTTCCTGATTGACCTTGTTAGGGGTGGAGCAAAGACATTGTCTTCATCTTATCAAGATTCACATAACATATGGCTCGAGGGAGAGGAGGAAGGGGGAGAGGGCGTGAGAGGAACCCTAGCGGGCGAGGGGAGAAGGAGCAGGTTGATGTGGGGTCTTCACTGACTCCTCCAGTTCACCAGGTAGCGGGGATCGGAGATGGAGGCAAGCTCGATACCTCTCTTCTTACTAAGGAGACGCATCGCAAGGAGGCGACGATGGCGGCTGAAGCTTCCCCCAATCGTCCTTCGGATTCCTCCCCAAATAGTCAGATCGTTGGTGCTGCTTCTTCGTCTCCGGTTGCTGAGTGGCAGGTATCCAGCAGACAAGGTCACGAAGTAGATGGAATCACCTCGATTGACTATATAGAGCCAGTCCTCTTAGACGGATCGAGATGTGCTTCTATCTCAAGCCAGGACGTCTCTGCCCCGAACTGGGAAGAGTTCATATCGGTTTGATTTGTCAGCAGGAAGCCCTTTCAGGAGTAGCTTGCTGGATGGGTGCGTAGGCAATGGAGACCCAGTGGTCCCATTGAGGTGTTTTTGGAGGAAAGGGAAGGTTATGTCATCAAGCTACCTTCCCATAGCGAATGAGATAAAGTGTTGGATGAAGCTCCATGGTTCATGGACGGCTCCCTGATTGTTGCTCAGTCATGGAAGCTTGGGTCTCTTCTCCTTCCGCTCTCCTTCTCACAGGTACCCATTTGGGTCAAGATAGAAAATGCAGGTCTACCTTGGTCATGCGATCACATAGCAAGGGTCGCCAGTACCATTGGGAAGCCAGTCGATTTCGATGATAACTCAATCTCTGTAGGTTGTCTTAGTCCAGCCATAGCCTGCGTCGAAGTCAGCAGTGACTCAACTCTGCCCAAATTGACGAGAGTTCAGGTTGATTCAGTTATCAAGTAGTTGAAGGTGGACGTTGTCTCGAAACCTCTGGTTTGTTCGTCCTGTAAAAGGTTTAGACATAGAGCCTCGTCATGTCCTCAGAAATCTCACAAACCTCCCCCAGGTAATGATCTATAGGTGAGGTTTGGCAAGAGTGCAGGTGTTCGCAAGAATGCCCCAATGAATATCGGACAGAAGATGAATGAGGAGCAATCTAAATCTACTACTTTGGAGGATGAAAGCTTGCTTAAGGCCATTCAGCAACAGATTGAAGAAGTTGTCCTCGATAGGAATGTCTCTGGTTCTCAATCCCAGTTCATTGAACCCCATATTCCCCAAGAAGAACCTGATATGTTCAGGTCCTCCCCGGTCTGTAATGTGGGTAGTCTCAATCTATCTTGGGAATTAGATTTTATCAGGAACGATTCCGAGTCATGGAAGGTTAAGAAGATCTGGGATAGCTGTGGTATCTCAGTTGATTATCAACAAAGTAAAGTTAATTTGTTCAAGGATGATGATGGTTCCATTGGAGACTCAAACTCTGAAGCTGAATCGGATCATGTGAGAGAGGAAGCAATAGAGTATGAGGAGTCATTGTCCAAAAGGAAGAAGAAACCAGCCAGGAAGAAATGGGAGGGGGGTTAGCTTTAACTCCCTATATCCATGGATTCAAGCTGTTGGAGTTCTGGTCTATTTTTTTTTTGCCTATCTTCAGGCTCTAAGATTTGGATTAGTGGTTTTGGGTGAAGGTTCTACAGCTGATTACTTGGTACATTTTCAGAGGATGGATTTACTGCTAGTGCTTGAATAGTCAGTTGGATGGCTTTTGCTTGATCTTCTGATCTAATTTCTGAAGATTTGAGGACTTGGTGATCTACTGACTCGAATTTTTTTGATCTGGACAACTGAAGACTTGGAGTCATATTTGCTGGATGCATAGAGTCTAGGACTACTACATATATTATCCTGCTTCCAAGGCTGCACAATTTTCAGGAGATGGTTTTCATGCTAGTGTTGTCTTGGTGAGATTAGGATTGTATCTCCTTAGTTCTTCTGGGAGCTGTACTGCTAGTTAAGTCTTGTCTTCCTTTTTTTCTTTTGTTCTGATAGGTGGCTCCTTGGTGAGCAGAAGCTATCTTTATGTCTTTTTCTGTTGGTGGCTTGTCACCCGAGTTTTGTTCATAGGGGTTCTCCTTTTGTACCCAAAGTTTTTGGGCAACATTATAGTAACAAAGTTTTTTACCGACCAAAAAATAGATTCACATAACATACTTAATAGAGGTATCATAAATCTTTCAGGATAACCTAGTCAACCCCCAACTCATTCTTGTTCAACATGTCTCATAGCTATTGCTGCTTCGACAACTCTAAGGTTTTTGAAGAAATATTGATCATATTTTTTTTACCATATTTGAAATACTTTGACATGACATCATTCAAAGATTGCTACAACTTGTAAGATATTACTTGAACACTTTGTTCCTCCTATTCATAAATTCTATTTGTACATTGGTTAGTCTATATGACATAACTCTAAACTCATCATGGTCATGTGAATTATGTCATCCAATCTAAATCTTATGCATTGATATTTGATCATATGTTTATCTTAAAGGAATACAATATCACATATCTATTGACCAACAACCATCTATCCTTGATAGTGGTCTTTCCCAGCTATCATTGAACCATACACAACATTATATAATCACCTTTTTTTTCTTTTGCAAACAACATTTAGAGGGTCATCATCAACTCTCTTTCTCTCTCTAAGGGAGAGAAACACTTGGAATGTTCATTTAATAAACATCTCCAACCTTCACATATTTCTCATATTGTTGATACATCTTGGATACTAGGATTCATTACCTTGGTATCCACCTCATGTGCTATAAGGAACTCACATCATTATATCATATACTTTTACCAACATAACAAATATCAAAACATGTAAGAGGAGTCTTCCTAATTATTGGAAGGCTCAAAAGAAAAGTCATCACAAACTTTATGAACTTGGAACCATAGTCCAAACAACCTTATGCTATAATAAGATATCCATCCTCATGTTTAGAATGAATCCACACATACCAAGTGGCAATGATCCACTTGAAAGTTGTGCCCTGTAAAGAAAATACACAAAGGGAAACACACTTCCCACATCATAGCAACTGTATAAGGTCACTAGTAAAAAGGTAACCAATTCTATTTTCATTATGCAAGTTACAACTTCTTACGTATAATTTTACCTTTTTCATTTTAGGTTCCTTGCCATTAGCATAGGAATCATCATGATTAAGATATCTCATTACTTCTTCCTTGATGACAGTTTATCACATTTGGGTATGTTGTCTTATTTTATTATGTTTTTTAACCACTTATCGATAGGTAAATCATCATATTCCACAGTTTCTTCATAAAATCAGGATCATCTCCCTTAATTTCTTACACATGCCATGCTAATTTTTCATTAACACTTTCTTACATACATAGGTTGGTCTGAGATTGACTCAGGTTCCACCTTATTTCTTTGTCATTGTTCCCATTCATCTTCTCATTTTGTACTTGTTATAGGAGTTCTCTCTATCTTATGTGGATTTCATACCTTGATTCACTTTATAAGCATAGACTTATCTATCTTTTACTTTATTTTGTTCTTGAATCACATCTTTAAGAACTCTTTTCCTTTTTTTTGTATCTAGATTTAGATTTCATGGTATTGTATCTTTCTCTTATACTTACCAAACATTCAAGTTTTGATAGATAATGATGCAATTCTCATCTTCTTTAAGGTAGGATTGAGATATTCACACCATGATTTCTTATTCATTATGCTCTTTAGACTATCTCAAAATGACTACTTGATCATAGTAATCAGAAAGATAACAATCTAAGAGTTCCATACTTACCCTTCTTCAATAATTGAATACCTGGCCAGGGCACCCAAATACTGAGATTAGGCAGTATGCACCATATTTTTATGTCATATTCCTAAGACATCATCCTAGTCTTAAGTCCTAATGTCCCTGTAGACTCAGTGAACCTAAAGATTTGATACCAACCTATAAGGGACCTGTCACGCTAAACGAGATTACTCAAAACATAAAACACAATCAATCACTAATTAATCACATACCCAAAAATGTGGGTAAGTTAAAACCGATTTCAACGTCAACACTCACTCAAAAACATTTGCATGAGTGACCAACATCTCTTATATCCATACTAGGCCAAGAATTTGATACAAATGTTCTTTTGCCTTAGCCACAACATATATACACAGAAGAACAATATTTGTATATATCATACAAACAAGCATTAACATGCTAACAAAATCTTGATTCATTTGAAACACCACATACAAACTTTTCCTGCCCGGACCTGAGAGTACAGGGACGACTCTAGGACACACTAGACATCTAATCAACTTTCTCAAACATTCATTATTGTAGCTCCTCTTTGCTGCCACATGTTTGTTTTCATCACTTTCAATTACCTAAAAAAATGTGGCAAACCACAAGGGTGAGACCCAGTCCCAGCAAGAGTTATAACCTCCAACAACGTTTACTGATTACAAAATTTTTAAGTAATTAAACAGTTAAGCAATTTAACCAGATATAACAAATAAGCTCAACAGCACTAATGATTATCAAAATACACAAGGCAGTAGATAATAACTATCATCATTAGCTAGACTATCATCCTTTATCTTGTTGATAACATAAGCAATTTAGTATAATATGCATATCTAGCATCATGAGCAAGTCTAATAACATAGCATAGCTAACAACATGAGATATCTGGCATCATCATTACAATCAACAATAGTAGTATAGTTATCAACATAAGCATGGATACTGTATGTACGCATCTACAATCTTAAGCATATCCTCAACATAAGTATATCTACTATCTATTAATTGCACTAAGCATCATCTTTATGTAAAGATAACAAACAAGGGTTATCATCCAATGTGAAACGTTGTGTATAGCCATAAACAAATATACTACATGGCTATATTACATCTTTTATTACTCCCTGAGGAATTTGAATCATACCATTCAAAGTCCAACCGACCTCTGCGAAGGGATATTCGGTTCCATACAAGATCTAGGAGTGTCAGTATCCTAAGATCTCTTCCCCTCGGTCAGTATGAGTAAAAAGGCAGTGACATATCAGTCAAAGCTGCCACCACATTGACATATAGTCAAGCTGAAAACTACTAGTCCGACCTTGGTATAGGTCACGGCACTAGAAACCAGGGTATTCAAACCCAATCGCTGATTTACAACCACAGTTGTCCTCTAATCACATCATGTTATAATCACCGAGACACGACCGCAGACATTCTCATTCACGTCAGATGTATGAGGCATGACCATATCCAACCTCCACAATCTGCATTGTGGATTACAAGGATATATCCTCAACCTGCCACCCCCACATACTCAACAGTATGCGCTCTGAGTTTCCCTTAGTAATACTCGTTTCACCATCCAGCAAGTTCTGACACTGAAGATGGCTCTACGGCATAGGGCACTACATGATTAGAGTTTCACTTGATTAGTTATGCCAATTGGGTGAATTAAGGCTGCATCAAACAAGTGGACATACATACCCTAATTCACTTCTAGCAAGCATATAAATATCAAAACTTGAAAAGATATAAAATGTGTGAAACATAATTTCCAATCTCATCATCACATGGTACTATCCACTTGCCATTCATGAGACTACACCAATCATTATGCTATCATAAGATAATAATCTTTTTCACAATATAACAGGGTATCAACCCTTATCAACATAAGAGGATTACTCCTCATTCAGGGCTCAACCAATCCCAAAGGTCATTAAGACCATCATATTATCATAAGATATAAAACCCTTTTCACAATATCACAGGGTATCAACCCTTATCAACATAAGAGGATTACATCTCATTCAGGGATCAACAATGCCCAAAGGTCATTAAGACCATTATATTATTCCATGTAAGATCATCATTATCTTTGCATGCCTTATAATAAGGCTCAACAACATCAATTATATGTAATACACCAGATCAGCATAATATTGCATTTATGATCTAGGTGGTATTCATAAACAATCTTAGCAGGGTTATAATAACATTCAGAATATTCCTTTATTACATCAACATGCAAGGAATCTAGATATGATTAACACTCATCATATTCATAATACACATGTTTAGCATACGAAAGTATCAACCATGTGGCTATGATAACCACCAATTAACACATTAAGGTTATGATCATGTTAAGGAGGTTATTCCACCATCATTCCATCATATAAGAATGTGAAACATGAATACTCATCTTTATCTAATTGCATTAGAGTTAGGTTCAACTTGATAAATTATATCAATGTTACTAATCAACACTCATACCCAAACCCTAACTCACGGCATCCCCATGGGATCATGGGTGCATAAGGTGAAACATCACCATCACATTCCATACTATTCTCAAGTATATATGAACCCACACATAAATCAAGGTGTAACCATAAGGTTATAGCATAATAGGGTTTCAGCAATAATAGAGTATTCCATGATTGTATTAGTCATTCAAGGACTATTCATACCCGATTACCATCATTTAGTTATATTAAAGCTAGGTATAACAAGATATACCTAATTAGGGTTACATATCAACACAATATGGTTATCATCCCTTCTATTCATATGAGTGAATAGGTAAGACTAACTTATTAAGGGTAACCCTCCATTTGTTCCATCATCATTCAACCCATATCACCATACCACAATGTCACCCAGAACCATTAGATGTTTAAAAGGTAATACCTTTAGTTGTTTACATAAGTAAACACCTTGGATAAACTACCTATGAAGTCCTTGATTTGTGATCTAGAAAGATTCACCATCTAACCCTAGACATCCCTTGATAATTGATACAAAAAGTTCCCTTGAGAGTAGGGTAAAACCCACAATCGACTATTCCGTTAAAACAAGCCATTCATTGTCAACAATTAAGCTCCTTAAGTTGATCATATAAAGGAAACCATCTAATTCACATTATTAGGACCAACATATTACATTATCCATCATTCCACCTTAATGGAGGAATCAATAGTATATCTTGACCATTGGGTCAAGTTCACATGTTAAAACCATCAGTTACAGTTCAGGTCTGACCATTGCATCAAGGGACCCTAGAAACCATTGACCTAAGGCTTAATTGATGCTAAAATTATATGATTAACTCACTATAGATTGTAGAGACCTGATCCACCATCATTAGTGATCATTAAATCACTATAGGTTGTTATATCAACACTATATTCATTAATCAACATCAAATATTAAGCTAATGTCAACATTGATTGATAACATCAGTAGGGTACTTAATGGTTGATCATTAAACTTCTAATTGATCCCAAACCTGACCTAAGGGGGTGACCATAGGTTGTCACCATAATTTGAAACCCTTGATCACGAACATTAGTTGTTATGAAGACAACACCATAGGGTTATTGCAATGGTACCATAATCGGGTCATGATTTATAGAAGAAATCAGTTTTAAACCCTAAAATTGACCATAGTTTGCTTAGAACCATAGGTTATCAAAACAACCTGATCCAAGTCATGTCATACATTAGGAATAACATATACATGATCACAGGTTCATATATAACTGAAATTAGAATAGGGAACATTATAAAAATCGAAATCCAAGTCAAGCATAGCTTTTTAGTGCATGGATCGTCATTTTCAAGCAAGAATATGATCTAGAAAGCTTATGGTAAGAAATAAATGTGGAGCAAGTTATAAAACTTGCCTCTAATGAGAAGATGGAACAAGACACAGAATAAATCTCGAGAAGGTAGGGTAGAAAATCCAAGAATAATCTATGAATTTGTCCATCTAGCACCACTCTTCATCAAATGAGCAAACCCTAAGCATAAGGAGCAAGAAAGGTAGGGTTTTAGGGCTTTATAGCAATTTATACCATGGAACACCAAGGTTCCGACCTGGAGAAAGCAAGGAGGAAGGATAAAAAAGAAATAGACGGAGGAAAGAAGGAAATTCTTACACTTTTAAGTCAAGATCACTAGGAAGAAGCTTTATAGACCCAAAAAGGGAATCAATTGCAACCCTAGAATTTTTTTCCAAGAAGATCCCCACTTTCTTCTTCCTTGGGCAGAAAAATTCGCAGCTGAACAGAGCGAGAACGAAGTTGGGATAAGGAGAGAGGTGGTGGAGAGAAAGTGGATCATTTTGATGCTTAGGGATAAGTATATGACACTTTAATATTAAGAAAAAGTTGAAATTCTAGTATATATCCAAGTGTCCATGGCTTTAAATTATTAAGAATACATAAGAACACACACAAGAAGCTCTCCCACCGTCCCTCTAGACCTTCTTAGCTTTCCTTTGTCGAAATTCTAAGCCAATCACATAATTCCTTAGTTGATAGCTACTAATGGTAGCTCATCCATGAAGGGGAAAACCCTAAAATACCCTTGGAACAAACACCTTCAAACCAAGGTTTAAATAGGCGCCCCATGGCTCAAAAATCTCAATAATGATGATAGAATATCCAAAAAACATAACGCAAGTGATAAATTGCAAATAAAACCTCTCAATTGGGTAAATTGCATAAAAGTCCAAAATGTGCATAAAATTGCATAACTTGCTCAAACAGTGTCCAAATTGGACCAAATTTGAAACTTAAGCTTGTCTTATGATTTCAAAGCATATCACAAGGTTATAGTAGGGTTCTAAGCATTAAATTATGATAATTAAGCTTGTTCAACTCATTAAGCAAGTTTAGGGGCCTTACAAGGTCCATGCTCATCATATCAAAATTAAGATTGCAAAAGGAATGAATAGTCAATAAGGAAACTAATTTTTGCATCATAGTCTTACATTATGATGCTTAGTCACTTTTTGGCATAGTCATGATGTGTATCAAAAGAATAGTGTAAGAGTTGCTTAACTATGTTTTCAAGTTTAGTCAATAATAGGGCAACATAGGCTTAATCAAATAGGGGCCCTCTCAACAATAAGGTATAAGGTATAGGTCATCCTTATTTCACAATATCATAATTTGTATCATTTACCTCAAACATAGGAAGCATATAGTCAAGTTTTATCTAAATTGAGTTTGCATGATATTAGGGGTCATATAAGTGTATTTGATTTCAAAATTAATTGATCAAAATTGAGTTTTAAAATCAAGGTCAGATCATGGTAACAACTTTCAAAATTTTCTAGTGATATTCATTTTTCCCACGCGTAAGCTACCCCAAATCAAGACATCATGTGGTAAAAGGTCATAAGAGAAGAACCACATGAGGAGATGAGAAGACTACCTAATCTGCATCTACTCGGGTGGCTTGGGTAGTCCTTAAAGAAGAGATGAGATGCTAGAAGTCTCCCTAGGGTTTCACAAGAGAACCTTTAGGTCCAATTCTAGATTAATTAAAGCAAGGTAGAGTGAGGGATCTCAACCACCGTGAAGACGGATAGGAGAAATTAAGCTAGGACCCTGAGCCTAGACACCTCGATTTTCACCATTGTGGACTTTAGGGTTTCTTGGGTGTAAGAGACCTGAGAAATTATTTACTTAAACATATGGGAGTGTGTAAGTGCTCTGATACCAACTGTCACAGAACCATTCTTACCCCAATCCCAATCTCATTGCCTAGATAGTGGTAAAGGGATTGAAGCACCCATCCCTGAGTGGACCAAAAGGATCTAACAAACTGGCATATACAATAAGAAATAATAACTCAAAATAGGAAATTTAAAGAACAATTAACCCAATATAGGAGATATAGCCGGTTTATCCTTATCATAAGAGTATATGAGTGCGGAAGCAATATAGTCAAGGTTCCAATGTTTTTCCTAAAATCAAGAAAACTAAGACACAAAGTCAATGAAATTGCACGGTACACTATATAAAAATAAGTAAAATGCTTTATAGCAAAAGAGTATACTTGGCATTACTTATATTTAAAAGTATAACAAGCAGTTTCCAAAACCAAAGGTTATTTGACAAGTTGTGTATTTTAAACAATTCAATTTTTATTACGAGTTCCCATTATGTTGTAATCGAGAAGCATGCTTATATATTTTGTGTGACTCTGTCGCCCCAACGCAATGGGGAAGGTCACTGGGCTCCTTCTCTCCATATGAGGTAGGATACCAATGTACAAGTCCCACCTCCAAATGAGGAGGTCACTTGCACTCCATATCAACATTATCAACATCATCAACATCAACATCATTATCAATATACAGGAAGTCATAATGGGAAATATCATTTATGTTCTCATGTTTTTCTCAAAATATAATATAGGAAAAATAGAAGACTAATCAGTAGAGAACAGTTGCTCAAACAAGTATATAGACAAGTATAAAATCAAGAGATACATAAAAAGTATCTTCAATACAACCAAGGAGGAGATATAATAGCATACCTTTCACTGAGGATTTCTAGTATATATCTCAACAAGTAGTAGGTCGACCCTTCGAGTTAGATCCTAAATCATCAAGATTGGATCAACGGTCAAGATCATGATGTTTAGAATATCATGTTTCATGATTCAATATTAGGGTTACTCATTCCTATTTTACCTTCGGGTTAGGCTATTCACTTATGATCAATGATATCAAGATGTTCAATATTATTCAAGTGTCAATTATGTTTCAAGTGTGAATGACCCACCTAGGTATATTAGGTTCATGTGTTAACCCTAATTATCATGGTCAATGTGCATTTCATAATCAAGTCTTTAGATCATCATCATGTTCTAACATCACTAGTGTTCAAGATTAGATCAAGTTCCAAAAAATAGAATGAGTAAGGTCAGTGATCAAGTATGCCACAAGATTTAGGGAAATCATATTATTATGATGTCATCATCATATTCAAGATTGATATAACAAATATAGATCTAGAACTTCAATAGTAAAGTTATGATTTTGGAGTCTCAATATGAACATCATAGTCAAATATTAGGGTTTCCAAAGTCTAATAACCAATTAGAGTCATTTGACAAGTTAATTGAGCAAAAGAAACAAAGCCTACGGATGTCAATAAGAAATGTCTAGAATAAGACTTGAAAAGCATTTTTCATGGGTTCATTGGATTGTTTTGATCAAAATGGACTACTTATTTGTAATTTTTTGAGCTAGGGTGTATTTTCTATAATTAAAACAAGATCTAGCATTTAATTGAATATCTGAGTAGAGAAGAGGTAAAAATACCTTAAATGCAGAAAAATAAGGACCATTTGATGTTAAGGTATGGCTCAGATCAAGACACATGAGCAAGGTGGCTCACTTGCTCAAAGGTTCAGTTCAATGTTGATTAGGCTGGTTCGTTTCTCGATTTACTGGTTCAGACGTTGGTTCATTGGTTCCTTAGACTGGGTCCTATATGCTCTGGACCAGCCGGTTTGGGGACTTGTCTCCCTCCCACATGCTTTCATGAGCCAGGAAATGGAGAGGGGAGGTCTCGTCGGTGTAAGGGGAAAATGGATCAGGAGGATCAGGTGGAGGCTGCGAGATGACCACCTAAGCTTGCCACAGCCTCGTGGATGTGGTGGTGGCGGAGGATTGTCGAGAGGAGGTGAGGATAAGGGACGCCCAAAAATCTTATGCAGCGGCGCCGCACTAGAAGGAGAAGGATGGGGGGGGGGATTTAGGCACTCAATGCCAAGAGGGGGAGCATTGGTGAGTCTGGGAGAAGGGTGTGGTTTTTACGGACCTCGGGGGAGGGGGTCCTTTTATAGTGCTAGGCTAGGGTTAGGATTAGATTGGTTCTTGCTCCCAGCCATGGTCATCAGAATGGGATGAGCAAGAGAGAGGGTTGTTTTAGAGGCACAATGGTGCACAAATGCTGGTCAAACTAGGGCTTGATGAGTTTGGAATTGTGAGAGGAGCATTTTGGCTCGCTTAGATTTTCAAAATAGGGTCAAGAGCGGGAGATTGACCATTAAGGCCAGCTTGTCTCCTCCCTATAATCAGCGGGAGGTAGGAGACAATCTCCTGGCCGCTAAATCAAGGCCATAATCTACATGGGGCAGATCTAAGGGCTCAAAATCAGCCCAGATTGCTTTGTCTGGATCGCTGACATGGCATTTGTCAATTGAAAGGTAAATAAAAGGGTTTTCAACACATTTACTTCAAGAAATCATAGTAAATAATAGGAATGTCCAATTGCAATGAAATTTGGACCATAGCTTCACAAAAATGTGGGTAACATTTAGAAAAAGTTTGAGAACCAAAAGATGAAGTTTTATTGACCAATTTTCTTCTTTGGACAAAGTGATGAATTAATCAAATTTAAGGTGTTATAATGTGTATAAAGTTCTAATTTCATTCAATACATCCTCTCGTCTATCCACTCCCGTCGGCCTGGGCGACTCAGAGGGCGACTAGGGCACAATTTTCCCAGCTCGGGGGAGGGGGCATCGGCGACGACTGTGCCACCCTGCTCCCCCCGGGCCTCTTCCAAGCCCGATCGGTGTGGATCGCCTCTGTCTGGTGGTCGTTTCTTCACCCCCTCATCTTCGCTTCTCGCCTCTGCGGCGCTTGCGCTGGGCACTATGTCCCTGGCGACGACGGGGCTTCTGTGGCCCTTGCCACAGTCCCATTCTAGGCCTCTGGCCTCCGTGAAGAGGTAGGTGTTGGTGGGCGTCCTCTTAGCTAGAGTGATCGACAAGGTCGGGTTTTCTATGCAGGGTTTTGCTTGGGAGCTGGTTTTTGGCAGTTCATCTATCTTTGGTCCGCCGTTTATCGGCTTTTTTGTTCCTTTTGCATAAGGAGTGTTGTCCTTACTCTATGAAGGTGGTGGTTTATCTGGGTTTCCCCTGGTTATTCAACCTGGTAAGGGTTCTCCCCCCTTGTTTAGTGTAGTTTGGTTGGTTGTCTGTTGTGCTCGATGTATTGGTGTAGGTCTGATGGGTCTTTTGGAGATGCAAATTTTGCTTATTCTGGTCATCTAGGTGGTGGTAGCGTTGACTCTGTAGATTTTACCCGGGATTGTGGTTTGATTCCGCATAAAAGCTGCTTCTATAAGCGCGAAAGGGAGGAATCCGTTCTGAAATGTCATACTCGCATCCAATCCTATCTGTCAGAAGGCGTTCTCTGGCTCGTTTGGTTACAGAATATGTTTGAACTTGTTATCTCTGTAGATGTCGTATGGCTTTTATCAATATAATGGTTTGGTTTACCTTCAAAAAAGAAAATGTGTATAAAGTTCACATTGGTCACCATATTTTGATATTTGAGTCTCAACATTGATTATGAAGCCAAGAAAAATGGTTTGGGAACATGAGTGAGTATATTGAGGTCAAAAGAGTAATTACTTCATTATGATGCTAAAATCCACTTTGTCATAGAAATATTCCTTGATGAAAGTTATTATTGGAAAATGTCTTATTGCAAATGATGAATCTTTATGATTATGGCATAGAAAATTAGGTCATGCAAGTTCACATGTTATCAAAATGTTGATTAAATAAGATCTTGTTCGTGGCTTACCTAAACTCTCTTTTGATAAACTAGAAAATTGTGAACCATGTACTTTAGGAAAGCAAAGTAAAACTTCTTTCAAATCTAAAACTTTGCTTAGCACTACTATATCATTAGAACTCATTCATATGTATTTATTTGGTCCTATGAGGACTCAATCTATTGGTGGAAAATGTTATTGCTTTGTCATTGTTGATGATTATAGTAGATACACTTGGGTTCATTTTCTTTCAACTAAAGATGATACAATTAGAATATTCATTCAATTTGGTTCTAAAATTGAAAATCAACTACAAAACAAAATATGTACCATTAGGAGTGATCATGGTGGGGAATTTGAAAATCACATCTGTGAAGATTTTTGTACATCCCAAGGGTACACTCATAACTTCTCAGCTCTACGCACCCCACAACAAAATGGAATAGTAGAAAGGAAAAATCGGTCTTTATAAGAAATGGCTAGAACAATGTTACTTGAACACAATACACCTAAAACTTTTTGGGATGAAGTAGTCAATACGGCATGTTATGTATTAAATCATGTAACAATTCAATCCCTGCTTAATAAGACTACTTATGAACTTATCTTCAATAAGAAACCAAGAGTTGACTATTTTCATACCTTTGGTATACCCTGTTACATCTTAAATACAAAGGATGATAAAGATCAAAAGTTCACTAAATCACATAAAGGATTCTTATTGGGATATTCAACTTCTAGTAAGGCATTTAGAACCTATAATACCATCTCTAGAAAAGTTGAAGAATCAATTCATATCACATTTCATTAATGATAACACAAAGTGATGAAAATGAAATTGACAATGAAAATTTAAATGACATTACTCATTAAATCGAGGACTTAACCATATCTACAAATATGATCAAAATACTGAAATTGAGAAACAAAATGAGACACAACAACATATTCCTAGATTAATCAAGGACCATCCTCAAGACTTAATCATAGGAAATCCTTTTGATAAAGTAAAACTTGATCATCATTTAGAGATGTTGTAGATATGGCATTTGTATCAATTATGAAACCTAAAAAGTTAAATGAATCTTTAAAGGATGAATATTGGATAATGGATGCAAGAAGAAATAAATCAATTTGTGAAAAATAATGTATGGGACTTAGTTCCTAAACCGCAAGATAAAACCATTATTGCAACTATGTGGGTTTTTCGTAACATACTTAATGAAGCTAGGGAAGTAGTTAGAAACAAAGCTAGGTTGGTAGCTCAAGGATATAATCAACAAGAAGGGATAGATTTTGATGAAAGCTATACTCCCGTGGCTAGACATGAATCAATTAGAATAACATTAGCTCTAGCTGCCCACAAAGACATCAAGTTATTCCAAATGGATGTAAAAAGTACATTCCTAAATGGAATTATAGATGAGGAAGTATATGTTGCTCAACCACCCGACTTTGAGATTCCTGACAAAATTGACCATGTATAAAAACTTAATAAATCTCTTTATTATCTAAAACAAGCACCACACAATTGGTATGAAAGACTTAAAAACTATCTATTTGATAATGGCTTTTCAATTGAAAAATCAAATTCTACACTATTTTTCAAAACATATGAATCATATTTTCTTGTTGTTCAAATATATGTTGATGACATCATTTTTTGGTGCTTCAAATGATTCCTTATGTAATCAATTTAGTGATATTATGCAAAAAGAGTTTGAAATGAGTCTCATGGGAGAATTAATATTTTTCCTTGGTTTTCAAATAAAACAAACACCCGTCAAAAATTTTCTAAGCCAAGAGAAATACACCTAGGAACTCTTAAAATGATTTGGCATGGAAAATTGCAAACATGCTACCACTCCCATGGCTACCTCTGCCAAAATTGACAAGGATGAAGATGGTGAACCCATTGATGATTTCTTATATAGGGCCATGATTGGTAGTTTGCTATATTTGACTGCTTCTAGACCGAATATCATGTTTTCCATTGGGCTTTGCACTAGATTTCAATAAAAACCAATGCACTCTCATTTTCAAGCTATCAAAAGGATCTTAAGATATCTCATTGGTACTATCGACTATGTTAAGTTGTATCCTAAAGGACAATCGCTAGACTTAAAAGCTTACACTGATTCCGATTTTGATGGTTGTCGACTTGATCGCAAGAGCACAAGTGGTGGTTTTTTTTACTAGGAAGAGCCTTAGTATCTTGGTTCAGTAAGAAACAAAATATAGTTGCCCTATCCACTACTGAAGTTGAATATGTGGTTTTTGGTTCATGTTGTGCACAAGTACTCTGTATGCAACAAATTTTGAATGACTATGGCCTTGCATTTTCTTCTATGTCGATATTTTGTGATAATACTAGTGCTATAAAGATGGCCCATAATCCTATTTTACATAGTCATGCCAAACATATTGAACATAGACATCATTTCTTAAGAGTTCATATTTTAAAAATAATGTATCTCTCCATCATATTGATATTGAAGAGAAATTAGTGGATATCTTTACCAAACCTCTTCCTCTTGATCAATTTCAACATATTAGAAAGAGGTTACTTATTACTCCCTAGAAGATGTATTCTCTGATATATGTGCTTAAAATTCTTAATTTTCTTACTTGAATTTCATGTTATTTTTTTTGCACAAAAATTCTAGTACTATTTCTTTGGTTAGTCACAATAATTTATTAGCATGAACAAGAACATAAACAAGCTCAAATCAATTCAACAAAACTACTCACAGACTCTTGTTTGGTCAAAAATATTTTGGACTAAGAAGATTCTCAGTCGAAAAAATTCTCGACCGAGGTCTACTCGGTGGAACCCTTAGACGACAAGACAATTTTGAATTGAGTTTCCTCTACAAACTTCACAAAATGTTTGCAAAAAGGCCCCTTGTTCAAGGAAATTTTTGACCGAATCCTCGTCACAACGGCCATTTTTAAAATTCCAATGGTCGATGAGCTAGTCATTATGAGGAGCATCAGAAGAGATCCATTGGCCTCGAGTAGGTCCTTGATTTTCTATAAAAGGGACCCGAATCCACCCATTCTCTTCACACTTTAAATGATTTCTTCTCCATCTCTTCTCTAGTGATCTTTAGAGATATTGTTCATCAACACTCTTCCACTACCATCTCTAGATCTTCTTCCACCTCAATTTGTTCAAGATGGCCTCATCTTCAGCTTGTAGTGGGAAGAAGCAAGTAGCTACGAGGAAGGGAAGAACAGTCACTCCAGCCTTGAGCGTCATCAATGACATTCCCTTCAACAACGTTGCTGCTAGAGAACGCTACATCAAGATCACCTCAACAAACCCTCTTTCTCGATGTCTGGTGGACACCAACGACTTCATCACGCTCCTTGATCTCTCCAAGCCCTTCAAGGTACAACATTTAACGAAGTTTCTTACCCCATCCTTCCATTTCTAGTCCACCCAAGCTATCAATGAGTTTTATGCTAACCTCACTAGGGATTCCAATGAACCATTATCCTTCACCTCCATGGTTAATGGGCCAGCTTTTCGCTTCTCTAAAAAGGACATCCTTAAAATGCTAGGTATAGATGAGGAGGAGTATGGAGATTTCATAGATCTAACCACCGAAAACCCTATATCCAAATTCTCTTCCGATGCAAATACTATTAGCCTAGGAGACATCAAAAAGGCCATTTTCCTTCCTAATACTTCATCTCATGAGAATAGGGGAACTTACTATGCTACATCTCTAACCCCGGAAGCTAGGGTAGTAAACCTTATTATCTCCCATAACATCTACCCTAGACAAAACAAAACTAAAATCCCACAATTCAGTATGTGTCTAATTTATTCTATCCTAGAAAGCATTCCTATCAACTTCATGCGAATTATCCTATCCAATATGTTTGACTTCTCTGGAAATCATCCCTATGCTGATTTTGGGTGCCAAATTATCCAATTTTTCCTTGACAAAAACCTAGAGGATTTATACTACAAGTGTGATAGGCGTTCTAAAAAACATACCAAAAACATTGTAGATAAAATGGGACTTGAATTTGGGGACAAGAGAGCTAGGACCGAAGGAGAGATATCCACTGAAGAAAATTCTCCACCTCCTACTCCTCCTAGCTACTCCTTGGAAAATTTAGAAAAATGATGTTTGTTATCTTAAAGGGGCTACCTATCATCTTAGGATACAATTAGATTACAACCATCATGCCATGACCTACCTCAATCAAAGAATTCAAGCTTTGTCTCCCAATGTTCCCGACACATATCCATATACACTCTATCCGGGGAGTCTTTATCCTTTTAACCCTTCAATACAATACACCCAAGTCCCACAACCACCTTCACATGATCTTTCCCATACCCAATACTCACCCATGCAACTCCAGGACATAGCTGCCCGCTTCAGATTTGATAGGGCACCTACATTTATGAAGGCATATGCTCTTACTAACATAGGTGCACTGGATTGGAAAACACTTGTCAAGTACTATGGTGATGCTCCATTTCTTGGCAAAGATCCTGAGGCTGATGTAATATTGCAATCTTTCAAGTGATGATGTCCTATGTAGTGAGTCGTACTACTTATGTAATCATTTCTAGTGAAGCTTGTGTTGTTATCAATGAAATTGAGCTTGTTTGAGTTCACTTGATCATGTTAATAAAAATCTATATTGTGGCTTTCATTGGACATTTTCTATCACTTTGTTTTGCAACTTGTGTATCATATTAAGGGGGAGTATCCCATTCAGGGGGGGTACAATGATTATATGGCTATATTTTTAAAATAACAAAGGGGGAGAAATAATATTAAACAAAATAAATGAGTTTCATGTTCTCTTGGCTTAACATTAATTGATGCTACATTCCTTAAGAGATGGATACTATGTTCCATATCTCTTTAGGAATGATTAGCACACAATTTATGAAAATAAGAGAATATTCAAATATCAAGTAAATCTCAGGTATGAAACTCATCTAATTTAAATTATTTTGATTATATTTTCGAAATGTTTGTCATCTTCAAAAAGCGGGAGATTGTTGGATAAATTGGACATTAATATACCCTTTGTTTTGATGATGAAAAAATATACCCTTTGTTTTGATGATGAAAAACATTTCACACTTGTGGATATAACATGTTATTTAAGTATTTTAGGGTTCAAAGGAATAAGGAAATCGTACTAAGTGGAAAGATGAAGATCAATGCAAATTGAAGATCAAATGCACTTAATTGTACAAATATTCATGATTTTACTCAAATGTAAACACTTATATAAAAATATAACGTACAAGTACTTAGACATCTTGTAAATCAAGCGTTAGATCTTCCCTACCCACTTATAATGCTTCGATAGGTTCCCCCCAAAGTTAGAGTCAATCATCACTCATTGAAACACACACATAGTAGATGATTCAAAAGTCTGAAATTGTGACACCCTCGGTCAAAAAACTTGTCGACTGAGATACACTTGGTCGAAGTTTTTGTCGACCGAGAACCACCTTTGTCGAAATTGTGAGAACTGTTCAACAACTTACACAATTGTGCTCTAAAATAGTCTTCGGTCAAAAATATTCTCGATCGAGTAAGTTTCGGTCTAAAGCTTGCGACCGTTAGACAGAATGGTTTTATTTGGGAGTTGGAAATAGAAGTTGCAACACTTTTTCCTTAAACCCAAGCTTGGTTAAAGAAATTCTCGATCGAGACACAGTTTGTCGACCGAGCAGGTGTCTGGATTGTTCTTTCCAAACATGAACAAATTAACAATTGTTAGCCAACTAATATACATATAACAACTAGTTAAGCACTAATAACACTCTAGAGACTCCCTAAAGCGTCCCTAAGTGCCTGCAACCCATTCCTATAAATATGAGAGGTCTTAAGACACCTAAAGTACCTAAGTTGCACTTTCCCATTCACTATTGAGAGCAACCAAGCTAAGATTCATTTGTTGTCTTCTTCCTTGTGCTCTAGAGTTGTCCTATAGCTACAATCTCCTAGCCACCACACATAGCCATGTTCATCTCAAGTGTATAGGAGATTCTAACGCTTGATATAGGATCAAAGCGCTACACTCAATTGTTGTATTTCCTTCTTCCAATCCCCCTACGTAGGTTCAAGCTACTTTTACTCCTTGGCTATTCCAATATCATGGAGGCTGCTTGAGGGATATTGGTTGAAGCTACTTTTTGGTGGAGAAGGTTGCTTCAATAGGAGCTTGAGATTACTTCAAGGAAGGTTGCTTCAAGGGAGGTTGGAGCTACTTCTAAAGAAAGGCTATCTTAAGGTGGTGGAGCAACTTCTAGGAGGAGAAGGCTGCTCCAAGGGCTTGGAGTTACTTCAAAGAAGGCTGCTTCAAAGAGGGTTGAGGCTACTTCTAGGTGAAGTCTACTTTAAGGAAGGTGATTGTATTTCATAAAATATCCTTGCGAGGTAATAAAATTAATAACTTTCAAAATCCCAATTGGAGACAATTGGGTAGTGGACTGACAACCTTTAAATTTAAACGTTGGAACCACTCTAAACACAAGTGTCTTCCTTATTTCCTCCTCCTTATTTTGTTGAGTGTTTTAATTATCTTTAATTTATCAAAAAGCTTTATTCACCCCTCTCTAGATTTTTCATAACTGACATGTTCATTCTATTGAACCAATTGGCTCAGCTCAGCTCACTAGACGACCGTTTAGGTGAGTGAGACGATCGTCTGGGTGAGTGAGACAATCGTCTAGGTGAGCGAGACGACCTTCTCAAATGAGAAAGATCGATCAGTTTGTGGGAAATTTGATTGCATCAAGGAATTAGTGTTGATGTCATGTCATGCATTAATTAAATTCAAATTGCCAATTTTTTATGCAATTGGAAAACATATGAAACAACCATCTTATAGTATGATATGATCACCCCGCATGATAGACGACCGTTTGGGTTTCCAGAAGACCATTTGGGTGTTCACAGGTTGCAAAAATTCAAGATCTTCCAGTCCCTTCCACTCCCTCATAGACTAGGAACCCTGACCAAAACCCCTCCCATAAATAGAGTATTGGGGGCTTCCCAAAGCACAACAAACACTACTACAGAAAATGCTTTTTACAACAGTTCCTTTTCTCAATTTACAACAGGTGTTAACCGTTGTATTAGATTACGTGGTCTTATGGGGGGGTGCTTTACACAACATGTGATCGCATGTTGTAATAGATGTATTTTATACAACAGTTGAAACATGTTGTCTTTTAAGGAATGGCCTGTTGTAATATGGGTATTTTACACAACATGTGGTACACCTGTTGTAATATATATTATACAACAGTTGAACGACGTTGTCTTTCGCGAAACACACCCGTTGTAATAGGGGTATTTTTTACAACATGTGGTTCACCCGTTGTAATATATATTATACAACAGTCGAAGCAAGTTGTCTTTCACTAAACACATCCATTGTAATAGGTAGGTTTATTACAACATGCAGTGCACCTGTTGTAATATACATATTTATACAACAGTTGGGAGTATGTTGTCTTTCCATACATTTAACCATTGTAGTAAGATTGTTTAGACAACATGGTGTGTGTCTGTTGTAATATACACAATTTATACAACAGGTTATGCATGTTGTAGTTCACTAGAAACACCTGTTGTAATAGGTGTATTTTTTCCTGACAAACCTGTTGTAATAGGTGTGGATAACACAACATGTGTTGTTTGTTGTAGAATCATACATTTTACAACATATTATTAACTGTTGTCTTTGATTAGAGTTTGAAAGGTCATATATCGCACCAATTGTATTGATCAAACTAACCATATTATTAATAAATTATAATAAATATGCAATTATACTTTTTCATTTCACAAACAAACACATAGTTGAACAAAATTTCCATCAAACCTTGAAAGAAACTTGTACTAAATTTAATTAATATTAAATCATCCATACAACGATTCAATAATACAAAGTACCACTCTAGAATCGAACTGAAAACTAACTAAAAAAGTTTCACACATTGGTCTATGGTAAAGAACAAATGTCTCCCCCATATGTCACATAATCTTATGTGTGCTCAAGAACACATGTCGCCCACTCGTTTCAGACCTCATCGATTTCTTCTTGGTTGAAGCAACGACCAATATACTTCAAATAGTACTGCAATCATATGACAAATATATCAACATATTGTGATATTTTCAATTAATTTAGAAATTTGAACAAACTAAAAGAATATAATGTTAAGTAGCTTACACATTTAGGAATATTTCTATTTCTCACATCAAAGATGTCTTTCATATACTTTAGCACATAATACCCGCAATATGTATTGTTCGGCTGCTTTGGACACTATACAAAATAAATATTAATTTGTTATCCAAATAATTGTGAGAGCTTGTTAGCAATTGAGTAGTATCTTCTTCTCCTTTTCTTCTTTCTTCCTCTGGATTTCTTGTGTCTTGACCTCTTCTTTGTACCATAACTATCATCACCGGACAATTCATCTTTAACATGCTTGTGTTTGGAGACTTTCTTTTTCTCTGCTAATTTAGAAAATGTGACCATAAAATGTATGGAGGAGCCCATTTTGAAATATCAAATTGTTAAGTAGACTGGGCATAATTGTACACTTTTTCATTTAAATTCATTCATCCTTTACGACATCTACTAGCCAAGATATGTGCAAGACAAATGATACATGTAGCTGAACTCACCATTATCCACATCCTTTGATTCCAGCGCCCTGTCGTCAACTTCACCACAGTTCACAATCTTGACAGGCACAACAGGTATGGACTCGTCGGTCTCCACATTTTCAATATCCTTTAAAGTATCATGTCCTTGAATAAGCTTGCCAAAAACAACATGTTTCCTACGAATGGAAGTTGGTTTAGACAACATGCCAAATGAAATTGAATAGAACACAAAGACCTAAGAATGAACACAGGTTCTAACACAAAGAAACTAACCCATCCAAATGAGGGGTTGCCTTGAAAGTGATGAAAAATTGGGAACCATTCATATGGCTGTCAGCATTGGCCATTGATAAGATGCCAGGTCCTTCATGTCGTAACTTGAAGTTTTCATCTGATCAATATATTAAAATACAAAAATATCAAACCATCCGCAGTTTTATACATTGTACAGATAAAATAGCAAATCAACCAGCATCCTATTCACCCAAAATCGTCTGAAAATCTAAATCTGACTGAATATAATGAAGCAACAACAAAGCTTAGTAATACACAATGAGATTGGCTACTGATTTCTCAGAAATGCTATGGAAAAAAAATATAGAAATTTAGCATACATATAAACTACAGAAATTAAACATAATGTATATGTAACAGAGTATCATTACAAGTGCTAGAAGCAAGGGGTCAAGAGTTTCAAACATCAGTGGAAAATAACCAGGCAAGTAATCACCTTCAAATTTTCCTCCATATATGCTCTCACCTCCTCTTCCTGAAAGCCACAGAACCAATGAGTTCTATGAAAAGAATCAACTATTTATTTTCCTAGAAATAATGAAATTCACATGTTTTGTTCCATCATGTATGAGAGCATCAAATCATTTAATGGATGATCAATTCAACCCCAAACTGAATTGACATAATTAGTATTGATTGCAGACTGTGCCACCTAGATCTGCTGCTAATGGATATGGGCGTCGGACTGCTAGTAGAGATGTAAAGGGACAGACGGAGAGCAAGATGCGGTCTGTGAAGCCTGCTGCTAGCTGTATGTATTGCAACATTAAACGGTGTTATTTTACTTAATTATCCTTTCCACTGATTGAATTTTTTGCAGCTGGAAGCAAAGAAGATCTTGAAAGCTCTTCACGTGATCGACTGACATATGTATCAGTCTGTCTTGTTGGTCTTCCTGTTGAGGTTCGTGTAAGAAATGGATCGTTTCTGACAGGAGTTTTTCATGCAACAAGTACTGACAAAGATTTTGGTAAGCTATCAATATTAAATTAATGTTCCATTAATGTTGCATGTATAATATTAGTACATTACTTAATTGATAACCCCATTTGCATTCTGGATTATCATTTGAACTCGTGCACAGGTATTGTCCTGAAGATGGCCAAAGTAATTTATGATGGTTCTGAAAAAGGCCAGAACAAAGGACCAGATGTTGTAAAAAGGCCTCAGACAATTATTATACCAGCCAGGGAACTCGTGCAAGTTGTAGCAAAGGTTCTACTTCTACTATAGAAATTTTATTTTTTTGATGTTGTTTTATTTTCTACTAGTTACACTTACACCATATCTAATTGTCACACTGGACAATTAAATGCACCACTTGATATTAGTCCATGTTGTGTACTTTTAACCTAGTTAAACAGTGTTTTTCCCCTTTCCATGCCAATTCTTTCATCCATTGCAGGATGTGCCTTTAACTGGGGAAATGACATCAAACGGGCATCTCCATGATAAGCGCCATGATCTGTTAACAGATTCTGCAATATCACTGCATCATCGTGTAGAGGAGAGGGAGCTTGAGCAGTGGGTGCCTGACAATGATGACCTCGACTGTGATGAAATGGAAGACATATTTGATGGCAGTTGGAATAACATGTATTAACATTTCTTAAAGTTCAAATATGTTCATCCATTTCACTATTTGGTGAAGTTTGTCTATATATTTCTTTTCTAAACTCCTACATCTTTTCAGTTTCCTATTTGATTGATAAATCGACAGGAGAAATACATCAGGTTCCATAAATTTAAATTGCAAAAAGGTGAACTTGAAGTTACCAACATACATATAACATGTCTCTGCATATTATATAAGGGCACTATTATACTAAAAAGAACCAAATATCAAAGGCAGAAAAACTCAAATTAAAAGTACCCCTAGGATCCAAGTGAATAGGATCGTCCATTGTGATTCTTGCACCATCGAGAAAATGAAAGACTAAAGAGTTAAAGACGAAGTTTCCAACATATCAGGGACCAAACCAAAAAGATCATGGGTCGCATGTCTGTGCAAAATGTAAACGTGTATACTTTACCTCTATATAAAATAACTTAAACCAAATAAAATTATATACCGTCTAAATTTTTTTTGTTAAATATTATATATCATCATAACTTACAACTTATTTCAAGTCGAGAAAAACCTGAAGAAACATCAAATAAGCTAAATACATTATAATATTCATATTGAAGTCTTAGGTAACAAGGATGGCAAAAAATATATTGTAACTGGGTTCACAGCAGGTCAACTATGCAACAAACCAATGTCTAGGATTCTCCCAAAAACCAGTTCAAGGAGATCCAGTCTAATTTTTTCTACAAGTCTCTTCTTCCATCCGGTCTGGGCACTAGAGAGAGAGTTCTTGGAAAATTTGCTAAAAGGAAGGAGTACATACCGTCACCCTTTGAGAAATCTCCTCCCTGCAGAAATAAAGCAAAAGGGGCAATTAGACAGCTACAATGGTGAAATCTATGTACATTACAACATCGACCAGACACGGGCGAAGCGCTAAATATACATTGTATTGATAGCTCAGTAAAATACAACCTTAAAAATAACATCACAAGAAAAGCATTCGTGACCATCATCCCTGTATCATACAGCATAAAGAGGGGTAACTGACTAAAATACAAACACCGTTACATATTTACTGCCATTTTTAAGTCAATGAGCCGGTAGATGGACCTAAATATTATCATGGTAATTAAGGCGGGTGAGAAAAAGGAAAGCAAAGACATACCTGTGCCATGAAACCTTTAATGATGCGGTGAAAGAACGTTCCTTTGTAATGCAGAGGCTTTCCAGTTGACCTTCCAGTTCCAATCTCGCCTATAAAGAAGAACACCGTACCATTAGGTATACTCTTGTTCTCTATATAAATTTCTTGGTAAAAATTACAGACTTTGAGAGGGTATAGCAGGATTTAGCTTATAAGAAGCAACCATCACTACTGAGATAAGAAATGAGGGCTGAACATCCTCTTCCAACCTGAACCATTCTTGGCACCCACCTACCAATCACTCATCATATTTCATACATGACAGTAAAATACCTATTACAAGTGAACCAATGAGAGGCAGTAAATGGAACCTGATGAATGGTTCCCTTTTATGGCATACTGTTAGGTGGACACGTTCACCAGAAATATCAAAATAATGGCCAGCCAGCAATTGGATTGGGTAAATGCATGTAAAATTTTATTAGATAATCAGATCTATAACCACCCAGTTATAAAGCAACACTTGCCACGTGCTCTTCTGCCTCCTATCCCCCACCTAGACCATCTCTCAACCACTGACTCAATCATAAGTACCGACATAGAGATGTATACCACTTCCACCACGAATCCCCTCCATATTCCCATTCATATTGTCCCTACTCTTTCTTCCTCACACATGCTGCAATATCTGTAAGCATGGTAGAGGAAATGGCCAAAACAGCGAAGGGCATGAAGATACGTTTTTAGGTAGTGTAGTGGAAGTGGCAGCACTACTGGAAAGCATGCCAGCTTCAACAGTTGCTGTCGTTGATTCTGGGGCACACTGAATAGTCATATCCGTTGAATCTGTTTCAACCGACGATTCAGAGTCGTCCTCCCTGTCTCCGTTAAGGTTGGAATCAGAATAAACAGTCCCATCAGGCTGAACGACAGCCACCGTTCATTCTGGCACATTTCTACCAATTAAAATACAATATTCAAGTACAGGTTCACTGACAGGAACCGTCCCTTCTGGTATCAAGTTTATTAAAAATATAATAAAACACCACCTATTACGTATCATATGAACAGAGTTTAGCTGCATAAACTAGAATACATACAATAATTTAAATACGCACTCATGTCAGTTAAATGTCAACATTATTGTAATCACATTGAGAATCAAGCTGACACATTCTAATACAACTGGAAAACATGGTAACAAGTATGGTAAAGATGCTCGCTATGTGTATCTAGTGTACACAACACAACTAACGTAGCTTGCTTGTCATAATTGTACCACAATAGCATATTTCTAAGAAATTCTAGATAGCAACCAAAGCTTTCGTAGAACTGTAGAGTAGAAAATGATTTTGTTTCAGTATTGTTGTTGTGCATGTCTGTCGTAGCTGTTCATGCGCATCATATCTCACCATTATAAGGTTCCTCAGCAGAAGGCATCCACTCATTTTAGCTGTCCTAACAAGATCACATATTTATCTTATATTAGAATTTACTAATAATAACACCAACTGATATATCGATACAGGGTCATTGAATTATGACAGACGACAGAAAAACTCTTATATCTCATGAGTATTGACTTCACTTAAATTCAAACCATTTAACAATATATATCCAAAATTCAAATAAAAGATCCTAAACTGCATAAAACGACATACCTTTCTTACCAATACTGATGAGTACGCATTCCCAGCAATAGTTTCTGGAATCGTATTAACATACTGAAGCAGCTGAAAAAGAACATCATATTGTTGGTTATCATGTTTACAAGCATGTAAGGGTTACTGGAACCACGCACCTTTCTTCCCATGCATGATGAATACCCACTTCCTGTTGTTTATCATATTTCTAAGCATGTAAAGGGACCCTATTAAGCTGTTGGAAGCAACTGAATAAATAATTGAAATAAAAATTCAATCAGTGGATTGTGGTGCTGAATATACAATAAGAATTACTTAGAGGTTAATAAATAGTTGATACCAACCTAGACATATTGGTTAAACTTGAACATGAGGATGATTGCCTAGAGGATAACCAAAGATACATTCTAGCAAGGGACAATTGAATTACTGCATTAATTAGTATAGAACACTCAAACACTATTTTGATCTAGGTAAGCAATAACACCGAGTTTGTACTTATTATCACATTTTTAAGCAGGTAAAGGGACCTTATTAAGCTGCCGGAAGTAGCTGTAATTGAACAACAAAGTAAGACTTCAGTCATAGTGGAAATTCCCCTATTTCAACCGCCCCTCTCATGTGTTCTATACCAAGGTGGATTGTAATCTAGAGCCTAGGATATATGGGACACATCACCCCACCAAATTTCCTTGGGGATTCATCTTCACAAAAATCCTATGAGGCTAGATAGTTCCACTGCCACAACCTATAAACAACACCTAAAACCCAACCAACAAACGAAGATTGAGTGGCAATTCTTTGAAGCAATCCTGAAGCGATTTCACTTCATGCATAATGTGATTTACTTGATGAAAACTTTCTTTTCTAGAGCCTCGACATTGGTGGTTTTGAATGAGTATAATGAAGGATTCTTTCCTATGTCGAGGAGAGTGAAACAGCGGAATCCCCTATTATCTTCCTTGTTCATTATCATTGAGATTCTGGCCACATTGGAAAATATTTACACAACTAAGGTACCCTGCCCATCGACACTGCTCCAACAGTATAGATTATGTGGAACATCAAGAAGCGAGAATGTTTACAAGCCACTAGAGGTGTAAGAAGGAGAGACCACCTTTACCCTTACATCTTTATGATAGGCCTTTATTGCTTGAGACAAATGATCCAATCACTTGAACAAGAAAAGAAGTAGCCTCCCAACCAGATCATGCTTCAAAATAAAGATTTTACAAGAACGGGTTGACAAGGCAATAACTTACCCTTAGTGGATAGAGATATGCACAACAACCCTAGTCAAGGTACTTCCTAGAATTCATTCATACCACATAGATGTGAGGCCATTACTCAAAGGAGATAATTCAACCCTTAACTAGGCTTGAGGAAACAATATGAATTTTATCATGTTCTTCTAGTATTCTAAAGCTCCATACCATTTTGTGTGGTGCTACACCCATGGTGAAGGAGATTCTAGCCACACTCAAAAAGATATATACAATCGAAGTACCCAACCCATCATCACGGCTTCGATAGTATCTAGATCTGAATTGGACCTAACTTGGTTCGAAAATAGATTTGAATTGTCCTAGACTAGCTTAAGTTGCACTAATTTAGCCAAATAACACCAACTTTTAAACAACAATAGTGTATATTTAATGTTACCTTGTAATCATATATGTTGTACAGAAATATCATTATCTTTTCTTTTAACAACAATGTAGATGTAGATCAATATTCTCATTAATCTTGTTTGTGCCAACAAATATATTTTTGGAAAAAGTGCATGGAGAATCCTAAGTGAAGTAAAGTTTGAGAAGAAAAATAAATCTTCTAAAAGGACTTCGGAATATGAATAAAGGCTTACCTACATGGAAAAGAATGACACCTGAGGGTCACTAGAAATCATGTACATTCATCCCAAAGAGTGTTTGCAATGGTATCGACGATGAAGAGGGCCTTTATAACACAAAAGTTCAAGACTGAGAAAGATAGCCATGTATTCTTATCAAGTAAGACCCAACTACACTAATTTAACATGAGAGGAAAACAAGAAACTATTTTAGGTGGAAAACGTAAGTGAATTCATATTAGAGATTTGAGATTCATATGCTTGTACCTTTCCCTCCTTTATAATATCAAGGGCCCTATCCTTCTACTTCATAATGGACAACAGCTACTCTATCTTATTATTTGATAGAATTCAACTAGGAAAATGATTCTTAGATCTAACCATTTACGTTAGAAGGTCTTAATGATCTTTTTGTTATCAATTTCACTAACAAGAAATCATATAAAAAGATGCATAAATGATGCTGGAGTAGACTACGCAACATCTTTATTTTACTATTAACTTTGGGTGATAGGCAACCAACATAAGATCCAGCAGTTATAGATCTGGGTATCTATTTGCTAATGTAGCATATTGATGTTATCTACATTAACATATGAGCTACTTGTTCAATTCAATATAAACTTGAGTATTATGCAAAATTATATATAGAAGATCAAAAAATGTAACTCTATGTTGAGATTCAAAGAGTGATAACTTATGCTCATTTAACATTGAAAAGAACTTTAGACATGGAGAGCATCCATGCACCTTATCATTAAAGAAGAGTTTGTTTCATATATTGCACCAGTAGAATGAGTGTGGTGCATCCACTTGTTATGCTAGCTTCTCGTCTCCTCCCGCAGCTGCTTTTGACCCTGAATTCCTATTTAAAAGTGGCCTACTTCAGCAAGGGAAGTAGAGCATGAACAACAATGTAGATATCATATATTTTGTAGTGATGTAGAATGTTCATGATATTCTAATGAGACTACCCTTATTTTGTATATTCATTATATTTATAGAAGTTTTTGCTTCATATTTGTAAAAAAATCCATCTACAAATCTAAGTACTTGTTATAGTCCACTACATTCTACTAATTATCAACTTTTTTACTTTTTATGTTTGTATAATAATATCAAAATTTTCAAATTCCTCGTAGAAATTTAAATTTATCTAAGTTTTTTATGCACATAAATTTATTTTAGTTACCTTTTATTTTATTTTTATTATAAATTTCCTCTATTTCTTATTTAAATAATACCCAATTTTGCACGTGTTTCTATTAAGGCATTTATGTAGCATGGTACAACCACAAGAAGTTTTTAGTGGACCAAATAGTCAAAAACCTTTTCCCTCCCTCTCCCCTCCATTCACCACATACCAAAAAGACCCTCAGAGCACTAGACTAGGAGAGGGGGGTTAAGGAGTATCGGGAAGGTGGGTTTAGCTGGGGAGGGGGAGGTGTGTAGCGTGTGTGCATTGTCGTACATATTTTTTTAATGTGTTGAATGGGTTGGAAGGAGTGTATGGCCCGTGTCCCAACCATGTCCACGTTAAAAAAATAGAGAAAAAAATTGGACACTTCCACGTCGTGTCCACCGCGTGTCCGTGTCTGACGCGTGCCGAGGACGGCTGCAACTCCTCTCAGGAAGTGTCTGTGCTTCCCAAGAGATCACTATTACCAAGAGAGCAAAAGTAGTACCAGCCCCTATGTAGGGTAAGATAAAAGAAACTGACTGAAAAGAAATTGCATGTCTTTTCAATGTTCAATGTTAAATGCCTATTTTTAGTTTTCAAGTTTTCTTAGTATTATAACATGTTCAATCCACTTACCATTTGTTTGATGCATGGCTGCGGGCGTGATGCCCGTAGGTAGGAGCAAGCTCGGGAGCTAGAAGGCCATCTAAGGAGAAAAAACTAGTTCAAGGACCATCAAGGAGAAAAACATCGGTGGGTGCCAACTATAGTTATAGATCCTTTTTTCTTTTTGTTAGAATTATGTATATATGAACCTTGTTAAGAATTTGAGAATGAGAATTGTAAATGTTTCCTTGTGATGGTTTATTTAAACTCTGTTTTGCAAATGAATATCATGCTTGTGACACCCCCCTTGGAAAGTAATGTGATTTATGCTTCCACACTCTGATGTGAATAACAATACAAGCGGGGTGTTACAGTCACATCCACCACTTTTACAACTAGATGAAAAGGAGGAAGACAAAGATGACTAGGGAAAGGACAATTGAGGGTTTGCCCTAGTGCGTAATGAAGAAGGGCCCCTGTGGTGCTATGTGATCACAAGTACTTGTAGTGGTGATGACAATTCTTCTCTCTTGGGCTAACGCCACAAGACATGTGTTGATGATAGTACCCTTGACCAACGATGGCAGCATGAAGAGGGGAAGAGAGAGAGAGAAGAGAGGAATGGTGGTAGCTCCTCTTCTTGACCATGGAGGCGATAGCCCTATAACACAAACATGGGGACAAGATCCAGGAAGAGAACTAGGAAGAATGATGAGGCATAGGCTCCTTGATGTGAAGACACTCACTTCTCATTCTCAATAAGATGCTAGACATTATCATATATGCTCATAGGTGTATCTATTATAGGACTGGAATGTTGGCATAAGAATGCTAGACATTCTCACTGAAAAAGATAATGACACAACCTTTTCCTTTGCTAGGAGAGGCCATTGAGAAATTGAAAACTAATTTTGATGTAAAGAATGTAAAAACCAAGATTGTTAGGATGGTAATAGCATAATTTACATGGTGGAACAGGTCATTGGGATTAAGTGTCCATATAGCACAAGCAAGCTACAAGTCATAATAATTAAAAATTAAGTCTTGAGACAGTTTAGGGAAATAAAAAAGAAGATGTCTTATTATTTACTATAATCAATTTTTGTATGCTAACTGAAAGATAGAAAGAAAAATGGACTACCAACATAGTGGCAAGGGTTATATTGCTACAATAACAAGAAAACTAAATACTTGAAAGAAAAAAATCAAAATACATATACTTTACAAAATCTAGCCTAAATATTAGCATATTAGCATGTCGGCAACAAACCTATAGCCATTTTTTCTTGGGTAAGAGCATAACTAACTTGAAGTACATATTTTTTATCAATAACAAGAAACCTATCCATATATATTTCCTCTTACTGGGTTTTTCTTCTCTATGTTTAGTGATGGTTTTCAAATGTCTCTGTCAAAAAGACAGTTCATGAATCGAAAATGATTTTTTGTGTTTCCTACAATAAGTAACTACCTACATGTTGAATTCTATAATGGAGAGTGGGGGAAAGGAGAGAAAAATGATATGGAAGGGGGAGAGGAAGATGATGGAAAATAAAGCTCTATCTAAAACTACAAATGTTGAAATTATCTACAGTACACACGGAGTTATAACCATTCTTCTCAAATCAAAATTAGCATAATTCTGCGTATTTCTTTGGATGAGGTTTTAAACTTTATGTAAAAAAAAATTAGAATCATCGAGGTGGAAAAGAAAAGCATGAACAATCACATGTTTTGAGGGTAGCACAAATATACAAACAATGTTTAACTTAAAATAGTGTGAAATTCATGAAGGCTTTAGTTTGAACAACTAGACATGATGAAAATGTAATGTCAAATGCATATTACCTATTCATTTGAAGTTTACAAATTTAGTCTAGCAAAAAAGATACCACAATCAAATATCATCATAGATATCTTATTCAAGCTAGTTCAGCCCTAAGATTTTTTTGCAATGTATAAGCACATTCAAGGAATGAACCGCTTATTCCAGTTATCCTACTTCACATATTAGAGATAGGAGATAGGATGTTTATGAGAAAACACTAAGTGAGTTTCGTGAGGGAGAAAGTGGTGGCATGGGCTAGTTCACTTATAGGGTAGTGGCAATTTCCTAGTGAGGAGTAGGCAAATTCACATGCTAATATCAGTTATAAATGTAATCTAATATTTTGATTAGATCATATACATAGAACTGACTCATGTAATATTAAAATGTGGGTTAACTTCCTCGTTAGATCCACAGGAATATATAATACATATTGTGAACTGAATTGAAATAATAATCACTTTCTCTACTGCAGTTGCATTGACTAAATCGTTTATAATTGTAAATGATTCTTCAACAATCACATGAGTGCAATCTGGATACCAAGCAATAGTAGTACGAGCACCAACTGAAGATATGATGGTTTGAATGTATGTCTATTCAGAGCTTCTTCGAGCCACCAATGGATTTTATAAAGAAAACAAAGGAAAACCAAATGTTTGAATGGTCCAAGAAACTTGCGAGAAGAAATACGCAATGTTCTGCTATGGCAAAGAAGGCAATAAATTAAAAGGATAACAAGAGACAATTACATAAACCCAAGAAGCATGGAACCGATTAGCTAGTCTTTGGAAGAAGAAAAAAAATTAGGACAGTTGGAAGGAATAACTTCAAATAGATCAGACATATTATATATGTAGCAACTAAGAGATAAATAGGTACCTTATTCCTCAGTCAGTAAAAATTGGCATATTGTGCAGAAATCACACCGGCACTGCCTGGGAGTACTACACTTCGGTGCCTTCCCATCATGAGTCAGCCATATGAAGGGGTTGATCGAGCTTCCGCCGGAGTTGTCCATCAGCCAGACGTAGATGAACGAGGTGGAGGTGAGTCGACCATATGAAGGGGTTGATCGAGCTTCCGCCGGAGTTGTCCATCAGCTAGACGATGATGAACGAGGTGGAGGTGAGCCAACCATATGAAGGGGTTGATTAAGCCTCCGTCGTAGATGTTCTCCGCCGGAGCTAGTGCTGAGATGGTGTTGTATCAACAATTCCAGGGAGCTGTATACGGTAGGGGTAAAGGTCAGCCGTGGTGGCTACCAGCACTTAGTGTAAGCGCCGCACCTGCTCGGGCTATGAGCAAGGGGAGAGCCGGATTGAAAGAGAGATTAGAACCGGGCAGCGGCGCTTTCCGGTCGTCTAGCGGTGAGCGCCCCTGGGAACGTCGGCTTCGTCTATCTTACGGGGGAAGTTGCCGCAAGTGAGCTCTGCCGGTCTCTAGCGGCGGTGAGCTTTGTGGTCTCTAGTCGTCTGCGGTGCTCCTCGGACGGGGGGCAGTTTGAAACGGGGGGTTTGGGTTGAAACTTGTGACGGGGGGTTGCGGTGAAACTGCTGATGGCAGTTTTGGGAGGAAACGGCGCGCGGAAGAAAAGAGGAAGCGCGGGGAATTTTTTTTGCGTGACACGTATAAATTTGAGGGAAAAAATCAAAATAGACGGGTTAGCAGTAAATAATGACCAAAATGAACGAGTTTGGAACAAATTTACTCGAATAGACGAGTTTGGGAGAGAGAAAGGGTCGAAGACGCCGAACTGAATGGCGTCTTCACCCCTATTGGCTCAAAAAAAAAGCAAATTCGGCCCCGCCCAACGGGTAGCTGGGGGCGTGGCAGTCCCACGATGAAGACGCTGGTCTGACTGGCATCTTCATCTTGGGACTGCCACGTGGCGTCGCGCCCCCAGCTACCCGTTGGGCGGGCCGATGTTTTTCTTTTTTAAATTTTTTATTATGATACCATGTATATTTTTTATTATGATATATATACATATATATGTTAAATTGCTAAATAAATATAATCTACATTAAGTTATATGAAATTAGCCATATATCTGAAATAATAACTGAAGATAATAAAAATATTAATAGAATATTATATTTATTAATACATAATATTTATAAATGTACATAAAAGTATTTAAAATTAATGAATATAGTACTAAAATTATATAATAAGTTTAAAATTATAAAAAGAAAGAAGATATATACATGCATTTAATTGTAAACTTAGAAAAAAAACTAATATAGAAATAAAAATAAGAAAATACTAAAATAAAAACTAATATGGTAGTATATAAGACACGCTGGTGCACATAAAATACACACACATGTGTGTGTGTGTCTATATATATATATATATATATATATATATATATATATATATATTTATATATATATATGTGTGTGTGTGTGTATATATATGTTTTATTTCTATAGTTTTAAACATCACTATATAATTTTAATATTGTATCCATTAATTTTAAATACTTCTATCTGCATTTATAAATATTATGTATTAATGAAATATAAAAGCAGATAGAAGTATTTAAAATTAATGGTTACAATATCAAAATTATATAGTGATGTTTAAAACTATAGAATTAATATATATATATATATATACACACACATATATATATTATACGCGAATAATTGAAAATTTCAGAGAATTATGTGAATATGATGTGTTGTTTAACTATGGTCTTTTACAATATGTAGCTATTACAACAGGTGATATAATGTTGTGTAAATATAGTATATTACAATGGTTTAGTTTACGTTGTGTAATGGAGGTCTATTACAACGATGTTTTATGTGTGGGTATTACAACAGGTTACAACATGTTGTGTAATTATAATATATAACAACAGGTTGGAGTCTGTTGTCTCATGTTGGGATATAACAACGAGTTTTAATATGTTGTATTATGGTGGTCTCTTACAACATGTACCAAATACAACATGTAAAGGCCTGTTGTATAATTAATACATACTACAACGGGTGAGTCTGTGTTGTGTAATGATGGTCTATTACAACATGTGACTATTACAACGGGTCAAAATATGTTGTGTAAATAACATCTTTTACAACGGTTTTGAATATGCTGTGATACTACAACCTATTACAACACTTTAGAAGTTGTTTTAGTATCCCCCTATACTACAACAGGTTTGGCATGTTGTAAATGACTTGTGTTGTATAAAATATACAATATACAACACAAAAATGGGCTTGTTGTGATAAGTATGCTAACTACAACACAATCATCAGAACTGTTGTCTATCTCCCGTTGTAAAAAGCATTTTCTGTAGTAGTGAAAAACAATTTAGAATCAGTTGCTCTGATAATTATTGTCCTCTCTGGTTGTGGTAACCAAGAGATCCCAAGCAAGTCCTACCCGACTAGGCAGGGATAGCAATGGGAGAGAACAACTGAGGATCATTGTTGTGGGAGAGAAAGTTGGTGACTAGTACGCCAACGGGAGGGACAACTCCATCATGTCCATTCTACCAGGACGAATGTTAAGGAGGACAATGTCAACCAGTAGTCCATTGTGAGTGGAGCTACTGCAGACGACAATGTTTGAGGTTGCAGTCTGTGGTGCAGACCACGAGGCACAATAGTCAAACAAGTCCTAGTGCAACTAGAAGATAGGTGTGCATCTACAACGATGAGAAGATGTCACTGGACTTGCTCTAGGACTAGGTATATCCTTGAAACCATCCTTCTCATCTTATAGTTATTGACGCGACCCTCTATTTTATGGGGCATATGGTAGATAAACTTTTGTTTCCACTTCCTATTATTTAGCCATATTTCCCTATAGTAGTATCAGAGCCAATGTCAATTTACTATATTATGGGATAATAAATATGATCATATTTTTAGTTTTATCTTTCTATTATTGCATGTGATGCAAATAGTTTCTTGTTCTATCAAATACCACAATAATCCCAAATTAATATATATGATATATATGCAATTTTCATGTGTCACCCTAAAAGTTGTTTTGATGATGGATGTGTAGCGTGTTATGACCAATAACCCCTATTATCTATGCATTGTTGTGTGGTTGGTTAATCCTTTTATATTGGTCTGCATATCGAGCCTCTATCTTATGTTCTCAATGTAAAGTTAATTATTTCCTATCCTTGCTCCCCTCGAATGTAACTTGAGGTTTCTCCATAATCATGAAATCGTAGGATAGTATACTTTCCTGTTATGACAAAGAATGACGTTCTAACAAGGACAACCGACCACCTTCTTGGCAAGCCAACCGGTTGGAGGACCAGAAGGATAGCCGAACCAACCGGCTGTTGGACCCAAATGATCAACTGGAGGAGCCAGCAGATGGTGGATAGTAGAATCAGGATGACTGGTGAGATGACTAAACGACCGACCAGGAGGCGACTCAATCGGTTCAAGGGTTGAACCAATCAACCCAAATCAACAAGCACAAATTTTCATCAAAAATATGTTTTTGAATGTGATGTCCAATGGCAAAATATGTAATTGATTTAGATTGATAAATAAAGGCAAGCTTCCAATTTATTCTGTTTAATTCAATTATTGACATAATTATGTAACATTGTAAATGTCTAGTGAATAATATTACTCAATGATGTATGTATTCAAGTACGTGACTTGGAGAAATGAGATCAAATTGATGTTAAGAGTACATATATACATACATATATATATATATATATTCTCATTATGTGCCTGATCAGTTGTCATTGTGGAAGGTTGATAGACAACAATGACACATAAGATCAGAGTGTGAGTTGGTTGGTGACATAATCTCATTAGTCATGATATAGCTATATCAAACCAATCACATAGATACATGCTAGAGTACAGTGTATCAGACAGACCCATCATGAGACTGACACATGTAAACCATTACCATGATAGTCATAGTCGACTCTCATAGTGATTGTGGTGTTTTTAGTTCTTTGACCTGAAATCACTACACTCATCGCATGTCATTTAGTATGCTTTGACACCATCAAACACAAACTTGAAACATGGATTGTTATAAAGATGAAGATTGGGTGACTATGACACATGGGGACTCTTCTTCTTTCCCTCTTCTCCCTTTTTAATTTTTTGTATCAGTGGTTAGATCTTCTGTTTTAGTATCTCCTCCATCTTCTTTTGGTTAAATGACTACAATTCTTAAATGTGTGAGTTGATGCTCAAATTTTCACGTATATATGTGTAATGTGATGTCCCACAATTGATGCTTTGTATGGAAATTGTGATGAATATTCCTTTCTATGATTTCATGTACACTGCTTTCATGTATATATCTATGATAAGTGCATTGTTTATTGTTAGAAATTGAATGTTAGTATGGATAAACAATCACATCTAGGAACTAATACACTAAAATTGGTATGAATTGCTCTAAATTAACTTGATTAACATTAAAATTGATATAAGTTTACCTAATTAACCCTAAACCTTAAACTTCTAAACAGTAAAATCTAATTTGCAAACCCTAACCCCTATAGTCTATTGCCCTAGAAAGCTTTCCAATATTTACTCATAGGAGTAGACCTTCGGTAGTCCCTGATTTGGGACTATTCTTGAGCATTTCATCTTACTTAGTATGTAAGTGTATAATGCGTGTTCGATTTCAATAAATTTTGACAACATTTCCCCTTTTGTTCTTTAGGCACATATCTAGGTAGGTATTTTCCTAACTACATCAGAGTACTTAGAGAACTGAGGGGAAATGTTGCCTAAATTTTATTGAAATCAAACACGCATTCTACACTTACTAGTTAGATGAAGTGCTAAAATAGGATAGATGGTATACCTTCATCAATGTGAATGCTAATAGATGATTATGGCTCAATCCAAAAAAAAAATTCTGGAATTAACTTATTATATAACACAAGATGAGCTACTCGTCTCCCATATGATCATAGAATGGATTGATCAAGGATGCCTAATCCAAATCACTACACTCTAGATTTTATTAATGGTCTTGATTTTTTTGTAAGATTTTTAGAGGAACACAACAAACGACCTAAGGATAGGTTCTATTGCCTCTATAGAAATTGGAGTAACAAGTTGAAAGTTGGCACTATTGACATGATCAAAAATCATGTCATGTTCAATGGGATAGTATAGGGATATATTGAATGGTGCTGGGATGGAGAGATTCCTAGTATGATATCAACAAACGTTAGTAGTGGTAGTTGTGTCGAAGTAGAAATAGTTGTCAATGTTGATGTGAACGAACCAACTCCAACAGACATGGTTGATGTGATGCTAGGAAGTTGTGGGGTAAATGTTATAGATGCACCTTTATTATATATATGTTTTGTACATGATGTTGATAAACCATTATACTCATATTGTACTAATCTTAGAAGTTGAGTGTTGTGCTGAGATTGTATTCTTTGAAGGATAAAAATAGAGGGAGAGATAAAAGCTTCACTTCTTTATTGTATATGTTGAAAGAAATTCTCCCTGAAGAAAACAAGCTTCCAATATCAACATCAAAATGAAAATGATGTTGTGCCCAATGGGAATGGAGGATATGAATATACATGCAAGCTCGAATGACAATGTGGTGTTTCAAAAGGACTATATTGATTTGAAAGAATGTTTGAAATGTGGGATGTCTAAGTACAAAAGGATGGCATCAGGTAAGACAAAAATCGAGTCTCCTACCAAGGTTATGTGGTATCTACTTATGATACAATGATTTCAACTCTTGCTGGCTGATACCATAGATGCACAAAATTTATATAGGCATGCAGAGGTAAAAAACAAAGATAGTATGCTACAACTTGCATCTAAATCCTAGAAATGGAAGAAGATTGATTTATTGTACCCCGAACTTAGTGAAGAAGTCAGGAATTTAAGAGTTGGACTTTGTACATGTGGGATGAATCTATATGGAACATTAATCGGCTAATATAGAACTTGTCGTACCATGATTATTATATACAATATTCCTTTGTGGTTGTGCATGAAGAATAAATATGTCATGTTGTCCTTACTGTATCAGACCCCAAACAACCTGGCATTGATGTTAATGTTCACCTTGAACCTCTAATTAATGACCTAAATGAACTCTGAGGAGAAGGTGTGATGACTTATGATGCTTTGTGAGGAGAGATATTTGATTTATGTGCTATATTGTTTTTCACTATTACTGACTTTCCAACTTATGGGAACTTGTCTGGATACAACATATAAGGAACTAAGGCATGTCTTATATGTGAGGAAAATATTGATTCAATATGACTAAAACATGATGGTAAGACTATACATCTTGGTCATTGAAGGTTTCTGCCAAAGGTGCATCCTTAACGAATGTGGCAAAAAACATTCAATGGCTCTATTGAGGTATGGAGTGTCCCTAAACATATGTCAGGGGAGGATGTTTATGTAAGAGTAAACAACATTATAAATCATTTTGGTAAGATACCGTGTACTACTCATATAGGTGAAAAGTCTTTATTCAAAAATAGGTCGATATTCTAGGATCTTCCTTATTCAAGTTGCTTGACAGTTCTACATTGTATCGATGTCATGCATGTTGAGAAAAATGTTTATGGTAGCATCATTGGTACTCTATTTAATATAAAAGACAAGACTAGAGATGGCATCAAATCCAAAATGGACCTATGTGAAATGGGTATAAGGAAAGAATTAAAAATAGAAGTTAGTAAGGGTCACCGCACATATTTACCTCCTTCTTATTGCACCTTGTCTATACAACAGAAGATAACTTTTTTCCAGTGTTTTCTCAATGTTAGGGTGCCACATGGGTACTCAACTAGTATCCATATATTGGTATTAATCAAAGATATGAAGCTTATAGGTCTTAAATATCATGATTGTCACACTCTGATGCATCATATATTGCATGTGCCTATTCGATCAATCCTTCCTAATCATTCAAGGTTGGCAATCAATAGACTTTGCTTCTTCTTCAACACTCTATGCAGCAAAGTTATTAATCTTAAGAATCAAGATAAGTTGCAAAGAGAAGTCGTTGTTACCCTATGCCAACTTGAGAAATATTTCCCCCCTTCATTCCTTGACATCATGGTACATCTAGTTGTCCATTTGATTAAGGAATCGAAAATTTTTGGTCCAATTTTATTGCTTTAGATGTATCCTTTCGAGTGGTACATGAGTGTTTCTAAAGGTGATGTTCAGAACCATTATTATACTGAAGGGAGTATCATTGAGGGCTATGTTGTTAGGGAGGTTATGGATTTTTACAAAGACTTCTTGAGTTGCAATAAAGCTCCTGCTCATATTGTGAATCTTGACATTTATTCCCACAAAGGTACTTTAGGAGAATGACAAATAGATATCAGTTGTGAGCAGTGGGAACAAGAACACTTGTATCTTTTACACAACATTGACAATGTGGGTGTTTCTATCACTGAACACACCAACAGCCTCAAGACAAAGTATCCCCAAAAAGTTCAATGTGGCTTTTAGAGAACATAACTGGACATTTATTGGGTGGTTTGAAGAGTTAGTCTTGTGTGAGCTATCTCCAACACCAAATAATGTTACAGAAACTATCAAATGAATCACCTATAATCCAAATACACATGTTACATCTTACAAAGGGTTTGACATAAATGGATTTTCATACTACACAAATCATCAAGATGATAAGAGTGTCGTCTAAAACAACGGGGTTACCCTTCAAGCATCTTCATTGTATTTTTCTTGTGTCAAGTATAAGAGTCCATGTGAAGGAAAGATGTCATATTACAATTTCATTGAAGACATATGGTAAATTGACTATGAGAGTTTAGAGTTCCATTATTTTGGTATAAATGGGTTGATAACAAAAAAGGAGTTCTAGTTGATGAACTCTGAGTTCTAGTTGATGAACTCAGTTCACAATATCAAATTTTGAGTGGACAAGAAAGAAGGATGAACTATTTATCATGGCATCATAGGAAAAGAAGGTATTCTATATTGATAATCATGAAAAATAAAATTGTTCTATCATTCTTCATGGGAAAAGACATTTTGTTTCATATCCTATTTATGAAGAAGAGTATTATGACAAGTATGATGATTCTAGTCCATTATCTATTTCCTTGCCAAGTGTGAATGTTAAATCTAACCTTGATGAATATGCATGTGAAATCACACAAAAGGGATATAGTGTTAGGTATACCACATACATGCATTAAACATGATGAATCTAGTCCATTCTCTACTTCATATGTTATATATACATTGTATAATATGTTTATTTTTTCACATGTGTTTTGAACTTTTTCTTATGTTTACTTTTGATTTATAGATGGAATCTGACCAGGAGCACAACGATCTTGAGCGTGAGGATCCTATTGAGCCTCGTGACTAGGGTTATGATGGTGCTGCTAAATCTACACATAAGAGAGGGATAGCTTTCATAAAAAAAGCCTCAATGAGGGATAAAGGGAATAAGGGTGTCATTGAATTAATGAAGTAGGCATGTCGATTACTAAATAGTTCATTAGCTACTGTAGGGTCCTTAGTCAAAGCAAAGTTCCTTTCCGTATTGAGGATTTAATACACAGGGATAAGCCCACTAAATACCTCATCTGGAGGGAGTTAGAGGTGAGATGTATGCATTTGCATTTCTATATTCTTTTCCTATCTTTCTTTTCACATTTCTAAGAGTAGTGATTGTTAAACCTTTTTAGGGCGTGTATGATATTGATGAAAAGTTACATCACAAGAATGTTATGCAGCTCATTGGGAGAAGACATAGATATTGGCAGATAATACTCCCAAAAAACTACATATTTGGATCTAAGAAGAACAAGGACCCCCACTCAAAAATGGTCCTATCTTGGTAGAAAAGAACGGAAACAATTTCCTGAGTAGAGACAAATAGATGAGGTAAATGTATTGAATTAATGACATTCTCATGATTACATAAAGATATTCATATTGAATTATCAGGCCATTCACGATGTTAAAAAAATGGTGTGACAAGACTGTGCACAACCACCGGTTGGGTACAGGTAGTTATGTTAAACATCACCAATTGAGAGTGTAAGAGCAAGGGCCTTCTACTTCTACTCCTTCTACTATTGAGTCTTCTAGTGATTCATGGACAGTTGCCTTGCTATTTCGAGTGGTTACATGCAAGGAAAAACAAATCCAAAGATATCCCCATCCAAGAAACTTAGGAGGTGGATGCAAAAATAGTAAATTTCTTGTTATCACAATGCATGTCCATGCTTTTTCCCTGGATTGTTAAGATTTAATAATTAGTCAATTTTTATGATGAATAGTTGGAGTTGGGTGAGCAAAGAAAGGAGCGCAAGTTCACCCCACAAAACACACACAATGAATTGACTATTTCTCTAGGGACCGTAGAGCATCTTAGACATGTTAGGGCCGCTAGAGCTGGGTTTGGGATAAAAATTGTTTTGGCTCATCCTAGCAAAAGCACAAATCTGCCAAGAAAGGGGGAGTGGACCAGGAGGATGTGTGAAGATTGATAGTTGCATCCTTAGAGTATTTTAAGGCTTTTGAGATGACATGAGCTCCTCTAGCTGTCACCGATCATGTACATCATCACACGTCCAAGGGGGATATTGGGAGTACTCCTTGTAACTTGTGTGGTGTGGCTGGAGTAAGCTCCAATTTAATTCAATTTATATGTTGTGTTAATACATTATGATGAAGTAATACCTCAAGTCAATATATATGTGTGTGCCAATTTAAGTGTTGTGTTTCATAAAATTGTAGGTGGTCAAAAAAATGTTGTCTTGTCATCAATGTTCCATCATACAACAACATTGTAGATGGTGAAGCTTTTCTACACTCTAATATAGTTCATGGTTCCCCCCATCCCACTGATCATGTCTGTGTGTCTGTCATACATGTCATTTTGGCATGGAAAGAAACATCATTCCCATATGAGAACCAGGATGCCACCACAGTAAGAGAGGTAAAAGGCAGCTATACTAAGTGGCCAAAATGTCTCGTTGTATTTCTTGAGGTATGAAAATTGTATTTTGAACTTATCTATAATCAGAAACTAATATGAGAATGCATGCATGCATACTACAATAGTTAAGAATCCCCCAGGGTTGCAAAGCTTCCACCTTCACATTTTATTCTATAGGAGATGTTCAACTCCTTAGGCCCTAACTCTGGTTAGACAATATAGATGAATCATATTATATGGGGATCGACCTTCAGGAGGAGGTCATAGGTACAGATTGTGACACTATTACAGTGTTGATGACGTTTCTAAGCTTTTTTGTAATCAATGGATGAAAACATAAGTGACAGAACTTTGGATATGGTGAGTCTAAATACCTCATCATATGTGAATACATATTTTATAGTCATTTTCTATATACTATTAATTGTAGCATTGTATTACATGGTTGTTGGGATCAATTTATCAAATGTGATATTTCTAATTCCATCAATGGTTAGTGATGTAGCTAGAAATCTGAGTGGCATCACTGATTATGTGACTACCACAATGAAGGGTTCTGGTGCTGCTTACAAGACTGTGATCATAACTCCCTTTAACATTGTGTACATTTTGGGCTTATTATTTACCTGTCCAACTTATGAAAATACAATTTTTGTGAAATTTAAAATTAATTTATTTTCCTTCTATTCATTCAGAAATAAGCATTCATAGTTGCTAGTGATTGTCCCAAGATCTATACTGTGCATTTCCTTGATCCTTCAGGTCTAAAACTAACACCAAATGAGGGCACCCATTGAAATTGTTGATTCACATGTAAGTATATTTTTTCTATTCTCAACATATTTATTAATGTTTATATCATATGACAGTTTAATAATACAACATATTTGTTAATTTAACTTATAGAGGTATGAAAGCATTCCATAGAGATGGAGGGAAAGTAGATACAAAAAGGAAATCAGTAGCTTGGAGGAGTGTTGATGTATATAGTCTTCTCACTCTAATGCATATATATTACCAACTCTACTTAATTACATTTATTAATGTAATTGTAAATCTATAGTGCCATGTGCAAGACAATGATTGGGCATACATATAGTACATGATGTTGTACATGGAAAACATTGTCAAGTAGTCATTACTATATATCAAATGTATAGTGAAGGTATTGTTATTAGTCTTGGATCATAATTAATGAAGTAGTCTCATTGATAAAACAAATAGTCAAATATAATTTGAATTATGTCTCATCATATTTGCAAATTTTCGACACCACTAAAGCCTATACATTGGAGCATATGAAAACTACTTCATGAAGCATGTGAACTTTTCCGCTAATTGGAATGGTTGATTGATATTTGCATTCAAACTTTGATGTCAACATTTTATTTTATATATTATACATGTGGACTTAAACTCTACGGAAGATTATGTGTATATGTGTTCATGCATATATGTGTGTGAATTGAATGTGAAGTGCATGAGGAGAATCGGATGCTATTGTGTCCACATTTTGATGTGTATTTATGCATATGTATGAAATAGAAAGTGTGGACAAGAACTGAATCAATTGAGTTATGATTTGATGCATATGTTTGTGCATTGAAGTTAAATGGTTATAAAATTTCTTGTATGTATATTTCTTTCTTCTTGTAGGTTTTCCAGCCTATTGTTAAGTTACAATGCTTGCAGAGCATGCAGTTCTAAATGAACTACATGCTGTAAAAGGCTAGCGGTCAGTAACCAGGTCTGCAGACCTACTTTATAAAAAACACAAACATATTTCATCAATTATTTCATAAGAAATTGACTACATATACCTACTTCACCACTTTTGTGAAATAATGTGACAAAAAATCCCTTCCTTTCATTGTTTATATACTGATAAAATTGGCAAAATACTATTAAGCATTACCTCATCGGTTATTTCATAAGAAATGGACTACATAATTGAGAATTACCTTGTTAAATCTCTTTGGAACAGCCTACAAGGAACTATCAAGGGAAACCACATTTTCGTTGCATGTTGCATGTTATTTCATCAATTCGTTGTAATGTGGAACCAATAATATATATGTCATCAATTTCTTTTTGCAAAAATAACTAAAAATTTAATTCCTGAGTTATAGCATCTCCCACTTAGTCCTTGGTTTATAATTAAGATATAGGCCATAAATAACCGAAAAAGAGAGGTAATTTTTGTACATGTGTCTAAAGCTTTGTTTTAACATTGTTCAATGTGCATATGGTTGATGAGTGCACTTCCCTAGTTGTACGACTCATCGTTCAGTAGACACCATAGGTAGTAGAGATCTATTGTTGAGACAATGTTGGGTGCACCAGTCCTCCCAAAACGGTCATGCTAGAATGTAGTGGAGGTAGTAGGCCCTTGGGCTCTAAATGTATGATGGCTTTGTGCCATGTGGGAATGACGAAAGTAGCCTGATAATTCCCGCCTAGAATTTTCTAGCTCTATAGTTCTTGGAAGGCGAATTGTGGTTCTTGGTGATGCATTTCTCTTTCCAATCCTCATCGACATATATTATGAGGGTGGTGAGGGCTTCATCATATTAATAATTCTCTTCTCCAACATACCAAATAAGCAGATGATTTCTAAAGTGCTTCACATAAGAAGCTAGGAACCCTACCTTGAAGATTAGTTGGACATAGAAGGGAAAGAGGGAGATGCATGAGTTTTAGAGTATGAGCATCATGTTTTCAAAGATTCCCATGATCTTTAGCATCTTGGGGTAGACAAAGAGGTCAACATATGCTAAGGCACACCATGTTCTTGAGTCACTTATTGTATTTGATGATGGCAATGCCTGGTATTTGGCCGATACAGAAGTGATATGGGAAGGGAAGGTGGGGCAACATGGTCGCAGCTCACCCCTACTCTAGGGTGGTGTGGTGTAGAGGGAGTTCCCAAGATACCAGCGTTGGATCCCAAATGAGTGTCAATGTTGACAACAAACTACTCAACTACAATTGTGTAGATCTCCATGTCTTCCTTGGAAAAGACCTCATAATCCTCCACATCATAGGAGGATGGCATGACATCACAGGATGTCACATCATCGTTGGAGTGTCTATACTAAATGTTCATGCCACTGAGGGGCCTCACAGAGTGAGATCAGGGTTAATGTGTTTTTTTGTGGTAGCTTTTCCTTGAACTTCTGAGATCTGAAGGGGTTCAACTTTGTAGGAGTTTCTGACTAGACCCTTCATATGGATGCTCAGCGGAACCCTTTTGAGTTCTCAATATTTTTTATCTTAAATGTTGTAGACCGACATATCTGTAGGGAAGATTGGGTGATTTGTTGGTAAGTAGTGGACTATGAGGCACATGGATCAAGCAGTTGGCAAAGAAGATCGGTCGATCTATAGGGTCACACTAGCTTTTTAGGATGTAGAACAGGCTCATCTGAGATTGGGAAATCATAAGATGGGAATGGCTCTTGTGATCCACTGATCAAGCAATCTGATGAATTTGATCAACCAATATATCAGGAAATCTAGACAAGGAATTGGGTAATCTTTGGGGTGTTGAAGATGTTCTTGGAGAGGGTAGTTTGGCTGATCTCCAGCGATGAGATCGGTCAAACTAGGGCTCAAGCGGAGGTGAGGAAAAAGGTGGAGAAATGATGGTAGGAAACTATGTGATCCTCACACGTATCAATCAATTGTTGGGGAAATTGACCTTCTACATCAAAATTGGTCGTTCTTGAGGCTTGAGATTGGGTGACCAATGACTGTCTATTGGGCGATTGGTGCGGAATTCAAGCTACTCACAAGCTTGAGGGAAATTAGGGCTAGGGTGAGGGAATCTCGAGGAATATAATGACTCCCTCACATGTATCCCTTACTTTTGTTGTCGTGTAGAGTCATGATCGGGTGATCTAGACAAATTTGTCGATTGATCTGAATCCCTTGTATCATGATAGTTGAAACGATGATCAAGCGATCTATTAGAATGGATCAACGATCCACAATGATCGGCACTGGAGAGTGCATCTAGTGGATTGGCCAATCCACATGCGTGATAGGTCAATTTGAAGGTTCTAGGGGTTACTAATGACTTTGGCCTATTGGAGGTCACCTGATCTAATCTAGAGATTGATCGGGCCACCAATATGGATTATCAATCTATTTGCCATAAGCATGAGCTCTAGTAGACGTTGATGAATTTGGTTCTTTGTGATTGCTTGATATAGACAAGGGATCTGGAATTCTTCTCTGTGAAGAAATTCCCTACTATAGGTAGACTGGGTGAGCAAAGATGGAGATCAGTCAATCTATTGGAACATGATTTCCTATGACAAAATGGACACCCGTGATTGGTTCACTACCACCACCACATCCGTGAAGATGTGGCGAGATTAGGCTGTCATCTCACTGCCTCCATCTGCTCCTCCACCTTTGTTTTCCCCTTATGTCAGAGAGACCTCCCCGCCACATTTCCTGGCTCATGGGAGCCTACATAAGGGAGACAAGTCCCCAGACTAGCCGGTCCAGAGCAGATAGGACCCGGTCCAAGGAACCAACAAACCAGTGTCTGAACCAGTAAATCGAGAAACAAACCGACCGAATCAACATTGAAGTGAACCTATGAGCAAGTGAGCTGCCTTGCTCACGTGGCTCGATCTAGACCATTTTTTAACATCAAACGGTCATTTTTTCCTCATTTATGGTATTTTTACCTCTTCTCTACTCAAATATTCAATTAAATTCCATATCTTATTTTAGTTGTTGAAAATACATCCTAGCTCCAAAAATTACAAATATGTAATCCATTTTAATCATAAAAATCCAATAAACCCATAAAAAATGGTTTTGAATCATGATTCCTCACTGACATCCGTAGGGTTTGTTTCTTTTTCTCAATTAACTTTTCAAATGACTCTAATTGGTCATATTTGACTCTGATGTTCAAATTGAAACTCAAAAAATCATAACTTGACTAGTGAAGGTCTAGATATATATTTGTTGAATCGATCTTGAATATGATGATGGCATCATAATAATATGATTGTCCTAAATCTTGTGGCATACTTGATCCTTGATTTTACTCATTATATTATTTGGAACTTGATCTTATCTTGAAAACCAGTGATTTTAGAACATGATGATGATCTAAAGAATTGATTATGACTTGCATATTGACCATGATAATTAGGGTTAACACATGAACCTAGAATACCTAAGTGGGTCATTCACACTTGAAACATAATTGACACTTGAATAATATTGAACATCTTGATATCGTTGATCATAAGTGAATGACCTAACCCCAAGGTAAAATAGGAATGAGTAACCCAAACCTTGAATCATGAAACATGATATTCTAAACATCATGATCTTGACCCTTGATCAAATCTTGATGATTTAGGATCTAACTCGAAGGGTCAACCTACTACTTGTTGAGATCTATACTCAAAATCCTCGGTGAAAGGTACGCTATTATATCTCCTCCTTGGTTGTATTGAAGATACTTTTTATGTATCTCTTGATTGTATACTTGGATATATACTTGTTTGATCTATTGTTCCCTACTGATTAGTCTTCTATTTTTCCTATATTATATTTTGAGATAAATGATATTACCCATTATGACTGCACGTATATTGATAATAATGATGATGTTGATAATGTTGATAATGTTAATATTGAGTGCAAGTGACCTCCTCATTCAGAGGTGGGACTTGTACATTGGCCTTCGACCTCATATGTAGAGAAGGATCCTAGTGACCTCCCCCATCACGTTGGGGCGACAGAGTCACACAATATATATAAGCATGCTTCTCGATTATAGCATAATGGGAACTCGTAATAAAAATTGAATTGTTTAAAATACACAACTTGTCGAATAACATTTTGTTTTGGAAATTTCTTATTTCACTTTTGAATATAAGTCCTACCAAGTATACTCTTTTGCTATAAACCATTTTACTTTTTTTTTATATAGCATACTATGCAATTGCAATGACTTTGTGTCTTAATTTTCTTGATTTTAGGCAAAACATTGGAACCTTGACTATATCACTTCCACACTCATATACTCTGATGACAAGGATAAACTGACCATATCTCCTATATTGGGTTAGTTGTTCTTAAAATTTTCTATTTTTGAGTTGTTATTTCTTATTGTATATACCAATGTGTTAGATCCTTTCGGGCCACTCAGGGATGAGCGATTCAATCCCTTTACCACTATCTAGGCAGTGGGATTGGGATTAGGGTAATAGTGGTTCTGTGACAATTTCTTCCCTTAATGATTTTGGGACATCCATTCTTCACGTGTCCTTTATTGCCGCTTATAAAACACCAAAGGGAAGATGACGAATAAGCACTAGAATTTTTGTTAGATTTATACCTTCTATATTTCTTACCATTTACAATGAGTGCATGTTGTTCATCATCTCCTTCACTTGTTTCATCACTTTCTTGAGTGATGACCTTTGATTGAACCTTTGTAGTATATTTTAAGGCAATTTCCTTCCTTTTTACTTTTTGAAGCTGGGCTTCTCATCTTTCTTCTTCTTCAAGGGTGACCTCATGAGTCTCTAGGTTGCCAATGAGCTGCTCCATCCTCATTGTGGTGATATCATTTGCTTCTTCAATGGTTGTCACCTTTGGTTGGTATTTTAGCGGCAAAGATCTGGGAATTTTGGACACTTGATATTCTTCACTTATATACTTGCCTAATGCACTTAATCTGTTAACAATGGAAGAAAATCTTGCATACATTCACTAATAGATTTATTAGGTTGCATACGAAATTGTTCAAAATTTTGTTTCATCATATTAATTTTGGTATTTTTAATTTGGGTAGTACCTTCATGTGTTATGGAGAGTTTATGCCACATATCATAAGTACAATTATGTAAGTTGTTGAACAATTCTCACAATTTTGACCGAGGTGGTTCTTGGTCGACAAAAACTTCGACCGAGTGTGTGTCAGTCGACAAGTTTTTTGACTGAGGGTGTCCCTATTTTAGACTTTTGAATCACCTACTATGTGCGTGTTTCAATGAGTGATGGTGACTCTAACTTTGAGGGGAACCTATCTAAGGGTTATAAGTGGATAGGGAAGATCTAACGCTTGATTTACATGATGTCTAATTACTTTTAATTTATATTTTTGTACAAGTGTTTACATTTGAGTACAATAATGAATATTTATACAATTCAATGCATTTGATCTTCAATTTGCATTGATCTTCATCTTTCCACTTAGTAAGATTTCCTTATTCCTTTAAACCCTAAAATACTCAAATAGCATGTTAGATCCACAAGTGTGAAATGTTTTTCATCATCAAAACAAAGTGTGTACTTAATGTCCAATTTAGACAACAATCTCCCCCTTTTTGAAGATGACAAACATTTCTAAAATATAATCTAAATAATTTAAATGAGATGAGTTTCATACCTAAGATTTACCTGAGATGTGAATATTCTCTTGTTTTCATAAAGTGTGTGCTAATTTCCTAAAGAGATATGGAACATAGTATCCATTTCTTAAGGAATGTAGCATCAATTAATGTTAAGCCAAGAGAACATGAAACACATTAATTTTGTTTTATATTTTTTCGCCCCCTTTGTTATTTCAAAAAGATAGCCATATAATCATTGTACTCCCCCTGAATGGGATAGTCCCCCTAAATATGATACACAAGTTGCAAAACAAAGTGATAGAAAATGACCAATGAAAGCCACAAGATAGATTTTTATTAACATGATCAAGTGAACACAAACAAGCTCAATTTCATTGACAACAACATAGGATTACAACATAAGCTTCACTAGAAATGATTACATAGGTTGTACTACTCACTACATAGGACATCATCACTTGAAATACTGCAAGATTACATCAACCTTAGGATCTTTCCCAAGAAATGGAGCATTACCATAGTACTTGACAAGTGTTTGCCAATCAAGTGAACATGTATTAGTAAGAGCATATGCCTCCAAAAATGTAGGTGCCCTATCAAATCTGAAGTGGGTAGTTATGTCCTGGATTTGCATGGATGAGTATTGGGTATAGGAAAGATCATGTGAAGGTGGTTGTGGGACTTGGGTGTATTGTATTTATGGGTTAAAAGGATAAAGACTCCCAAAATAGAGTGTATATGGATATGTGTGGGGAACATTGGGAGACAAAGCTCACATTATTTGATTGAGGTAGGTGTAATCTAATTGTATCCCAAGATGATAGGTAGCCCCTTTGAGATAACAAACATAATTTGCTAGATTCTCTAAGGAGTAGCAAGGAGGAGTAGGAGGTGGAGGATTTGCTTTGGTGGATGTCTCACCTTCGATCCTAGCTCTCTTGTGCTGAAATTCAAGTCCCATCTTATCTGCAGTGTTTTTGATACGTTTTTGAGGACACCTGTCACACTTGTAGTCTAAATCCTCTAGGTTTTTTTCAAGGCAAAATTAGATAATTTGGCACACAAAATAAGCATAGGGAGGATTTATAAAGAAGTCAAACATATTGAATAGGATAATTCACATGAAGTTGACAAGAATGCTTTCTAGGATACAATAAATTAGACACATCTTGAATTATGTGATTTTAATTTTGTCTACTCTAGGGTAGATGTTATGGGAGATAATAAGGTATACTACCCCATCTTCAGGGGTTAGAGATGTAGCATAGTAAGTTCCCTTGTTCTCATGAGATGAAGTATTAGGAAGGAAAATGGCCTTTTTGATGTCTCCTAGGCCAATGGTATTTTCATTGGCAGAGAATTTGCATATAGGGTAGGGAAGATCTAACACTTGATTTACATGATGTCTAAGTACATGCACATTATATTTTTGTACCAGTGTTTACATTTGAGTACAATCATGAATATTTATACAATTAAGCGCATTCAATCTTCAATTCATATTGATCTTCATCTTTCCACTTAGTAGGATTTTTTTATTCCCTTGAACCCTAAAATACTCAAATAACATGTTAGATCCACAAGTGTGAAATGTTTGTCATCATCAAAACAAAGGGTATATTAGTGTCCAATTTAGCCAACAAGTTAACACCTCATTTTGAGCATAACATAGCCAATTCAGTTCCAATCAATCTCACACTCCAAACGATCGCTTCAGCACTTCAGCCGACCGTTTGGCCCTCGAAACGGCCGTCTCATTGGAGTGCCCCAATCTTTTGGCAATGTATCCAGCTGATGTGTTGCATGAATTGAATACCTAAACACTTTAGTAATCAATTCAATCATCATTCAAGATTAAACTCCTCTTCTAGGTCAAGACCTATGTGAATGACCCTATGGGTCCCATATCACATTGGCAGTGAAAGTTCATAACACTTATGACATCATAAGCAATGAGAGATGCCTCGTCGCACATCAACACTACCCAAGTAAATAGAATATTGGGAAACAACTTCAACCTACAATATTTGCTCGGTGTTATAGTGTTTGTATAATTCCTTTGTCTCTAATATCTAGATTGAACTTGAGGCATGGAGTTGTCACCCTTTTTAACATTCAATCTTATATCATGAACTAGAGCAGACTGTTTGAGATATGTAAGCTCAATATCATATATGGACTTACATGTGCATAGCCATGCATTTATCAGTATCGCTAATTAAGAGGACAAGGATTTCATACTCTAGTGGGAGGGGCAAATCCCATCTCTATCACTTACAGTCAGTCCCCATGTGTCTCAGTCACCCAAGCATCACCTTTATAACAACCCATGTTTTAGGACTACGTTTGATGATGTCAAAGCATACCAAACAACATGTGATGAGTTTAGTGATTTTAGGTTAAAGAACCACAAACACCACCATCACTATGAGAGAAGACTATGACTACCATGTTAATGGTTTCCATGTGTCAGTCTCATGGTGGGTTTGTCTGATACAATGTTCTCTACCATGTATCTATGTACTTGGTTTGATATAGCCATATCATGACTAATGAGTTTCTATCATCAACCAACTCACACTCTGATCTTATGTGTCATTATTTTCTATCAACCTTCCCCAATGACAACTAATCTGGGACATAATGAGAATATATATATGTACTCTAACATCTGTATGATCTCATTTCTCTAACTCACGTACTTGAAGACATACATCATTGAGTAATATTATTCTCTAGACATTGATAATGTTACATTATCATCTAATAACTGATTAAACATAATAAATTATAAGTTTCCTATATTTATTAATCAAATTAATTACAAGTTATGCCATTACAATCATCATATGGTTGACTCTCTGGGCATACCTACCAACACATGCATCATCACTTTTCCTTGGGATTTTAATCATATTCTTGTAAACATTTGTATCCTTTTCTTGTATTCATGTGGAGGAATCTCTCTCTCTCTTTTCCAATGCATCTTGTTTCATTGAGTTCGGAGATCATATGAGGAATTTATGCCTTTTTGCTTGTATAAAACCTTGAAAATTCCTAATTTCAAAGCTTATAATCTTTTATGGGCCACCCCTACGAGGTCCAACCAATCTTGAGTGAGGGCACACGGCCCTCTTGGCCTCCCCTCTCCCCAAAATGATCTAAACAACTTAACCACAACCAATTAAAAGCATTGTTCTCATGAATGGAAGCTTTCAACAGTTGGATCTTCCAGCCTCAGACCCAAGTCCTGATCCAACATATGAGCCCTTTCCTCCTTTCTTTGAACCATGGTCGACGGTCATGGTGCTGCTCCTCATGGACCCCCCACTTTTCCTCGCATCTTTTGTCCAATAAACACCTCATTTGGCTCCATTTTTCCATTTCATTTGCCACTCTTTTCTCGTGCCCTTGCTAACCCTAACACCCTGATTGCTTTCCCCTTCCCCTCTTGTTCTTTGTGGAGCTTCACCCTTCTTGGTTGGGGGTTCTTCCAAAAGATTCCTTGACCACCAAAAGGTTTCTTAGATCACATGCAAGGCCATTCCAAGCATGAGCGGCTAGTTCTAGGGTCCAACATGGTCATCTTAATGCATACTGACTCCCAACCTCGATCCATCATTGTGGAATGCCTGATTGGACATGATGAGATGCTCACGAAGAAGAGAACCCATCTTAATGGTTGGATGGGGTGGACCAATACGGACCACTGATCAAGCATTTTGAGCTACCAAGGGTTAGTGGACATGAGCCATGCCCTTCGGGGATCACGTCACACCCAAGAGAATAGACCGTGAGGCCCACCAAGCTCCGACCATGAGCCCCGTCCAAAGGCATCACCAACCTTTCGATCTCGATCCAACGATCCAAAGGGGGTAATGTTGAGCCAAACTTTGCAAAATTTGTATATTGTGACTCCCTTGACCAAAATAGAACTTCTTGTACACCAAACTGATCATAAAAATGAGATCTACCCTTAAAAATACTTGCATAGTCTAGTTATGCTCTTATTACTATTGATATCCTAAAATGCATGTTTTTGAAGTCGTTTTAATATGTTTATCCTATTTGAATGCATGATGTTGATCTTTTATGCCCAAAATCATGATAATAGCCTAATATAAGTACCTTGTACATCTTTATGCATAACGATTCAAAATTGATCCATCTTTGTACCCTAGAATGATATAATGTGGACCTAAAATGGGTGCTTATGCTAAAGTATACTTCTTTAATGGCTAACCTTGATACTTTGTATCCTAAAACACATGCTTGATCCAAATCAGTAGTTTTTTATGCATGCTATACTAAGATTCAGACTTGTTCATACTTGTACTCCTTTTTGATGTAATGATGTATTTCAACCTTGATTCATGCTTTATGTAATACATAGATGTCGAATCTCAAACCTTGCTCACATGTGGGTCTTTTGAATCCAAAATGATTATGTGATTAAAGACCAATAACCTTACATGCCTTATACTCCTTTTTTATGTGAATCAATCTTGTGTACTATGATGACCATTTGACCTAATCTTGACATAAACCATGAGATATGTTGCATAGTGATATTTGAAACTTCACTCTTGTGAAAAGATCACCCTAATGACCATCCATGCTTTTCGATATATGTAAATTAGTAACTTATCATGCTTTGTGAACCCAACTACATTGTGGATCATTCTTGTGCCCTAATGTGATCAAATTCCTTAGACTTTAATTGAATTAAGACCTAATGGACATGTTTTCAACTAGATCAGTAATCTTGCACGAACCTTGATCTTGTGATGATCTATGCTACTTTATGACTTCAAATATGTATCTAGATGATTTGTATAACACCAAATCTTGCTTGGTCTATCTTTACTCCAATTATCACAATCTTGTGTGATGATCACTGAAAATGACTAGTATGACAATGTCTATTCCTAGGTTGCTAATGCTGCTTGGACCTCATGATTTCTCTAACTAATATCTTGAAACCTTAATGTTATGTGTCACCTGAATATCTAAATGAATCCATGATGTATGATGATAATGAACATGCATGACTAGTTGAGATAATGAAATAAATAGTAAAGGTTTTTAGGCCCAGATGTAGGTGACTCATCCAACCACCACGATTATGATTAACATGACCTAATATTGTTGATCTTTAATCCAATTACACTTACGTGTAATCTCGGGATTAATTGATTGACTCTACTGCCAATATCTAGTTAAAGTTGCTAACTATGGGTTTCTAAGTCAAGTTATTAATCTTGTCCTTCACTCAAGGTATGCTTTATCCTCCTATTGGCTAGACGAGTGGTAGTAAACTTGCTTGTATGTATGTATGCTTAAACTGCTTGGATTTATATACATGTTTGAGCTACTCATTCTTTATGATTAGTATGTTTATTTTGCTTAAAATATGTTGAACGAATCTTGAACATAATTTAACCTGTCCATGATATAAACATTGTGTACATTCCTATATTCTTGGGTCAAGGGAAAAAGGCATGTTGAAACAGGGTTAGCTCATTGACTTAGAGATTGAGGACCCTCTCATAGAAAAAGGGATAGATAATCTTGAGCACCCTTACAGACCCTTCGTTTGTGGAAGTTGGTCAATGGACATAAATTGTTGTTAAGTATAATGGAAATACACTGAAAACACACTTGCATGTTGATAAGAAAGTATTTAATGTTGTTAATTTCATTCTTTATATTATAGTAAGTTTTTCCAAGCATATATGTTCTCTTAAACCTGTAAGTTTATATGTTTTGTAGCGTACTCAACACAATTGCACTGATGGGTATCCTTTTTATGATTTTAGGTAACAAGTACACTATGACTGTTTCTATGATTGATGCTTCCACTCTATTATGATAATATGTTGCACTTACTCTGGTGATCTCTAATGTCATGCAAATATAATTCACACAGGTTGATATATGAGTTTTAAGATCTTATATTAGGTACTAGTTTATTTTTCTTTATGTGACGTGTTGTCTCTTGTCTTATTCTTGTTTGTGGTTTTATTCATGCATATGTTATGTGATCCATTCTAGGGAAAGATGCCCAAGTCCACTCATATTTGGATATATAGCCATTAGGAGTGTGGATTTAGGATAATCAATGGTTCTGTAACAAAATAGTATCAGAGAAATCCCCTATACTCTATGCATGTTTAATAACCAAATTTCACATATCTTAGAGAGTCTTCTAGAATCTCATTTCTTCTTTAAGGATAACCTTAGGCCACCCATTAGATGATTAGTTAATTTCTCATCTCCTCATGTGATCCTTCTACTTGCGACTATCAAATACATGATCTCTTGATTATGCGTAGCTTATGTAAGGGGAAAGATTAAAATTTGAATGAAATGGTAAACTTTGAGTAACATAATGATGATGCCATGAACTGACCTTAAAATGAAACTCGATTATGACTATTATAAGTACTCTTAGAGTTAAGAACTCATCTATGACCTCTCAGATCATGTTAACTCAACTTTACCAAATCTGGACTACATGCTTTGTATGTTTGAGATAAAATGATAGTGCTCTTGATATGATGAGATAAGAAGGATTTGTACATTATACCTCATTTTTATAAGGTCCCTATTTGATTGAATCCATGGTGCCCTACTCTTGAACAAACCTCAAACATGATTAAGAAAATTTTCCCTATTTTCTATGTATGATTATTATGCCTTGGAATGACTATGCTCTTGGACTCTCAAAATAATGATGAAAGACTTTGGTACAAGAGACTTTTTCGTATTAATTTGTATGTCTCTTTGTAATCTCGATTATGAATGATATGATGGATATAGATCTCAATCTTGCACAATTATGCTCAAACTCTTGAGTTCCCAATTTGACTTATTGATTACCAAAATACACCCGTACCTTGATCATGAAAAGAAGGGAATATAATTATGACTTTGGTATTGCAAAGTCTTGAAACATGGTTGCCCTATTATAATCTTGATCTTTGACTTCATGACATTATGAAATATAATTTAATAATTGATACTCTCTCTATTTATATATGTTTGATGGTTCATGATTGTGTAGACTAGTGTGATAGATTAGAGTGGTACTTGACTCATGACTCCACTAACCTAGGTCACATCCCCATTATGACTACCTCTAAATTTTCATCTTGTTGATTATCTAGAGTTTGGAAAGGTAACCCCTACCACCTGATTGTGATTTCTTGACCTAAATCACTAATAGGTTAGACTTAAGATGATACTGATACTCAATCTTGAATCTTGATTGGATGATGATCTTGAAATATGATGATGTTTACTATAGCTTGTGGATGACTTCCTAGAGAGACCTAGGTCTAGATTCATCAACATTCAGTACCATGGGAATGAACTCAATATTGATATCTCAAAATGTTATTTGAATAATGCTCAAAATGTTGCTTGATTGTTGCTCAATTTATGTATATGGAAGGTTTAAATATGGATCTAAAACCTTGTTTTGAAATTGTTTGGACCTACAACTTTGATGTCCAAACTTGACTCTTGATATTCAATAATGAAATCTTGACTCATGATTAATGATATTGATATTGATTTGACTCTGATGATCCCCTGATTTGGATCTTGAGGTCACCGTCGATATATGATTAATGAATCCCATGTTCCCAAATCTCAAAAATGTAAAATGATTATTATGATAACACTCTAAATTTATTACTTAGGGTTAAGATCCATGTGGACTAGGGTGGGCCTTTCCATTTATTTTTAGCATGAAATCACGATGTTGAAATATGATGTTTGTCTCAAATTGTTGAAATATGAAATACCAATCATGGCTTTATAACCCCACCTAGACCAATGTAGAAGTTAGAACCCTAAATGTTGGAAATGAAAGTCATTCTTTATGATATGAAGATCTCTATTCGTTTGACCTAAAATGTGACCTCTCCAAATCTGTGATCTATAGGATAATTTTCCAAACTTGTGACTTATGCCATGAACTTCCAAATTTGATGATCTATGTGACTATGTGCAAACTATGCTTCTGGATTTCTCGATTTTGAAATAGTCTTGATGTTTTAAAATTATTTAGAATTTTATAACATGGAATATGAAATCCCAATATTAATTGATGGATTTATCAAATTTTGGGGAAAATTTTCTTTTTGGGGGGAGGATGTGATAACCTAGAAATTCACACTTTGAATATGACTTCTAATTTCAACCTCCATCTTGTTATCACCATTGGTTTTGTGTTTGTATGTGTTTTGATACACAATTGGTCCGTCTACTATAGATGTAACACCTTGGTGATGCTTAAGTTGACAAAAATCAATTTTACATTTATGTCATGCATTGTCACTTTTCCATTGAATTTTGATCATATTGTTTTAAGATTCTGTATCCAATTCTTGTACTCATGTGGAGGAGTTGTCTCTCTCTCATTTCCAGTGCATCTTCTTTCATTGAAATCAGAGCTCATATGAGGAAGTTATGCCTTTTTGTTTGTATAAATCCTTGAAAGATCTTGATGTCAAAGCTTATAATCTTTTATGGGCCGCCCTTATGAGGCCTAACCAATACCGAGTGAGAGTGCATAGACATTTTGGCCTCCCCTCTACCCAGTAAAATCCAAACAACAACCAATGAAAAGTCTTGTTCTCATGAATGGAGGCCTTTGACCTTTGGATCTTCCAGCCTCGGATCCAAGCCCTGATCCAAAGGATGAGCCCTCTCCTCCTTCCTCCATACCATGAATGACAACCATGGTGTTTCTCCTCACCTAACCCCACTTTTCCTTGCATCTTTTGTACAATAAATGCCTCATTTGGATCCATTTTTCTTTTCCATTTCATTTTCCACTTTTTTCTTGTCTCCCTACTAACCTTAACACCCTGATTTCTTTCCCATTCTCATCATAATCTTTGTGGAGCTACACCCTTCTTGGTTGGGGGTTTCTTCCCCACGGTTCCTCAGCCACCGCAAGGATTCCTAGATCACTTGGGAGGCCATTATAAGCATGATTCGGCTAGTTCTAAGGTTGATCATGGTCAGTTGCACACACACTGGCACCCAAACTTGATTTGTTGTTTTGACATGCCTGTGTGGTCACAACGAGATGCTCACAAAGAAGAGCCCCATCCTGACGATCAGATGTGGTGGACCAGAATGGACCACTGATTTGATGGTTCGTGCTGCCAGAGCTAGTGGACAGGAGCCATGCCCTTTGGGGAGCAAGTCGTGCCCAAGAGCGCAGACTATGCGACCCACCAAGCTCAAACCATTAATGTCCCACCTAAAGGCATTCCCAGCCTTCTGATCTCGATCCAATGATTCAAAGAGGGGTAATGTTGAGGTAAACTTTGAAAATTGTGTATCTTGCAACTCCCTGGACTACAATAGGACTTATTTTATCCCAAATTGATCAGAAAAATGAGATCTACTCCTTAAAAATACTTTAATAGTCTAGATATTCCCTTATTTTTATTGATGACCTAAATGCATGTTTTTGCAGTCTTTTTAAGATGTTTTTTGGTGTAAAGTCTTTTTTAGATGTTTATAATATTTGAATACATGATGTTGATCTTTTATTCCCCAAAACATGATGATAGCCTAATATCAGTCCCTTGTACGTATTTATGCATAAAGATTCTAACTTGATCCATTTGTGTACCCTAGAATGATCTAATGTGGCTTATATGACCTAAAATGGGATTTTATGCTAAAGGATACTTCTTTAATGCCTAATCTTGACCCTTTGTATCCTAAAACCTTGTGCTTGATCCAAATCAATAGTGTTTGGTGCATGCTATACTAAGATTCAAATTTGTTCATACATTTACTCCTTTGTGACCTAATGATGTATTTCAACCTTGAATCATGCTTTATGTAATACATTGATGTCGAATCTCAAACCTCGCTCACATGTGGGTATTTTGAGTCAAAATGATTATGTGGACCAAAGATAAGTAACATTAAATGCTTTATACTCCTAATTTCTATGTGAATTAATATTATGTACTATGATGACTATTTGACCTAATCTTGAAATAAAACATGAGATATGTTTCATAGTGATATTTGAAACTTCAATCTTCTGCAAAGATCACCCTGATGACCATCCATGATTTTTGATATATATAAATCAATAAATGATCATGCTTTGTGCACCTAAGTACCTTGTGGATCATTCTTGTGGCCTAATGTGATTAGATTCCCTAGACTTGACTTAAATTTGACCTAATGGACATGTTAGTAACTAGATCTCTAATCTTGCATGAACCTTGATCTAATGTTGATGTATGCTACTTTATGACTTCAAATAACTATATTGATGATTTGTATAACATCAAATCATGCTTGGTTTATCTTATAATCTAATTATCACAATTTTGTGTGATGATAATGAAAAATGACTAGTATGACAATGTTGATGCCTAGATTTCTAATGTTACTTGGAACTTATGTTTTCTCTAATCAAGATTAAAAAACTTAATTTTATATATCTAATTTGGTATGGATGTGTCACACTAATGTCATAATGAATCCATGATGTTTGATTATAATGAACATGCATGACTAGTTGAGATAATGAAATCAATAGTAAATATTTTGAGGCCTAGATCTAGGTGACACATCCAACCACCACGATTGGGATTAATGAGGCCTAATCTTGCTAATCTTTCATCCAATTATACTTATGTGTAATCTCAGGATCAATTGATTGACTCTACTACCAAGATCTAGTTGAAGTTGCTAACTATTGGTTTTTAAATCAAGTTGTTAATCTTATCCTCCAATTAAGATATGTTTTATCCTCCATTGGCAAGATTACTAGTATTCAACTTACTTGTACGTATGTATGCTTAAACTGATTGGCTTTATATACTTGTTTGAACTACTTGTTCCCTATTATTAGTATGTTCATTTTTCTTGAAATATGTTGAACAAATCTTGAACATAATTGAACTTGTTCATTATACAAACCTTGTGTACATGCATGTACTCTCGGGGTAAGGGTACAATGTGTTTTGAAATAGGATTAGATAATTAACTTAGGTCTTGAGGTCCCTCACATATAATATAGAATTAGATAATCTTGAGCACCCTTACGGACCCTTCCGTTGAGGAAGTTGGTCAATGGCCATATATTTTTGTTAAGTATAATGGAAATACACTTAAACATGCTTGCATGTTAATAAAATTGTCTTTAAATGTTGTTGATTTCATTATTTCCATTATATTCATTTTTTCCAAGCATATATGTTCTCTTAAATTTACAAGTTTATATGTTTTATAGCTTACTCAGCACAATTGTGGTGATGTGTACCCTTTCTATGATTTTAGGTAACATGTACACTAACTCTTTCTATGATTGATGCTTCTGCTCTATTATTAATGATATGATGCACTTACTCTGGTGATCTCTAATGTCATGCAAATGGAATTCACATTGTTTAATATATGGGTTTAGGATCTTATGTCAAGTACTAGTTTAGTTTTCCTTATGTGCCATGTTGCCTCTTATCTTGTTCTTGTTTGTGGTTTTATTCATGCATATGTTATGTGATCCATTCAAGGGATGGACTCTCAAGTACACTTAACTTTGGCTATGTATCCATTAGGAGTGTGTATTAAGGGTAATAAATGGTTCCATGACAAGAAATCTTTTGAAAACCATGTTGCACATATTCAGAAGCATTATTAGTGCAGAAAAATTTGAGAGTAGTAGAAAATTGAGTTTTTATCTCATTAAGAAATTTTGAGAAAACATCTAAAACTTTAGAATGATCTTTGAACAAGTAGATCCTAGTAGCACAAGACCAATCATCAATAAAAGTAACAAAATACCATATACCAGTACGGTAAGCAATACGACATGGTCCCCAAACATAAAAATGAACTAAGTAAAATAAACTTGGACTTCTATCATTATGAAGATGAAGAAACACTATTCGATAATGTTTTCCAAGTTGACAGAGCTGAAATGAAAAATTATTACTAGACAACGTTGTAAATAAAGACTTCAATTTTGAAATTGAAGGATGACCCAATCTATGGTGCCACTGATGAAAAGAACTAGATAGGGCCACAAGAGTAGTAGTAATCGGGTTTTATGAGGTCTACAAGTAATACAAACCATCTCCACCTACATACCCCCCACCAATCATCTGCCTCATCATGTCCTTCATAGAGATAGTGTATGGAAAGAAGGTTACACTACAATTTAAAGTTTTGGTAATTTTACTGATAGACATCAAGTTCAATGGGAATTTAGGCACAAACTAGACAAGTTTAAGAAGGTGGTTGTTTACATCCCCTCTCCCAATAACTGGAGAGGTGGTCCCATCTTTTAGACACACTGGAGGATGGCAAGAATTTCTTATTACCAGACATATGAGTGGATCAATAATCCAATTATCTTTTGATGAAGAGGAATAAGCTTGAAGACACGAAGGATCACCTAAGTATTGGGCAATGTTTGCTCGATGAGTAATAGTAGCAGCAGAAGTGGCCTTCATTAAAGGTTAGTAGAACTAAGTGTCGCCATCTGAGGATTAGTAACAAGAGGAACAAAGGTAGAATCTCCATCAACATCAGGAGTTGACACTTTGTTTTCCCGTTCACATTTCCCATGCTTTTTCTAGAATTTGTCTTCATTGTGACTTGTTCCCTTACATAAGTTATAATATCTAGGTTGGGATGAGAAAGAAGAGGATCATCTTTCATATTATTGAGACTTTTTCCTAAGCCACATCCAGGATTTCCTCATCTAGCAACAACAAGGACTGCAAGCTCCTTGGAAGTAAGAGTAGAAGATACAGAGCGATACAATCACAAATAAACATCATCTAATGTCGACAAAGATTCAGAAGCAAGAATTTGCTAATGAACAACTTCATAACTAGGAGGTCAAGATGCCAAAAAGTGACAATTTTGTATTTCTTCTTATTTCTTTTGCATTTTGAAAATGTCAGATGATAAGGGGTGATGAATTTTTAGTTTGGCCCAAATCCTTTGAAGGTGTCAAAATATGAGGAGAATCCAGAGTTACCTTCAAGTTTTATAGAATGTAAATGCATGTATAGATCAAATATTCAGAATGCATTTCCTTTACTAGAATATACTTAGTCAAGGTGATCCCATGCCTCCTTGGTGGTGTTGGTGAAGAGAAGATTATCAAAGATATGTGATTCACAAGTATTTAAGATCCCAGAGAGAAATAGTGAATCGTGTTCATCCCACCTCTTAAAACCTAACTTCAATTTCTCATATGCTTCCTCAATAGTTTTCTTCTTGTAAGATGTATTTTCCTTTGGTGGAGGTAGATTTGTTAGATGTTCCAATTCTCAATAGGAGTGGTCATAGTTCTAAAATGATCTTGCCCATAGAACAAAGTTGGATCAATTAAATTTTATAGAATTAACACACTTGGGGTGTGTTTCTTACATGTCAATCATAGAAGAAGATGACCCCATAATATACCAATGAAAGGTATAATGGAGCAGCAAAGGAATAACATGAATTGGGGCAGACAGTCACTGAGACACTAAGTTAAGAAGAGGACACATCGTGTTACTTGCAACAGACTAGAACATAAGGTATTAGACATACCATGTTAGAAGTAGACATGATGCGTAGATTGTGTAGATTTCAATCGGTGAGAGATTCTTCATAGTATCTAGCGATAGAACTCCATGTAGGTAAGCTACACATAGTGTAGAATGGTGAAACAACAGATCTTGCCTAGAAAAAATCCAAAATAGATGGTGAACCTTATCGATCACCAAGATAGATGGATATATATTGGAAAGATCCAACCATATCTAATAATATGTGAACAAATCCCTATAGAAGGTGGTCATAGATGATCATAAACAAGATGTAGTATGACTTTTGAAACACCGACCTTTAGGGCATAAGACTAGGAGAAAGACCATAGACAGTCTTCTTGGATCCTCTTTTTGGGAAGAGGATAGAGATATAAAGGAGACTAGATCTCCCTTGGTGTCATCAGTAGTGGTGGAGAAGGAATAAGATGATGGAGTGGGATTGAGGAAGAGACGAATACATTGTTGGCTGGGAAAGGAGAGGTTTTGCGGCAGCTATCTGGTCTGCTCTGATACCATGTTCAAACAACCATCGTTCTATATTAAAAAAGTACAACCTTCTCCTATAAATAGGAGGAGAAACAACAAGTAAGAAGTTACCAAACCTTAATGGGCCTATTATACTTAGGCCAACATTACATGAGAGTTAAGTAAAAAGAACAAAAAGGAAATAAAACAAATACAAATAAATATATATATCAATAAAATCTCTTCGAAAATTTTGTGCAAAATTTTATTTTTGTAGGTACTCTATGTCATTGTTTCTTTTATGAACTTACCGACAAGATAAATGAAGCACAACCCATGTTTTCTCAACTGACCAACTATGAAAATTTTCTTTAAGGAACCGATGAGATATACTATGTTGTTGGTTTCCCTTGAGACAAAAACAAATGACATAAGTCATATTTGTAGTAGTGACAGTTCTAAAATAGAGGCATGATCACATCCATCTCCACCTACTCAGCCACAACCATATCCCTTTCACTCAGAAGACATTTTAGTTAATTGATATCTAATATTTTATGCTTTCTACAAATATGTTCCTGGCCAAGGAGCATGGCGTCTACTAGTGGTTGTTCAAGGACAACCAAAATACTCTACAACTCCCCACTCACATCTATTTTGCATTAACAAATCTTGTCTATAATCTCACTAACATGAACATGCATATCCAACATTACATGAGGGAGCATCCACCTGTCGAGGGTCAAGTTCCAGAGTCGACTACTAGGATATGCAATGCCTCCACTAAGGCCAATGACAAGGAGACTAGACCTCCACCTTTTGTTTCCCCTTGTACACATTTCACGAAGTGATGTGTTCCCAATACTGCATGTCCTTCAGGCCCCTACAAATTCAACAATCTAGCAATAGCTGGATCAAATTTAGGGAACCCAAAACTACATGTTGCGGGAGTAGCAGAGGCAGGACCACCAACTGAACCACATGTACCTCATGCAATGGGTGCATGATCATTGAGATGTGGTCCAAGGAGAATACAACCCAACTCACACTCACTATATTGGTTATCGCACAGAGCAATCATATTCTTCCCCCACTCTTGATATTGGGGAAGTTACTACAGCAAGCCAACTCTCAAGGAGCCGCCACGATAGCCACTGAGCCAGGATCTGTCTGACATAGGAACTTGGGATTCTTCCCAGGTCCAACATCCATAACACCAATGAATGCCTGATGTTCACGATGAGTGGTGACATTTTAAGTGATTCTCTTCCTCTTCATTATGGATTTAGTGTTTTCCCGAGGATGAGAAAATTTCTAACTATGGGGTGGATGGTGGGTGGTACATCTCCATTCTATTGTAATCATCTTTTCATTTTTCAGCCATTTGTTTTCTAGTTTATCATTGCACTATGTTCCTATTTTTCTTTTGAAAAATCCATGTTTTCCATGTAATTGGCCATTATCTATTCGTCCTAGATTATTTTCTGTTTGCATGTTTCAATTGAAAAATATACAATATACCTCCAAAATTTGAATAAACAAATTCTTGTCGTAAGAATGAATCTTAATGCCAATCTAATATCACTCCCTAGAAATGATGACAAGTTATACGAGATTGTAAGGAATCAAATTTTTGCGTCTCTCTGAATTAATTGACATGAATTTATTGTGGAAATGTCATTATTTTGCAATTTTTATGATGTGATTGAACTGGTTTTCGATGTTTGTTCCTACTCTCTAATTCCCAAATATGAGGTGCATAAGTTCAAACCTTTTATACACTTCTTCCACTATATTCTTACCCCCATCACCCATCAAATATAAATGAAAAGCCAAATAGAATGTGCCAAACCCCAAATATGGGGTGACACCCCTCACTATCTATCTACTTCTTCCATACTCCTCTCTTCATTATAGGTGTGTACCATAATAAAAAGATGCCAATATGGCCACCAAACTAGAAAAAACTAGAATCCATGTAATTGTAGAAAAAATAAAGCAATCTTGGGTCAAATAGAGGAGATATTCACAACCTTCCCTTCCATACCTCCATTCACTCCAATTTTCTCCCATGAAGAAAAAATTACTCTAAAAATATTATCCATTATAGATGATTGTATATTTGTGAAAATATCATAGGAACAATTGGAACATTCTGAGACACCATTGATATTATGATTGTGATACACATTCTTTGATATGGAAACTTGTTTCTGAGTGTGAAGCCAATATAGGGAATTTGAAGCTGAAATTTGTGATTCTGGGAAATAGGGGTTGCTTGGTCATATTAAGATTGTAGGGAACCAAGTGATCTAGTGAAAAGGTGGATGACAAACTGGTAGTACTATTTGGCATGTTGTTTGATTTTGTGTAGCTAGAGGTAGAGAAACATTCATGTTTGGAATAGTATGATGAATGTATATTTATAACCTTTTCATTTGTGATTTCTAGTCTAGTTTTCATCATTTCATTTCCTAATTGTATCATCTATTATAGAGTTCATCAATTTTTATCTTGTTCTCTAATAACTAGGGTTTTGATCAATTATCTTGCTCGTGTAGATGAAAACACATATCAAATCCGATTATTAGTAAGGAATTTATTCACCAAGATCATATTCAAAATTGGAGCAAGTTCATATCAAAGTTTAGTTAGCTAGCACATTTAGGTAGGCAAATCGGGTGATATGTCACCCATAGTTTATACATTATCCAAACAAGGGTCAACATCTGGTCCTTTACCAAATATTACTACTCCTTCTATCGAACAACCATAAATACACATTAACATCAATAACAATGGTGATGTTAGCTTACCATTAAAAAGGAGTAGATAAGAAATTACCTTGAATAAGATTGAAACACATTTCAAGTTACACTCTAAATTATATGACTATCCAATAAATAAAAAGAGATGAAATCTGAAGATTTTATCTACAAAAAGGACCATGTCAACCATATAATCATAAGATTCCTTAAAAATGGTTGGTAATAAACTATTCAATTTAAGAATGTATAATTTTAAGAATACTCAACATAGATAGAGCATATTGTTTCTTAGGATGTTGTTTATTTTCTATGTTGTTATCTTTTTAAACTATAAAGTGAAGGAATGAGATTATATTTTTCTATGCATCAAAGACCCTTGAGGAAGCTCAGAAGAATTATGCTACTACTGAGAAGGTGTGACAAACAACCTGGAATTTAACTAAGCGGAAGCAATCGTTAGCAGCGGATTACTAAAAATCACTAAAAATTAAAACCTTTTACAAAGAGATCCAACAAAGGAAAACTCTTTCAAAAAGAACCGAAGTAATTTAATTACATACTGGTTCACAAGTACATGTCCTGTACCATCTCTTTTTGATAATTACAAGCATCCACTGCCCTATTAAAACTATACATAGGCAGCACAAGAACATCGAGGCACTAAGCCAAAATCTCATATCGATTCTTTAAAGTATTAAATACTAACTCCAAGGACCTGAGAGTACAGAGACGACACATAGGACTTTCTATACATATATACAAGACATGATAGCCAGTGTTTCCACCTGAGAAATCACTGTTGTTCCCTACTACTGATGTTGTTGCTGTCCTTCACCTGCTGAAGGATTTCTGCCTCCTTGTCCGCGTCCACCTAAAAATGTTGGTGACCAACGAAGTAAGACCCAGTCCCAGTGAGAGATATAACTCTCTGCCAAAAAACATTATTATTGCAATATAATAAAATAAAACTGAACAGAGGAGTTATATATTCAACAGCAACTAGATCAATATCTAAATAGATTAGAGCAATATTCTTATTCAAGCATTATTATTATGACTTGTACAATAGTATATCATTTATTCAATAAGTAATATGAAGAACATGTAAAGAATTTACCCATATAGGATATGTTAAACAATGGTATATCAACCAATGATTCTCTTATATCAACCTTAAGAAATTATGCTACACGACTGATTACATTTTACAAACATTCTTCATTAACGCCCTGAAGAGATGAAGTATACCGTTCATACTCCAACCGACCATGATTACGTTAAGCATTGGTACCACACAAGGTCAATTGAAGAGATGGATTCCAAGACCACATCTTTCTCGATCAGTATGAGATTATATGACAGAGACATCATGTGTCAAACTACAATTATCTTGCCATGGTATATTGGCATCTTTGCTATAGAGTTATAGCCGCGGCATATACTCTCTTCAGGCTTAAGGCACATAGCAAATGCCTGGTATTGTATTGTGGAGTCATGGCATGTTGCCATACTCTTTTCAGGGTTATGGCACACATCAAATATTGTACATAGATGATAACACACAGTCATCCCTATGGGGAATAAGGATATAATTGCCCAATTACCCCCACATATTAAAAAATATGCGTTCCGAGTTTAACTCGTTTCACCATTCAACAAATTCAGACGCTGATGGATCTGTGGTCAGGGCAACTACATTATATGATATCACTTGATTAATTAAGTGTATTACCATATTCTTTTAGCATCAAACAAGTTTCCAGAACATCAAATGTTATGACAATTGCTACAAAGAATGGGTAATACTTTCATCAAGTTTTGTTCAACTCATTATTAAAGTATTGGGATCTTAAACCCTCATCTCATCAGGTACATTCTCATTTCTTGACAAGTTCATCATCATGATTATAGAATATGGGTATTCAAACCCTCAGTTCATCATAGAACACTTGTTACCACTTATCAGGTAACTAATACCTTCAGGTCATCTGACCAAGGTAAACATGATACTTGCTACACAAGCATCCCACATAGCTCACAAGGCTCATTTCACCTCTTGTTACCTCTTAGTAGGCAACAAGGCATATTATGGCTCATTAACAACTTTAATAAAAGAAACATCATAGCTCATACCTGGCTATGTTCATCTTCTCATGAAACATGCATGGTTAGTATTTCATGATAATAGTTATATTGATTATATATCAGCACCATGCAATACTAGGTAACACCACTATTCCCTTTTTAGGGTTAGGGTTTCGATTGTCATGTCAATCAGGGATACTCATCCCTGTATCCCACATTAGGGTTATGGTTTATCATCATATTGCCCAAAATTAGGGTTTCATAGATTATAACCCAAAATTAGGGTTTCTCATACCTTTTACCTATATTAGGGTTTCAAAACACATTACATCATCCTATATTAGGGATTTATACATCATTACCCTGAACTAGGGTTTCTTACAACTTTTACCCAAATTAGGGTTTCTTACAACTTTTACCCAAATTAGGGTTTCATGTCGCTTTACTCGAAATTAGGGTTTCCTAAAGCATCTTCTTAAATTAGGGTATACTATTAAAATGCCCTGAATTAGGGTTTCTCATATGATTACCCTAAATTAGGGTTACGCCTCCACCCTAGATTAGGATTTCACTTAGCTTTGCCCTATATTAGGGTTAGGGCTCATTAATCTTCTTAATTAGGGTTTCATGATCTCATCACCATGGATCAACCATGATTACATATTTTATTCATAATGAGAGAATTGAGGCTTTTTCATTACATGTAAGCATTCTTCTCTCTCTCTCATCCTCTCTAGGATGTTGAGTCCTTCAAGATTGATTTATGTCAGCTCTTCATTTAAATACACACAGTTCGGGTTAGCCAAGAGTATTGAGATATTGCTTTCTTTAAGATTCAAAGATTAACCCTTCTATAGGTACTAATCACCCTAGTATCTTAAGGGTACAACCATTGTAATCACCTTCGATTCACATCATTAATAATCAAGTAGCTAATTGACCTTTAATCACATTGGGTGTCCAAATGGTTTGACCAGTTAAACCTCAAATGATCTTGATTACTTAGACTTCAACGGTCTTGGTCACTTAGACCTCAAACGGTCTTGGTTACTTAGACCTCAAACGGTCTTGAGACCCTTTGATCCCAAACGGTCTTGAGACCGTTTGGTTCAAACCCTCTCAAAACCGAATGGACCAATTAGGGTTTCCATCAACCAAATTGATTTAGGGTTTCAATCATTGAACCACCCATAAATTGAACCATTGAATCACTCTTCAATTGAACCACTGAATCCTCAACAATTGAACCTTGGAATTCTCAACAATTGAACCATTGGGTCACCCTTCAATTGAACCATCAATTAGGGTTTTGAAATCAAGAAACCATCAATTATTGACATTGTGGGACTAATTCCACTGAACCCATTGAATTACCATCAAACCATGGTATGACCTGACCTCAAACGGTCTTGAGGTCATTTGGCCTCAAGAGGTCTTGAGACCATTTGGTGTCAAATGGTCTTGAGACCGTTTGACCCATCCAAACAAAGAACTCAATTGAATTCAATTAGGGTTTCTTCAATGACCCGATTTAGGGTTTGATACTTAATGGACCTTCAAGTGTTGAACCCCTTTGAAATTAATTCAATTGAATAGAATTGGACCATCATCAATCTATTACATCATCATCCTCAAATGGTCTTGAGGTTGATTCACCTCAAACGGTCTTGAGACTGTTTGGTGTCAAACGGTCTTGGGACCGTTTGCTCACCAAACGATCTTGAGATCTTTTTAGTCTCAAGTTGTGGAAACCGTTTGCCCAAGATTTTTATTGAGGTGTGTGCTTATGATGATTTCATCATCATCAAGATTCTATCCTTCAAAATCTAGTGCCATCTTTATGGAAATTTCATCAACTAATCAAAGGAATTTCAAGAAGAACAAAAGGATGAACAATTGATGAAGAATTGAATGCAATAATAACATTAAGGGTTTAAGTTATATAGCCCACCTTCAAAGTTGAAACCAAGATTCAATATTCATGTCCCTAATGGTGGCTGAAGCTTTTCTCACTCCACAAGGTCCATTCCTCAAACTTTTGAGTGAAAAGGATTGGCTAGAATTGAAGATTGATTGGAGAAATGAGGAAATCAAGCATTGATTTGTGATTTCCACCATGAATTCGAGGTTGAAGATGATTAAGGAGCTTACCTACAGGTTGGAGTTCGTTCCCCTGCTGCTCCTAAGTTCCCTTGTTCTTGTCCAAAGCAAAGAAGAAAGAAAATCCGAAAAAAAGTCTTTGGTTGAGTGGGAAATGAAGTGTTTATAAAGGAATTTCAAGGAGAGAGAAAGTTGAAAAGAAATCCTTCAACTCCCCAAATTGTGCCACATACTGCCCTCAATCCCTTTTATATGAAGGCACCTTCCTTTTACTTTAATTCCTCTTCATTATCCAATAATTAAAGGAAAACAAATTAAGCACCTTAATTCATATAATAATAATATCCAAAAGTTAGTGGATATTTCTTTTTCTTATATTAATGTGAGTGGACTCTCCACTCCCTTAGGATATTTTGTGGCCATTGCAAGGTACAAGGACGTCCACTCTTTTGTAAATTCAACCATCACCTTTTGGTTGAAGGGCACTTTAATTAATATATTTATTTTTTTCATTAAATTGAATTAGGGTTTCAATTTTGCTTAAATCTTGATTATTTTAATATCAAGATTCTCTCTCCTCAAAAGTGATTCAAATGAGACGCCCCTCTCATTTTCTTGCCTCCACATGATGCCAAAAAACATTAGGGACTCTCAAGAAGTGGTATTTTTCATATTGAACCCTAAGTTTTGGGTAAATTGCACATTATACCAAAACTAGGTTTTAATGCACAAACATGCTCAACAAGCACTTTCTTGGTAATCAGGCTACTAAAAGCCATACCTCTACATCATTTTCATTCTCATGATCCTTCAAAGTCTGAGGAACATTTATCATGTAACATTTGCAAGTTAACCCCTAAACTTGGGTAATTTTCACTTTAGTCCAAACTAGCAAAACATTATTTCAACATTATTCAAAAAGGACTAAAATTGAAACATAAGTTCCTCTTGAGCCTTCATTACTTTTCAAAAGATAAGAGAAAGCATATAATCAACTTTATTAAGCAAAACATCTAGGCTTAAAGTATAACCCAGGTCAGGGATATTACAAATTATCCACCACTAACAAGGATTTCGTCCCCAAAATCATCAATGAAAACATCAAGAGAAAAGAGAAGGGTACTTCCTCCTCATCTCTTCCTCTAGTTCCCACGTAGCTTCTTCAACTCCACGATGATGCCAAAGAACTTTTACAAGACATATGTCTTTCTTCTTCAACTTTTTATTTCTTTTATCATGGATCAACACAGGTCCTTCTACATATGATATTATCATTTAACGCTACTTCCACAGGTTGCAAAACTAACTCTGTGTCAGGGTGACACTTTCTCATCATAGAGATATGGAATACTGGATGCAATCTATATAGCTCAGGTGGCAACTCCATCTTATAGGCTACCTTCCCAATCCGTTCAATGATTGGATAAGGCCCCATAAATCTAGGAGCTAACTTTCCCTTCTTCCCAAATTAAGGACACCTTTTCAAGGTGAGACCTTGAGATATACTCTGTCTCCAACTTGGAATTCTAAAGGTCTTCTTTGTTTATCAGCGTAAGACTTCTATCTATCATGTGCATCCTTTAACTGTTGCTGTATTACTTTAATCTTCTCAGTTGTCTGCTGCACTAGCTCAGGACCTAAAATTTGATATTCACTAGTTTCATACCAACATAAAGGAGATCTATAACATCTACCATATAAAGCTTTGTATGGTGTCATGTCAATACTGTGCTGATAGCTATTATTATAAGAAAACTCTGTCAAGCTCAGGTGTAGATCCCAACTTCCTACAAATTGAAGGACACATGCCCTAAGCAAGTCCTCCAAGGTTTGTATGGTCCTTTCAGACTGTCCATCTATCTATGGGTGAAAGGCAGTACTAAACCTTAATTACGTACCCAAAGCTTTATGGAGTCTCTCCCAAAAATGACTCGTGAATTGGGGACCTCTATCAAAAATAATCGTAGTTGGTACCCCATGCAAATGCACTATCTCATCAATATAAGTCTGTGCAAGCTTCTCTGCAGTATAGGTTGTTTTAACATGAATAATTGTGTTGACTTAGTCAACCTATCAACTATCACCCATATGGAATCATGACTTTTGGCTGTTCTGGGAAAACCAACCACAAAGTCCATGGTTACATGATCCCATTTCCCCTGTCGTATAGGTAAAGGTTGCATTGTTCCTGCGGGTTTTTGATGTTCAACTTTAACCTTATGAAATACCGGACACCGCATAACAAACTTAGCTACATCTTTCTTCAATCCTCGCCACCAATACATATCTTTTAAATTATGATACATTTTGGTGTTCCATGCATGCATTGCATACATCGAAGAATGAGCTTCCTCTAAGACCAACTTCCTTAAGTCATTGGCATCAGGCACTGCCATCCTACCATGGTAACAAACTAATTGATCCTCTGACTCATGAAAGCCATCTCGTTTCTCATTACCATACTCTGATCTGATTTGCTGAATCACAACATCAGCCTACTGTGCTTCTTTAATCTACTGTCTCAGAGTAGGTTTCACTTGCATTTCAGCTAACAGCCCGGCTAACAATGATACCTTAAGCTGTACATTGTTTTGCCTCAAAGAGATAAGCATATCCCTTTTAAAGCACACTAAGGAATTCAACTGTACTTTATCTAGGGCTGGTGATGATGATTTCCTACTTAGTATATCAGCCACTACATTAGCCCTTCCTGGATGATAATCAATTGTACAATCGTAATCCTTGATTAACTCCATCCAGTGGCTTTGTCTCATGTTCAACTCATGTTGTGAGAAGATATATTTTAGATTCTTATGGTCTGTGAAAATTTGGAATGTTTCTCCATAGAGATAATGTCTTTAGATCTTCAGAGCATGAACCACAACATCTAGCTCTAGATCATTTGTCGGATAATTTTTCTCATCTTTCTTAAGTTGTCGAGAGGCAAAAGAAATCACTTGTTTATCCAACATCAACACACATCCTAGACCATTCTTAGATGCATTACAGAAAACTATGTACCCCTTCCCTTGCTTAGGTAACACCACCACAGGTGCACTTGTTAACCTTTCTTTCAACAACTGGAAAGAATGTTGACACTTGTCATTCCAGACAAAAGGAACCTCCTTCCTGGTCAACTTGGTTAGGGGTAAAGATATAGAACTGGAGTTCTTAATGAACCTCCTGTAATAGCCTGCCAGTCCTAAGAAACTACGTATCTCCGTGGGTGTCTTCGGTTGTTCCCACTATAGGACAGATTCTACCTTCTTAGGATCAACACGGATACCTAAGGCAGATATTACGTGTCCTAGGAAAGAAACTTCTGGTAACTAAAACTCACATTTTCTAAACTTAGTATACAACTTATGCTCTCTTAGAGAAGCTAAAGCCTGTCGAAGGTGCTTCTCATGCTGTTGAGCATCTCTACTATAGATTAAGATATCATCTATGAATACTACTATGAACTGATTAAGAAAAGGCCAAAAGATTCTATTCATGAATTCCATAAATGTAGTTGGTGCATTAGTTAGTCCAAACAACATAACTATGAACTCATAGTGACATATCTTGTTCTAAAAGTAGATTTAGATATGCCACTCTCCTTAATACACAACTGATGGTATCCTGACCTCAGATCTATCTTAGAGAAGATAGTTGCACCACACAACTGATCAAACAGATCATCTATCCATGGCAGATGATACTTATTCTTTATAGTTACTTTATTCAATTGTCTGTAATCAATGCACAATCGCATAGATCCGTCTTTCTTTTTAACAAAGAGAACTAGAGCACCCCATGGTGAAGTACTCGATCAAATAAAACCCTTCTCAAGCAACTCCTGTAGTTGTTTCTTGAGCTCTGCCATCTCAGCAGGTGCCATTCTATACGGTGTTTGTGCTATTGGTTGCATACCAAGAATTAGATTAATCTCAAAATCAATCTCTCAGGGTGGCGGAACACCTGGAAGTTCCTCAGGAAACACATCTTCAAACTCCCCAACTATTGGAACTTCAGAAATACTAGGGCTCTTTATTGTGGTATCTACCACATGAGCCAAGAATTCAAAGCATCCCTGTCTCATCAGCTTCTCAGCTACCATAGCTGACACAAGACAGGTTGGAAGAATCTTTCTGTCTCCTTGAAAGATCCATGTGTCACTATCATATGTGAACACAACCTGCTTGGAGCTACAATCCAAGACAACCTTATACTTTTCTAGGGTGTCCATCCCAAGGATTATATCAAAGCCCTGCATCTCAAGTGGTATAAGATCCATTTGAATGCGATGTTCAGAAAAGGAAAGAGTGCAGGGAGAACATACCTCCCGCAACATTGCAGATCCCAGCAAAGGAGTTTCTAACAACAAACTATTTGCTCTATGACGGACAGTCATATTGCAATAAAAATCACTTCTCGAGTGATGAAGGAATGCGTAGCACCCAGATCAATCAAAATAGATACGAAGAGGAAAGAAGACATATCAGAATGAAGTAATTCCATCTGACCTGTCACAAATCGAGGGTTGACTACTGCATCAGGTTGATTCATTGCATAGAACCTCACAGTTGCTTGTTGTTGACCCTTTGCTCGGTTGTTGGGTGTCAACGAACCAGCTTGGGACGCTTGTATACATCCTCTAGTGCCACTAGAAAACTACCTCCTTTGTGAGCCTTGCTGACTCTACCTTGGAGGTTGAGTCACCATTGTGTTCCCAACTGGACAATCCTTTGCTAGATGTCCCATTTGTCTACATAGGTAACAGACCCTGGTCTCAGAATAGGGTTTGTGAGGTCCAGCCACCAATGTTGAGGCTATACTGGGGGCTCTGCTTGGAGCAAAACTACGACCCCTACCCCTACTTGACGTCCACTGCGTCTGGGGATTAAACCTTGGTGGTGTTTTCAGTGTAGAAAACCTCAACTTTTTAAAGCTCTCGGACCTCTATCCCTGGTATTGGGTAAACACCTTCTTGTTACTGGTCTGTCGCTTCTCAATCACATACCTTTCTATCGTCCTCACAGACTCCACAAAAGTGGCAAACCTCTCCCTATTTTCTAAGACAAACACAGGAGTGGTCAACTCAACGTTTAACCCCTTCTCAAAACATCAGATTCTTTCCTCATCATTAGCTACCATATGTGGACAGAACTATAAAAGCTCCATGAACTTAGCCTCATACTCACTAATGTTCATCTATCCTTGCCTGATCCTTTCAAATTGAGAGATCTTCTCATCCAGGTAAGTTTTAGGGAAGTATCTAATGACGAATTCTCATCGGAATACCTCCCATCCGACTTCTACACCTGGCCTCTTGCCCTCCTCTATCGTCCACCAATGGCCCGCACTTCCCTTTAGAAGGTATACAACATGTCTCACCTTCTCAGCTTCGAGAATGTCAAGGATCCTGAAAGCCTTCTCCAGCTCCGTCAACCACAAATCAGCATCTGCTGGATCAGCTGTACTAGCATAATCTATGGCTCCAACCCTGTGAAGTCTCTTAAAAGTCTTGCCGGCTCCTCCCAGGGTTGGTCCCTTGCACCTCCTCCTGGTATGGTATGGAAGGCTGGATTCTCTATTATGGTAGGGTTATATTGAGAGTGTTCAGGTATCGGCTCCTCCCAGGGTTGGTCCCTTGCACCTCCTCCTGGTGCAGCAACACTGCTCTCAGCAACGTGTTCCTCATGTGATCCAGACATCTTCAAGTTCTTCTTCTCCTATATGAGTAGAAGACACTATCAGATAAACTGGAAGACACTAGAACAGACTCAACAACCTTAATCCTATGTCTTTGTAGACTCAGTGAACCTAGAGCTCTGATACCACTAAACTTGTGACGAACAACCCAGAATTTAACTAAGCGGAAGTGATCATTAGCAGTGGATTATTGAAAATCACTAAAAATTAAAACCTTTTACAAAGAGATCCAACAAAGGAAAACTCTTTCAAAAAGAACCAAAGTAATTTAATTACATACTGGTTCACAAGTACATGTCCTGTACCATCTCTTTTTGATAATTACAAGCATCAACTGCCTTGTTAAAACTATACATAGGCAGTACAAGAACATTGAGGCACTAAGATAAAATCTCAGATCGATTCTTTAAAGTATTAACTACTAACTCCAAGGACCTGAGAGTACAGAGACGACACATAGGACTTTCTAAACATATATATAAGACTTGACAGCTAGTGTTTCCACCTGAGAAATCACTGCTATTCCCTACTACTGATGTTGTTGCTGTCCTTCACCAGCTGAAGGATTTCTGCCTCCTCGTCTGTGTCCACCTAAAGATGTTGGTGACCAACAGAGTGAGACCCAGTTCCAACGAGAGATATAACTCTCTGCCAAAAAACATTATTATTGCAATATAATAAAATAAAATTGAACAGAGGAGTCATATATTCAACAACAACTAGATCAATATCTGAACAGATTAGAGCAATATTCTTATTCAAGCATTATTACTATGACTTGTACAACAGTATATCATTTATTCAATAAGTAATATGAAGAACATGTAAAGCATTTACCCATCTAGGATATGTTAAACAATGGTATATCAACCAATGATTCTCATATATCAACCTTAATCAATCATGCTACACAACTGATTACATTTACACACATTCTTCATTAATGCCCTAAAGAGATGAAGTATATCGTTCACTCCAACCAACCACAATTACGTTAAACATCGGTACCACACAAGGTCAATGGAAGAGCCAGACTCCAAGACCCCATCTTTCTTGGTAAGTATGAGATTATATGGCAGAGACATCATGTGTCAAACTGCAATTAGCTTTCCAGGGTATATTGGCATCTTCACTATAGACTTATAGCCACAGCATATACTCTCTTCAGGCTTAAGGCACACAACAAATGTCGGGTATTGTATTGTGGAGTCATGGTCTGTAGCCATACTCTTTTCAGGGTTATGTCACACAGCCTATCCTGTACATAGATGATAACACACATTCATCCCTACGAGGCATAAGGATATAATTGCCCAATTACCCCCACATATTCAAAAATATGCGTTCTGAGTTTAACTCGTTTCACCATTCAGCAAATTCTGACGCTGATGGATCTATGGTTAGTGCAACTATATTATATGATATCACTTGATTAATTAAGTGTATTACCATATTGTTTTATCATCAAACAAGTTTCTAGAACATCAAATATTATGACAATTGCTACAAAGAATGGGTAATACTTTCATCAAGTTTTATTCAACTCTTTATTAAAGTATTGAGATCTTAATCCCTCATCTCATCAATTACATTCTCATTTGTTGACAAGTTCATCATCATGATTATAGAATATGGGTATTCAAACCCTCAGTTCATCATAGAACACTTGTTACCACTTATCAGGTAACTAATACCTTCAGGTCATCTGACCAAGGTAAACATGATACTTGCTACACAAGCATCCCACATAGCTCACAAGGCTCATTTCACCTCGTGTTACCTCTTAGTAGGCAACAAGGCATATTATGGCTCATTAACAACTTTAATAAAAGAAACATCATAGCTCATACATGGCTATGTTCATCTTCTCATGATAACTGCATGATTGGTATTTCATGATAACAGTTATATTGATTATATATCAACACCATGCAACACTAGGTAACACCACTATTCCCTTTTTAGGGTTAGGGTTTCCATTTCATGTCAATCAGGGATACTCATCCCATTATCCCACATTAGGGTTATGGTTTATCATCATATTCCCAAAATTAGGGTTTCATACATTATAACCTAAAATTAGGGTTTCTCATACCTTTACCCTATATTAGGGTTTCAAAACACATTACATCATCCTATATTAGGGATTTATACATCATTAACTTGAACTAGGGTTTCTTATAACTTTTCCCCAAATTAGGGTTTCATGTAGCTTTACTCGAAATTAGGGTTTCCTAAAGCATCTTCTTAAATTAAGGTTTACTATGAAAATACCTTGAATTAGGGTTTCTCATATGAATACCCTAAATTAGGGTTACACTTCCACCCTAGATTAGGGTTTCACTTAGCTTTGCCCTAAATTAGGGTTAGGGCTCATGAATCTTCTTAATTAGGGTTTCATGATCTCATCACCATGGATCAACCCTGATTACATATTTTATTCATAATGAGATAATTGAGGCTAGTTCATTACATGTAAGCATTCTTCTCTCTCTCTCTCTCATCATCTCTAGAATGTTGAGTTCTTCAAGATTGATTTATGTCATCTCTTCATTTAAATTCACACAGTTAGGGTTAGCCTAGAGTATTGAGATATTGCTTTCTTTAAGATTCGGAGATTAACCCTTCTAAGGGTACTAAACACCCTAGTATCTTAAGGGTACAGCCATTGTAATCACCTTTGATTCACATCATTAATAATAAAGTAGCTAATTGACCTTTAATCACATTGGGTGTCCAAATGGTTTGACCAGTTGAACCTCAAATGATCTTGATTACTTAGACCTCAACGGTCTTGGTCACTTAGACCTCAAACGGTCTTGGTTACTTAGACCTCAAACGGTCTTGAGACCCTTTGATCCCAAATGGTCTTGAGACCGTTTGGACTCAAACAGTCTTGAGACTGTTTGGTCCAAACCCTCTCAAAACCGAATGGACCAATTAGGGTTTCCATCAACCAAATTGATTTAGGGTTTCAATCATTGAACCACCCATCAATTGAACCATTGAATTAGTCTTCAATTGATCCATTGAATCCTCAACAATTGAACCTTGGAATTCTCAATAATTGAACCATTGGGTCACCCTTCAATTGAACCATCAATTAGGGTTTTGAAATCAAGAAACCATCAATTATTGACATTGTGGGACTAATTCCATTAAACACATTGAATTACCATCAAACAATGGTATGACCCGACCTCAAAAGGTCTTGAGGTCGTTTGGCTTCAAACGGTCTTGAGACCATTTGGTGTCAAACGGTCTTGAGACCGTTTGACCCATCCAAACAAAGAACTCAATTGAATTCAATTAGGGTTTCTTCAATGACCCGATTTAGGGTTTGATACTTAATGGACCTTCAAGTGTTGAACCCCTTTGAAATTAATTCAATTGAATAGAATTGAACCATCATCAATCTATGACCATCATCCTCAAATGGTTTTAAGGTCATTTGACCTCAAACGGTCTTGAGACCATTTGGTGTCAAACGATCTTGAGACCGTTTGCTCACCAAACGATCTTGAGATCGTTTAGTCTCAAGTTGTGGAAATTGTTTGCCCAAGATTTTTATTGAGGTGTGTTCTTATGATGATGTCATCATCATAAAGATTTGATCCTTCAAAATCTACTGCCATATTTATGGAAATTTCATCAACTAATCGAAGGAAATTCAAGAAGAACAAAAGAATCAACAATTGATGAAGAATTGAATGCAATAATAACATTAAGGGTTTAAGTTATATAACCCACCTTCAAAGTTGAAACCAAGCTTCAAGCTTCACATACCTAATGGTGGTTGAAGCTTTTCTCACTCCACAAGGTCTGTTCCTCAAGCTTTTGAGTGAAAAGTATTGGCTAGAATTGAAGATTGATTGGAGAAATGAGGAAATCAAGCATTGATTTGTGATTTCCACCATGAATTCGAGGTTGAAGATGATTAAGGAGCTTACCTATAGGTTGGAGGTCGTTCCCCTTCTGCTCGTAAGTTCCCTTGTGCTTTTCCAAAGCAAGGAAGAAAGAAAATCCGAAAAAGAGTCTTTGGTTGAGTGGGAAATGAAGTGTTTATAAAGGAAATTCAAGGAGAGAGAAAGTTGAAAAGAAATCCCTCAACTCCCCAAATTGTGCCACACACTCCCCTCACTCCCTTGTATACTAAGGCACCTTCCTTTTCCTTTAATTCCTCTTCATTATCCATGAATTAAAGGAAAACAAATTAAGCACCTAAATTCATATAATAATAATATCCAAAAGATAGTGGATATTTCTTTTTCTTTTATTAATGTGAGTGGATTCTCCACTCACTTAGGATATTTTGTGGCCATTGCAAGGTACACGGAAGTCCACTGTTTTGTAAATTCAACCATCACCTTTTGGTTGAAGGGCACTTTAATTAATATATTTATTTTTTTCATTAAATTGAATTAGGGTTTCAATTATGCTTAAATCTTGATTATTTTAATATCAAGATTCTCTCTCCTCCAAAGTGATTCAAATGAAACGCCCCTCTCATTTTCATGCCTCCACATTATGCCAGGAAACATTCGAGACTCTCAAGAAGTGGTATTTTGCATATTGAACCCTAGATTTTGGGTAAATTGCACATTATACCAAAACTAGGTATTAATGCACAACCATGCTCAACAAGCTCTTTCTTGGTACTCAGGCTACTACAAGCCATACCTCTGCATCATTTTCATTCTCATGATGCTTCAACATCTGAGGAACATTTTTCATGTAACATTTGCAAGTTAACCCCTCAACTTGGGTAATTTGCACTTTAGTCCAAAACTGGCAAAACATTATTTCAACATTATTAAAAAAGGACTAAAATTGAAACATAAGTTCCTCTTGAGCCTTAATTACTTTTCAAAAGATAAGAGCAAGCATATAATCAACTTTATTAAGCAAAACATCTAGGGTTAAAGTATAATCCAGGTCAGGGATGTTACAAAAGGAACTCTTAGTAGTTGTGTATACCTTTGACAAATTTAGATCCTACCTCATTGGTTCGAAGGTCATTGTTTACACAGATCATGCTGCTATTTGTTACCTCCTAAAGAAGAAAATGCCAAACCCAGGTTGATAAGATGGATTCTACTATTGCAAGAATTTGATCTTGAGATTAGAGATAAGAGAGGCACAAAAAACGTTGTAGTAGACCACTTAAGTCATATTCACATTCTGGAGACTGAGAGGATCCCAATTAATGACTCTCTTCCAGATGACCAGCTTATGAAAGTCTTAGAAGCTATTCCTTGGTACTCGGAATATGTGAACTTCCTTGCAGCCGGTGTCATCCACCCAGAATGTACTGGAAATGCTTTGAAGAAATTCATGCATGATGTGAGGTAATATCACTGGGATGAACCATACCTCTTTAAGCTCTGTGCTAATGGTCTCTACAGACGTTGTATCACCGAGGAAGAAGCCCAACTTATTTTAGAGCAATGCCACTCGGGCCTAGCTGGAGGCCATATGAGTTCTAAGAAAACTGCTTTGAAGGTTTTACAATGTGGTTTCCTTTGGCCGTCCATATCTAGAGAGACTTACAATTTTGTTCTGTCATGTGACAAGTGTTAGAGAGTGGGTAACATAAACATAACGAAAAGAGATGAGATGCCACTTAAGATATGGCAAGAAGTCGAGGTTTTTGATGTTCGAGGAGTGGACTACATGGGTCCATTCCCATCCTCACATGGATTCTGCCACATCTTGGTTGCCGTGGATTACGTCTCTAAATGGGTAGAGGCAATACCAACCATCACTATCGATTCTAAACCTGTCATCAAATTATTCAAGGATATCATTTTTTCCCCATTTTGGAGTTCCATGCACTGTGATCTCCGACAGGGGTTCTCATTTCTTGGAGAGAAGCTTCGAAGCGTTGTTAAGGAAATATGTTGTAATGCACAAGGTAGCTTATCCCTACCACCCACAAACAAGTGGGAAAGTAGAGGTTTCAAATCGTCAACTCAAGGCTATCTTAGAAAAGACAGTGGGCCACAACTGGAAGGATTGGTCGACAAAAATCAATGATGCCTTGTGGGCCTACCGTACTGCTTTCAAGGCTCCTCTTGGAACAACACCATTTAGATTAGTTTATGGAAAGTCATGTCACCTGCCCGTTGAACTCAAACACAAATCTTGGGCAATCAAACAGCCAAATCTTGACATGAACCAAGATGGCCAAGTCATGATTTTACAACTTCAAGATCTAGAGGAACTTAGGATGACAGCTTATGAGAATGCCAGAATCTACAAAGAACGTACAAAGTTATGGCATGATGGTCATCTCAAGAGGAAGGACATTCAAGTGGGAGACCAAGTTCTTCTTTTCAACTCTAGACTAAAGTTATTCCCAGGAAAACTCCATTCTCGATGGTTCGAGCCATACATTGTGAAGAGCATCTATCCACATGGTTCTTTTACCTTATGGAGTGAGAAGTCAGGCGATTTTGTGGCAACTGGCCAATGCTTGAAGAGGTATTTCACCACAGTTGACACTAGCACTGATGAATTGATGAATCTATTCAAACCAGTATATCCACCATAAAAGTTGAAGAAACCAAGCTGAGCCATCGATGTAAAACAAATACGCTTGTTGGGAGGCAACCCGATCAATAATTTTTCTTTTACTTTTAATTTTTAATTAGATCTTTTCCTTAATTTTGTTTTTACTTTTTAGGAAATTTTTCACATGGTAGACAATGCATCGCAAGATGCAATCTTAAGTTTTGATGACTTTCATTTTTGAGATTTCAGATGGAGGACGCGTCACTGATAGGAATGCAACCACATCTGGTGGACCAACCGGCACGATTTTCCCCCTCCATCTCGGATTTAGAGTTTTCTTGGGATGAGCAAATTTCTATGTTCGGGGTGGAGGGTGGGTGGTACGTACTTCACTTTCCACCCTCTCCTATCTGGTTCAGAATTAAGATTTCATCATTGCAATTTTGAGAAAAAATTTCAAAATTTTTCAAAAATTTTGTAGTTTTCAAAGAAGTTTGTATAGAAACTGGATGAAGTCTTGACGCTTTTGTTTCAATCAAAGCCATTACCTAGCCGACTATCTCATTTTTCCATGCAGATTTAAATCATTATACCCTAATTATCCAAAGAGAAGCCTCAAGGAGGACAAGTTCTGAGACCAGCCAATGGTTAGAAATCACTGTGTGAAGCTCATCAATCCTAACATCATGATCAGTAAATGTGGAAAGTATATGTCTAACTGAGAGGGATCAAACACATTGTGCTTCCTAATTGACTAGTGGAACAACAACATGGAATATCCACCGGATCCTCATCACGTCATTATTTGAGCAGAGTAAGATAAGGAGAACAACTCGATGCACTGAATTGTAAATCAGGTTTCATTATGATCTGAACTCTCTTCTACACTTCTTCTATCATCTTCTTACCCCTCCGTCCATCAAAAAGAAACAAAAATAGCCAAAATAGTGACAAACCCTAAGTTCGGGGTGGCATGCCATCTCTATCTGTATCTGCTTCTTCCATACCCCTCACAAATTAATAGGGATGTACCACCAAGAAAAGATGTCTAAGTGGACACAAAAAATGCAATCTCGAGTCGAATAGAGGAGAGATTTGCACACAAAAAATGCAATAAATGAAATTGCAAATGATATAATAAAAATATCGAGTCGAATAGAGGAGAGATTTATTTATTCCTTCCATACCACTCTTCACTCCCTTTTCCACCTAAAGGAACAATAAATGCCTCCTAAAAAACACCAGTGTCAGATTAGGTGCACACTTGTTGTTCTGCGGTTGTCTCTAGACTCTTATGAAACTCTTAGACATGCTTTATGTTGGAAAAAGTGGAGAGGAACTGATGTTGGGAAACAAACTCAGGAATGAAGATATGGTAAGATGTGTTTAGTGGTCTCAGGAAGTTGAGATGCATAGTCATACAGAGTAGAGAAGAAACAATCGTGATGTGAAGATGAGGCAATGGCACGAGTTGAAAGTATTCGTTGGCGATTGTTTCAGAATTCGTGTTACTCGAGGACGAGAAACATTTAAGTTTGGGGTATTTTGATGAATGCATATTCATCCAGGCTCAATCACCTCGTTTAGCCCAGTTTTACTTACATTCTCGCACTAATCGACCATATCTTTTAACATTTGATTTGTTTTGGTTTAATCATATTTATCTATATCTTTATTGAATTTTTCCACCTTTGTATAGGTCAGTTTGGGCACGTGGGCCTTATCTTCTCTTGCCCATCCCACAAAATCACGACAGCGGTATCAATTACCCATGAACACTGCATGATAACCGCGACCGCGGTTCACAGTAGTCAACAACACAGTGGCACTGATCCATAGACCATGACCACGATTCAAAGATCGTGACCAGCAAAAGATCACGATCGTGATTCCCAGGGCTGCGACTGTGGCGACATAACCCAAAACCCGCGACAGCGAAAGTTAGTCGGCGGAGTGTGCCTATAAATAGGCCACCCACCTGTCTTGTCAAATGATCATCTCCAGACATCGTTAGTCTGCAGGTTTGCTCTAGGCCTAAGGAGATGATCCCCATAGACAAGAGCTTTCCCATGTGGTGGTATTGAGCCTTGTTCACCCAGATCTAAGGTGCAAACCCATGTCTGCAAGCCACTCCATCTATATGTAGATCCAGTTCTAGATCTATTGCATCTACACCACCACCACGTCCACGAGCTGCTCCTCCTACTGCGACCAAGGACTGCGAGAAGAAGGAGAAGGTGGAGAGAGAATATCCGTCCTACCTGCCGTGGTGTTCTTATCTCCACATCCTGATCTGCCTCGGCGTTGTGTAGAAGACCATTTCTCCACCGAGTTGTGATCATCTTCTTCACCATGCTCATGGCGGAATCTTCTCTCTCTCTTGTTTTTCTGGTTTCTCTTGTCATGAGTGAGTAGTTTCCTTTCACTGGGGTGTGGGGACTAGCCCCGCTACCCATGCTTGCATGTAATTTTCATTTAAGATTCCAAGGCAATGTATATAACTTTTCATTTCATTGTTAATCGATGATGTTGGTAGGTTGATTACCTGCTTGCTTTTATCTTGTTCTTCTCTATGTTGTGAGAACTTCTATATGTAGGGTAGAGTGTCGATTAATGAGGTAGACTCTGAAACTAGAAATAGAATGGGATTCCTTGAGGTAGTAAGTGTATGATCCGTGGCGGCACGAGCCATCTAGCCTACAGTGATGCTTCTGTGTTCCTAACGCCCGTAAGGGGGGCCCGTAACTTCAGTTGGATATTGTATCTTTGATGTTTGCTTGGAGGCTAATCGCCTACCTGCTTGTTTGTTAGCACAGTTGACTCCTTGAAGAGAACTTGTGATAGGATTCCTTGAGGTCGTAAGTGTGTGATCTGTGAGGGGACGAGCCATCTAGCCCACGATGACGCTTCTGTGTGCCTAATGCCTAAAACCTCTATTGGATGTTGTATCTTCGAAGTCGTAAGTGAGTGATCTGGAGGGTGATAAGAAATTTGATCCCTAAGGTGACACTTATGTGAGCCTATCCTTACGGAGGGTTCATAGAAGCTCCATTTGGATATATACATCTAGCCTGGATGTTACGTGTTTGGATGTGTTTGCATGTGCAGTGGTGGTGAAACCCGGGACCGTCCCAGTGATTCCCATCATTAATATTTAATCAACTTTTAATCCTAATTTTTACTTTCCTTGCATTTAGTTTAATTAACTCAAATCAACCAACCTTTGTTCTAAACATTAGTCTTGATTCAACTAGATTTGACTAGTAAAAGATTCTTAAAAATGTTGTCCCTTGGGATTCGATCCTCAACTATACTGTGATACGACCCGTCTACTTGTGGGTGGTATTATTGCACAAGGTTTTGGTTACAAACTCAGGGATTTCATCCCTGGGTGAGTTTGTTAGTGCGATAATATTTCACGTCAATCTCCTTATGTGGAGTCTTCTTATTCCTCTAGTGGTGGTCGAACCCTAGAGTGTGCCTTGCTCTTTCTTCTCTTGTGGTGAGTATCTCTCTCTTTCCTTGGTACCTTCTTTTTCTTCTTCTTCTTTTCCTTTCCTTCTCTTCGGCCATGGTGGTTACAAGTTGTTCTTCTTTGTGTTGGCCAAAGGTGGTGCCTCAGAGGTTGGAGCTTAGAGCTTGGTTCTTGGAGCTTGGGAGCTTGCTTGAGGTGGGTTACATAACTCCTAACCCTAACTATACTACCTTCTTTTATGATTCTTGTTTATATGCTATATAGGCCATGAATATTTTGTTAATAATATCTTTGCTCTAGTATGTGCCCTAGACCTTGTTGGGTATGGTGACATGGTTATGTTGTTTAGATGTTCTCTTAGACCTTGTTGGCCGAATCATTGGGTTAGGGATTCCTTGGGAAAAACCCTCTCTTAGTTGTTGAGAGGTGAGCCTAGGGTTTCCTAATTCCATGGTATGTGTGGTGTGTTCTTTGGGAAAAACCCCTTTCCTTCTTTGGTCTTGAGAGGTGAGCTTGATCTCTAGTGGTGTAGGAAAAACCCGTCTCTTCCTTAGTTGTTGAGAGGTGAGTCTATACTCTAGTTGCTTGGGCAATACCCCTCTATTACCATGGACTTGAGAGGTGAGCCTTTAGTTGGTGTTGACCTAGTTGAGGTTGGAGGGTTGTCTGATATGATGGTGATGGGATGATCCACCTTGCTGCCCGATATGTGATGGAGGTTGTGCAAAACCCCTCTCACTTGGTTGTTGAGAGGTGAGCCAACTCTCTTGATCTTTTTGGATTTGGTGGTGGTAGTCTTAAGGTTGAAGATGACCAACCCGAGATGACCTATGGTGTTTTGCCCGATAGAGTACCTTGCCCGGTAGGTTGTGTGGTCTTTGGCCGACATGGTTATAAGGCTGCCTATCCTGATGAGTAGTGAGGTGTGTTGGGTACTTGAGTTGCCCGATATCTTTCTTCTAGGGTTTGAGTGACATGCTAGAAGGGTGTTATGTTGACCTCTTGACCGATATGAACCCTTAATGGTGGGTGCCTTGCCCGTTAGGCTTGGTTGGCCGATAGCTTGTCCCAAACCTAGTTGCCCGATATCTCTCCCCTATCTTTTATGTTAGGGTTGAGTGTCTAGTAGTTCCTACCTTGGGCGATATAGTACCTTTCTGTCCTTTTGTTTCCTTTGTCTGATAGGGGCCTTAACCCTAGATGTTGTTGGGCGATATGGTTTGTATCTTGCATGACACTCCCCTAGTTAAGATGACCAACATGGTACCCTAGTGGCTATGTTGACTTGGGTGATATGTAGCTTGGGCGTTGGGGTTTGATGTTTTGGGTGATATGGAGCTCACCCTTTATGCCCGATACCTTCTTACCCCTAGATGGCTAGGGCTGCCCGATATGGCTGTTGACTAGTATGAAGGTTGACTGATATGATGGGTGATGTTTAGGGTATGGTGGTGGCTGATACCTTGGTGATGATAGTTGTACCTTTGGGTGAGGGATAGTGCCCTACCCGATATCCTTTGGATGAGGGTAGGTGACACCTCTAGTGAGGGATATGCCTAACCCGATAACCCTAAGTAAGTGAACCTTTAAGAAGCTTGATGATTGATTTGGTGTGTGGTCCATTATAATATGAGATACAAAATAAAGTGGATGCTCACGGTTGGGTAACAATAACACAAGTTGTTTGACATATCATCTACAACTTTATGCTTCATGTGTTCATAACAACGGATGATTAAATCATTAATGACATTATTACACCTATGTTTAGTTGGTAATCCTAATGTTTGATTGGAAAAGTTATATATGATAATATCATGTATAGATTTGCTCATCCAATGACATAACTAGATCTCTCCTATTAATGATGGTTGTTCATTATGATAACACAATTGTACCTTTATGCTTGTGCTAACCATGCATGTACCACTTTGTGTGATGAGGCCATGATGATGGCATGATTATGATTGTGATATGGAATATCAAGGGTTATGATAAACCCGGTAATATGTGATGGGTGTTACCCATGGAATGGTATGGAATACCTTGATGATGGGATTGAATCTCAGAGATGTTGATCCTGGAGATGGATCTTGATGATTGGAAAGAGGACAAGTGGTAACATGTAATGTGGGATCCTTGTGATGGATCAGGATGATGTTGATGACAATGAAAGCCTTAGTGACAATATAATGCAAGATAATGAAATTTATATTTCTTCATTCTTATTATAGTTGCATGTTATAACTTGGTTGAATCATGCAATCCACTTAAAATAGGCTAACTAACTATAGAGGAATCTTTCATGTAGTTTTCCCTAACCATAGATCCATCATCGTCAGGAGTTTGGTGATGGTGAAACGGGTTTGCCTAAGGGTTAATCCAGAGCGCATATTGTTGAATATGCGGGGTTGCTCCTAGCCAAAAATAGGAACATTTGAGTGCAACTTCGGTTGTAGACTCCAAAGCACGGTTTCAAGCCCATGGCTCGGTATGGCAGAGCATGGTAAATAGGCCCATGGCTCAGGATATGTGATAGAGCATGGTGAAAAGGCCCATGGCTCAGTGATTGTGGAGCACGGTGAATAGGCCCGTGGCTCGATTTTTTTCTAGCGTCGATACCTGTACCAAGGTGGGCTAGGCAGAGGGTAGCCTGACCTTGTGTGGCTGAGGCTACTTAAGCATGAGACTGCGGTCCTACTTGTTGGTTCTCGTACACTGACCACGAGGTGGTGAGGTCATGGAGTCTGGCTCTTCCATTGACCTTGTATTGCATCGGTTTTGGGCTTCGCAGCCGAAGGTTGGATTTGAGCGGTACTGTTACGACCCGCGTCGAGCTTATCTCGTAAGTAAGTTGTTCAGCACATGTTTAGCTGATGTGTTAAGTTATAAGCCTGTTTTTGTTAATAATGCTTAAAATGGACATGATACGTGCTTAGTGTGTTTTCTAACCTCTAAAGTGTGTAAAATCTTACGCTTGAAACGTTGCCAGAGAAATCGTTCGAATCCGACCTTCGAGTCAAAAGTTGCATGTTTTTGGGCTTCTAGGGACCCGATTGCAATTTGCGAAAAATTCGAAATTTGCGATATGGCCCCTAAGTTTTTCTTCCTTATCTTCCTTTCTCCCTTTTCTCGGTTCATTTCTTAGAACCGCAGAACGCAAGCTGCGTTCAGCTCCAGCGAGAGAGAAAGAGAGAAAAGGAGAGGGAAAGAGAGAGAGAGAGCTGAGGAGGGAAGCTGCGGAGCTTCGTTTTGCTCCGATCGGTTGCGGTAGATCGTTCCTTTCTTCTGCAAATCTTCTTCTCCGTCGATTTGAACCAAGTTCGCAGCCGGAGCTGTGTTTGTGAAGAAAACGGCTGAGAAATTGGGGTGCACGGTGCAGCCCCAGTTCGTTTTCTTGCTCCTTTCAGGTACGGTTTAGTCGTGTGGATCGTTTGTGATCGTTTGGTGTTGTTTGCGCGAAGTTTGCCCGTCGATTCGTGAGAAATCGACTTCTGCAGGTCGTTTTTCTGTTCTGTCTGTGCGCGGTTCGGCCGAGTTTCCAAATCGGTCGGCCGAGTTCTTATTTAGGGCTTTTATACAACGTTTTCCGGATCGGCCGAGTTTCGTCTTGATCGGCCGAGTTTCCTGAATTAGATATGCGAACAGGGATTTGGTCGGCCGAGTTTGGTTCTGATCGGCCGAGTTTCCTTTGTAGGTTTTCAAGCGGTGAGTTTGTCGGCCGAGTTTGGTCGGCCGAGTTCCAGGATCTGGGAAGTGATCGGCCGAGTTTCACAGTGTTCGGCCGAGTTTCAAGTGGTGAGTGGCAGTTCACCTAGAAATCATTATTGAACTCATTTTAAATGTCTGATTGCTTCAGTGATAGTTTAAATAGAACTATTGGGACTTGAATTGTGTAAATAGAACGATGAGAAAGAGGAAATTCTGTGTTTTCAATTATAATGTGTTATTTATGTTGTTTGTTAATCAAGTATAGACTTAGATGCCCTAACACCGTAGAACCCCTAACATGTGTCTGCGATTTAGGGGTGAAACTCGTGTTGCAACATCATCCGTGCGTGTGTCGCGGACAAACGAGGAAAGAGAGAGAGGGCAGTGTCTAACAAAAATTGTGCTTGTGTCACAATGGCACTGCGATTTCACCAGTAAACTTGGTTACCTAACACCATTCGTGCTTGTGTCGCGAAGGTAACCCTGTGACACTCCGCCTGTGTGCTCAGGTTGAAGGAGGGGTCGAGAGAGAGCACGCAGAGTAGTGCATTGAGGCCAGAGAGCCTGTGGTCCTGTGGCAGAACAGGGCTGGCGTCAGATTCAGCATCCCCCGGGTGTGTCGCTGAGTCTTGTACGGTGGGGCCGTAGCATGGACTTGTTGCGGATCCTTATATGCAGAGTACACTGCATATATTTAGGGCATAATAATAAACGAATAAATAACCACATAGGATCACAGTAAATTTATATAACTGTCTATTTATTTGAAATTCCTGATGATGCTTAGGAATGTGATTGGTAACTGAATATCTGCTATGTTAGTAGAATTGCTCTGCTTAAATTGTATAACTGTTTACTTTCAGTTAATGAACCTGACGAGTTGTTTATTGATAGCTAAGTGAAATGTTATTCACTAAGCGAGTAGGCTCACCCCTCTACTCAAACATTTTCAGGTCAGCACCAGCTTCAGGAATCAGAAGGATCGTTCCATCCCAACGCTTAATAAGTAGAAGGTTTGTAGTTAGTCTAGTTAGATGGTCTCTTAGTCCATTCCCCTCGATCTTCGGGATAAGGTGTGAGTGAGAGAGAGAATATGTATATTGATGTAAATTAACTGTTGTGTTTAAAATTATGTTGAACAATGTTTATGTTGTAGACTTGTTAAATTTCTTATCAGTTAATAGATATGCTTCCGCAGTTTGTTTAGTTTTCTGTTGCAGTGATATCTTTAAATGATTCAAAAAGTAATGAATGGTTGGTTATACGTTGATTTCACCTGCCGTGCCCTAATCCGGTGGTTTGTGCTTAATGTGAGGTTGGGGCGCGACAGGTACGGCTCACTTCCTCAGGGCATAATAAATCGTAATCCAGTTGTATAATATATCTTCTTAGGACAAATACGAAACATTGGTTGAGGCCTTGTTGGTATAGTTGTCCTAGTTATATCCTGTAGTTCTTTACATGTTTCCTAAATGCTATGATAAATTCTAATACAACTTGTCTTATCAATCATGTTCCATGTAAAACTTGTTGAGATACCTCGTAGACAATGTGGTAAGATGTACGACAGCTAGTTCTGCACAGTATGATGCAAATATAATCAACTTATATCAGTTATCTGTTTTATCTGTTATAGTTCTTTCTGAGATTTTATAGTTTTGGCAGGGAGTTATGTTTCTCGTTGGGACTGTGTGTCTCACCCCGCTGGTTTAAAATCATTTTAGGTGGTCGTGCTGATCGTGGTGGCGATGGTGGTGTTGCAGCTGAGCAGCAAGAAGAAAAGTAGAAGGCAAGAGATGGATATGTTGTTGTTTTGGGTGTTTTGTAGTAGAGTCCTAGAGTCATCCTTGTACTCTCGGGTCCTTAGAGGTGTTTTAACAAGATTTCCCAATGTATAGTTGGTGTGGCCCGATATGTATATAAATAGGTGATGAACTCTCTTTACTTATGGGACAGTTGGATCCTATAAGGTGATGGTCATATGTCATGCTTCTGTATATATATATCTAACATATTTTCTTGCAGGATGTGGATCTGGTTGTAAGAGTTCCACTGTTTATGATATTTTCAGCAATCGGTTTTAATTAACCTGTGTTCTTGGTACTATGATGTTTAAGATGGTTCCGCACGTTTTCGCGTGACGTTTCGCTGTCTTGGTGATGGTGGGATGTCACAGATACTAATACATGTTTAATGATTGCTTTGTTTATCTCTGTGACACCACATGAATTGATCTGTATGTTTCTCCTATTTCCTGATTAGCTACCAGTTTGACTTTCTTTATATTCTTTACTTCTACGTCGACTTTCAAAAGTGAAATAATGTATTTTATTGTGCTACTTTTGTTTCATTGTTATTGTCATATATTTTGGACTATACTAAAGTTAAATGTAAATTTATCAATGAGTTCATGGATCTTCAATACTAAACAATGAGTCAAGATGATTAAGTGAGTTCCTCATTTTTTTATGAAGAGTCTGCTGGCAATATCACCATTATATCATCTAAGAAGAAATAATCCATTTGTCAAAAGACAATGTCTTCCACGCATGACTATAGCTGAAATGAATGTTTGACAAGTTCTTCAATTATAAACTCAAACTAGTGTTTCCACCAAGTGGTCTCAAGTTGACGATTCGGCAACCTAAGCTCGTTATCGATATCTAAACTTTCTTTTTATAAATTTTATATTTGAAGGCCCCTATCTCGACTCCGACTAGTTCACAGTGTAGGAACTCAAGTTTCAAAACAAGTTTAAATGATTGGTGCTTTTGTTAAAAGAGTTCGCTGGAATTTTCTCACGTTTCATAAGTATAATTGGAGTTCATGTGAAAAAAAGGAGTGACAATCAGTTCCACCTTCGTAACGACAGACCGTTCTTCGGTCAAGCAAACAATTCTGACACAGGTGTGAATGTTCGCATCTACAAAGACGGTCGGATTCTTCGGACTGCTCATAACCTTTTGTCAACACAATGAACATATTTGAAATCGCTAGTGTTAATCATTCATGGTTGTGATGTTCCTCTTAATAGACGTCTACATCTTAATATTACATATTATGTGCAAGTATGCATACACGTACATTTCCCTTGAAATTATTATTTCTAATTACGTTTGAGTGTAGTTGGTCAATCACATTAACTCCAATGATGGTTAAGAATTGGGCCTGATAATGATATATATGTTCACAACTATCTTGATTACGAGGACAAATGAATTTATCTAGATTTAGAAAAGACGACAAGTCCATGTTTAGTATAGTGAACCAAATTCTTTTAGGAACTGAAGATATAATAGCGAGAGTGAGTAGATTATGTTAAGTGATTTAGATAAAGTAAGACGTCCAAAGAATCATATAATCTCAAGTGATTTTGACCATTTATTGATGAATATATTGTTGAGAATTTTCCGTTAAATTCTTATGTTGTGAGATCATCAAAATTTCATTATAGTTACAATCACACAAAAGTCATATACTTTGGACTGAAATCTAATTTTCAAACCAATCACTCAAAAACAATTTTGAAGAATGAAAATCAGGTTGTAGTAAGATAAATTTTCTTAAAACTAGGGTTGTAAATGGGTAGGGTATTGCCCATTTACCCACTACCCACTACCCTATCGGCTAGGGTAAGGGTAAGCATAATTTTACCCATCACTCGTTTAGCCTTTACCCATTTTACCTGCATCTAAAGAGGGTAGGGTAAGGGAGAATCTTTACCCTACCCACCTTTACCCATTTACCCATTAGTATAAGTTTGAATTTATAATTTCAGATTCTAACATTGTATTAATGCCTACCAAAACCTGCAACAAGCAAAACCACTATTTTCTTAATTTGTACTTTTATGATTCCTGAAATATTATTAGATAATAGGTAGCATGAAACCACCTTTAATAGTGATAGATTTTAGAGAAAAATTAATATATATTAAAAAATTAGGTCTTGTTTTTAGAAAAATATTGGATCAAATATAATTGTATTTTGTTGTATATCACAAAAATTATAAATATTACCATCAAAAGTAAGTTTAAAGAGTGACTTTTTATTTGATGTAGGGAATATCATATGAATTTTTGGTTAAAAATATATTATAGCATCTTCGTGTTGTTTTACCCGTTTCATCCTTACCCTATCCATTTGACCTGGGAGGAAAAGGGTGCGGGTAAGGGTAGGGTAAAGGCATTTGGGAAAAGGGTAATTATCTTACCCGTTAGCCGGATCTTTGATGCGGTTAAGGGTAAGGGTAAGTATTTACCCTACCCTACCCATTTACAGCCCTACTTAAAACTCCAGATGCAAGAAATCAATCGGAGCCAAACAACAAGTTGTTCAAAAAGGTTGTGATTCAAGATTTTTATGATAATTAAAGGATGAATACTTGTATCTCGGTAAAGTCAATGAATCATTTCAATAAAATCTCAGCAATGTAAGAAAAATCGTTGATCCTTACAAAAACTTCTTACTTTAGATGCAACATATACCGTTTCATGATGGATCATGTCCTTGTTAGACTAAAGTCAGTGAAGCCAAAGAAATGGTTAACATGTACAAAGTTTTTCACGTTGGATTTCTTCTTCAAAAGTAGAATTAATAAACTCTATCCACATGGGAAAAAATTATTTCATGTTACAAATTTGACGTTATGTATTATAAGATGACAATGAGAAAAAGAAGAGTAGGCTTCTAGGCCGATATCTGGTTGTTGTTCCTAGGTCCTAAAATGTCACTTGATATAACATACATACTTAATTTGGATTTTATACAAAGACATTGAATAGAGTTTATTTTGTAGTATAGACATATTTGAAGTAGAGGATTAAAACGAAAAGTAAAAAAAAAGTACAGTGCCACAACAAATGACGCTTACTATATTTTATTTCGGTTTCTGTCAGGTAAAATAAGTAGACTTTATTAATTAGTCTAGTGCGATCAAGCATTAATTAGACTGTGGAAGTTTTCGGACTGTCCGACCCTCATTTATTAATCAAGCATTAGTCTAATGTGGATCATGCATTAATTATTGTTGGACTAATACGCTTCTATTGATTAAATACAGATACCAGTTGAGATTGACTATTGTTAAGTTGGACGGGTACCTGTTCCAGCCACCAAATGTCGGTCCATAAACAATTGGTAAGTTGAACGGCTGCTAAATATTACAAACTAATTAGCGCAAGGTTTCTATAAGTTTCAGCTCGTGACACTAACAGCATCAACCATTTCTCCAGCAATTAGAGAAGAAATACCAAGGCCCTTTGCTCCACCAGTTTTGTATTGCTACTTGCTCAAACACATGGGAAAGATTTTGTTTACCACTCGTAAGGGCCTTTCTGAAGATCTAGCTGAACTCCTCGACAGATTGTTATCATTGGAGTCTATACATCTGGACATTGTTGATGCCAGGGACTATGATCCTAATCAGCTGCTGCAGGAGTCGCTTATTGTAATCTTTGCATCCACCTGGGCAGGTGGGAAGGCTCCCCCTCCTGCAGAATCACTTGCTCGATGGCTGTCCAAGACAGCAGAGGACTGTCGAGGTTCAACAATGCCTCTAGAGGGATGCAGATTTGCAGTCTTTGCCATCGGATCACGTACACATGGAAATGCTTTTGGGAGAGATATCTTTCAGTGGATGATATCTCTTGGGGCATCCAAAATCCTGCCTCTTGGAATAGGCACCAAGGACACCGATAGTTATATTGTATATTCCAGGGCCTGGATTGATAGTTTGAGACGTAAGTTGGGCGGTAAAAAGAGGAATTTCATAGCACCCAAGTATGTCAACTCATCTGACGATGAGTTTGGTTGCGAGAGCTTGTCGAGCCCGAGATCTTATATTGGGGTTCATTTTGGTGATTGTGAGTCATCTAGTGAGGAAGTTGAACTAGATAGTGACGAAGACTAAACTCATTATCTTTGATGAAACGGATTCGCTGTATGATGATGAAAGTGATAGTGAAGGTTGTTAGTCACTTGAATTTGAGGATTTGAAGGTGTATGATGGAGATAATGCGTCGCTATTCGTGTAGACTTGGTGTCATCGTAAAGAAACAAACATTTATTAAACTAACTTTGTTCTCAGATTCTAGTTGTCTCAAAAATATAACAAGTGTATTACAATTAAGTTTGAATTCACGTTTCTTCTGAGGTCTGCAGTATTTCCCAATAGAAGACATTTTTGTAAGACAAATTAGCAGTACAGTTGTTTCTGGTTTATAACTCCCAACCATAAACATAAGCATTGAACACATGGAAAATGGCATTAGGTATGTTGAAAAAATAGGTAACTTCAATTGAAAACACATCCATGTCAGCATAAATCACTTACGACTCATACTGACTCCATGGTAAATAAACCTTCGTTATTCTATTGTAAGCTTAAACTTACTCGTAATTTATCCACCTACAAACAAAAGTGCATGGACCATTTTCTTTTACCCTTTGTCAAGTAATGTTCAAATGCATAGACAAATTGTTCATTTGAGCTGATCCCCGCAACAATATCTCTTAAACGCTATGCTTATTTTGATACACGAGGGAAAATTAATAGAGAAAGGAAAATAAATGGGAAAAGGGACGGAAAAGGAATGCGAGAGGAGTAGAGAAACCAACAAAAGTTGTTTGTTGCGAGAGTATGATGAAATAATAAAGAGGTGAATTGATATATGTGCATGGGGAAATGGAATGACAAGAATATTTCTCAATAAAAGAAATTGTATTCAACACTATATTATTTATCAAGTAAAATTTTTGATTCCCCATCCCATCGCACCCTTAGTAACAAAAGTTACCAAATTTTGTGCACAAAAATATTAAAGAGTGTTATTTTATTTCGTAGCAACTTCAGTTACACAAAGATTACGTGTTCAAAAGTATGAGCCTATTCTTGTCTCAAGGGACATACACAAAACCTCTTTTGAGAGTGAATCATTTCATTATTGGTTTCTTTGACTATATTCTATTCAGTATTTTAGGTCCAAATGTATTAGAACCCGGATAGAAATTGAACTACATTCTATAGGCTACAAGTTTTCACGACATGTTTGGTTCGCAGTATTGGTGATGGGATAGGACTTGAAATCCATTAGTAATCCCAATCCTATGTTTGTTTACATAAAAAGTATTTAAGGATACTAATCCATGGAACATGCTGCTGGTAGAAAAAAATTGACTTGAGCTTTTATATTGCTGATTCAAACGTGATTCACTAACAACTCAACAGGTATTTTTTTAAAATCCTATTCTCAATAGTTACTTAACTAATAGATGACGATCTAACATATGCTATATAATTTCTATTTATGATATACTATTCTAGATTGAACAAGTAGCAGGCTAAAAACAGTTGACGCAACTGCTAACAAAAAATTAATCAATCAGTTTGTGTTCTTTCAGCAAGCATTCTCATGTGTAAATGCCCAATTCGTATAAGTTTGATTATAAAGTCGACTTGATGATTATTAAGTTGACTTTTTGTTAATATTCATGGATCTTGATAATTATGAAAACACAACATATGATCGAATGAACAATTAGAATGATTAAGTAGTGTTGCCACTAATCCTATCCTACACGCAACCAAACATAAGATAGGATTACCGAACCTCCCATCCTCTATATATACTTTCCAATCTCATCCACTTGCATATCCTACTCTAATCCTTTCCATCAAACCAAACATGCCGTCAGTTTACAAGCATTTGAATTGACGCAAACTACCCTTTGTATTCTTCAAAAAAGGAAAGGTAGTTTTTTGAATGCATACTACCACATAGAAAAAATGGGTAAATACTATTGGATAGATTTATTAAAGACTAATCAATCATTTTATTTCAGGACCAACATGCACATATTTTTCCAGATAATAAGTTTGATTGAGATAATGTTCAGTTGTTTGTGGATTATTTTATTCAGTCAATATTGAACGAGAGAATCATTGCAACTTTCGATCATTCTCTATTGCGCTCTAAGGTTTTTGACCACCATCTCCACTAAAGTATGATTTAGTCGATAGTAACTTTTCATTGAGGAAATAGGCATTAAGAGGAATGATTCTTAACATTCTAACCTTCGATTGAAGTCAATTTTAACCAAAATGCTTCATGAACAAAGCCAAATTCGAGTGAGTAAGATTGTTGAATGTCCAGCTAGTAAGCCTGGACACTATCCTCTAGATTAATCCTAATCAATCCTACATATAGGAATCACTTACTTCCTTTTAATTTAAAAATGATGAATAGAAATTCCTTCAATGTATTGACAAACCTATACCGACCATGTTATTGAGCTTCTCCTATCATTCTTGACTTATGTGATCAAGAGGAGGAAATTGCTACTAACTTGAAGATGATGTGCCCCTTATTGCTTGGTAAGTTGTAGTCCTAGGTTTATTGCACCATATTCAACTACCTTAGTTGCGGCACTCAACTCTAGTAATTTTTCCACAAACAACAACTTGGCACGTATGTCCTGAGGATATATGTGTAAGATAACTGCACAAAAAATCATTATTGAGGTATCACTAAATAAATCCTATTTTTTGGACCCTAGTGCAGAAAAATCGAAATATATAGCCCTTTTCTTGAAAAGTTATAAAAAGGAAAAAAAAAGCAACACTTGAAGATAAATAATGAAATTACACTATTTTCTATCTATAATATGTCCCAGTAAGATTATATATATATATATATACATATATATATATATATATATATATATATACAATAAGATGTTCTCTTAAAAATAAGGATTTCCAAATCATTTTAGATTATCCTACATGATTAAATGAAGGTTTATCTTAAATACGAATATATGTACAATTATGTATCTCAAACACAAAAACTAGCATGATTTTTGGATTCCTCACCCACAAATTAGTTAAATTTCCATGTTTTAAGAAGTTAGGATAATCATGGGACCCTTGACTAGATTGAGAATGAAACAGTGATAATTAACTTTAGAATCACAATAAAATAAACATTGATTTCTCTATGGCCCGTCACATTGATCTAACATCCGACCTAGTTCATATATATTGTGGATTAATCAAATGACTCTCTTTATGTTCTCCTCACTTGACTTGGAAGTGGAAATGGACTTTATAGTCTATCAATGTCCCTCCTCCTCTTGAACCCATACGACAAGTAAAGACACCACCAACCAATTTCTACTTCACCTTTGCCTTAGTGATTTTAATACAAAGATAATTATGTTGACAAGTTTTGGTATACCATACTTTCAATCCTAATCAAACCTTATCTTCATTCTCTATTTGTGACTCTCGGCTCCATGTATCATTAGGTAATAAGCTATAGATATATTTTCCCATGAAGCACCCCTACACACCCACAAAGATCTCTAGGGAAATCAACCACCCATAACCTTGGAGCTAGACCTTTGTGACCCATTTTCCTTGGGGTGGCATGACAATCTTGTCATAGGTATATGCGCATGCAAGAGTCCTTTTAAAGGTTGGAAACCATTCCATTGGTAACCCCATATATTTTTATGTTGCCAATACGGTATAGTTTGTGTTGAGCTCACAATTCCTTTTTTTGTACCTTTATTTATCATTTCGATAATCTTCTTCGCAGTATATGTGCATTTTCTAATTTTTCTATTTTTCTTACCTGACAAATCTAGAATCCAAATGATATATGTTTAACCTATTTTTGTGTTTCCACCATGCTCGATACACCCTCAATTTTATGTAATGGCAGAGATTGCCACCATTGCTTGGGCCAGTCTAGAAACCTCAATCTTGGCTGACTTAGTTCGACCAACACCAAAAAGCCATTGGTGCAACCCCCACTAGAAAGAAACATCAATTCAACAAAGGACAATTTTTATTTTTGTTCCAATTCGTCTTTTTACTCCAATTTATTGAGGATCTAGAAGTAATTTCTTCCTTTACTCTTGTATGATTTGAACTATATCACATTGAAATGGACTATACAATATGTTGGGCAATCCCTTAACAATGTAAGTGTGTTGGTTTGGTCAAACCTCTAACCTATGTACCAGCCAAAATTTTCCAACTATCAAGGTCACAATGAGCCTTTTCCTCTAGCTTTGATCTATCATATTCTCTAATTTGTGATTTCCACATTATAAAAATTCATAACAAATGATTTGATTATCAGAAAAATCTCTAAAAGTATCCTTTGGAAAGGTATCTTCATGAGAAAATTAAATTGAATATTTTCAAAATCTATTCTGCCAAACCATACCATGTTTTTATAATGACATAATATTAGGGTTTAGGTGATGATATATATAGTAATTAATGAGATTTTTGTTATCTTTAGGTAGTACTTGCATTAATGAGTAACTAGGGCTGAATAAAGTGCAACGAGTGGGACCCGAGAGGGATCCACTATGTATATAATTTGATGAATGACGTACACCTATTCCAACATGCTTTCTAGTATGTACACTCAAACTTTACCAAAAACTTGGAACTCTCAAGATAATAGAATTCATATCTTGTGAGTTATCTTGAGAGTTCCAAGTTTTTATCAAAGTTTGAGTGTTGATTGATGTAGTTATCATGATTAAGATCTGCAACTTTATTCCTTTTGAGGTATTTGATTGATAGGTCAAACAATTGATGTTTGGATGCAATTTGGAATATGTTACATCTTACAGTATGATAGATCCATGGTTAAAATCTCATAAAGTTTAAAGGTTCCTAGATGAAATTACTTAGGTTTAAATATCATGAAATCATTACTATTATTGATTATGATTGACCAAGGTGTGTGACATTTAGCTAAGTTCGGATATGTGTCTATCACGTTGCCCTTGCTGGTGATTTACACATACATCTAGCCACAGATATGTGATGTAGCTTGTTTAAGGTTGTTGGATACATAGAACAAACAGATGGCATCTATTCCCTAGTTTCGGTCAAGATGGATGTCGTGGGACAACAACCACTACAAACCACTTCACCATGTCATGGTTGTGGCCTGGTGAAGGAAATGAAGCAAGCAGTTTCTTTGTCTTGTGAAGACCCATAGGGAAACCACCCAATTGGGGCATATAGACAAAAAGCAAAAAACATCTACCTATCCATTTTGATGTTTCTTAAACGCAATGTACATGGGGGAAGAGGTAGGAGCCAGGGAAGTTGAATCTAGGTGTCCCTATCCCTTCTCTGGGTGTGCTAGATGACTGCCAACCCTTTTTCACTAGAGAAGAAGAGGAAGCTCAGGTCTGTCATCAACATGAAGAGAAGCTACTGATGAGTTCCTGGAGACAGTTCATTGCTCACAGAGAGACCCTAAGGATGTGCTTCTATAGAAAGGAATAGAGGTTGTGATGTATTCCTAGAGGATATTGGAGGATGGTTTCTAGTCCTCGTTGACATGCTACAGTGCAAATCAAGCATGAGCGAGCTTCTCACCCACTAGGAGAAGCCACACCAGAGGGGTGCCACTCCAGGCTTCTCAATCAGACACCTGAGTTGTTGTCACAGAACCATTCTTACTAAAATCCCATTCCCACTGCCTAGACAGTAGAAAAAGAATTGAAGTGCCCATTCGTGAGTGGCCTGATATGATCTAACACACTGGCATATACAATAAGAAATAATAACTCGAAAACCAGGAAATTTAAAGAATAACTAACCCAATATAGGAGATATTGTAGATCAATCTTTTTCATTAGAGTATATGAGTTTGGAAGCGATATAGTCGAGATTCCAGTTTTTGCCTAAAATCAAGAAAATCAAGACACAAAGTCAACACAATTACATGGTATGCTATATAAAAACAAGTGAAATAGTTTATAAGAAAATCAGTGTACCTGGAAGGACTTATATTTCAAAAGTATAATGATCAATTTGAAAAACCAAAAGTTATTCGACAAGTTTTTCAAAGGATTCGATTTTTATTACAAGTTCCCATTATGTTGTAATCAATAACCATGCTTATATATTTTGTGTGACTCTATTACCCCAATGTGATGGGGAGGTCACTAGGCTCCTTCTCACCATAGGAGATAGGAGGTCAATGTACAAGTCCACCTCCAAATGAGGGGTTTCTTCCATTCAATATCAACATTATCAACATTATCAACATCATCATCATCATTATCAATATACGTGTCTTACTAATGTTATGTTCCATATTACAATTTGTTTGTATGAACGTTAGTATTCATATTATTGTGTGCATGTATTAACCTTAGGTCTCATTCATTGGTCATATTGGGGTTTTCTCACCATTTTAGGATCATTTAACATGTAACATGATTTATATGCATAATTATGATCTCAAAGTTACACATTTCCTTCCTATTACTGATATGAGCTTATTATATAATTTCTATGGTTTCGTGAGCATGTATGTAATTATCACATATTAATTAGGGTTATCAGCCCTAATTATCCATATGGAGGAAATTACATGATTTTGTGCATCATCATAATCACTAACCTTAAATGGATTATAAACATGAATATGGATTTACTGACATATTATCAAATTTTAGGCCATCATTTGATATTTATTATCCATCAAATAGGCATTTCACAACATACATGATATCACTGATATTAGTGCATCAAAATCCTAATATTATTCTTTCATGTTGTTCTACACATTTTTCTAAGACTTTTAGTATAGTATTTGTACTTTTTTTTATAATCGGGCTATTTATTATGAATTATGTAAGATCTAGGTGTTTTCTGAGGTTTTTGCCTTTTTGGTCCAATGGAACGCTGCCACGTAGCCCTGTGGGGTGTGGCTTCACTTGCCTTACTGGGGTCTGGCTGGTTCAGTAGTTTTAAACCTGGTTCGTATTGATTCGGCCAGTTCAACACTCTCCCTCTTCTCATTTCTCCTGTTCCACATGATGTGAGTCCCCAGTGGGACTCTATCTTACTGCCATCATGGGCTATCTAGTCTATGTGACCCAGACTACCATTGTTGATTCTCCATTCTCATCTACACCAGTGTGAGTTGCACTTCTGGATGCCTCTATGGACCTCCACGCCAATGAGTTAGAGCAACACCTCTGGAACATATCCTAGGCATATGTGACAAAGTGAACTTTAGCATAACTATGAATTAATTCCAATTTTTCCCTCATTATACTCACTCATGGTCCCAAATTATTTTTTTAAACTTCATAATCAATTTTGATACTCAAATCCAAAATATGGTGATCAATGTGAATTTTATACACTTTGTGAAACCACATATTTGATTTATTTGTCACTTTATCCAAATAAGAAAATTGATCCACCAAACTTCATCTTTTGGTTCTCAAACATTTTCTATATGTTGTCCACATTTTTCTAAAGCTATGATCCAAATTTCATATCAATAAGACTTTCCTACTAGTTTCTATGGATTATTGAAGATAATGTGTTGAAAACCATTATTTTTGTCTTTTATTTGACCTTTTTCCATGTCAACAATCCAAGGCAAGGATCCGTAGGTGATCTCAGCCCTTGGATCTACCTGTCATGGATCTTGGCCTGATCCAACAACCATGGAGTCATCTCCTACCTCCCACAATCAGCGAGGATATGTCTTTATGGCGGAGACTCACAATCTCACACCCTTGACTCCAGTTTGAAATTCTATTCGAGAGGAAATGATCCCCTCACAAATATGAGCTAAACGAACCCTATTTTGAAGTAGATTCGTGCTCTATCTAGATGCCAAAATGATATCTTTGCTCTACCCTCTCAGTCTGGCAACCATGGCCATTCTAAAATCTTGATCTATCCCTAAACCCCATCCCAACAGTATAAAAAGGGCCCCTTAGGTTTGCATCACCTCACCATACTCAGATCCACGCCCTTGCTCACTCCCTCAGTATCGAACGACCCAATTTCTCCTTGCCACCTCCTGCTGCCATAGTGGTGCCACCGCATAGGCCCCTTTGGGCGTCTTCTTTCCTCGCCATCTCGCCTCAATCCACTACCTCGACCCAACTCGCGAAGCAGCGACGATCACAGACGGCATCCTCGTGGCCTCCATCGGCCTCTCCTACACCTTAACACCCCCCTCTCAGGCGAGCTCCTCCTCCTCCTTTCTAGGGTCATGTGGAATCTAGAGCATAAGAGAAAGGCTCCTTGAATTTCTAGTCCAGAAGATACTAGAGTCGGTTCAAAGGCCCAGCAAGCCCAGTGATTGGACCTGCCAAATCGAAGTTTGAACCCCCCAAACCGAGATCAAACTGGATTAGCAACTGAGCAAGCCACGTGCCTCTATGGCTCAATTACAGCCACCTGATCGAGCGATCCAATGGCCAACCTTTTTTGCAATTAAGGTATTTTTCTCCTCTCTACTTGTAAAATCAATAAAATGGTCAAATATTTCTTAAATCATAAAAAATGCATCTTAGCTCCAAATAATTTGAGTAAATATTTGATCTTTATCATAAAAATCCAATGAGTCATTTAAAAATGGATGGAAAGCATAATTCCAGATGATTTTCACTGATATCCCTATATTTGATCTCTTGCTTATTTAGTTTGTCAAATGACTTATAATCATGATTAATATTTAGAAACCTTACTATCTGACTATGATGTCTCTATTTGAGATTCTAAAAGCATACTTGACTGTTTAGTGAGCCTAGATCTAAAATTTTGACTTATTAAATTCTTGAATATTATTTCATTCCATAAAGTGATGATTAATCTTGATTCTAACACTAGAATTGTCATATGGTGAATATAAGTGTACTAAATCTTGTGACCTACCTAATCTAGATGCTTGAACTTATTTCCTTGGTGAAGATCTAGAAACTTGAATTATGACTTTTAGGGTTGACACATATGATGCTAGAAAACCTAAGTAGGTCATCCACACTTGAAATATTCTTGGCACTTGGAATAATGTTGTACATATTGAAATATTGGTTGATTATAAGTGAATGACCCAACCCTAAGGCTGACATAGGAAAAGTGTAACCGTAATCTCAAATATTAAAACATGATATTCTGAACATCATGGTCTTGACCCTTGATCCAATCTTGATGATTTAGGATCTGACTCGAAGGGTTGACCTACTATTCAAATATTGATTATACTCAAAATCCTCAGTGAATGGTATGCTACTTTACCTTCTCTTTGGTTTTAATGAAAATACTTTTTATTTATCTCTTGATTGTATACTTGGCTATATACTTAGTTGAGCTATCATTACCTATTGATTAGGATTTCATGTTTCTTATATTATATTTTGAGATAAATAGGAAAACATAAATGACATGAACATTATGACTTGTTACTGAATTTTCATGTTGGTTAATGCCTAAATTTCACTTATAATTGTACTCCCCCTTCAAAATCATGTTTACTCCTCCCCAAACTGTGAGAACATGTTACACTAAATGAGGTTACTCAAAACATAAAACATAATCAATCACCAATTAATCACATACCCAAAAATATAGGTAAATTAAAATAGTTTTCAACATCAACACCCGCTCAAAAATGTTTGCATAAGAGCCCAACATCTTTCTTGTATCCATACTATGCCAAGAATTTTATACAAATTGTTCTATTGCCTTAGCCACAATATATATACATATGGGAACAATATTCGTATATGCCACACAAACTAGCATTAACATGCTAACAAAATTTTGATTCGTTTGAAACACCATATACAAACTTTTCCAACCTGGACCTGAGAGTACAAGGATGAGTCTAGGACACACTAGACATCTAATCAACTTTCTCAAAGATTCATTACTATAGCTCCTCTTTGCTACCACATGTTTGTTTTTGTCACTTCAAATTACCTAAAAAGATGTGGCAAACCACAAGGGTGAGACCCATGTCCCAATAAGAGATATAACCTCCAACAATGCTTATTAATTACAACATTTTAAATAATAGATAACTAAGCAGTTGGAGTATTTAATAATCAATTGAACAGATTGAATAGTTCAAGTATGCTAAATAGATTAAGCAATTAATCTTAGCAACAAGTATGATCATCAATGCATATATAGATAACAAATAAATCCATTTCTTTGGATAGATATCTACTCAAATATCATAAGATTGCATCTAATAACAATCATTATCATTAATCTGACTATCATCATATTCCTTGCTAACAACACAAGCAATCTAGTAGCATAAGCATCTCTGACAACATGAATATGTCTAGTAACATATCATGTCTATCAATATTTACATCTCAAATAAAGGGAACAGATCTATATCATAAGTAGAACTAACATCATAACACAATGAACTATATAGGAATGATCAGTAGTTTACGCATTTCTAATTACATAGGTAGGGCTAGCAATATTAAACATATCTAGTAGCAACATCTTAACCATCAGTGTCAGTATATTTGACAACATAAGCATGTTTACAACATGAGCATAACTACATCATAAGTATATCTATTATCTCTTATTGCACTATACATGATCTCAGTGAAAAAAAGTAAACAAGGGTTATCATCTAATATGAAGTGTTGTGTATAACCCTAAATAGATATGCTACACGGATGTCTTACATCTTTTTTTTTATGTAACCAGCTTGGCCCTCTTTATTAATGATATATAAAATGTACAAAATAGGAAAGAAAAACAAACAAAAATTGTACAACTGAGAGTTGTACAAAGAAGAATAGCTATCTATACATGATCTCCGATTCATGAAGAACAATATCCCAAACATCACATATCTCCTTTCTATTACTATGGAAGATCCTCCTATTTCTTTCCTGCCATATACTATACAGTGCAAAGCCTGCAACTGTTTTGGTTTTATCATTCAGCTGTATCATCATACGCCTGCTCTTTGGCCATTCAACCTTGAACTTCTCAGCAAATAAGTCCCTAATAGGTGCAGAAAACAAGCAACAGAAGAAAAGATGATCAACACCCTCTTCACCATTCATACACAGGGTACAACAAGAAGCCAGGGAGAAACCAAATAACTTCAGAACTTCCATGGTTACCAGCCTGTCCAGAAAGAACTTCCATAGAAATAAAGAGATTCTTCTTGGGAAAATAGCAGCCCAAATCCATTTCCCCCAATACACCTTCATATACTTAACTCTAGATAGGTTCCAGAAATTACGAAGAGAAGCTGTAACAGAATCAATCAAATCAATAGTGTCCTGGGAATCCGAGCAAATAGCAGGTAGAGGATTGATGTAATTAAGCATACCATCAACCCCTCTAAACTCAAGGAAGCTCCATTTGTAATCCACAATACAACTATTAAGCTTGCAGTACAAACCACAACCCAGTCTTGCAACAAACTAAGGATCCATCATATCAATTAGAGGCTTACCCCTACACCAAGGGTCCAACCACAAAAGAAATTTATTACCACTACCAATATTGAAGTGAACATAGGACAATAACTTATCCCTATGTTTCAGCAACCTATTCCACATCCAAGAACTATTACCATTAGTTTTAACAGACCAAACAGACCCTTCTCCAATATAACGTTCATGTATCCATTTGACCCATAAACAGTCTTTAGAGTTAGCAATATCCCAGAGATTATAGAGCATATTAGCCACAAACCATTCCGAGATACTCCTTATCCCTAGTCCACCCTCTTCTTTTGGTCTACAAACTGATTCCCAAGAAACAGAGTGAAGCTTCCTTTTATTCTCAGTATCTCCCCAAATGAAGTCCTTGATGATCTTCTCCATCAAATGAATGATAGATTTTGGGATGGGAAAAGCCGAGGTCTAGAAGATATAGAAAGATGATAACATTGAGATATCCAGTTCGACCCTACCATCCATAGAGAGGAGATTACATTTCCAGGAGTCTAATTTATGTTTCAATTTATCAATCAAAGGAGCACAAAGATCCTTAGTAAGCCTGCCCGTGAAAAGAGGAAGACCAAGGTATTTTATAGGAAGCTCAGCAATAGGAATCTCAAGATGATCACCCATAAAACTAGCATCCATATCTCTACTCAGGAAGATTTGACTCTTATCATTGTTCAAAATAAGACCAGAAATCTTACCAAACACCCCAAGTGCATCCATGATGCCACTAATATTTGTAGCATCAGCTTTAGAGAAAATTAATAAATCATCAGCAAAGATAATATGTGAGACCATGGTAGATTTCCTTTTGGAAGAGAACAAAGGGTCGATCCTTCCCTCCCTCACATACCATTCCAAGATAGAAGAAAGACCTTGCATAGCCAGAACGAAAAGAAGAGGGGACAACTGGTCACCCTGTTTGACCCTTTTGCTTGCTTGAAGAGAGAAAGAGGGTGTACCATTAATAAGTACTTGATAAGAAGCAGTGTCAAAACACTCTTCAATCCAATGAATCCAGCAGGTTGGAAAGTTCATCTTGACTAGGATAAAAAGAATGTACCTTCTGCTAACCGAATCAAAGGCTTTAGATAAATCAGCCTTAAGGCAAAGACTACCATTACCATGCTTATTGAAAGAGCTCAGAATTTCATTTGCAAGCAAGATTGCATCTCCTATTTTCCTCCCCTTAACAAAATCCACCTGATTAAGACTGATAATCTCATGAAGAATAAGTTTGAGCCTGTTCACCAAAATCTTCATAATGATCTTGTTGATGGTATTACAGAGAGAGATAGGCCGAAAATCTCTAATAGTAGAAGCATCTTTATTCTTAGGAATAAGCACAATGAAAGATCGATTGCACTCTTTCAACATCCTTCCATTTTTAAAGAAGTTATGAATAGCAGATAGCACATCCTCACCAACAATCTCCCAATAGTTATTAAAGAAGAAAGAATTAAAGCCATCCCGCCCAGGGGCCTTGTCCTCCTTTAAGCTCCTCACCACATCTATAATCTCTTCATTTGTCACCCACCTTCTCAGGTCATTAAAATGTCTCTCCGAGAGCACAAGAAGATCCCAATCATTAGACCAATCAATAGAAGAACTAGTATTCAAAAGATTATTAAAAGCCTTGTCAAAGTAAGAGGTAATATGTTTTGAAATAATATCAGGAGTAGAGCAAAAATCGCCATCAATCTGCAATTTGTAAATACCATTTATCAACCTTCTGTTTAGAAGAGAAGCATAAAAAAATGTGTGTTCCTGTCACCACATTTCATCCATTGAACACTCGATTTCTACTTTATAAAGTTTTCCTCATCATTAATAGCTTTGATAGCTTCAGCTCTTGCAGAATTAGCAATAATCTGAAAATCAGCATTAAGAGGATTCTCATCAGCCAAGATCCGCATAGCCAAAGCTTTATCTTCCAACACTTTAGCATTTGACATGAAATTTTTAACATGCTCCTTATTCCAAGTACACAAAGAAAATTTAACAGCATATAGCTTCCTATATAGCCTATACATAGGAGAACCTGAAAAATTCCCACTCCACGCCTTCAAAACAATGTCCTTAAAACCAGGTTGATTAGCCCAACAGTTGATGAACCTGAAGGGAGTGATCTTTCTACTACCTTTGACAAGATGAATCAAATAGATTTATGATCACTGACCAAGTTAGAAGTGGCTTCACACCAAGCATTAGAAAAGCACTTCATGAAGTCAATACTGCAGAAGACTCTATCAATCTTCAAAAAAGTATTGTGTCCATCCTTGCTTCTACTATCCCAAGTAAAAAAGGATCCTTTAATAAGCATTTCAAGCAGTTCCACCTCACATAAAGCATTATTAAAATCATTCATACTAGTCTCCGAAGGAGGATTTTTTCCTAATCTCTCCCCTACCAGCCTTACAGCATTAAAGTCACCTACAACACACTAGTTATTCATAGCTTGAGAAGAGAAGTCCACAACACCCCTCCAAAGATGAGTTCTATCATTATCACCATTAGCACCATAGATAGCAGATAAGTGCAAGTGGTAGTCACCAAAAACCACCTTACAGTGAATAAATTGATCCCCTTCAGAGATTTTACTTATTTGCTTATCAGGGTTATCTCAAAGAACAATGATCCGAGTGTAAGAATGAAAAACTGAGTTATCTACAAAATTCACATTCCTCCAAATAGAGTTCACACAACCAAGAACATCATTTTTATTAACTCTAGACTCAATAAGAATGAAGATATCTTGATGACTCTTCACCAGTCTTACATCTTTTATTATGCCCTGGGGAATTTAAATCGTACCATCCAAAGTCCAACTGACCCCTGCAAAGGGCTATTCAGTTTCGTATAAGATCTAGGAGTGTTGGTATCCTAAGATCTCTTCCCCTTTTTCGTACGAATAAAAAGATAGTGACATATCAGTCAAAGCTGCCACCACAATGACATATAGTCAAGCTACTAACCACTAGTCCGCCCTTGGTACAGGTCACGACACTAGAAACTAGGGTATACAAAACCCTCTAATCTGAGGTACAACCATAGTTGTTCTCAATCACATCAGATGTATGAGGCATGACCATAGCCATCCTCCACAACCTGCATTGCGGATGACAAAGATATATCCTCAACTTTCCACTTCCACATACTCAACATTATGCGCTCTAAGCTTCCCTTAGGAATACTCGTTTCACCATCAGCAAGTTCTGACACTGAATATGGCTCTACATCACAGAGCACTACATGATTAGATTTGCACTTAATTAGTTATGCCAATTGGGTGAATTAAGGCTGCATCAAACAAGTGGACATACAAACCCTAATTCAATTCTAGCAAGCATATAAATATCACAACTTTTAAAAGATATGAAATGTGTGGAACATAATTTCTCATCTCATCATCACATGGTACTACTCACTTGTCATTCATGAGACCACACTAGTCATCATACTATCACAAGATATAAATCCTTTTCATAATATCATAGGGTATCAACCCTTATCAACCCAAGAGGATTACACCTCATTTAGGGATCAACCATGCCCAAAGGTCATTAAGACCATCATACTATTCCCTACAAGATCATCATTATCTTTGCATTCCCTATAATAAGGCTCAACAACATTACTTACATATAATACACTAGATCAACACAATATTGCATTAATGAGCTAGGATATATTTATAAACAATCATAGCAGGGTTATATTAACATTAAGAACATTCCTTTATTACATCAACATGCAAGGAACCTAGATATGATTAACCCTCATCATATTCATAATGCACATATTTATCATAAGAAAGTATCAACCATGTGGCTATGATAACCACCAATTAACATATTAAGGTTATGATCATATTAAGGAGGTTATTCCACCATCATTCCATCATATAAGAATGTTAAACATGAATACTCATCTTTATCTATTTGTATTAGAGTTAGGTTCAACAAGATAAATTATATTAATGTTACTAATCAACACTTATACCCAAACCATAACTCACGGCATCCCCATTGGATCATGGATGCATAAGGTGAAGCATCACCATCACATTCCACACTATTCTCAAGTACGAACCCACACATAAATCAAGGTGTAACCATCAGGTTATAGCATACTAGGGTTTCAACAATAGTAATAGAGTACTCCATGATTGTATTAGTCATTCAAGGACTATTCATACCCAATTACCATCATTTAGTTATATTAAAGCTTGGTATAACAAACTATACCTCATTAGTGTTACCCATTAATTCATTATGGTGATTATAAATCATAATCATACGACGGAAAGGGTAAGAATACAAGTTTAAGGCATTGAACCATCAAATTCTCATCATTTGAATCATAACATTACACTACACGATTCACCCAAAATAATGGGAATATTGAGGCATCAACTTCTAACCATGAAATGTTGAAAAGGTAAAGCCATTGGTCATTTACATAATTAAACACCTTGAATGAATCATCTATGAAGTTATTGAGTTGTGATCTATAAAAGTCACCATTTAACCCTAGACATCCTTTGATTAACAACAATAAGGGTTCAGTTGAGAGTAGGGTAAAACCCACAATCGGTTGTTCATTACAGTATAGGTCCGACCATTGCATCAAGTGACCCAAAAAATCATTGGTCGAAGGCTTAATTGATGCTACAACTATATGATTAACTCACCATATATTTTTGAGACCTGATCCACCATCATTAGTGACCATTAAGTCACCATAGGTTGTTAGATCAGCACAATATCAATTAATCAACATCAAATATCAAACTAATATCACCATTGATTGATAGCATCATTAGGGTACTTAGTTGTTAATCACTAGGCTTCTAATTAGGCCAACACCTGACCTAAGGGGTGAACATAAGTTGACACCCTTGGTCACCGCCATCAGTTGTCATGAAGACAACACCATCGGTTGTTGCAATGGTACCACCATCAAGTCATGTTTTTATAGAATAAATCAACTTTAAACCCTAAAATTGACCATTGGTTGATAGGTGCTTAGCACCATATGTTGTCAAACCAACCTGATCCAAGTCATATTATACCTTATGAATAATGTACACATGATCACATGTTCATCTAGAACTGAAATCAGAATAGGGATCATTAAAAAAATCAAAATCCAAGTCAAGCATAGCTTTTTAATGCATGGATCATCATTTTTAAGCAAGAACATGAGCTAGAAAGCTTGTGGTAAGCAATAAACGTGGAGCTAGTTATAAAACATGCCTCTAATTAGAAGATAAACTCCAAACAAAAGATAACATGAGCAGGTAGGGTGGAAATCCAAGCATAAGCTGTGAACTCGTCCATCTAGCACCTTTTTTCATCAAATGAGCAAACCCTAAGCATAAGGAGCATGAAATGTAGGGTTTTAGAGCTTTAGAGCAATTTCTACCATGGAACAACAATGTTCTGACCTGGAGAAGGGTAGGAGGAAGGATAACAAAGAAATAAATGGAGGAAAGAAGGGGATTCTTACTCTTTTAGGTTAAGATCACTAGAAAGAAGCTTTTTAAACCCTAAAAGGAAGTCAATTGCAACCCTAGATTCTTTTTCCAAGAAGATCCCCTCTTTCTTCTTCCTTGGATAGGAAATTCACAGCAACACAAAGGGAGAATGAGGTTTGTAGAAAGTGGGAAGTGGTGGAGATCAAATGGCTCGTTTGGGTGCTTAGGGATAAGTATATGAAACTTTAAGATAAAGAAAAAGAAAATTTTATAGTTATAGTATCTTTCCAAGTGTCCATGGCCTTAAACTATTAAGAATATACAAGCACACACACAAGCAACTCCCCCACCATCCATATAGACCTGCTTAGTTTTCCTTTGTCGAATTTCCAAGCCAATCAAATAATTGATTAGTTGATAGCTACTAAAGGTAGCTCATCGATGAAGGGGTAACCCTAAAGTACCCTTGAGGAAAACACCTTCAAACCAAGGTTTAAAAAGGCTCCCCATAATAAATGAATCATTGAACTAGTGACGTTTCCAAGCAAGCCAAGACAACATCTACCGCTAATGTAATTGTAGCCAGATGAAGCATAAAAAATTCTCCATTCCTCCTCACGCCACACTCTTTTCGCCCCCTTCTTCTTTTTTCTCTTGGGCTTGGAATTCTTTGATTCTGAATGACCTTCTACCTACCTCCACCTTTGTAGAATTCCAAAAAAAGCCAATCTCGACAAAGAAAGAGAAGTCTGGACGCTTTCTCATTGCTTTATTTGGGCTCGGGCTCTTCGAAGAAAAACATCTCTTTTCTACGCTTTCTTCTCTTATGAAATTGAGAGTGTCCTTACAACTTGCCAAAAAGTAGTGGAATGCTCTCAAAACCATGGATCAACAAGCTCACGGATAATGAGATAATATCCAAGGAACATAATGCAAGTGATAAATTGCAAAGAAAACCTCTCAATTGGGTAAATTGTAGAAAAGTCCAAAATCTGCATAAAATTTGCATAACTTGCTCAAACAGTGTCCAAATTGGACCAAATTTGAAACTTAAGCTTCTATTATGATTTCAAAGAATATCACAAGGTTAGATTAGGGTTATAAGAATTAAATTATGATAATTAAGATTATTCAACTCATTAAGCAAGTTTAGGGGCCTTACACGAACCTTGTAATGTAGCAGTCCTTTCTTATAGTTGAATTTCAATACTTCAACTAGAAATTCTACATGTGTTTCACAAATGGTTGAAGATCATGCCTTTATAGTCTATTTTTTATTAGGATTCAAATTACCACCTCATCTATAACAAAAATTAGACTTGTTTGGCTGCCTTTTTTGCTTGGAGGCATCATTCTTTTCCTTTTTGGATTTGCTTTAATGTATATGACGATTGTGTGGTTTATATCAAAATGTGGGAACATATATTATTATGTGCAACTAGAGTTGTAAATGGGTCTGGATATACCTCTAACCCACAAATTCAGATCTTTTAAAAATCTGTCATGGGTTAATTTTTTTTTGTACCCACATACTCATGGACCCGCATATCTATAGATTCATTTTAAAATAGGTCTACTGATGAGTATGCTTACACCTAGACTCGCCAGACATGTACACCCGCTATACATAAATAATTGTTTAAGTATTATATTATTTATACCATACATTACTAGTATAATCAATATAATAGTTGAAACCATGTACTACTTCAATCAAAATATAGTTGGCATTATTCACCTAGTTGAGAACTAACTATTCTAATTACAATCCTAATCAAAATAGTGTAAATTGTAAATCGAAATAGTAGCATGATATAATACACAACCCAACACTATGATGATGACTACAAATATTTAAACAATTAACTCAATTAATCTTCAATCTACATAGAATTGTCTTATTTAATATAATCATGTAATATTTATATCTTATATGTAACAATTTCTTATTGTATTAAATTATATATAATACGTTGTAATAAAGAATATGTCACTTAATATATAACCGCCTACACACATGCCCGCTAGTATTATGAATACGGTGTTTGAGTGTCTAGATTTTTAATATGCGCATCTAGAATCGGATCTGGACGTGCTTTAATTAGATACGTATGAGTATGACTATGACCAAAACCCCACCGTACCTTGCCGTTTACACCCCTATTTGTAACTACTGCAACATCGATTCCCTTGTTCGAGAAATAACGCTTCTAACCACAACAAGGAATCAATGTGGGAATCGTTAGTCCCATTCATTATGGGATTCCAACAATCTAAACCGCGCGTAACCTTATGAATAATATACAGCCAAACTCATCTATATTGTTTGTCAATTTTGGCTTTGAGCTTTACAAAAGTACAGGCAAGGGATGTTTGCTAAAAAAACGTCCATATGGAGTGGGCACACTCGTGAACAACAATAAGTAGTGACTAAGAAAAACAGGGATTAAGACCAACTAATAGTAGCATGGTTGTTGGTTAATGGAAAATTGGCTTATTGACAGTATGAAGTACCATCATTTACTTAGAATAAGCAGGCTGGATTCGGCATCACTTGACAATATGAAAGTCCTTTCTTTAAGGACCACATATTGAAGATTCTTCACTCACATGGTAACAATCCGATACTCTGTGTTGATGAACGTTAAAGTCTTCCAATATCACGCGGGAAAACGGGCGGTCGACGTCGATTAGACCGGTCGATGTCGCGTCTGCGTCCTGATCTGGGTATTGAATTTCCGGGTAATTTCATCGGCCTTCTGTCTCTCTCTCTCCCCTTCCGGTAGGGGACGCAACAAATGCAAGACAACTACACGCGACGCATACGGCATAACGCGTTTGCTTGCTGGATCGAAGCGGCGAGATTAACAAGTTTTACGTTGGTTTCGTTCATCATAAAGTACATTACTGCCAAAAAAAACTGGACACACCGGAAACATATAAACAATTGACGATTCATCCGGCAGCCCGTCGGCGACAGCAGCGACAAAAATGCAAAGCTGAAACAGTTACAGGACAAAGCCAGCGTTGCCGACGGCAGCCAGGAACGACATCAACAACCTTAAAAACAGAAAAGCTAATAGAAACACAGCAGAGGAGAAAGATAAGACAAAGAAGAAGATGAACGAGAACAATAAGCGTCTTCAAGGACCGACGAACGGCGGAAGGGTGGGGGCGCCGGTGACGAGCGCATCATGCCATGGCGTTACGCGCAGGCCGCACCCTTGAGGGAGATAGACCGCATCATATGCTTGAACTCCCCAAAATCCACCATCCCATCCTTGTTACGGTCGAAGGAGCATATCATGTCCTTCACCTTCCCTATCTCGGTGCACTCGGCGCCCAGCCCGAGCTTCCCAAGCACGGTCTGCAGCTCCCAGGCAGAGATAAACCCGTCCCCATCCACGTCGAATACCTTGAAAGCCTCCGTCAGGTCCTCCTCGTCCTGTTCCGGCGATACCTCGGCCTCTCCGTCCACCTCCCCGCCCATGAATCCGAACAGCGCGTCCCCTAGAGACCGGTGCAGGCCCTCGAAGTCGTCGAACTCCAAACCCGCGCGCCCTGGTTTGATATAACACGCAACGGTGGACTGCAGCTCCTCGAGCTCCGCCTCCATGCCGAGCTGTCCCAGCGCGCGGGCCAGCTCGTCGACCGTGATCTCGCCATCCCGGTTGCTGTCGAACAGGTCGAAGATTCGGCGGAGCCGGACGGAGTTCAGGCTCGGAGATCGTAGCCGGAACGATGACGATCCGTGCTTCATCCTAGGCGTTATGGCTGGCGCAACGGTCGCCTCTCCTACTGATTCCATCTACGGAGGCGCCAGGGGACGGGTGCGGGCGGGGATGGATGGAGAGGAACCGCCAGCGGCTTGGAGGAAACTGACGCGGCCGGAGGAAGGGAGGGAAGGACAGAGCTTTTCTGGGTCGAAGGTTTGTTTTCTCAAGGGCGGGCCGACGAGCATCCAAAATGCTGTTTTATATCGAAACAATCACGAGGCCGGAGGCCGCCTTGGCCTTTGGTGTTGGGAAGAAAAAGGATAAAAGTGGGACCCCATTGCAGCCCCATCCCCACCTTTAATTGCCATTCCTAAATAGAGGGGCTCCGATACCACCGCCCCTCATTACACCGATATAGCCGAGCTTACCGTTGGGATCTCGAGTTACCACGTTTTAAATCCATTTTCCAAGTATTATGTTTTGTAACATGTGCATCTCTTTTACACTATATCAATCATTTATGTTGATTAGTCGAATAGAAGTGTCCAGCACTGAATTGGTCCCCTGCTTAGTGCAAAGGGATGTGAAGTATACATCAAGCATCGAAAACAAAGTATATATCTAAAGACTCCTCCAAGTATTATATATCGGGGTACTCTCTTCTATTAATTTCACAGAGGTGTCGAGTACCAAAACAATTTTGTTGGATATAGATTTTTTTTATTAATTATAGATACATTATGTCCCCAACCTATTTATTTCCATTACAACTTGGATTTACATTTGCAACATGTCTACAAAGGTTGGAATGCTAAACTAAAATGGTGTACTACACAACTACCACCACATATTAGTTGGTTCTAGTACATGTTGTGGGCTTGTTTAGTTGAGAATGTTACAAACAATAAAGTGTAAGTGTTCACATGAGACATACCACTACTACAGAAACGGCCTTTGGCGTCGGTCGTTTAACCCCATTTGGCGTCGGTTTCCGACCGACGCCTATGTGGGCGCCGCTAAAGGTCGAACACTTCGGCGTCAGTTTTTTAACCGACGCCTATTTATTCTATAGGCGTCGGTCGTTTAGTATATAACCGACGCCAAAAGTGTTCGCGCCACAGAAAATGGCGTCATCAAGGGCACTTTCTGCGTCGGTTATTTACTAAACAACCGACGCCTATATGGAATATAGCGTCGGTCTTTTAGTAGATAACCGACGCATAAAGTGCCCTAGATGACGCCATTTTCTGTGGCGCGAACACTTTTGGCGTCGGTTATATACCAAAACACCGACGCCTATAGATTAAATAGGCGTCGGTTTGATACGAATATCCGACGCCATTTCCAGGACTGCTTTGGCCACATCAGGCGTCGGTTTTTTGAAAAAAACCGACGCTGTAGGTCTTTGCTAACGGTTTTCTATAAATAACCGACGCCTATTTATATATATATATATATTTTCATATCAGTTTGCAGGCCTGCTGTGGCTGGTCAGCAGGATGAGAACCTGCAGTTCAGTTTTCTGAACTGTAGGTTTACGGCATCCATTGATATCATCCTACAAACAGGCCGCAAACCTGCAAAAGTCACAAGAAAAATTTCACACAAGTACATACATTCAGACATCAATTCAATTCTCACATTCACAGATATAAAAACATTCAAATACATGTATTAACATTCAGAAATATTCATTTACAAAGTATCATGCACGATATTTCTAAAGATAGGAGGTGGATCGGTGTGCTCTACCCTACAACTATCCAGCATCACATCAACGATGTCTGCTGGAACTGGTTCGTTCACATTTACGTCATCGGAGGCAATTTCTTCTTCCACCCAAGCACTGCTATCGACATCTACTGGTTTCGATTTTGAAATCTCTCCATGCCAGTGCCATTCTGTATAGCCTTGTACAATCCCGTTGCACATGACATGACTTTTGATTTCCTCACCAGTGTTGACTTTCAAGTTGTTACCGCAATGCCTACATGGACAGTAGAACCTATCTGTAGGTTTTTTCCTATGTTCCTCGGCAAATCTAATAAACTGATCAAGACCAAATATAAACTCTGGGGTGCAACGATTACGAATGGACATCCATGATCTATCCATTCTATGATCAGAGAAAACAAGTATATATTAGGAAACAAGTATATATTAGGAAAAGATTAGGGTATACACTTACATCCTAAGTGTATAATGTGATGTCATTCTTATATATAATAAATGTGTACCACCTATCCCATCCTTGAACACCTAATCTTACTAGTAAGTGTATAATGTGTATTGGGTTTTCGAGAAAATTTCGGCAGCATTTCCCCGCTGTTCTCTAAGTACATATGTACTTAGAGAACAAATGGGGAAATGCTACCGAAATTTTCTCAAAAACCCAATACACATTATACACTTACATCCTAAGTGAGATTAGGTGTTCAAGAACAGTCCCAAACCGGGGACTATCCAAGATTTACTCCTAATGAGTCAATCTTGGACAGTTTCTAGGCCAACAAACACATTTGATGTCATTCTTATATATAATAAATGTGTACCACCTATCCCATCCTTGAACACCTAATCTCACTAGTAAGTGTATAATGTGTATTGGGTTTTCGAGAAAATTTCGGCAGCATTTCCCCACTGTTCTCTAAGTAACGGGGAAATGGTACCGAAATTTTCTCGAAAACCCAATACACATTATACACTTACATCCTAAGTGAGATTAGGTGTTCAAGAACAGTCCCAAACCGGGGACTATCCAAGATTTACTCCTAATGAGTCAATCTTGGATGGGTTTCTAGGCCAACAAACACATTTGATGCCATTCTTATATATAATAAATGTGTACCACCTATCCCATCCTTGAACACCTAATCTCACTAGTAAGTGTATAATGTGTATTGGGTTTTCAAGAAAATTTCGACATCATTTCCCCGCTGTTCTCTAAGTACATATGTACTTAGAGAACAAACGGGGAAATGCTACCGAAATTTTCTCGAAAACCCAATACACATTATACACTTACATCCTAAGTGAGATTAGGTGTTCAAGAACAGTCCCAAATCGGGGACTATCCAAGATTTACTCCTAATGAGTAAATCTTGGACAGGTTTCTAGGCCAACAAATACATGTGTTGTCATTCTTATATATAATAAATGTCTATAAACTACATGCAAAATGGTTAATCCTAATTAACAGAGCATTATTAAATAATAAATCAAGAAATCAATAGTTTCAAACAAAAGGTCTAGGAATCTTTACTAGACATTATATGTATCCCTAATCATCATATTTAATATACTACATTATTATGAACATCCAGATTAGATTAAGATCATACTATGTTATAACCATTGGTTTAATAACCCTATTTCCGCATGTACATGTTTATCAACTTTAAAACCCTATAATTCATGAAATCATTCTAATTCAATTTAATATGTTGGGATCACATAATTATATAATGACATTAGAATATATAGAAGAATCATAATTAACATGATTAACAACATGCTCATCAAACTAGGGTTTTCTTGAATATCATCTAATATTTGTGTACTAGACATTATATGTATCCCTAATCATCATATTTAACATACTACATTATTATGAACATCCAGATTAGATTAAATCTAATCAAATACATTACATGCATTTTTATCACAACAATTTAATCGATGCAAAAAAAAAGTAGAGCAGCTAGCAGCGGGAAGACCAACCTTGTCAGAGGGAAGAAGGTAGAGGCTCCGGTGGCTCTGGCTGGAGGAGTAGCTAGCAGCGACGGCGGTGGAGGAGCAGCTAGCAGCGAAGCTGGAGATGATGGTTGCGGCGGCGCGACGGCGGTGGAGGAGCACCAGGGGCGTGGCGGCGCCTAATCTCAGGCGTGGCGGTGCCTAATCTCAGGCGCTGGCGCTGGAGCAGCAGGGGCTGCAGAGAAGGGAAGAAGGTGCAGGAGTGGCGGCGGAGAAGGGGGCGCCGGAGAAGAAATTGCCGGAGAAGGGGGCGCCGGAGAAGAAATCGGCGGCAGCAGAGAAGAAAAGGTAATCGGCTCGCAATGAAACAGAAGAAAGGGGAAGAGTCGGGCGATCGCGGGTAATAAAGTTCCCAAATAGCGTCGGTTGTTTCAAACAACCGACGCCTAAACCTCTTTAGCGTCGGTTGTTTGCAACAACCGACGTCCAATTGGACGATATTTTCATGAAATTGTTTGGCGGGAACCACCTTCAGCGTCGGTTATATAAGGATAACCGACGCTGAAAGTGACACTTTTCGCGCAAATTTTCATCGCACATAGGCGTCGGTTTATACCTACATAACCGACGTTGAAAATGACACTATTTTTTTGATCAAAATTTGGATTTCGTGGGCGACTTTAAGCGTCGGTTTGTTATAAACAACCAACGCTGAATACAAAGCGGTGCCCGTGTCTGGCTGGTCTTCGAATATAGACGTCGGTTTTCTTAAACAACCGACGCCTTATATGTTAGGCGTCAGTTTTCCTTCATACCGACGCCCAGAAAAGTGACACTGAATGCTATTTCTGTAGTAGTGTACTTTGATGTCCCAGGGCATCCAACTAGATTAAATAAGACTAAATATAATATTATATATAAAAAATGTTCAAGAAAAAACTATCAATGTCTCTGACAAGATATTAAGTTGTTATGTGCTTCACAATATTATGTTGATCTGATTGTAGATATAGTGCAAAAGTAAATAGATCTTTCATCAACCTAATTTTTCAAAGGAGTTGGGGGGGCCTTATGGCATGCTATGGTCTAATTTTTAGATCTGGATAAGAATCCAACTATGACTCTGTATGTATACCCTTTTTCTAGGGTTGAGGTTTATTATATATTTGTATATATGAGACGGTCAACAATTGCATTCTAGGGTGTATTCTACCTCCTCTGAGAGCTCCTACTTGTACCATTCTTGCATATACATCTCCTTCCATAGAGTATGTCATATAGATTGAATCACGTATATTTTTTTATTTTGTGGTTGTGTGGCTTCATACTTTTTTTCTCTAGTACCTAGCTTTTTTTTGCATTTGCTCGATGTAGTCTGGAGTTTGTATTCTTAGCATAATTCTCAATAAACTACGTACACAACAAAAATAAAACCATAATGTGAAACTCAACATTAGGATTATCAATAAATTACAGTAGGGAGATTGATATCGAGAGAAGAAAAAGATAAGTGGTAAACAAAAATAAAGAGTGTTTAATTTTGTCTGACTACGTAACATGCATGTTTGATTATCATAAAAGGGTTGTCTCTTCTTTACTCAAGTAATGTCTCTAGATGATCAAGATTTTCATGTGATAGATTCCTCACTTTGATTAAAGAAAACTATACCCTAGTTTTCTCAGATTTTCAGGATGGGACATTCCTAGTGTAGATATTGGGTCCACCAAAAAGGAGTTTATTTCCCTAAAACTCCATCATCTTTGAAAATCTTGAGACCCCTCCTCACTTGAAAAACACCAATAAATCTGCAGCCAAACACCAGCCCTTCCTCACATGTCACAGATTGTCCTCTTTTTTCTAGAAAGTATGTTTACCATGCCACTTAATCTTATTTACTCATTTATTTCAAGACTTTCTTTTGCATTTAAATCGTACTTTTTCTAGTTCATGACTGTAATAGCATCCATGTACCAATATCAAATGTATCCAAGTATACTAGTGCTTTGGCATTTCCTAATCCCAACATTAATTAATTTTTGTCAACAAATCATCCTAAAGGCATTCAAGACTTATGCAGATTTTAGTAGATCTGGCACAAAATCAACTCAACTTGCAATGAGTGCTACTCTTTTTTATAGCAAATTCACCATTCATACATGAATAATCTTACACAAATGGAATAAACTCAAATGTGAGCTAACTTGAGCATTCAATAGACATATAGAACCACTCAATCATATGCCACCAAAATATGTCAAACAATAAAATTACATACTTGAACCCAAATATAGGCCATTGAGACCAATAGTAGGAAGTCTGGCAAGCGGTGCACCAGAATCACCCACCCACTTATGAAAACTAATGCTCAATCTACATGAACTAATAAACCCATACAGAAGGCATTTTGGATGTCCTTTTTATCTTATAATGTGAATTTGGGTTTTTGTCATTTTTTGTTACATGTCAAATATATCATTATTTGGAATCAAGGATTTAAGTGGATGTACATGTAATTCTTCTGGACCAACTTTAGTTCTATACAATTCAGCTAAGGTTTAGGTTGCATTTGACAAGTAAACTTTACTTAAAGTATGAAGTAATTCAAGTCAAGTTTAGGTTAGAAAGGCAAATTTTATCTTAAAATCCACACCAATTTAGAAAGCACAACGTCGACAAAGTGAGGAAAATAGTGTGAGTTTAGGTTTATTTGAGATACTTAGGTACATAGACACATTGATATAGTTTGATCATGGTATAGGGAACCAGAATAAAAAAAAAGATAAAATAAAAGCAAATGAGAAAATAAAAGCAAGAAGCATGGTGGAATAAATAAATCAAGATAGTCTCGAATTTTAGTAGTGGGATTGGATTGGAAGCTTTATGGGGGAGGGGAGGGGTTTGGAATTTCTTAAAATAGAAGGGGTTCAGAAAAAAGAAGTGTAATATATCTTGTTTGAACATAGCTTCAACTAGTGACATCAAGATTCTCTTATATTGATTTCCCACCAATTCAAACAATTTACTAGAATGTATTTCTATGGATGGATTTTCTTCTGACATTCAATAGTTTCCACAAAACTTCAAATTGCCTCTCAATTTTCCCAAATCCCAATAAATCATGATTGTTGTCAACTACCACATATAACTGCTTGATATGTAAGACCTTGTGATTATGTTTTTCACTTTTTACTTTTCCTCTTCCTTTTTTGATTTACTTGGGAACCACCTCCGAGGAGGAGCCACTTCGGTGACCTCACCCCGACAATGTAAACCCAAAGGACATGAGTAGTGAGTGGTTCGGTCACCCCCTCCCGTGCCCAATTAAATTCAGTTACTTTTCCTCTTCCTTTCCCGCTTGATGTTCCTATGTTTATACTTTTTGTATATATATTTAGGTGTGTAGTATCAACTTGTTTCACTAGTGCCAATAAACAATTTGTTTGTGAACCTAGCCTCCTTGATCAAATTAATAATAAGAACAAAGTTATTTGATGCATATTTTGCAAAATGAGGATGGTTTTGAGTTCATATTTTTATTACTTGGGTAATTACAATATGAGTGATAGGTTGAAATTAGCTAAGTGAAAGTAACTCAATCACCTAATTGAACTAGCATTAGGTTTTGGTAAGATAGTCTGATGTATCAACACTCTTTCCAAAGTTTCAACTCGATATATGAACATAGAAACTTGGGTTCAGGAACCTAAATAGAATCATGGGTTGCGTAAATTACAAACCAAAAATTATAATTATTATTCCCGACTTTAGATTGAGCTAGAGACAAAATGTTAGAAATTATACAATTGCCAACTATCAAGAAAGAAAAAATTCACCATGATCTTCATGCCATTTTAGTTACTAGTAGGATATTAGTGTATAACCACAACGATTGCCTATTGCATTTTGAATCTAGTTATGCATTCTTGTCACTTCTTTTGCAATAAAGAAGGTTTTTAGTTAAATTTTCATTTCATCCAAAATTTTCCTAGTCTAATATAATTTAATAAGAAATGGGGAAGGCAAAGTTAAAGAACATTTTACTACCCTAGATGCATACAAGAAGTTGTCTAGTTCACTCCCAATTTAGTACCAATGAAAATATGGGTAGGGGGCACTCAATTGAAGAAAGTGATTAATTCCATAAAGATAAAATAGGATACCAGACCAATATCATTTCCTAGATGTTTGACTATAAAGGAATGACGACTGGCCCCACAAATCACCACTAGCCTTAACTGTGCACTTTGTCCACACTGACACGCAAGCCAGGATCAACTTCCCAACTGGTCACCCATCCTAATACTACTCCAAGCCGAGCACACTTAACTATGGAGTTCTTTAGTGATGGGATCCTGGAAAAGGAGGTGCACCTTGGTGATATGGGTAGTCCAATCATTCCTTTTAAGATCATCATATCCGAGGCCTCAAATCCTGAGATGTTACAATCTCCCCCACTTAGACTCTAGACGTCCTCGTCAAGGCTCAAATATATGGCCTCACAATTTGACCCCATTTCAGTGCAGACCCACAATGGCCCATGGACACCCAGCTCCCGATCACGGAATACTAGCACAAGGGTGGCTACGTCAACCATGGACAGCCCTTTCCTACATGCCTGGACCACACGGCTCAAGACTGGCATGCCACATGCCCATGCGGGCCCCACCTACTGGAGGGGTTATGGCTCTGATACCATTTGTAATGCCCGGGCCCACTGCCAACAACTCTAGTAGAGTTTCATGAATGACGACTGGCCCCACGAATCACCACTAGCCTTAACTGTGCACTTTGTCCACACTGACGCGCAAGCCAGGATCAACTTCCTGACTAGTCACCCATCCTAATACTACTCCAAGCCGAGCACACTTAACTATGGAGTTCTTTAGTAATGGGCTCCCGGAAAAGGAGGTTCACCTTGATGATATGGGTAGTCCAATCATTCCTTTTAAGATCATCATATCTGAGGCCTCAAATCCTGGGATGTTACACACACCAAGAATAAGAATAAAACTCATGAAAACCTAGCCATTTAGCTAGATCAACTAGATAATTGGTTAAGAAAACTTGAAATCTATCATCAACCCTAGGGAAAGCTAATTGATAATCGAGCATTGCTTGCTCATCCCAACTCAACTCATAACTCCATAGATGGAATAACTATCTGAGGTGATCCATTCAGATGGAACAGTGACACTTTGTAGCATGTCACATGTTCTCGGCCTTATGTGCCACCCACTGTGAATAAAAGGGATGTCGAAGATGTCCTTTCGTCAGGCCATCAATCTAAAGATTTTCATGTAGCACTTTCTAGATATCTAAAGGATGTTTGAGATCAAGATATGATCTTGGAGCAAGTTAACTTACGAGGATCAATCCATGCACCTTGCAGTTGTTATTCATCATGCATATTATTTATGTTTATGATACTCTTCTCTCCATCTCTTTACTTTTGTAATATAGGCATGTGTTGCGATAGTTTCCTTACTTTGGTCTAAAAATTATCCTTCTCACTCCAGTTTGTCCAAGAAATAGAAAGTTGATATGATCCTAATGATTTATGCTTATTTAATATTTATTGCTAATTTCTACACTTGATTAATGTAATGAAACCATGTTAGGTTCCATAATATTGGGCTAAACTTAAAATAACTAATAACATTGGGGAATTTGAGTGTGTCTTGATTCAAGAGCATATAGACTATGTAACACCTACGCCCACTGCCCAAGGCTCTATAGAGTTTTAGGAATGATGGTTGGCCCTACATATCACCACTAGCCTTAACTGCGTGCTTTGTCCTCAATCACATGCAAATCAGGACAAACTTCCAATTGGTCATCCATCCTAGTACGACTCTGGGATGAGCACATTTAACCAAAGAATTCTTTAGTGATGTTCTTCCTAAAAAGGAGGTGCACCTTGGTGATATGGGTAGTCCAATCATTACTTTTAAGATCATTTTATCCAAGACCTCAAATCTTGAGACATTACAATCTACCTCACTTAGACTCTTAACGTCCTCGTCAAGGCTTAACTATATGGCTTCATAACATTGTCCCATTTTAGTGGAGACCCAGAATGGTCCATGAAACACCCAACTCTCAAGACTGGCATGAGACATGCCGTGTGGGCCCCACCTACTGGAGGGGTTATGGCTCTGATACCAATTGTAACACCCAGACCCACTACCGAAGGCTCTAATAGAGTCTTAGAAATGACGATTGGCCCCAAAAATCACCAGTAGACTTAACAACATGCTTTATCCTCACTCACGCACAAGCTAGGATAAACTTCCTGACTGGTCAGCCATCCTAGTACTACTCTAGGTTGAGAACGCTTAACCACATAATTCTTTATTGATTGGATCCCTAACAAAGAGGTACACCTTGGTAATATGGGTAGTCCAATCATTACTTTTAAGATCATTTTATTCGAGGCCTCAAATCATGGGACGTTACAGACTAGCATATGCATAATATCCCAAGCATAACAACAACATGAAGGAAGTGAATCTAATGTTATCAATACTTGTAACATCTTAGAGTATTTAAACATACTAACACTCATTTAGATAGGTTTTTTAATGATTTCCACTATAGAAGACAAGGGAGAAATATGGATGCGTGTGGTGAGAGTTGTCATCCTAGTATTTTTAGTATTATTAGTAAAAAAATCATTTTCTCTTATATTGCTCCTAGTTTAATTAATAGACTAATATAGATAAATAATTTTGATTGCATTTCTATCAATCTGATTAAGATCCTAGTTGTTCCTAAAAATATTGGCTCATGGGTTCAACCCTTAAGTTAGAGAGGTACACCTTCCTATGGTCCCCTCTTCTCAACAACCATATATAGCTAACAGTGACATGAGGAAGTGGGAGATACAGATCTAGATGAGGAATCTTGGTGGGAGGCATCATCAAGGCTATCTGAGATAGAAGTCAGAGCCATTTTCCATCATGAGATACTTACATTGCTCTTTGATTTCCCTCAATTAGTGAGAAAGTAGAGATCCCAAGGTGCATTTAGCCTTTCTTATCCACTTGAAAGACCAGCCCAAGGCACACAAAGATGTTTGATTCTTCAAACATATTTTTTTTACAAGTATTAGTGTACATACTCAATTTTCCCTTTTCATTGTGCCTTGAAGTGGTGGAGGTTATTTTTGACTAGGGGGATTGAGTTTGCCATCTCTCCTCAATGAAATGAGCATCTGGAAGTGTGCATGGATCCATGAAGAAGCTAAAGCACCCCTCCATATTCAAGATGGATTCCACCACCTTGTCGGATCCCTTAACACAATTCATGGACATGAATGCACTATGAAAAAAAGAAGTGTGAAACAAGAGTTTGGTTGGTAGGTGAATGTACTCTACAAAAAAATTCTAATTTCTCAATGAAAAAACCTATTTATAGAAAATTCTATATAAGAAATATTAAGTGATGTGGGAGGTGGAAGAGTTAGACAATACTACATATTGAACACGGTTCAAAAACCAAAATGTTTCCTACTATGTGCCTAGTTATATTTTCAACCACTAGGTTTGACAAAATAATTTGCATTGATAGTTAGAAGGAATATGATACAAAATTATATCAAACCACTTAAGTGAAAAATTAAATTGTTTCACTGTCTCCTTAAAAACATTGCAATGGTAAATCCCCACCATTTTATTTTTTAGTTCGTCAATAAACTATCACCATCTTATTTTGTGTATGGTCAAAGGAAATTCACCACCTCGATCCTTTTTGCCAGCCTAAAGGAAGACCACCGCTTATTTCTAGACTGGATTCTGATTCACTCACCTTGAAGCACCTCTACAAGACCTTTACACCTAGAAAGAGGTTGTAAGAGACACACTACAATTTAAAGCATGAAGGGTTACACTAGTTTGATTCTCTAATTGATTGTAAATATAATAGCAAAGGGTGTAGCTCTACTTGAACACAATGCAGATCATCAAGGCATAATATTACTAAAATATGTTCTTAATATATTATATTACTCATGCGTATTAGAACATTATCATATATGGTCCCTACATATAGAGACACATTATGGATATCCTAGGAAAGAAATTTGGAGCATATAGGAGCACCCTTGGTCAATAGATGTGTTAGGTTGCATCAGAAATGGAATTATGAGGCCAATTGTGATCTTTATTAGCCCTCATTTAAAATAATACTTTGACTAGGGATCCATTAGTTCTAATTATGACTTCAAAGAAAGTGTATGGGGATGTGTATCACATCAACAAATAGCTAGAAACTAAAATTTGGTCATCTAACGGTCCGTCACTTGAACTAGAGTTTGACCAAGATAGGACTTTACCAAATTGGAAGTTTGACTAGCAAACGTCAAAATGTACATTTTATTTTTTAATGTCTACTGGTTGAACAAAAAGTTAGGCCGGTTCTATATCGTGGAACTACAAGTTTGACTGAAATTTCTACTAAAATAACATCAAAATGATTTTAAATTCTACAGATGCAAGCAATAAAATTTATTGATTACAATGGCTTCATAGGATCCCTACTACGACTATATAGTTTGCGGTCTCATCGACATTTATGCCTTTTCATGATAAAAAGATAGATGGAAAAATATAAGATTTACAATTATTTGTATAATAAGAATTATACAAATAGTTTATATTTCTACTAATAGGTCCATATATCATTTTCTTAACTCATATGTCCTTATAGAACTTAATTGTATATGTTGAAATAAAAAAATTAGGAAATATGTCATACATCAAAGTAGGTTTATTTAATAATACCCGTGGGACAACAAGGTGGGGTAGATAGATAAAAAGAGAGAGGTATCCAGCTAGATGTTGTTCCCCGAGCTATTGTCCAAATCAAGCCCTACCATTTAAGATAAAATAGGCCTAGGCCTGTCCCATCAATAAAGTAGGAAGTGCATCCTCCACATGGTTCCATGGATTTTCTTGGGGCCACTCACTCCTGCATAAATTGTTAGAGTATATCATTAAAAGGAAACTTTCTATTAAGTTTTATATATATGTGGATGGTCATTGAAAAATAATTAGGGTGAATACTTCACAAAAATAGTCCCAAAACAATGTCAACATTTCTGTTAATTTCTTATATCGACTTTTAATGATTTCTTTATGAAATATTACTAGTTAATTCTACTTTTCAAATTCATAACAAATTCTTCTAGAATCCTAATATTGTGTGGAAACCAAATATAAACTCTAATTTAATTATTACTATTAATATTAGATAGTTTGGTATCATATTCTAAGTATATGCTTGAAACCCTAGTATTACTTGTAGAAAATAGAATAAGCATCAAGAAAATATAATAATATAATTATCGTGTTTATGACATCTAGATCGGTAGAAAAACAACATAGATGAAATTGGACTGGGTTTACACTAAATAATAATTAACAATAACTTGAATCCAAGTGCCAAGAATAATTATGATCTTGGTACTAATGAAAATTATTGACTATAAATAAGGTGATGACCATTGATATCAATTATTAAGGATAAATTAGGAATGTCTAAATTGAGTTATATGGGTTTATAATTACATGAAAATGTCTTTTCTTGGTCAGATTCATGATGCATATGCATGCTTCTTATACTTGTAAATATTTCCATGAAATATGACAATGTAGTATGTGATATTTCATACCACTAGTGAACATACATGATAATATTATTTGGATTTAATGTAGTGTTAAGTTTCCCCTTTACAAGTTATAAGGTGATACTGGCTAGCACACCTCTTAGAGAACTTAGTGAAGGGGGAGGTCCCATAGGAGTAATTAATATATGTAGGTACATATTTGGGTTTTATACTATCTCAATTTAGTCATGCAACTCATTCAACTTGATTGAAAATGGGAGGTTTTATCTCATTAAGTTATTGTGCAAGAATGTTTATTTCTGCAAAAACTACTTATACTGTGAGATATATGTACTACCCATACCCCCACGTACCAAGATGTTGAATGTTGACCCTTGATCTTAAATAAATTTTCGGTTCAAAGATAGCATGAAGAAATATTGGTACACCAACAAATGTATAGGTTACCATATTTCCATAAGGTTTGAGTTATTATAAATGTTCATATTGTTGTACTTTTTTCACCTTTGATGTCTAAATGTGAACTTGAGTACATTCATATTATAATAACATTGCATGTTGATTATTAACAATAGATATGGTCATGCAAAGTGGGTTATTTTCATTTACACTTTTGTTTCATTATTTCAAACTTTGATAAATTTTGATAATGTTTCCTAGTTTTCCATCAATCTATATATGAGGAGGTTTTGAATCAGTACCAATGTTTGTTAGAGGGTTTTAAATTGAACTACCACATGCAAACATGGTATTTCAAGTGATGTTATAAAATTAGTATTGCGACTAGTAACATTCATCTTAAAATTATTAATTGAGTCACGAATGCACTATGCTATTTCAATTGTGAGTTTTGGGACTTGTCGTTGCTTATAATCTTAGTTTGACTGTGGGTTCACAATGACGGAAAATGGATACATCATTATCGTAATCTAAGACTCAATCCCAACCATGTTGTGATCCGCAACATGGATCCTTTTGTTCCATTCAGCTCTGTTATGGGTCATATTTTTGATCAAGATGTAGAGAGTCAAAATCTCTCTTTATAAGCTCTTCCTAGTTTAATTTAGGCCCACCTCTTCTTATAATTGTTCTTGACTCGATAGCATTGCTCTGTACTTCTATTTTACTTGGTCTATATTGCACATGTCCATACCATCTCAAACAACCCTCGTGGAACTTGTCCTCAATATCCACCACCCCCTTTATTCTTGATATAGACCAAAAGGAAATGGATTAATGAATCTATTCTACATTTGATTAAATTTTGTTAGATGTATCTTGGTAAATAATATACCTTAACCTACATGTGATCATATGAACTTATAGTTTTACTAAGAATGATCATATAGACCTATTCAGGCTCTCAACATTCTTCTTGACTAAACTTATACTTATACCATCCAACTTTTTATCTAACTAACACTCAACTGACTAAAATTTTAGATTATATATACAAAAATTTTGTATATATGGATATTTGAATAGTGGTAAATCATGTTACAGTTCTAGTAGGTGCCCAAAAGGACATTTTTGGTATTTAAGTTTTAATGTTCACCCTATTCTTTTCCTTTATTTGAGATTAGTTGTTAATGACAACTACATGTATAAATATATGATACGTTCGAAAAATAATTCATAAATTATTCTATTTATTGGGATACAATTATCTTTAATACATGTAGCTTTTAAAGAACACATTATATGTTATTTGAGAAACTTTGACTCATTAAAATATGTATTTAATTCCCTTGGTCTAGGATGACTCATGTTTCAACTTAGTACCCTACTTTGTTACTTTTCTTCTATTTCATATACACCTTCCATGTAAGACACTGACCTAGCTTAGTTTTTGATTGTGTTTTGTTTGCTTAATAAGATGCTTAAACCTTAATATAATTGATTGAGATGCCTTAATAACATGTGACAAGATTATATTTTCAGTTTGGTCATGTTTGGTTGATGTTTGATCTAGTTATGCTTGTTGTGGACTAAGTTACAATTTGCCCTATTGAGAGTCTACATTGCAATTTGTCTCATGTAGGTTGTGCCTTTTGTGCCTCAGTATCATGAGAGAGATAATGATGCTTAGGGGCACCTTATTGGACCTTGGTTGATGAGGTGGCACCATGTATGATGTTCGGGTTTGCATGGCTTTACATGGATGCTTGAGTTTGATGTTGTATCGACCTTGTGAGTTGATTTTTGAGGTGTTGTGATTTCAACACTCTTTGTTGATTTTTTTGTGATCTAGTGCCTTGGGTATGTATTTTGATTCACTGGGGTTTGGCTTTGGTGTCCCAGTGTAGCAGTCCCTACATGGTGTTTTCTTGTTTTTGTTGCAACCTTGGGGTGTAGTGGACCTAATTGGTCACTACACTACTTTGTTCTTATCACCCTTTCTTGAATGCATGTCTAGAGTGGTTGCATGACCGATCCTTTGTGGTACATGTGTCCTTTTGGTGCTCTAATACCTTGACACCTCATACCTTTACCTCCCTCCTACCCCTTGAGTATATAAGCTCTCTCTTTCACATGCAAGTATCTCTTTTAGCTCTTTTCTTCCTCTCTTCTTCCTTGTGTTTGGCCTAGAGCTTAGTGGATCTAGATAAGGTGGTGATCTTTGAGCTTTTGTGGTCGATCATATTTGTATGTGGTGATCTTGAGCTTGATCATCTTCTTTGTGGTGATCATTGGTGATCCTTGATATTGGTAAGTGGTTCTACACTCTTTATCTCATTTTATTGCAACCCTACCTTCCTTTTTCCTTTCTTGGTTGTGAGACTACAGATCACCATGGTGGATGTCTTGAGTAAACTTTTCTCCATAGATGTCGGAGACTATGGTTTGACCATGGTAGTGCCTAAGTGAGATGAATCTCTATTCTTTCTTCCTTCTTCTCTCTTGCTCGGCCTACGGTTGAGCTTTCTTCATCTTGAGCTTTCCTTTGACCTTGGTATGTTTTTATTCTTCTTGAGGTGACCTTGGGGTGGAGGAGTTGATCCTAGTTGGAGCTTCTTTCTCTATTTTGGAGCTCATGGCTTTGGATCTTGATCTTCATCCTAAGGCGGGTTATATAACTTTACCCTCTTCTATTATTGCACCATTATATTGTTTGCATGTTGCTGATTTTATCTCCTAAACATGAACCTAAGATGCTAGATGATGTTATCATGATCTAGGGTTTAAGATTATGAAGTATTCTTGTATAGTTTACTCTTTCTCCTAAACCCTAATTTCATGCACCCGATCTCTAAGTGATAGACGAGTTGTTGTTTCTTGCATGCAACATGATCGTTGGTTTTATCATAGTATTATGTATCATTCATCACATGATGTTAGAGGTTTTTGATCTTTGGATGCATGAGTTGGACACATGGTTTTTCCTTCTATCATCATGGTTTTCCATGTTATCTTGTGGCGTTTTTTTTAGGGTTTTGATGTCCATCTTTGCATGGATTTTCCCCTTGATGATGCTTAGTTTTCTTGACAGTTATCATCTATTTTGATCGTGGTTTAGTTTTATTTTGGAGTTGGTTATGTGTTGATAGGATTGGGCTGACCTTGTGGTTACTACACTCTCTTTAGTGCTTGAGGTCGCTACATCTTGTTGATGTGTTTTGGGGGCAACAACTTCAACCCTAATGGGTGGTCGCTACACATGCTTTGATCGATACAAGGGTCGCTACATGAGTATTCTTGTGGTCACAACATATGCCTTGGTGGTTTGGTCGATACACATGCATGAGTGAATGGTCACTACAATGGGTACTCATATTAGTTGCAATACATGCTTCAGTTGTTTGGTTACTACACATGTGTTAACCTATGTTGGTCGCTACACTTGTGATGGTTGGTCGCTACACTTTGTTTCTTGTATGGTCAAAACATAGTGTTGCTTGGGATGATTGACTAATCATGATTAACAATGATGTTTAACCCTAATGTGCTCCAACTATGTGGGAAGTGATGTACTAGGGTTTGATGTTGAGTATTGAAATGGAAACCCAAAGAGGTTATATGAGAAACCCTAAACCTAATTTCAAGTGTATCATGTACTTCTTAGATCTTGATTGAATGAATAGCATGAGTTGATGTTTTCTCTCTCCTACTGTGTAATCTTAACCTTGCAGGTGGAATGGGTATCATAGCTAGTGATTGTTATGGTGCATTTGATATGACATAGGATAATGATTATGAGCCTTTATAAGGAATGATGAGATGATGATGATGTGCAAGAACTATGTGATTGGTTCTTATGACCTGGCAGAGGCTCAATTCCTAATGTGAGGTGATATCCTCTTATGATGTGATGAGGGATGTTTTCCCAAAATGATGTGATAATGAAGATGGCCTTGAATGGCTGTGATATCATGAGATAATGTGATAGGTTCATACCTCATATGATTTATATCTTCCGATGTGGAAACATACCCTTATCTTTGTAGACTTTGTTTAGGGTTTGTACATTGTAACTTGATTGATGCTAAAATACACCCAATTGGCTTAACTAATCAAGTGAAACTCTAATCATGTAGTTTCCATGTGCCATAGATTCATCTTCAGTGTCAGTATTTGTTGGATGGTGAAACAGGTTCTCCCTCAGTGGAAGCTCGCAGTCATATACTATTGAGTATATGCATTTCACAGGATTGGTTGCAGTCATACCTTGGTAGGAGAACATTTGAGGACTTATTTGAGGTGATGTGATTTTGTATATATATGATATGTTTTGAGGATGGCAATGGCCATACCTTGGCAGAAGTGTGGATGTGGTCATAACTCAGTATTCACTAGTGATGTGCCTATATACCAAGGCAGAATAGGTTGTTTTACACTTGGACTTTATATGTCATTGTGGCAGACTCAGACTGACCAAGGGTGTGAGAGAACATAGGAGTTCGGCTCCTCCTAGATCTTATATGGCACAAAATCTGACTTACACTACTACAGAAATAGCATTCAGTGTCACTTTTCTGGGCGTCGGTTATTAAGGAAAACCGACGCCTAACATTTAAGGCGTCGGTTGTTCAAGCAACCCGACGTCTATATTCGAAGACCAGCCAGACACGGGTACCGCTTTGTATTAAGCGTCAGTTGTTTATAACAAACCGACGCGTAAAGTCGCCCACGAAATCCATATTTCGATAAAAAAAAATAGTGTCATTTTCAGCGTCGGTTATATACGTAGAAATCGACGCCTATGTGCGATGAAAATTTGCGTGAAAAGTGTCACTGTTAGCGTCGGTTATCCTTGTATAACCGACGCTGAAAGTGGTTCCCGCCAAATAATTTCATAAAAATATCGTCCAATTGGACGTCGGTTTTTTCAAACAACCGACGCTAAAGATGTTTAGGTGTCGGTTGTTGTAAACAACCGACGCTATTTGAGAACTTATAACCCGCGATCGCCCGACTCTTCCCCTTTCTTCTGTTTCATTGCTACCCTATTTCCCTGTTGCGGTGATTTCTCCGGCGATTTTGTGCTGCTGCTGCTAGTTTTCTCCGGCGCTTCTCTCCGGCGCTCCATCTCCGGCGTCCCTTCTCTGGCGCCCTTCTTCTCCGGCGCGTTTTTCTCCGCCGCCGCCGCCTGCTGCTCTAACCGCCTGCGCCGCCGCCCTGCTGCTCCAGCCACCTGCTGCCCGCCCTGCTGCTCCATCCGCTGCGCCGCCGCCATGCCTGAGAACCGGCGCCGCCGCCACGCCTGGTGCCCTCCTGCTTGCCCACCTGCCTGCCCTAGCTCCTTCCTTTCTTCCTGCTGACGCCCGGCGTCCTGTTTCTACAGCACTGGTTAGTTTTACTGATTTCCTTGCTGCTTTCAGTGATTAATGATTGATACTACTGGTTAGTATTTCTTTAGTGATTAATTTAATTCAACAATTCATAGTTTGTTATTTACAATAACTGATCTGCTTGCCGATTTTAATGATTAGAGATACTGATTAATAGTAAGTATTGATGAATACTTAGTTAATTACTGATTTGTTGATTAGATATGTATAGAAGTTCCTTATAAATATATTTTTTATATACACATACATGTAATTTTGTATAAAATTCATGATGTAGTGTGATCTTAAATCCTAGAGTGTACCCCTTTTGTTCTATGATGGTACCTATGACCCTAAATACATCCATAAGGGTCTATTGTATCCTAAAGAAGATTTATTTCTTCCTTCTGCCCTAATTAGAATGAACAATCACTAAATTATGTACTGTTTGTATGGAGTCCGGCTTCATTGTAGATATCTATTATTGTGTTTGTTGGCCTAGAAACCCGTCCAAGATTGACTCATTAGGAGTAAATCTTGGATAGTCCCCGGTTTGGGACTGTTCTTGAACACCTAATCTCACTTAGGATGTAAGTGTATAATGTGTATTGAGTTTTCGAGAAAATTTTGGTAGCATTTCCCCGTTTGTTCTCTAAGTACATATGTACTTAGAGAACAGTGGGGAAATGCTGCCGAAATTTTCTCGAAAACCCAATACACATTATACACTTACTAGTGAGATTAGGTGTTCAAGGATGGGATAGGTGGTACACATTTATTATATATAAGAATGACATCAAATGTGTTTGTAGGCCTAGAATGTGAACAATCATTGTTTTTTATATTACTTGTACATTGGTATAAATTAGAATGAACAATCACTAAATTATATACTGTTTGTATGGAGTCCGACTTCATTGTAGATATCTATTATTGTGCTTGTTGGCCTAGAAACCCGTCCAAGATTGACTCATTAGGAGTAAATCTTGGATAGTCCCCGGTTTGGGACTGTTCTTGAACACCTAATCTCACTTAGGATGTAAGTGTATAATGTGTATTGAGTTTTCGAGAAAATTTTGGTAGCATTTCCCCGTTTTTTCTCTAAGTACATATGTACTTAGAGAACAGCGGGGAAATGCTGCCGAAATTTTCTTGAAAACCCAATACACATTATACACTTACTAGTGAGATTAGGTGTTCAAGGATGGGATAGGTGGTACACATTTATTATATATAAGAATGACATCAAATGTGTTTGTAGGCCTAGAATGTGAACAATCATTGTTTTTTATATTACTTGTACATTGGTATAAATTAGAATGAACAATCACTAAATTATATACTGTTTGTATGGAGTCCGGCTTCATTGTAGATATCTATTATTGTGTTTGTTGGCCTAGAAACCCGTCCAAGATTGACTCATTAGGAGTAAATCTTGGATAGTCCCCGGTTTGGGACTGTTCTTGAACACCTAATCTCACTTAGGATGTAAGTGTATAATGTGTATTGAGTTTTCGAGAAAATTTTGGTAGCATTTCCCCGTTTGTTCTCTAAGTACATATGTACTTAGACAACAGCGGGGAAATGCTGCCGAATTTTTTTTGAAAACCCAATACACATTATACACTTACTAGTGAGATTAGGTGTTCAAGGATGGGATAGGTGGTACACATTTATTATATATAAGAATGACATCAAATGTGTTTGTAGGCCTAGAATGTGAACAATCATTGTTTTTTATATTACTTGTACATTGGTATAAATTAGAATGAACAATCACTAAATTATATACTGTTTGTATGGAGTCCGGCTTCATTGTAGATATCTATTATTGTGTTTGTTGGCCTAGAAACCCGTCCAAGATTGACTCATTAGGAGTAAATCTTGGATAGTCCCCGGTTTGGGACTGTTCTTGAACACCTAATCTCACTTAGGATGTAAGTGTATAATGTGTATTGAGTTTTCGAGAAAATTTTGGTAGCATTTCCCCGTTTGTTCTCTAAGTACATATGTACTTAGAGAACAGCGGGGAAATGTTGCCGAAATTTTCTTGAAAACCCAATACACATTATACACTTACTAGTGAGATTAGGTGTTCAAGGATGGGATAGGTGGTACACATTTATTATATATAAGAATGACATCAAATGTGTTTGTTGGCCTAGAATGTGAACAATCATTGTTTTTTATATTACTTGTACATTGGTATAAATTAGAATGAACAATCACTTGTTTTCCTAATATATACTTGTTTTCTCTGATCATAGAATGGATAGATCATGGATGTCCATTCGTAATCATTGCACCCCAGAGTTTATATCTGGTCTTGATCAGTTTATTAGATTTGCCGAGGAACATAGGAAAAAACCTACAAATAGGTTCTACTGTCCATGTAGGCATTGCGGTAACAACTTGAAAGTCAACACTGGTGAGGAAATCAAAAGTCATGTCATGTGCAACGGGATTGTACAAGGGTATACAGAATGGCACTGGCATGGAGAGATTTCAAAATCGAAACCAGTAGATGTCGATAGCAGTGCTTGGGTGGAAGAAGAAATTGCCTCCGATGACGTAAATGTGAACGAACCAGTTCCAACAGACATCGTTGATGCGATGCTGGATAGTTGTAGGGTAGAGCACACCGATCCACCTCCTATCTTTACAAACATTGTGCATGATGCTGAGATACCGTTATACACAGGCTGTGCTAAGTTTACGAAGCTTAGCGCTGTGTTGAGATTGTATAAGTTGAAAGCTAACAATAGATGGAGCGACAAAAGCTTCACTTCATTGTTGACTTTGTTGAAAGAAATTCTTCCTGAAGGAAACGAGCTTCCAATCTCAACATACCAGGTAAAGAAAATGTTGTGCCCAATGGGAATGGAGGCCAAGAAGATACACGCATGCCCGAATGATTGTGTATTATTTCAAAAGGACTATGTAGATTTGAAAGATTGTCCAAAATGTGGTGCGTCACGGTATAAATTGACGACTTCGGGGGAGTCCAAAACTGGTTCTCCTGCCAAGGTGTCGTGGTATCTACCTATAATATCACGGTTTCAACGCTTGTTTGCAAATCCGAAAGATGTGAAGAATTTGAGGTGGCATGCAGATGTTAAGAATAATAATGATGGGATCCTACGACATGCGTCTGATTCCCCACAGTGGAAGAAGATTGATCTATTGTACCCTAAATTTGGTGAAGAAGATAGGAATCTAAGACTTGGGATTTGTACAGATGGGATGAATCCGTACGGGACATTGAGCAGCCAACATAGCACTTGGCCAGTCATGCTTGTTATATACAATCTTCCTCCCTGGATGTGTATGAAAAATAAGTACGTTATGTTGTCATTGTTGATATCGGGCCCTAAACAACCCGGAAATGATATCGATGTTTATCTTGAACCTTTGATTGATGACTTAAAGAAACTTTGGGCTGAAGGTGTGATGACCTATGATGCTTCAGCAAGAGAGACATTTCGTTTGCACGCTATGTTGTTTTGCACTATTAATGACTTTCCAGCATATGGGAATTTGTCTGGATATAGTGTCAAAGGAGCTAAAGCGTGTCCTATATGTGAAGAAAACACTGATTCAATAAGACTAAAACATGACGGCAAGACTGTATATCTTGGTCATCGAAGGTTTCTTTCAAAATTCCATCCGTATCGTAGGAAGCGCAAAGCATTCAATGGATGGAATGATGAACGGAGTGCACCTAAACCTATACCAGGGGATGTTGTTTATGAAAGAGTAAAAGACATTGTCAATGAATTTGGTAAGAAATCACAATGTAGTATGGCCACACGGAGTGACAATTCTTCATTCAAGAAGAAGTCAATATTTTGGGATCTTCCTTATTGGAGTTCTTTGACAGTCAGGCATTGTATCGATGTAATGCACGTTGAGAAAAATGTCTGTGATAGCATCATTTGTACTCTATTAAATATACCAGGTAAGACTAAAGATGGGATAAAATCCAGACTGGACCTACGTGAAATGGGAATAAGGTCAGAATTAACAGAATTACGTGAAATGGGTAATAAAAGAACATACTTACCTCCCGCTTGTTACACGTTGTCTAGAAAGGAGAAGAAAACTTTTTGTGAATGCTTGGTAAATGTTAAGGTGCCACATGGTTACTCATCCAACATCCGTAGATTGGTATCAATGAAAGATCTGAAGTTGATAGGTCTTAAATCTCATGATTGTCACACTCTAATGCAACAAATATTGCCCGTGGCAATTCGATCTATATTGCCGAAGCATGTAAGGTTTGCAATTACCAGACTTTGTTTCTTTTTCAACAGTCTATGCAGCAAAGTTATTGACCCTGATACTCTCGATAATTTGCAAAGAGAAGTGGTTGTTACCCTATGTCAGCTTGAGATGTATTTCCCTCCTTCGTTCTTTGATATCATGGTACATCTTGTTGTCCACTTGACTAGGGAAGTGAAAATGTTGGGACCAGTTTTCTTGCATTGGATGTATCCCTTTGAACGATACATGAGCATTTTTAAAGGTGATGTTCGAAACCGTTATCGGCCTGAAGGGAGTATTATTGAAGGTTATGTGGCGAGAGAGGTTATGGATTTTTGAAATGACTTTTTCAGTGGTAATGACACTCCTGATAATGACAAGAATATTGAGGAGGGCAAAGGAATTTTGGGATCACGGGTGAAAGTAATCAGCCGTGAGCAGTTGGAACAAGCTCACTTGTATATTTTACACAATATGGACGAAGTGAGTGTTTATATCGAGGAACATACCAATTTCATAAAGAGACAACATCCTCGAGCAAGTTCAATGTGGCTTGCTAGAGAGCATAATAAGACTTTTACTAAGTGGTTTGAAGATAAAGTCTTACATCAACTATCTCAAACACCAAATGATATTACAGAAACTATCAAATGCCTCGCCTTTAAACCAAAACCGAATGTTATGTCTTATGAAGGGTTTGACATTAATGGATTCACATATTACACAAAGCGCCAAGATGATAAGAGTGTCATACAAAATAGTGGGGTCACTCTTCAAGCGTCGACTATGTGCTTTGCAAGTGCAAAGGATAAGAGTCCACGTGAAGCTAAAATGTCATATTACGGTGTCATTGAGGACATTTGGGAGTTTGACTACATAGATTTCAAAATTCCGCTCTTTAAATGTAATTGGGTTGATAACACCAAAGGAGTTATAGTGGATGAATTGGGTTTCACTTTGGTGAACTTTGAAAAGATTGGCGAGAAGGGTGAACCATTCATATTGGCATCACAGGCGAAACAAATATTCTATATCGATGATCCTGCAAATGATAAATGGTCGGTTGTTCTTCATGGTAAAAGACAGTTCATTGAAGATCCTATAGATGAAGAAGAGTACTATGATAAGTATGATGACTCCAGTCCATTCTCAGTTGGGTTGCCAACTCCACAAAATATTGAAGCTAATGATGACTTATATGTGCGCGGAGATCACAATGAAGGATTGTTAATTGATAAAAGATCACAATTTTAGAGACATGTATGTTTATACAAATGCTAAATGTTTGCCTTTTTCTAGTTAATACAAATGCTAAATGTTTGCCTTTTTCTAGTTAATACAAATGCTAAATGTTTGCCTTTTTCTAGTTAATAGAAATGCTAAATGTTTGCCTTTTTAATGACATTTTCAGATGGCTGACCATGATGAGCATGATGTCCATGATGAGCATGAAGTCCATGATGAGCATGATGTCCATGACGAGCATGGCGAGGATACTAATGTAAGTTCTAAAAACATATCCTGTATTTCTATAAAATTCATTATCTTCTAGTTATGTCATATATCCTATATTTCTATATTGGGCTAATTTAGTGTGTTTTATTTTTGTCAAATTTTAGGTTGATGCACCTGTACCCACTGAAGCACTGGAGCAACTTGATGCGCAACACCAAACACTTAACAAGAAAAGGGGCATCACTCTGTTGAAGAAGTTATTAGCGCTAAGTGGTAGTGGATCCAAATTGGTGGTGGAGTTTGATAATGGAGGAAATCCAATTGGAGTGAACCGCAATAATTTTGTGAACTATCTTGGGTGTACCACTCGGAGCCATTGTGGTGTTAAGTATGACAATTGGCATAAAGTTCCTCAAGGGAAAAAAGACTTGATATGGAAGGATTTATGCGTGAGTTATTATTATTTGCAATTCTATTTTGTAGATTACAAATTCTATTATTTGCAATTCTATTTTGGATACTAGTTAATAACATTTCTATTTTACAGAATCTGTTTGTATTGGATGAGAAGTTGCATCGTAAAAATGTGATGCAACATGCTGGAAAGATGCTTAGGAATTATAGGACAAATCTGAACAGAGAATACATAAAAGAGGGTGATAAGAAGAAGAAGTCAGCCCTTGAACAATGGAACTTCTTGGACAAAGAAGATTGGGACAATTTTGTTGCTTCAAGAAAATCTGAAGAATTCAAGGTATTAGGCGTCACTCCCAATTTCATTAATATACATTGTATTCACCTATTCAAGATTAGCATTTAGTGCTACTAACCAAATCATTAATGTGCATACTAACTAGGCCCTCAGTGACGCACAAAAAGCAAGACGTGCACTGAATGTGCATGACCACACTATGGGTCCAAAAGGCTATGCAAGCATTCGCCAAAGACTACAGGCGGAGTCTGCGGCTACTCAGGAGTCTGCTCCTACTCAGGAGTTTGCCACACCCATGCCTCGCCATGATATCTGGATAGCTGGCAGGCAAAACAAGAAGGGTGAAATAAAGAAGCATGTAACTACTGAGGCAGCTGCAAAAATGGTAAAATAACACTCTTAGAGAAATCGTTTGAATATTGATTATTTGTGGTGTTAACTTACCAATTTCTGTTTATGGTGATTAGCGGGAGCTGCACGAGCAGAGGAAACAAGGCACGTTCATCCCTCAGGGCACAAGGGATGAATTGACAGTTGCTCTGGGTAACCCAGAGCATCCTGGACGTGTTAGAGGTGCCGGCGCTGGTGTTGGCATCAAAGCATTCTTTGGGCCATCCCAGCGCAAACCCAGAGCGGGACTTTCTCAAGAATAGGTAACCTATTCTTTTTTTAGAATGTTACTGCAAAAGGAAATTCATTAATAAGAAGCTAATGTTTCTTTTATCCATGTATAGGAGAATAAGAGAGTTGAGGATTTAGTTGCTAAGAAGGTCAACGATATAGTTGCTGAGAAGGTCAAGGAAGAATTGCTGCGGTGGCAGGCATCTCAGGCTTCCAATACGCCTATGGCGACCCACTCTTCTCCTGATGCACAGACTGCGAGTAATCCTGGAGACCCATCGCCTAGCACGTCTGCTGTAAGTATTGTTTATGACATTGTAGTTAGTCTTTTCAAGTTGTTATGTTTTCAAGATGATATGTATATATGTATAATATTCTTTACGTAAATTTGTAGGCATTGAAGCCATGCCGCTTAAGAATGCAAGACTACGTTGTTGCAGAGGCGCATGCTTACCCGTCCCTTCCTGGGGCAATGTTTCACGGGACTCCAATGCCACAGGGCTACGTTCGTGTGAGCCCGATACGTGTGTTACCTGATTGGAGAGAAGCTACATTGCCATATCCCCACCCGGATATTGATAGACTTGCTGATGCAGAAGGCGGGGTGATATTGTGGCCCAAAGCAGATGTCGTCTACACGACTGAAATTGTAAGATAAATTTACATTGATTTAGACTGTTAATGTGTATATATGATGTCAACTGATCTAAAATTATATGTATAGGTTAAAAAGAAGACACCAGGAGCACCTAGGCCTCCACTTCCACTTCCTGCATTACCCGATTGGGTTCCAACTGACCTAACATACCCGTTAGGTCCTGCTTGTAGGGGAATGGCATGTTGGTTATGGGCACATAATGTACATTGCCCTATAATTATTTCTTTAGATGCAGATTATGCAGGTCAATCATACGATAGCTCTTTATTTATACAAGATATTATTGAGCTGTTTATGTATGATTGGCTGAATACATCAATGATAGAGATATGGATAAGGTGAGATCTTGTTTATACATCCATATACCTTGTGTAAGATTCGGTGATCTGGTTTCTTATATATTAATGCATACGCCTATATGTTTTGCAGCTACTTAGTCGAAGATCATTGCAAACAATTTGCATTTGATCATTTGGGATTTTTGATTCCATCATTGATTAGTTTGGTAGCTAAAGACCCTGATAATGTTCAACAATACTGTATAGATGCTTTTACAATTTTTGGTCAGCAAAAGAAGACGATAATAATAGCTCCATTCAATGTCAAGTAAGTTTACTTTATTTATAATTTGGACTTAAGAAAATTCCATTTTTATTTTGCATTTTGAGTTATTAATTGTTAACTTCTTACCTCTAGCGGTAGACATTGGGAGTTACTAGTTATTGTCCCCGGGACATTCACTGTTTGTTATCTAGATCCTGCGGGGAGTACATTGAACCCTAAAATTGGACACGTAATGAGAATGCCATTATTCTGGTGAGAAATATTTCATTTTTATATCCGTTAACATCTTTTATTACATTACTATTTACTTATGCAATTTATTGTGTTATATTAACATGTAGGGGTTTAGATGCATTCAAAAAGGCTGGAGGAACGGTCCCAAGGAAAAAGAACCAGCCAATAAATTGGCAGAACGTACAAGTAAGTTCCCGACTCGAATATATATATTATTGATGTGAATTGTGCTTAGTTGTATTATTTTGTATGTTTCAATTTATAGTGTGCTACACAAGACAATGGCTGGGCATGAGCATACTATGTGATGCGATTTATGCAGATGATTATCAAATATTCCGCATTGGACATCGATACCATACATGAGGTATTATATATAGTCTCATTAGTTTGTATGCAATATATCAATCTTATCTTATTTTTATATTATTACTTATATATATACATCATTCTCTTTTTAGGTGTTTAAAACTGACAACACTACAGGTAAACGCTTAAAAAATATACATGCTCCATATACGATGGAAGCATTAAATGAAGTAAGAGAAGAATGGGCAAAAGCCATACAAGCAGTGGCAACTATAAGATATAATTGGGATGTTGATAGCGATAATGAATGATACTTTGTAAATGAATATTTCTGAATGTTAATACATGTATTTGAATGTTTCTATATGTGTGAATGTGAGAATTGAATTGATGTCTGAATGTATGTACATGTATGTACTTGTGTGAAATTTTCTTTGTGACTTTTGCAGGTTTGCGGCCTGTTTGTAGGCTGATATCAATGGATGTCGTAAACCTGCAGTTCAGAAAACTGAACTGCAGGTTCTCATCCTGCTGACCAGCCACAGCAGGCCTGCAAACTGATATGAAAAAAATATATATAAATAGGCATCGGTTATTTAATGAAAACCGTCAGCATAGACATACAGCGTCGGTTATTTATAGATAACCGACGCCTAATAGTACAAACAACCCGACCGTGCAGGATAGCACGGCCGTAGTGGAAAAGACGTCGGTTATGCATATAAAACCGATGCCTATAGTACTAAACACGGCCGTGCTGGGAAGCACGTCCGTGTCGTCTTGAAGTATAGGCGTCAGTCGTTTGGTATATAACCGACGCCAAAAGGGTTCGCGCCACAGAAAACGGCGTCATCTAGGACACTTTATGCGTCGGTTATCAACTAAAAGACCGACGCTACATGGAATATGGGCGTCGGTTTTTTAGTAAATCACCGACGCAGAAAGTGCCCTAGATGACGCCGTTTTCTGTGGCGCGAACCATTTTGGCGTCGGTTGTCTACTAAAAGACCGACGCCTATAGGTTAAATAGGCGTCGGTTGAAAAACCGACGCCAAAATGTTCGACCTTTAGCGGCGCCCACATAGGCGTCGGTCGGAAACCGACGCCAAATGGGGTTAAAAGACCGACGCCAAATGGGGTTTCTATAGTAGTGTTAGTAGTGGTCAGTTGGAGTATGAGTGGTATACTTCATCTTCTCAGGGCATAACAAAAGATGTCATATAATCGTGCAGTATATTTTCTTAGGGTCAAACACGACTCACATAGGATGACCCTTTTCCTTCTGTATTGTACTGATTAGTCTATTTATAATATGGTAAGATAAATCAATTGTTATACATGTTCTTCATATTCCTTCTAAATATATAAGATGTTCAATTGCTTAGTTGTAGATGCCTAAGTTGCTTAAACAATGATAATTGCTTTACTCATATCATTTAGCTGAATCTGCTCAACCTAATAAGAATATTATCTTCTTGCTATAGCTTATCTATGTCAAGAATAGTTGTTGGCATAGAGTTATATCTCTCACTGGGATGTTGGAGTCATCATGTGGAATTCTACATTTTTAGGCAGTCGTGTACGATGAGGTAGAGATTGTGCAGTAGAGGCTGAGCAATAAGAGTAATAGTAGTTGTTAAAGGTTGGATATGTTGTTAGTGTTTTGTAGTAAAGTCCTATGTGTCATCCTTGTACTCTCATTGTTATACCCCGATCTCACAATTTCCTCAAATCATGAGATTAGGGCATAAGATAGGATTTATATGTAAAACAAAGAACACCCTTAACCTTTTCTATTTTCTTCTTTCTTTAAAACTCTTGTTTCTTTGCATTGAACCACATAAATCATTTTAACAAGGGAATCTGAACATTTCTTTTACTAAACAGACTTTAATAGTAAAGATACATGTATAAACATTCATGATGTCTCTCACACCTTATGCACATAAGACCTACTAATTAGCATACAATTTCAAAAGAGGAATACTATTACACATCGTAATTACAACTCTCTCTCTTATCTCTTACTGAGGACCTAGAGTGACAAGGACCGACTGACTCAACTAATCTAGTGCTTCACTCTTGTGGAAGATCTACACTGATGCTCTGACCATCTTCAAGTCCACGCGGTTAACCCTAAAATGTTTGAGTAGAGGGGTGAGCCTACTCGCTCAGTGAATGAGTACTTCAAAGAAACAGTCTAAGGCACTAATGTGATTACAGATATAACTTTGAGTAAACGTTATGAAATTTAACAACAATAAATACTACACTGAGCAGTTCTAAAACAATATAATTGAAATAACAAGAATGTAAATATTGCATCCAAAGAATAACTACTAGAAGACTATTCTCTAGTCTTCCTTAACTCTTTCATTTATAAGGAACTTTGTGAACCTATATGATCATATTTTAGCTTATGCCCTGATCTTATGCAGTGTACTCTGCATAAGAGACTCGCAGTGCACTACGGCCACACCGTACAAGACTTAGCGACACACCCGGGAAATGCTAAGTCTGACTTTCCGTCCTGGTCTACTACAGGACTCATAGGCTCTCCGGCCTGACTCACAGGCTCTCCGGCCTCCTCTGCACTCACCATGAGTGCTCTGGACTCCTCCTCTAACCTGAGCACACAGGCGCAGGGAGTCAACACTGGGTTACCACCAGAATTACTCAACCGGTTGGTGTTGGATAACCCTTATGTCCTCGTGCCACCAGAATTACTCAACCAGTTTATGTTGGACACGAGTTTCACCCCTAAGGTGCAGCCCTCTCAAAGGGGTTCTACGGTGTTCAGGGCACCTAAGTTTAACATTAACATTATGGGTACATTTTAGACAGAAATCATAACTCATTTAACATTTCTCACAAGGCTCACACGGCCTTCCATATCATATCATAAGAAACATCATAACTCATGTATTCAACATATATCATGTCTCAATAACATCCCTTTCTAGGGCATGTCATATCTCATCACCTGCAATTTATGAGATATGTATTGAAAATAAGAAGCCATGCAGTATGTAGATATCAACTCAGAGAGAACAAGCATATAAAGTTAAATGCACTAGAAACATACAATTCAACTGTTAAGCATCACCACATCTCATATCGAGACCTTTCATATCACCATAACATGATTCATTGAACACCCTATCCTTAGGGTTTCATTTGCCTTATTCATTCATCACATACTAACACCCTACTCTTAGGGTTTCATTTGCCTCATTCACCTTTTCATTTACCTCATTCACTTGTCACATGGCTCTCATAAGGATTTCATAGGATATAAGCATTCACTAAATAAAGATTGTTTCCAACAAATCATATACAATCAATATAGATATGAAACCATGGAAATTTAACTAAATTTAGGTTTTCCATACCATTCACTGAGATATCATGTATCAAGAATAAAATTCAATTAAGATAACCCATGAGTTACATCCTAACCACTTATAGGATTACTAGTCCTCTTTATTTGACTTTGATCTTTAAGTGTTCAATTAGGGTTTGCTCCAACACGGTCATGGTGTCACCCCACGGCCGTGGCACATGTCATTCGAGCTTAAACTAGTGAAATCAAAGTCATAGACTTAGTGACGAATCCCAAAGGTTTTAGATATTGAAATATGATAGCCTTAAGCTTGATTGAGAGCATTTAGACCTAGGTTTGGTTTAAGTCTAGATATCTCTTCAATTGGATTAAAACTCTAGTGAGATCTCAGTTAGGTTAAACCCTAATTACATCATACAATATGAATCCGAAAGGCATTCTTTCTAGAATGTGTTGTATACATTTCTAATATGATTCTATCATCAGAGAGTCTTTCAAACAGAGAAGGAGCCCATTTCATATCAAATTGCAACTACACAGAACAAATGGACATTCAGGGTTTAAAATCACATACTAAGCAATTAGGGATTTGGATGCTATAATCAAATTTCATGCATTACACTGTTTGAAGGAAGAACCCACTCACCCTAAGGTGTGAAAACACCTCAAAACTGCAGCTCAACTCAGGGGATCTCGAACTCATATCAAATCCCTAGCAAATCTCCCAATTCTTCTTCCCTTCAACTAGGAAACCTTGAAAATGAGGGATTATGAAGAAAGGGTGAGAAAAGAGGGAATTTTGACATCATCTTGGATCAAATCAGAGCATGGACGGAATCTTGACATGAGAGAGAAGATTCACCATAAAAGTATATGCAAAGAATCCAAACTTACTTGATTTCACCATTCCTCAGACCGCAAAACCCTAGGTCAGCAATTCCTCCTCTTTCTCCACTCAAGCCCTAACTCTCCCTCTCTCTCTAGATTTTCATTTCTCTGGGGTGGATGACGAAGAATGAGAGCTGTGTGTGTGTGTGGTCGATCATATAAGTCAATTTGAGCTGCTTGGGTCAATTGCATATTGACCCAACACTCAACTTTAAATATATTGGCTGAATATTCAGTTTCACAATAGTTTCTGTAATTCGCCTACTGAATAGCTAACAGAAGCTCCAAAAATTCTGGAAATTTTATATGTTATACCTAATAAAGTTTCAGACCTCCATTAAAAATTTGAGATCATTTCTAGTTACCAATAAATAATTAAAAATCAAACAGTCCACTACTATTTTGCAGTCTGCAGCATATTCGGTCGAGTTTGTCCTGCACATAACTCGACCGACACCCTCACTGTAGAGATCAAAAGTCATCCAAAAATTACGCCAATTTAACAGAGTGTCTAAAACTGTGTTTTTCAAGCACAGTTAAAATTTGAGATCAATTGAATATACGAATAAAAAGATAAAACTCAATTACCACACTACTATATAAATCTGGAAATATGATCGGTCGAGTTTGAAACTCGACCGATAAACAGGTCAGAACATTCTTCAAAAATTCTGATATTTTCCAATGTTGTTCACATTTTATATATCCAAATCATATACAAATTTGAAGTAAATCAGAGTTACACATAAAATACTAAAAATCATTTACTGAAACACTATACTTATCAAAGTTTGTATTCATGTATCATTAAAACCCTATTTTGGGCCGATTAGGGTCTATGCTTCTCAAACCCTAATTCTCAAGACAAATGAACACTTAAACTTCTTATCATAGTTAAAAAATTCTCATTGGATTATCATTATTCATTAGATTTCAAGAGTGATCAGTCCAATTAATCATGTAATCATCTTGGTAACCCTAGTTTACCAATTAAGCTCAGATGGGGTCGTAACAACTCTCCCCCTTAGAATGTTTCGTCCTCGAAATATAAACCTACAAGAAAGATACATTCAAGGTTATTCTAAGCTTCTAAAGCCTTCCATGTCATTATATTCTTGTATTTCATACCTGAATGTAGTTTTCAACATTAGATCTTTTAATTCTTTACTAAATCACAACATATTTCAAATAGTTCTCAATGATATCAAGCAAATTCTTTATGCCGCAGTCAAACATAGAATGCAAAGATAAACCACCACGCTTTCGCTGCCCAACTCTGATACTCTGATACAACTATCTCAACTTATGCGGCTCAGAAAGTTCTATTGTTCTGTATCACCTTTAAGTGACAAAAGAGAGTTCACCATGCTGTTTTAAACTTTAATAAAGTGCTATTCAAATAGCAAAACAGTCTTGAATTAAAAGGCTAGATTCAACAATCAATTGCACAATACTACTCTTAGCATCCCCATTGGGTCATAGATGCATGAGGTGAAGCATTACCACCTCATTCCATACTATCCTGTTTCGATCCTGGGACCTATGGGTTATGGGCCCACACACAATTCAAAGTGTAACCATCGTATTATATCATTTTAGGGTTTCAACCACAGTAATAAAGTAATCCACAATTGTATCCGTCATTCAAGCATTAATCATACTCAATTACCATCACTCAGTTATATTAGAGCTAGGTATAACAAGCTACACCTCATTAGGGTTACTTGTCCAGACAATCTGATTATCATCCCTTCTTATTAATATGAGTGAATAGGTATAACTACCTTATTCAGGATATCCCTCCATGTCTTCCGTCATCATCCAAACTGTATCACCATATTACAAATACACAATACTAGGATGCATATCTGGTATGAATTACTACAACTATCATACACCTTTAATTAACATATAGCTTGCACAAATACACTGAAATCATACATAGAACCAACTTACATACCTTAGTATGCCTTCAACAAAGCATACCTCTAAAAACGAGTTCACCTATTACACAAAGCTAGTGTTTTCCTTTATTTCTCTCCTCATTCTTTACTACTTATGTTTTGCTACCTCTCCTTCTCATTTTTATCATATACAATAAACATCCCTAACATTAAAACATTCAAGGTAAGAATAGATTATTCATCATTCTTGCTATCACACAAGAATTTATTTCTTATCGCACTTCATCGTAATGTATGTCACTATTACATTCACTAGATGACCCTACCAAGGTAGTTATGCATCATATATGATTCATTTTCTTATCATTGCATTCCCACCTTGCTATTGTTAAGGAATATATGAGAGAGAAGATGATTTTGAGACTTAGAATTCTTGTATTCAAACATTCCCTTAATACCTTAAATATTCTTCATTTTTAAATCAAAGGGATCATGCATGGATCAAACACAGTTTCTCTTCCAATCAAGTTTTCCCTCCTGAATATTGTCTACCCTTGTATGACTTATTCATTCATTAAACTACACCTATGTTCTTCACTTAGGAACTAGTTTGTTGTTCTAGTCTTATGAATTATATGATCCATTCTACATGATCGATTCTTGCTATCTAGAACCATACATACATTTCATATATCTTTTCTATATTTCATATGTATAGCTCATATAATATTAATCAATAAACTGATTATGAACCTTATATCATGTTCCTTTATTCCCAATTAAGGGTTTCTCATATGAGGCCCCAAAATTGAACCTCAGATACCAGTTTCAACTGATTCTTAGTTGTTCTGATCCTGCCCATATGTTTCAACATCTTACTGTATGTACATTCTTACTCTGATGTGGGTCTAATTATTCAAATTCTATTCTTATTATACTATTGATAGGATTCATTAGATCCTAGTAACGCATCCTACCAACCGGACCAAGACAAACCTGAAGTCCTGAAGCCAAGAACTACAAAGGATTACTCAACTCCTATTCATCTCACAAGTGTGGAAGAAAACTTATCCACTAACAAAAGCTCATTCAAAGGACAATTCTAGTCTACTTGTTACAAAGAATGAAATCAATAAATGCTACAACTACATAGTGTACAACAAATATTAAAGACCCATATTTCAAAGTATTGAATATTTCAATTCAAACATATAAGAGCATTTCTATACATTTCCAACAAAAACAACATTATGAAATGTAAGTTCTATCTCCTTTTACATTTATGCTCTAAATTCTTGTTTCCTTTCTCATTTTCTAACCCTAACATCTCTAGGTTTCCTCTCTAGCCCATTCTTCCACTGTATACCTGGCCAGGGTATACGTGACAGAATAGACAGAGTAGCTTGTACTGGTTGATCCAAGTACTCAGATATCAGGCCAGGATATCCAAATACTCAAATCCCCAAAGCTAACATCAAAACATCTCCTATATGCCACACTTAGGACTCTAACTTACTAACTTAATGGTCCTTGACAACTCACCCTAAGCTCTGATACCAAGCTGTTATACCCCGATCTCACAATTTCCTCAAATCATGAGATTAGGGCATAAGATCGGATTTATATGTAAAACAAAGAACACCCTTAACCTTTTCTATTTTCTTCTTTCTTTAAAACTCTTGTTTCTTCGCATTGAACCACATAAATCATTTTAACAAGGGAATCTAAATATTTCTTTTACTAAACAGACTTTAATAGTAAAGATACATGTATAAACATTCATGAAGTCTCTCACACCTTATGCACATAAGACCTACTAATTAGCATACAATTTCAAAAGAGGAATACTATTACACATCGTAATTACAACTCTCTCTCTTATCTCTTACTGAGGACCTAGAGTGACAAGGACTGACTGACTCAACTAATCTAGTGCTTCACTCTTGTGGAAGATCTACACTGATGCTCTGACCATCTTCAAGTCCACGCGGTTAACCCTAAAATGTTTGAGTAGAGGGGTGAGCCTACTCGCTCAGTGAATGAGTACTTCAAAGAAACAGTCTAAGGCACTAATGTGATTACAGATATAACTTTGAGTAAACGTTATGAAATTTAACAACAATAAATACTACACTGAGCAGTTCTAAAACAATATAATTGAAATAACAAGAATGTAAATATTGCATCCAAAGAATAACTACTAGAAGACTATGCTCTAGTCTTCCTTAACTCTTTCATTTATAAGGAACTCTGTGAACCTATATGATCATATTTTAGCTTATGCCCTGATCTTATGCAGTGTACTCTGCATAAGAGACTCGCAGTGCACTACGGCCACACCGTACAAGACTTAGCGACACACCCGAGAAATGCTAAGTCTGACTTTCCGTCCTGGTCTACTACAGGACTCACAGGCTCTCCGGCCTCCTCTGCACTCACCATGAGTGCTCTGGACTCCTCCTCTAACCTGAGCACACAGGCGCAGGGAGTCAACACTGGGTTACCACCAGAATTACTCAACCGGTTGGTGTTGGATAACCCTTCTGTCCTCATGCCACCAGAATTACTCAACCGGTTGATGTTGGACACGAGTTTCACCCCTAAGGTGCATACCTCTCAAAGGGGTTCTACGGTGTTCAGGGCACCTAAGTTTAATATTAACATTATGGGTACATTTTAGACAAAAATCATAACTCATTTAACATTTCTCACAAGGCTCACACGGCCTGCCATATCATATCATAAGAAACATCATAACTCATGTATTCAACATATATCATGTCTCAGTAACATCCCTTTCTAGGGCATGTCATATCTCATCACCTACAATTTACGAGATATGTATTGAAAATAAGAAGCCCTGTAGTATGTAGATATCAACTCAGAGAGAACAAGCATATAAAGTTAAATGCATTAGAAACATACAATTCAACAGTTAAGCATCATCACATCTCATATCGAGACCTTTCATATCACCATAACATGATTCATTGAACACCCTATCCTTAGGGTTTCATTTGCCTTATTCATTCATCACATACTAACACCCTACTCTTAGGGTTTCATTTGCCTCATTCACCTTTTCATTTACCTCATTCACTTGTCACATGGCTCTCATAAGGATTTCATAGGATATAAGCATTCACTAAATAAAGATTGTTTCCAACAAATCATATACAATCAATATAGATATGAAACCATGGAAATTTAACTAAATTTAGGTTTTCCATACCATTCACTGAGATATCATGTATCAAGAATAAAATTCAATTAAGATAACCCATGAGTTACATCCTAACCACTTATAGGATTACTAGTCCTCTTTATTTGACTTTGATCTTTAAGTGTTCAATTAGGGTTTGCTCCAACACGGTCATGGTGTCACCCCACGGCCGTGGCACATGTCATTCGAGCTTAAACTAGTGAAATCAAAGTCATAGACTTAGTGACGAATCCCAAAGGTTTTAGATATTGAAATATGATAGCCTTAAGCTTGATTGAGAGCATTTAGACCTAGGTTTGGTTTAAGTCTAGATATCTCTTCAATTGGATTAAAACTCTAGTGAGATCTCAGTTAGGTTAAACCCTAATTACATCATACAATATGAATCCGAAAGGCATTCTTTCTAGAATGTGTTGTATACATTTCTAATATGATTCTATCATCAGAGAGTCTTTCAAACAGAGAAGGAGCCCATTTCATATCAAATTGCAACTACACAGAACAAATGGACATTCAGGGTTTAAAATCACATACTAAGCAATTAGGGATTTGGATGCTATAATCAAATTTCGTGCATTACACTGTTTGAAGGAAGAACCCACTCACCCTAAGGTGTGAAAACACCTCAAAACTGCATCTCAACTCAGGGGATCTCGAACTCATATCAAATCCCTAGCAAATCTCCCAATTCTTCTTCCCTTCAACTAGGAAACCTTGAAAATGAGGGATTATGAAGAAAGGGTGAGAAAAGAGGGAATTTTGACATCATCTTGGATCAAATCAGAGCATGGACGGAATCGTGACATGAGAGAGAAGATTCACCATAAAAGTATATGCAAAGAATCCAAACTTACTTGATTTCACCATTCCTCAGACCGCAAAACCCTAGGTCAGCAATTCCTCCTCTTTCTCCACTCAAGCCCTAACTCTCCCTCTCTCTCTAGATTTTCATTTCTCTGGGGTGGATGACGAAGAATGAGAGCTGTGTGTGTGTGTGGTCGATCATATAAGTCAATTTGAGCTGCTTGGGTCAATTGCATATTGACCCAACACTCAACTTTAAATATATTGGCTGAATATTCAGTTTCACAATAGTTTCTGTAATTCGCCTACTGAATAGCTAACAGAAGCTCCAAAAATTCTGGAAATTTTATATGTTATACCTAATAAAGTTTCAGACCTCCATTAATAATTTGAGATAATTTCTAGTTACCAATAAATAATTAAAAATCGAACAGTTCACTGCTATTTTGCAGTCTGCAGCATATTCGGTCGAGTTTGTCCTGCACATAACTCGACCGACACCCTCATTGTAGAGATCAAAAGTCATCCAAAAATTACGCCAATTTAACAGAGTGTCTAAAACTGTGTTTTTCAAGCGCAATTAAAATTTGAGATCAATTGAATATACCAATAAAAATATAAAATTCAATTACCACACTACTATATAAATCTGGAAATATGATCGGTCGAGTTTGAAACTCGACCGATAAACAGGTCAGAACATTCTTCAAAAATTCTGATATTTTCCAATGTTGTTAAAATTTTATATATCCAAATCATATACAAATTTGAAGTAAATCAGAGTTACACATAAAATACTAAAAATCATTTACTGAAACACTATACTTATCAAATTTTGTATTCATGTATCATTAAAACCCTATTTTGGGCCGATTAGGGTCTATGCTTCTCAAACCCTAATTCTCAAGACAAACGAACAATTAAACTTCTTATCATAGTTAAAAAATTCTCATTGGATTATCATTATTCATTAGATTTCAAGAGTGATCATTCCAATTAATCATGTAATCATCTTGATAACCCTAGTTTACCAATTAAGCTCAGATGGGGTCGTAACACTCATGTTCTTGGGGGTGTTTTGTAAATGTTGTGCATCGACACGAGTTTTTGGCAGTAGGCCATGGTTGTACATATATGGCTTGTATATGTGAACATGTTATCATATGTAATAGGATGGGGCAAGTTGGCCAAGTGACATTACAACAAACATTCACATTAGTGTCCTTTTAGAAATGCCACTAAAAAAAATAAACACCACTAAACATGTTTAGTGGCATTTATTGACACTTAAAAAAATGCCACTAGTACCAATGCCACTAGAAAGATAGTGGCATAATTTGTAAATTCCATCAAATGTTTGGCTTTAGCGGCTTCCAATAAATGTCAAATAAAGGCCACTAAAACATCATTTGGCATTTATAAAAATGCCACTATCCATCAATTGGCTTTTATACAAATGCCACTATTTTGTATTATGTTGGTGTATGAAATGATTCTTTCTAAGTGTAATGGTGTATTAAAAAAACCACTAATGACATACTAGTTCTGTATTAATACATTTTTATGGCTTTTATTCATTCAATTTTTAGTTCATTATCAGGTTTTCTAAATGAATGCCAATTGCAGCCGAACTCAATTTTCCAAAAGTATAAATATTTTTTATTTATAATAAAGTGACAATTACATGGGGAGGACATTTTAACTTTCCCCTTATATTGAATACAACACCATTGATATACTTTCATACAATAGTTTTCTATTTAGTACAATAACTTCTACATCATTGGATTTGTCTCTTCCCTGATATGATTGTCTATTTTTCAGCATGCCGACTTCAGAGCTCCTTCAGGAAATAGCTTTACATTATGGTGGAATCCTTGAACCACCTCCCATAACCATTGGATAACAGGTGATGCATTGTTGTAGCTAGAGTATTTTGTATTTGCCCTCAAATCTTCCACTACAATAAACCATAAGACAATTAGAAATTAATATAACCACGTATATAGAAAGTAGAAATGGGTGTATGATCAGTGAGGCTTAGCATCATCATTTATGTGATAATAAAAGGCTAGGCTTGTCCTTTCTTAGACAACCAGCAGTTTATATCTATCACGATGGATCAACTTCAGGAACAAATATTGAAAAGAAACACACATCATAAATATATCAACAACCACATGGACCTGAGCATACAACATTTCCCCATAATTAGCAAACTCTACCTGAAGAAGTCCAAACTCTTTATGGAAAACATAATCAAGTGAAAACTCAAACCTAGAAGTTGTAATATGCCAATTAATTGGTATGAGTATAAGAGAATCAACCTTTTCATAAGATCTGAAATATACCAAGAATATAGTGAATAATATAGACCAATAGAATTTTTTGAGAGCATAATTTAGATTAAGATGTAGTTCCTAGTAATACAATACAAAATAGTTTGGTCCCAAGTAGTCCTAAACTCAACAGTTTGGTCCCAAGCAGTCCAATCAGGTTGTACAAGGAGTCAACATATAGATTGAAAAGTCTCCCAACTACAAAAAAGGAAATATCAAAATTGAGATCCATACGATGAAATATTAGACCTGAAATATGGAAATACAATAACATGGAAATCACATGATTATAATATGAGTGAGTGAGAATTTATGTCCACAACAAAAATAACTTTATATATTTGGTATGTTATAAACAAAAAAATGAGATCGCACAAGTTCATATACAATATTCAAAGTTGCAGAATATATATAACTTTAAAATGATGGCATAACAATGTGAAAGATCATAACCCATAGAGTTGAAAATTATGAGGAGATGACTCTACAACTCCCGCGTCCTCATTGGAAGAACTTGAAATAATCTACTTAGAGAGGAATGTTTAAGTCAGGGAGGAAAACAAGCACAATTGTTGCTATGTAAAAGAGGTTATACAACAAATTATATAAAAAGATCTATCAATATCCTTGGTTGAACCTACTCTAGATCTTGGAAAGGAATAACTTGAAGCTCGAATTCATTCACTAAAGGAGAATCTTGACAAGAGAATAAACATCATCATAATGTTGAAGACAACTATAGAGACATGTAGTTTTCTAGTCTGAAGTCTAAAAAGAATTCCATCATGCTTCTCAGGCTCTAGATTCTATGCAATTATATGACATATGCAAGTTGATATTGAGAAAGCAATGCAAACTGTGATAAACCATCTAATATCATTTGAAACAAAGTCTTGAAGCAAGGGTATTCTTACTAAAGCAAGAGAGATTATGATTGTAAGGACCACTTCAAACTGCTTCAAAGTCACTGGCTGAGAAAGTAGATTCACTGGTGAGGGGGGTTTGGCTGAGAAAGCTCAAGTTTGCATAGTGTTCTAAAACATATTGTACCTGATCGCTAATGGGTTGGTTGGCCGAGACTGCCTTCACTGTCATCTCTACATTAGTCATCTGGGTTTTATAGAGGCATATAAGAGTCTGGAAAAACTAAAACCGGTATAAAGAATCTGAAGTAGATCTCATGTTAGATAAAAATCCAACGTCTAAACTAAAAGCACATGTCATACTAAAACCAATATAGAGGCCAATGCCCATTGGCTTATATGGAAAGCTGGTAGTATAGAATTATGAGTTTATTCAATCTACAACATCTAGTTCCTACAACAATATTATCTTTCCAAACACATGTCATATCAAAAGAAGTATAATGCCAATGCCTATTGGCTTATATGGAAAGTTGGATATGCAGAGTTACGAGTTTAATCAATCTACAACATTCAGTTCATGCATACCAATTAATCCATAGATCTCATTGTCAAGTAACCAGCAGATAGGAGCCATGAAACATTAGAGAACATAAACATAAGTATAAAATAGAACCCACCTCTTCTTTTCTAAGGTCTTCAGAACTGAGATTGCCACGGTAAAGGATCTACAATAGTGCCTATGGTTTGGATAAGCTGTCTCCAGTGTTGTGTAAGGCATTTCTTGGTATAGCATCCTTGGATCAAGCATCTGGAATGATAATAAAGCAACATCATTAAAAATCATTGATGATAATCCATGTAATAAGGAAATTCAAAAGGGAATGATGGTAATCCACTATGCATAAGCAATGAAAGAAGGCCCACATAGTTAGATACCTGAAATATAAGATGTTAGATTCGAATGATATCCATAATCATGAAGAAAGTCACCTCATTAGCAATCCAATTCCTCCTTGTCAAACTGGTATCACGAGTACTAGAGAAAAGAGGAATCAGAAAAATTCCAGCCCAACTTTACACAAAGATGATAAACCACCAAATAAGGAGCAATAATTAGGGAGCAATAAATATATATTATAAAAACTTGTGGTAGCACTTTTTTTCTGATTAAATTGTCAAATATGTTGTAAGTGTAAATCATTGTGGTTCATTTTAATCACAACTTCACCTCCTAGAGACTAAGAGGCATCAAAGACTGACCGCCAAGAGTGGCATCATAGGTCAATGCATCAAAATCTGCATTCCTTAATATTGAAATAGAATTTGATTATAGAGATGTTCATGTCAATACATAAAAGTATATGGTTATTTCAGATGAAAGAACACTTTGCCCTCCATCTACACCCAAAAAGACAGGCTATATGCAGATATTCAAGAAATCCAATGTTGAAAAAGAAAGAAAGCTTAAAAGGAAGCGTTGTCATTGAATGAATGAAGATGGCTCTCATGATGGTTTCTTTGACATATGAAAACATGCTTCACTTATTAGACAAGTAAAAGACAGTTGATTATTTTTTGATGCTAACATCTCACCAACCATCTTGCAGACTCTGGGATAAAAAAGAGGCCTAGAAGAATAAGAATACAAGGGAATAGTCATGCATAAAAGTGCAATGTGTTAGTTGAAGAAACAAGTGGCTATTTATGTAAGAATGAGAAGCCATTATGTAAAGCTTTGAAGCAGCACAAGTAATTACTATAAATAGGAAATGGATCACCCTCCACCACAATGAGAAAGGTGATGATGCACCCTCTTGGGCATCTGAATGGAATGACAACTACTCCCTGTGGTTGGTAAAATATTATTGATGCCAAATCTTACAGGACATTAGCTTTACTTAAAGTGGGTTTGGTGGAAGGAGACTCCTCCACAAGATAATGCTACAATTTGGAAAGAAATTAAACAATGCCTTGCCGAAATATGATAATATTGTTGAATGTGTGATCCTTCTTGCATCTAAATGTAATTGTTGTGATATACCCCATAAAGATACATTTAACCATCTATTGATTACAATTCCCCATGGTGGTTTCATTTGCATTTGTTTTTTCTATGCAGATATAGATCCTCCTTGATCATGTAACTTCTTAGATTTTCTTTACTAATTTGAAATCACTGATCTGAATGTCTAGAAAAAAGATAAAGAATAAACCAAAACCACTGTAGTAACTTCCATACCCACTTGCTTATTGTTTATCCACATACCCTTCTCCTCGGCTACTATCCTTGTCACCTTCGCCATGATCTCATAACAACATCCTCATGCCTCTACAAATCAAGACAAATAGAAATTAGCTCCTCTCTTTGTTTGATCTGAAGAAAATTTTGAAAAAAGAATAACTCTAGGATGTTTGACATCAAAAAGCTCATAAATCAACCTCATGCCTCGTCTTAAATGAGCATACTATAGATTAGGCTCGTACATAACCAAAAAGGAAGCATATACACTTCTCCAAGATCACACGCTCTACAAAACTAGAAGGTATTCAATGAAACTAGATATCACTTCAGATCTAAAACAAAAATAGTAATTGAGTTCAGAATAAAAAAATCTACATGAAGAGAGCTTCATACTAACTCTTATCGTCCATGAACACTTAAAATCATCCTCAAACCTCCATAAAACAAGACTATCAGACAATTGCTCCTCTCTTTGCATGATCTGGAGAAATTTCAGAACAATGAAGAAATTGTTGGATGCTTACAACATAAGACTTGAAGGAACTGAAGATAACTAGATAAAACTTTTGCATGAAATTCAATTCTGTAATAGGACATTAACTAGTAGTAACTACATGTATAGAATTCAATTTCAAAAAAGATAACCTTCCCTATGTAGAGTGCAAGATAAGCATATGATGTTCCAACTACCTGAAGGAAACCAGTTTTAGATATCTTTGATAGATAGTTATCAAAATAGACCAAGAACTCACAAACACTAGAAACAAATTCTAGTAACTGTTGAGGGGATATACAATATGTAAGGGGAGCGCTATAATTTTCATGAGATTATATCTTTTTGCAAAAAATATAAGGTAGTGTGTAAGCCTACATTTTCTTTGCAAAATTTTGGTTTTAATTTTTCTTGTTTCATACAATTGCTTTGTGGAATAGGTGTACATACACTTGGATGAAGCACACAACATTGGTGCAATTGGGAAATCAGGTTGAGGTGTTTGTGAGCTTCTAACACTACTACAGAACATGCCTTTAGTGTCGGTTGTTTAACCCCTTTTAGCGATGGTTTTCAAACGACGCCTATGTGGGCGCCGCTAAAGGTCGAACACTTCGGCGTCGGGTTTATAACTGACGCATATATAACCTATAGGCGTCGGTTATATATAGCAAGCCGATGCCAAAAGGGTTCGCGCCACAAAAAAGGGTGCCATCTAGGACACTTTCTGTGTCAGTTATCAACTAAACAACCGCCGCTATATATCAACTAAAGACGGTGGTTTTGCCCAAAAACCGACGCGGTAGGCCTTTGATGACGATTTTCTATAAATAACCGATGCATATGGTTTAATTTTTTTATTTATCAGTTTGCAGGCCTGCTGTGGCTGGTCAGCAGAATGAGAACATGTAGTTCAGTTTTCTGAACTGCAGGTTTATGACATCCATTTATATCAGCCTACAAACATGCCACAAACCTGCAAAATCAACAAATATTTTTTCACACAAGTAGATACATTCAGACATCAATTCAATTCTCACATTCACACATGTAGAAACATTCAAATACATGTAGAAACATTCATAAATATTCATTTACAAAATATCATTCAACATCGCTATCAACATCCCAATTATATCTTACAATCGCCACTGCTTGTATGGCTTTTGCCCATTCTTCTCTTACTTCATTTAATACTTCCATCGTATATGGAGCATGTACATTTTTTAAGCGTTTACCTATAGTGTGGTTAGTTTTAAACACCTACAAAGAGAATGATGTATATATATAAGTAATAATATAAAAATAAGATTGATATATTTCATACTAACTAATGAGACTATATATAATACATCATGTATGGTATCGATGTCCAATGCGGCATGTTTGATAATCATCTGCATAAATCGCATCACATAGTATGTGCATGCCCAACCGTTGTCTTGTATAGCGCACTATAAATTGAAACATACAAAATATTAAAAAATACAACTAAGCATAGTTCACATCAATAATATATACATTGGAGTCGGAAACTTACTTTTACGTTCTCCCAAATTATTGGTTGGTTCTTTCTCCTTGGGACCGTTCCTCCAGCCTTTTTGAACTCATCTAAACCCCTACATGTTAATGTAACACAATATATTGCGTAATTAAATAGTAATGTAATAACAGATGTTAACGGATATAAAAATGAAATATTTCTCACCAGAATAATGACATTCTCATTACATGTCCAATTTTAGTGTTCAATGTACTCCTCGCAGGATCTAGATAATAAACAGTGAACGTCCCAGGGACAATAACTAGTAACTCCCAATGCCTACCGCTAGAGGTAAAAAAGTTAAAAATTAATAACTCAAAATGCACAATAAAAATGTAATTTTCTTAAGTCCAAATTATAAATAAAGTAAACTTACTTGACATTGAATGGAGCTATTATTATCGTCTTCTTTTGCAGACCGAAAATTGTAAAAGAATCTATACAATATTGTTGAACACTATCACGGCCTTTAGCTACCATACTAATCAATGATGGAATAAAAAATCCCACATGATCAAATGCAAATTGTTTGCATTGATCTTCGACTAAGTAGCTGCAAAACATGTATTACATATGCATTAATATATAAGAAACTAGATCACCAGATCTTACACAAGGTATATGGATGTATAAACAAGATCTCACCTTATACATGTCTCTATCATTGATGTATTCAACCAATCATACATAAACAACTCAATAATATCTTGTATAAATAAAGAACTATCGTATGATTGACCTGCATAATCTGCTTCTAGAGAAACAATTATAGGGCAATGTATATTATGTGCCCGTAGCCAACATGCCATTCCCCTACAAGCAGGACCTAATAGGTATTTTAGGTCAGTTGGAACCCAACTTGGTAATGTAGGAAGTGGAGGTGGAGGCCTAGGTGCTCCGGGTGTCTTCTTTTTAACCTGTATATATAATTCATTGACAATGTCTTTTACTCTTTCATAAACAACATCCCCTAGTATAGGTTTAGGTGCACTCCATTCATCATTCCATCTATTGAATGCTTTGCGCTTCCTATGATACAGATGGAATTTTGAAAGAAACCTTCGATGACCAAGATATACAGTCTTGCCACCATGTTTTAGTCTTATTGAATCAGTGTTTTCTTCACATATAGGACACACTTTAGCTCCTTTGACACTATATCCAGACAAATTCCCATATGCTAGAAAGTCGTTAATAGTGCAAAACAACATAGCGTGCAAACAAAATGTCTCTCTTCCTGAAGCATCATAGGTCATCACACCTTCAGCCCAAAGTTTCTTTAAGTCATCAATCAGAGGTTCAAGATAAACATTGATATCATTTCCGGGTTGTTTAGGGCCCGATATCAACAACGACATCATAACGTACTTATTTTTCATACACAGCCAGGGAGGAAGATTATATATAACAAGCATGACTGGCCAAGTGCTATGTTGGCTACTCAATGTCCCGTACGGATTCATCCCATCTGTACAAAGCCCAAGTCTTAGATTCCTATCTTCTTCACCAAATTTGGGGTACAATAGATCAATCTTCTTCCACTGTGGGGAATCAGACGCATGTCGTAGGATCCCATCATTATTTTTCTTAACATCTGCATGCCACCTCAAATTCTTTGCATCTTTCAGATTTGCAAACAAGCATTGAAACTGTGATATTATAGGTAGATACCACAACACCTTGGCAGGAGAACCCATTTTGGACTCCCCCGAAGTCGTCAATTTATACCGTGACGCACCACATTTTGGATAATCTTTCAAATCCGCATAGTCCTTTTGAAATAATACACAATCATTCGGGCATGCGTGTATCTATTTGGCCTCCATTCCCATTGGGCACAATATTTTCTTTACCCAGTATGTTGAGATTGACAACTCGTTTCCTTCAGGAAGCATTTCTTTCAACAAAGTCAACAATGAAGTGAAGCTTTTGTCGCTCCATCTATTGTTAGCTTTCAACTTATACAATCTCAACACAGCGCTAAGCTTCATAAACTTAGCACAACCTGTGTATAACGGTATCTCATCATCATGCACAATGTTTCTAAAGATAGGAGGTGGATCGGTGTGCTCTACCCTACAACTATCCAGCATCGCATCAACGATGTCTACTGGAACTGGTTCATTCACATCTACGTCATTGGAGGCAATTTCTTCTTCCACCCAAGCACTGCTATCGACATCCACTAGTTTCAAGTTTGAAATCTCTCCATGCCAGTGCCATTCTATATAGCCTTGTACAATCCTGTTGCACATGACATGACTTTTGATTTCCTCACTAGTGCTGACTTTCAAGTTGTTACCGCAATGCCTACATGGACAGTAGAACCTATCTGCAGGTTCTTTCCTATGTTCCTCAACAAATCTAATAAACTAATCAAGACCAAATATAAATTATGGGGTGCAACGATTGCGAATGGACATCCATGATCTATCCATTCCATGATCAAAGAGAAAACAAGTATATATTAGGACAAGATTAGGGTATACACTTACATCCTAAGTGAGATTAGGTGTTCAAGAACAGTCCCAAACCGGGGACTATCCAAGATTTACTCCTATTATCTACAATGAAGCCGGACTCCATACAAATAGTATATAATTTAGTGATTGTTATTCTAATTTATACCAATGTACAAGTAATATAAAGAACAATGATTGTTCACTTTCTAGGCCAACAAACACATGTGATGTCATTCTTATATATAATAAATGTGTACCACCTATCCCATCCTTGAACACCTAATCTCACTAGTAAGTGTATAATGTGTATTGGGTTTTCAAAAAAAATTCGGCAGCATTTCCCCGCTGTTCTCTAAGTACATATGTACTTACAGAACAAACGGGGAAATGCTACCGAAATTTTATCGAAAACCCAATACACATTATACACTTACATCCTAAGTGAGATTAGGTGTTCAAGAACAGTCCCAAACCGGGGACTATCCAAGATTTACTCCTAATGAGTAAATCTTGGACGGGTTTCTAGGTGTTAAAATAGCATAAGAGTATTAGATCTTGATTCTAGAGTGTACAAGACATAATAGTGATTACTGATTTTGTGGGTTGATATCATTTCATAGGATTTATAGATTCAAATTTAACAAGTGTACAAGTTGCATCATTTTAATACTCTAAAGGTGACTAGTGGGTCATAGCACATAAAAGATGGCATTACAAGGAAAGTAAGCAAGCTAGATCAATTAACACTCATCTCAAGGGAACATTAGTTACTGAGGGGACTAGGAAAGAGTGCTTTTAATCACTAGGATCATACAAGTAGCAATGTTGATTAAGTCTATGTGCTTACTAAAATAGAACCATTATATGGAACTAATCCTACATTATACACATACTTTTCCTGAGTAAGATAATGTGCACTTCATGGAATTATTAAGATTTGAATATATATAAGTTGTTTCTACCTACTTTGATGGGATTTTATAACATTCGAGTCTTCCATTTAAGGCATTAGATGCATATATTGTAGTCCATTGTGTTGAGATAATAATCCCATGTGATACACACGATTGAGAATCTTTCACCATACTAGGAAAATACTATAGCATGTCCTCTCTAAATCTAGGTTCAGTATATACATCCAAATTAAATACACAACTAGATATTCATTTAGGTGTTATACATTCATTTAGGTGTTCCTGATAACTCCCATGTATGCACAACTAAAAAACTGTGGTGGAGCAGTACTGGAGGAAGCATACCTTTCGGTAGCTGCGGCGGACAAGTAGGCGAGCAACAGCAACAGACCTCCCAACAGTGGTGGCGGTGACCGGCGAGCTCCAGGTGGCAGGGCAGGCAGGTGCAGCGGTGGCCGGCAAGCTCCAGGCGGCAGGGCAAACAGACCAGCAGCCGCAGTAGGGCAGACAGACCGGCAGCAGTGGCGTTGGTGGGTGGCAGCATTGGGCGGCGGCGAGCAAAGTAATAGCAGCAGCAACGGCGTCGGCGGTAGGTGGTGGCAGGAAGGAATAGCAGCAACAAGGAGGAAGGCGGCGCGGCGGTGACACAAGGAGGAAGGCGGCGGGCGGCGGCGGCGACGCAGAGCAGCAGCAGCGCCGTCGACGGTGAGGAAGCAGCAGGAAGCGTCGGCGGCGAGCAAGAAGCAGCAGGCACCAGGCGACGAGCAGCAGCGGGCGATGAAATAGAAGACAATGAAATAGAAGAAAGGGGAACAGTTGCTGTTCGTGGGTCTATTAAGTTGGTATACGGTGTCGGTTATAAAACAAAAATGACACGTAACATCTTCGGCGTCGGTTGTTCCTTAAGAACCGACGTCCAATTAGACAAATTTTGCCCTAAATAATTTGGTGGGAACCATTATCGACGTCAGTTATCAAAGGATAACCGACACCTAAGTTGGAACTTTTCGCGCAAATTTTCATCTTATATAGGCGTCAGTTAGATGTTAAAAAACCGACGTTGTATGTGACACTTTGGGGCCAATTTTTTCACTCAAAAATTGGATTTCACAGGTGATATTAGGCGTCATTACCAAGCTGACGATGAATACGAAGCGGTACCCGTGTCTTGACTATAGACGTCGGTATACCTACATCACCGACGTTGAATGTTATAGGCGTCGGATTTCCTAAAAAACCGAAACCCAGAAAAGTGACATTGAATGTTGTTTCTGTACTAATGTAAGGTTGATACAGCTGACATTCACATTGTCGTGGGAACCTTTACAAAGTGTTTGGATTTTGTTGGGGGTTATATAGCTTCATCATATGTTAACTCTACCTTTCCATCTATCATGTAATAGTTGTACCTGGTTGGAAGTCTATACTTCTTATCTAGGTATCATCTCTTTTACTAGAAACTACACAAAGTATAATGTGACTAAAGTTAAAGCTTCTAATCACTACATAAAATATAATCTCCAGAGGACAGCATGCTACTCAACTTATAGAAGGTCAAGAGGCATTCAAATAAATAGAAGGTCAAGAGGCATTCAAATAAATAGAATGAATAATAAGAATATCCATAAGTCTATGTAGAACAGGGTGACATTCAATAATTCCTCAAATTACAAAGCAAGTCCACTACAGAACAGTCACAATATAGACATAAGAATAAATGAAGCGATCAATGTGCATTCCAAGATATGACATGATTTTTTAGCCAAATCAGAAGCCAGAAATAACCCATAATCCTTTGCACAAAAAGAAATCCAAAAAAACCTATCTTCGCAAGATGTTTAAAGAATTAATTCCCCTGGAGAATGGAAATCAAGCCAAAATTTAGAACTACTCCAGTACATTATTGAGAAGCCAGGAACAATAGTTGTTGTATATAGAATTATATCTCACTACCCTCTTAAAAGGTACTGGCTACACCTCATCTTGTATAGAATAAAAAATAGATCAAAACTTCAAGACAGAGGTATTGTTCCAGTGTACTAAACTCAGCCAGGGGAAAAAACAAGGAACATTGTAGGAGATGAAGCCAATTCAAGATCAAACTATGAAGATTACGCAAATGGCAAATGAATAAATTAATAAATCAATAAAATGGAAGTTTATAATACTAAAATATCTAAGTATGATTTTGAAGTTAATTTAAAGGGTCTACTACTGACCTTACCAAGAAAAATGACTACCTCTCCAGAAATTGTTGATCTAGCAAGTTTCTAAGAGATACCAGCCATGTTGTACGAATCATGGTGGATTCCTCCTCCTCAAAATTAAGTTATTACTTGAAAAGCCTCATAGATGGTAACCTCAATTCTCGTGACTGAACTTAGAGCTTCTCATCATTGCATAAAATATAATGTGACTGAAGTTAGAGCTTCTAATCACTACATAAAGTATAGTCTCCAAAGGATTAGCATGCTAGTCAACTTATAGAAGGTCAAGAGGATGTCAAATAAACACAACGAATCATAAGAATATCCACAATTCTGTGTAGAACAAGGTGACATTCAATACTTCCTCAAATTGCAAACCAAGCCACTACAGAACAATCACAATATAGACATATGAAAAAAAAAAGAGATCAATGTACATTCCAAGATATGACATGATTTTTTAGCCATACTAGAGGCCAAAACTATGAAGACTGCACAAATGGCAAATTAATAAAATTATAAACCAATAAAATGATAGTTTACAATACTATAAGATCTAAGTATGATTTTGAAGTTAATTTAAAGGGCCTACTACTAACCTTGCCAAGGAAACAAACTACCTCTCCTAGCAATTTTTGATCTAGGAAGTTTCTAGATGACAACAAGAACTGAAAGTAAATTTCTATACATTTAAGGATTCCTAATTTATCTCTTGGATATAAACATAACAATTTTTTTGAACTGGCTAATTAACCTTTTTGGATCACGTTGATGTTCCCACATGTGCCTTATTTGTACTAATATGATCCCTATAACCTAAATTTGTAAGATTATCTCTCCATATTATTCAGATGTTTTTGTGGTATTGTGTAATCTCATGGAATCTTAATGTCACATTGAACTACAAAATATATTAATGGATCTAGGCTAATGAAGCTTTTTTGACAAAATTTTTGGAATTTTATACAGTTCCCAGAGCCTTAGAGTGCAAAGTAGGTCTCTTTAAAAACATATTCCTATAATTACTTTCAATAAGTGATACTCTTCTATTGCTATTGGAAAATAAAATACGGTGCATAATCCAACTTTAACATTTATTTTCTTAGATAGATGCAACCCAAAAGAGGTCAAGACAGAAGAGTATAATGAGTTCTACAAATTAGAAAACATCTATTGCAGTCCTCAAATGATAGAAGATGGGGCATCTTAATAAGCACTTTTTAGATGCTTGATTTAACTTGCAATCTTAAGGGACCACTTTGTAGCCTACAATAAATAACCTGACTCTCATCAACCATTTTCATGGTAACTATCTATTCTATGCGGAACCACCAACAAGAAATTGTAGCATACTTGTCAGTAGAATACCTCTACATAGTTGGGTCTTACGGCCTATAGAAATTGTTTCTTCACTGGGTTGATTCGAGGCCTATTGAGAGACATATATGTTCCTAAAATCATAGATCAAGCATCTATGCAACTCTCAAGTTGAGCTTCTCACTCTACATCCTGTTTATAGGTGAGAAATGATATTTCAGATGTATAGATATACCGTGTTACTATGTTATTTACTTGTTGTATTACTTTTCGTCTCATATTGCTCACTTGTACTTATGTCTCTACTCTCATTAGCTATATTAGAGACTATCCTGTAACCTATTTTACTCACTGAATAAACAATTCCATTTTCCTCTAGATGGTATCAAGAGCACATCTCTTTTTCCCCGCCCACCCGTCTGCAATGACGTAAAAAAAAACTAGCCCCCCCGCCCCCCACCTGCCCGCCGCCTGCCTGCCCCCCCACCCCACGCCTCAGACCCCTCCCCTCCTCTCCTTCAGCTATCACCACCTCCCATCCCTCCCGCACCCTCCAGCCTCCGCCCACCCCCTCCTACCCGCCGCCGCCCCCCCTCCTGTTCCGCTGCCACCTCCCCTCCCCATCCTCCTTTTTCCCACTGCTAACCCCCCCACAACCTCCTCCCTTCCTCACTCCACCCTCCATGCCTCCTCCTCTTTGGCTCCTTCTTTTCCAATCACTGCTCCGGCTGCCACTGGTTTTTACCTCTCCTCTCCCTCTACGTCTGGGTGATCTTCATATCCAAGTTCGGACATCCACTAGCCATCTAATTTGGGAGTCTTTCATCTCACCATCTTCTCTGCCTGCACCTCATGAAGGAACATTGAGCTTTCCTCATGACGGTGTAGGTTTATCTATATATATGCATATTCTGCCCTATACGGGTTCTCTGATCTGACTCCTCAGATCCCTACTACTGTTATTTGCCCCTTTGTGGGTCCCTGATCTACTCTTCTATCGCGTCGACTACTGCCTCTGCCATGGCCTTATCTGAGCCACCTTTCTCTCTGTGTGTCACCACGGTGAAGCTCAATGGCGGCTCCAACTATCATTTGTGGTTGGCGTCATTTGTTCTATCTGTCAAAGTACAAGGCCGGTATCACCATCTTACGATTGAGCCTCTTGTTGTTCCTACTACTGATGCGGATGATAAAACCAGACAAAGCTATGCACAATGATCCAATGATGACTCCGGCATCATGTCTTGGATCCTCAACAGTACCGAGCCCCGGATTAGCCAATCACGTCTCTTCCTTCATGATGCTAAGGCTATGTGGGATCAACTGTCCCACGTCTACTCTCATCAGGAGAATCCCAAGTGAGTTTTTGAAAATTTCAAAAACTTGGCTAAAAAGGAGTTCTCCTTTGACACTTTCATTGATGACTTCTACAATCAATGCTCAGTTCTAAGGAATGAATTTGAACTCTACCACCCCTTGATAGTGTACATCAAAATTGATCAGAAGCAACACAATGAACTACAACTTGTTCAGTTTTTGGCTGCTCTTCCTGCCTCGTTTTCTGGTGTGGTTAACTAGATCATGTCAAATGATCTGTTGCCTACCCATTAGGAGGTTCTCAAAAGAGTCCAATGCCTTCCGTCCATGACTCCTACACCTACTATTGAGCACCCTGCGCTTATTGCTCGCTCTGTTGATTCTGGCTGTGGCCGTGGTCATGGTCGTGGCCGTGGCAGTCGTCCTCCTCCCTTAGGAGTTCGAGGATCATCTTCTCCTAGATGTGGTGCTCCTCCTGGCCCTCGGTACTGCAACTGGTGTGGCTAGGACAATCATAATGAAGATTGATGCTGGATTAAGCACGGCAAGCCCACTTGGGATAACCAGGCTGCTATAGAAACTACTACTGACTCAACTGCTGATGCACCTGTTGCTCCTGCAAACGCGAAATGGTTACATTCTGAGTTTGAGAAGATGTTCCAAGAGCATCTCGCACAGCTGCCATCCTCATCTACACCAGGACCCTCTGCCATGCTCGCTTCTCCATCATCTGGTAACAAATAGTGGTGCATTGACTCAGGTGCATCCACTCATATGGTTGGTGATCTTTGTCTATTCTCTATTCTAAATAAAATTGCTACCATATCATCTATTATTGTAGAAAATTGTTCCAAAAATATAGTTCATGGCACTGGCACGATTCCTATTTCACCAAAACTTTAAATATTCCAAAGATTCATGTTAATATGTTAGTTAGTAAGATGATAAAACAACTCAAGTACTCTATTAAATTTGATCCTTCTAGCTGTGTTTTGAAGGATCTCCGTACGAAGACGAGGATTGGTTTGGGCTGTGAAGGACCAGATGGGTTGTATTACCTGGATGGACCTCCTGCTGCTTCTGTTATTCTACCTACTTCAGTGACGGGACTACAATGGCACTTTTGCCTGGGCCATCCATCTACTACCAAATTAAAGCATTTATTCCCTACTTTATCTAAGAACAGTTTTTCCTAAACAAACCGAGTTTGTTTGCTCTTGATACCATTTGGGGGGGGGGCTTGGGAGGGCTTCTCACGTCATTTTTTTTGGGTGGGGGGAGGAACCTACTCTTGATACCATATAAAGAGAAAGGGAATTGTTTATTCAATGAGTAAAACTGGTTACAGGATAGTCTCTAATATAGCTAATGAGAGTAGAGACATAAGTACAAGTGAGAAATATGGGACTAAAAGTAAAATAGTAAAACACAGTAACATAGTATATCTATAGTTTGGAAGCTTGCTACAAATCATATGATTTGGTTGCGGTTTTGACATTGTTCTCAATCTTGCACAAGGTTTATTGTGGGGTCTGTGTTTTTGTTTTTAGTTTAGTATAGTTCTATTGGACATCATGTTTGTTAAAAGTTTTATTGCTGTCCACATTTTCTTAAGAATTAATTGGGGTTGTCATTTTGTAGAATCTGTATCTCATGTTTGTTAAAAGTTTTATTCATGTCCATATTTTATTCATGTCCATATTTTCTTAAGAACTAAATGGTCAGATATAATTCATAGAAAATATATGGAGAGTATGGCTACTCTCAATTGTTGCTTCGCTGTAGAAGTAGGTGTGGAGGTATGAAGTATTGAATTACCTTCGAGCTTGGCTGGAAATTGGGTTCTTTGCTGTTGTTTTTGAACTATTGAATTACTTTCCTTCTTGTTGGTGGTGGACTTTATGCTCAGCTGGAGATGGTGCTCCGTGATTTACTAGATAATATTTATCTTCACTCTTGACTGTTGGCTGGGAGTCAAGTAACAAATTGCACATTAATTTCTTTAGTGAGTAATTGCTAGTTATCGCGTCTCCAACTCTGCTCGAGTAGAGATTTTGGCATCTCTTTTTCTTTTCACTTCCTCTGTAGAACTCCTCTAAAGACTCCATTTCTTTGCTTTGCATTCCCAATTGTTCAACATGTGATACAAGATCTGGATGATGCTAAAGTTGACTCTGTATGGGGGAAACTACACATATCTGACTATGAATCTTTGTGTCCAAATGCACTAATATCCAACTATAAACAACATTTGACATGGGTTGTACATTTAGTGAAATTTTCTATTTTTATATACTAGGACCAGCTTCCCTATCATTTTGGGTGGTCAGCCAAATTTCCAGATCAGCTATCTCACAATACTAATTATGTTATAACCAAGTGAAGTATTTGTCCATACACAAATTGACCTTAGTCTTAAAGCTAGATTGATAGTTTTTGTATGTCATGTTTCAAACAAGAATAGGAAATGATTAGATTGGTCCATTAATCTAATGACATCAAATATGGTCTCACAAGTTGAAGTGCCCCATTGCTAGAAATGTCAGGTTATGTAATTGAGTACTACTCAATTCACTTATGTGATTGGCATGCTTGTCCAAACAACCCAACAAATTTAAGCCCTAAACTTTTAATAGTAAACTCTAACTTGCATTCATAAGAAATTAGGACTGAATATTCTATTCTTATTTATCTATGTATAATCAAGTCACACTTGCAAGGTTCAAAGAATCATTACACACAATTAAGTAAGAGCAGATAAATATACCAGACATTCAGTAACCTTGCATTCAATATCCATTGATGGATAGATTTGTTGTACAACTTACTCTAGAAAATTGCTTTTCAACTTCAAGGTTTACCAATCCAACAAGAAGACCCAAACTGAAGTAGAAAAAAACAATCATAAAATAGACTTTTAACAGAAAAAGCCAAACACCAATTGGAAATCACTATACTCCCAAATAAAATAAAATAAATTGCAAGGCACATTACTCTCAGAGAATCATTTGATAGTGATAATAGCATGTTGTAGTCCTCCTACTCATATTGATAGAATCCACATGACTTTCAATAGACCAAAAGATGTAACTTAGTACACTTACATAGATTATAACTCCTCTAAAAACATGGGCACATATTGTAGTAGGAAAAGAAAGACTTGTAGTACTAATGTGAAGGTTACAAGTTTATATGTTGTTCAATTTCTCAGGAAACTCACCAGTATGATTGTGGTCTAGTTCTGAATCTGATTAAAATGATTGTGAGGATATAGTTGTGACGCTAGTCTACACATTTAAGATAGTGACCTGGATAGAAGATAAAGTTTGGTGTAAGGCATTCTAATTCATTATGAATATGTGCAAAAGAGGAGGCGAAGAACAATATTTGTGGCCATTACCGACCACCACACAAGAAAACATAAGAAACAGACTATTTGCTTCAAATTCTGCGGGATAAATCAATTGTTGATGCATGCACGACCTTATTGGCTTAAAAGTATGTACATGATAAATAACTTATTGATGACCAGACGAGATAGACCTCGACTCAAACAGAAAGGTCATAACTATCAATGACATGGGGGATCCAAACGGGGTACCTTGCCATCGATGAGGAGCCAGCAGTCCTTGGGGTCACTGTGCTTGGAAACCTCCTCCAAAGTGAACACCTTAGCGCCGCCGCCGCCCTTGTTGCTCATCTTTGCTCTATTTTCTCTATCTCGCAACCGATAGGGAGTGGATCCTTTGTTGGAGGAACTAATGGGGTGGACCAACAGATGGGAATAATAGGTCACTGCACCTGCACTTTGAGATTAATATCACAGGTAGGAAGTGGGTGGAAAGAGTTGAAGAATGAATGCCCTCGCCTTGGCTCGACACCTGCTCCACTGCACACTCCTTAGAATTGGTTGTGCCTTATGTGATTAGGATGGTGAGAAGAAAGGATGAGGAGTCTAGAGGTGCTTGGGATTGATATTTACGAGAAATACTTGAGGTATTATATATACCAAAACCCCCATCTGAAAAATGGAACTAGGAGATTGCTCTCCTCTCTTACAATGTCTTGGGGGGATTGCGGGGGAGAAGCCGACCGGGGGGTGGGGGCGGGGTTGTGGGGGAGAATCGCGGGTGGGGGAGGGGTTTTGGGAATAGCGGGAAGCCTAATTGCTGGCAAGAGGACTGCCTGCTATCAAATTGGCCAATTGAAATATCAAATTGGCATTTTTTAATTGCCACAAATCATATATATAAATGCCTTTAAAATTTACTATTTTTGAGAAACTAAATAATAGGGGATTAGAGGAATTTTAAATAAAAATGCCTATAAATTAATTAAATAGTACCTTTTTCTAATAAAAGCCACTAGAATAAATGCCACTAATGGGCATTTTTTATGTAGTGTGAACAATGATATGTATCATCTTGAGGCATGATATGTAATATAGGTGACTCTATGTGGACTCAGATGTAATATGTTTCCACTTTTGTGGTTATATGGAATCAGTTTTAATTTACCCTATTTTATGATAATCCTACAAGATTATATTAGTTTTGGACCTTGTTTTGAGTAATCTCATTTTGCTGTGATTGGTGTGTCACATTCCAAAGGGTGTAATGAGGTGAAATAAATCACTCATATTAGACTAGTATAAAATATTTGGGGTAGGATTAGGTGTTCTTAGGCTAAGAGTATCTAATTGTAAAGTGAGTGCCATCACAAGATAGTGGACAAGTGATGAATTATGGAGTTCATAGTTAAGTGTTGCCTACGATTCACATTTGATGTTCCCTAAACCAAGTTGTCTGATGTTCATTCATGTCAACCCACCTTAATTCATGAATAATAATTTTCCTCTCTTTTAATTCATTCTTTAGGACAACCACATTGTATGCATGATTGTTGATTGACTCCTAACTCCATTTATTAGGGTTTATTTTTATTTATAGGTCATGTTTTATATGTTTCCTCACATGTCCTTAATCATCTATTTTTAATTTCCATCTTATGCTATACACTCTTGTTTTATGATTTTAAAGGTTCCCAGGGTATTCCTAACAGTATAGAGACAATAGGCCAAAGTTCAAGAAAATAAAAACGGTAGCTTGAGGCAAACCGGTCAACTATATGCATCAACTTCCTCAAGTAAGGTCATGATGTTATACTAGGATAGGAACCCAATCAAGATACATTACTTTCACATACAACATAAAGAATGAATAATGCCAACTTTAGAAAGTGTATTAAGGGATCTTACATCTATTATTTTTTAGGACCCCACCCTCAAAGTTATTCATTCATCTCCACACTTGATATGGGTACCTTGAGGCACATTATATAAGGTAAGGAACCTACTCCTCATTTCCTATAAGAGGGAGCATACATACAAAATGCTTGGGTAAAAAGAAAATGAAGGAATGAGGATCTAAGATCAACTTCATGGTAAGATATCATCAAATGCTCACATAAAAGGTATTGCAGGTTTTATTCTATAATCGATAACCTTATTTGTCCCTTCCCCACCCATTCCAACAATACTAAGATCAATTCTTGAAAATGAACATACTTGTTGTGACTTATGATACCTACTCTAAATGCATCCCAATTACCTATATTTACTATATGCATATATTCCCATCATCATTTTCATCCTCCATTTATCCCACCATAATTCCACCATCATTTCCAACCACTACCACCCCATTTGAGGGAGTTATCTCATGTTGAGGGGGTTTGCAGATCAATTGATGTGCTCTACTTCCCATTTACTATTATATTGGTTTATTCCACTTTGAATCAATCTATTTAATTATTATCATACAAATATAAATAATTACCCCAGAACATCTAACCTCAGGTCCTACACCCATTCCACCCATATCCATCCACTTTAGAGTGATTTTTCACTTGTAGGAAGTATATCTATTCACTAGTGGATTGACCTTCCCAGTCTTTATTTCTTCCTATTGTCCACCATACACTCTCTCCTTGAGAAACCTTGAAATGTCTGGAGAATTTTAAGTACATCACTCCACATCTAAGTCAATGAGGGGATCAATGAGTCGGTGTCATCATTGGTGTTGTAGTCCTTTATTCATTTCTCACCTTCTCTATGATCCATTATTAATTTCTCTCTTTGTTTTCTAGTGTAGTGTTTCATATGCATGGATGAATATCCCACCCTCTCTCTCTACTTCATTGTTTACATCTGAACTTATAGTTTATCTATATGTAGTTATGAAAAAGTAAGGCTATTACTCCTCTACGTATATACTTCCGCTTGTACATGTTTAATTTTTCTTGTTTGGATGGTTCTTCTTATGTAATTTTTTCTGTATATTTTGACATTTAGTGATGTATAAATCGGGTTTAAACAAGTATATCTAATACCACATGTATCCAGTGTTTTTTTGTGGATTGTTGTAAACAAGGTATTATCTAGTTGGAAAGCAAACTTGCCTTGTAAGATGTTTAATTCCCTTAACTAGACATATTATTAATAGAAATAAGAATTGATATTTGAGTAGATTTAGGTTCCTGAAATTCACTCAGATGTGTGTTTTCCATTCTTCTTGTTGCATGAAAAGTTGTTCTCTTGAGTGTTATCTTTAATTATGTATGACTCAAATCAACCTTAGTTATAGCTTTTTGTTCCTCACTAATAACTAGGCATGTTTTGGACTTAGGATTAGGAAAAATATTGGACACATAACTTGGAAATCCTATGCCATATCCTACATGTGGATTGACTCTTACTCTCCACTACTATAAAAGGCACATGTTAATGCACCCTTATGCTTTCTTAAAAGTAGTGGTACTTAGATATCCCTTTTCCTCATAAATATAAAACACTCCTTAAAGTGTTCCTCTGGTTTCATAAAAGTACTTGGTATTTTATTATTGAATTTCCTCATAAAGATATGACACACTATAGACTAGAAAATACATCTTGTAATTCATAAGTCACATAGTGTTTCCTTTTTTTGTTCCAGATCCTAATACCCTTGTTGTCCAAATGAGGTGGTGTGTCATGGGAATTTTACCATTTCTCTGTAGTGTATGACAAGTACAATGTTCATTGGGGGCATGGTGAAATCACTAAATGGGGAAAAATATTGTTTAGTTGCATTTATGTGTCAGAGCCCTGAACATGATCAGGTTAGGACAACCAGACTAAGGAATATGGCTACTTTATATTATATAATGAAAGGTATTTGATTCTAATTATTTGATCACTTTTCCAATGTGACACTTCAAGCATTTATTTAGTCTTTTGAAAATGTTTACATATGCTTTTCTAAATAAAAGGGAATCATAAGATTTTGTAAAAAAAATTTTGTTGTTGGACCAAGGTGCTCCAAATATATTGTCTTTGAGATGTCCTTAACATTGGGTTGACTATCTTATCCCCCTCATATCAATGCTAGAGGTAGACTCCCTTTTCCACAGTCACCTGGACTAGTTTATGTGCCAAGAAAGAACAAAATGATTAGGGATATGATAATGGCAACCCTTCTTTGTTGCTTTCTAAGGGTAGCAAAAAAGAAGATTGAGGGGCTTAGAGCCTATAGTCCTATAGATGGCCTAACTTCAATGATGTAGTTCTTATAAACCTACTTCTCACTACAAAAAATGTAATACCCCTAAAGGCCAGTAAACTAGGGATAATGACCCTAGGCATTGGAACACTTTTAGTCAGGGCTTGCTCTTATTTTCTATTACGCACCCCGTAGCTTATAATTCTCATGAAATACACTTAATACAAAAGGAAAATCCAATATTTATTCCTTCACCCTAGCCCTTGCACCCACTAACCCAATGAAACTTGTGTTTCCTCATCCAATCACTCCTTTGTGAGCCCTAAAGATTTCCCCAATTGCTCCCATTGTGACGCTTGCCTCCCAATAGTTATAGCTTGCAACCATAAATGAAACTAATTTCCTATCATTATTGATGACTTTCACTCAGCTTCCATCATGCATTCCCTCTTGTAATATTCATTGTTAATGAATTTCATTTAGCTTCCATGCATTCCCTCTTATAAGTGTTTCTAATCTCATTCCCTCTCGATCGTGCAGGAGAGCATCATTTTGTAGCCTAGCATGGATAGAAAGTGGCCCTATCACCTCTATCTTGTAAGTGTCATCACACAACTACTCACCCACCCTCATTCCCTTTCCTGATAAGGATGCTCATTGCTACCCAAATTCCTTCTCTATCATGCACGCACATAGGAGCATCGTGATGTGGATTGAGATGGACACAAAAATGGTTGTGTCCCCTTATCTTCCAAGCAACATCACACAATTGCATTGATGGTAGATCCTTAAAGCAAGCCCTACCAATTGATGTGAGAAAATTATGTCACAAGACATTCACTAAGATATAAATCCTAAATTTCACCTAATATAACATGTAATAATCTCCACCACAATAGGATGGGTCTTATCAGAGTATAGATTTAGTATCAAATCCAAATGACATCACTTTAACAATAGATTGAGTCTGTGGCCTAATTAAAAAAATCATTAATAAGGATAATTGTTTCAAGGATCATTTGATGAAATAAATCACTAAAGTAAGAATTATAAATTAAACTATGCTAAAAATGATTTTGAACGTTCTGATACAATTACCAGGATTATAGGTTTTACCGCCACTACCTAGATATTTCACTCCCTCATATTATACTCAGTTTTTTCTTGTTACATTTGATTCAAGGATATTTGATGTCCTTTTAGATTATAAGTTTCATAATGGTTGATCTCCCCATAGACTCAAGGTCTCATTACTTACAAATGCTATTTTTGTCACCTCAAAGAATTCCCTTCCAATGCCTCATTTGGGTTGTAATGATAAAGGTTTGTATTTTAATCCTGGGTTTTAAAGTCTCTATGCCAAGGATTACAATAGACACACAAGATAGCTGATCAATCCATAAGTCAATTATTCAAAAACAAAATGTCAATCTAGCAGTTCATTGGATTAGTAATTGGAAATCTTAGATTACAAATACGGGCAACGGGGATAATCCATGTATCAGAATAAATGAATCACTTTCTATTCATGTCCATGATATAAGAGAAAGAGAGGAGAAGAGAAGGCTGACAAATACTATAGAAATGTAGAAGAGTGCCTCCATGGTATGTGAAATCACCCTCTAAACTTCAACTTCAATTTCTAGACATGTCCTCCAACGGAGTGCATCTCCTTGTCATGCTAGTCAAGGCTTTTCTCCTGATCTCTATAATGACAGTCAAGGTTTGGGATGTGGTCCAGATGAAATAGGGTCCCTTCTGCATACCCTTTGGTGCTTTTATAGCATGACCCAGAGTGTCAATTCGATTTGACATCATCCAATGGTTGTGAGCAGTTTGCTACAGATTTTTGGTGCCATCAAATCAAGTGACATAAATACTGATAGTTCAAATGAAAATTGTCAGTAAATATACTCACTATGTATATAATTGAAGTGGTATTCTAGCTTATCCCGAATTCTCCAATTGTGATATTAAAGGTAAAATTTGGATCCCTTTTACTCGCTAGGTTGCGACCCTCTCTTTATTTGACTGAGATGGGGAGTGAGGATTTGATGTTTTGGCTTGTTTATTGTAAAATTTATAAAGGGTTTGTGACTTATCCACTATCCTTCCATCACAATCAATATTAAATATCAAATAAATTGTATAATCTATCCAAAATATAAAATAGGTGAAATCTCACGTCAAAAGCAATATACACATGAAAAATTAGATATAAAATGCAAGAAAAAATTATGATGAATATGAATTCATCAAACAACCCCAAGATTGAATGCAACACTTTCACGGGCAAAACAAATTTCAATGCACTAAAAAAAGTACTTTCAACCATTGTCCATGCCTCATCCTCACATAATGCTTAAATCCCTATTAGTAATATGGCCAAGCTACCCAACCTCTTGAAATCACAAAACATAACTAATCGTGTCCTCACTCTCAAGTTTACTTCAAACTATGACTTCCTCACCACAATCCCTAATACCATGCATGTATAGGGATTCAATGAAAAATTAATGAATCTTACAAACCATAAGAACACACATAATCCAACACTAGGACATGTCAAAAAGATACTAATGGAGCATGTTATGTGCCCATGGGTGGAAAATTGAGTGAATCAAGTTAGGGAAGGAAGAAGGTGCATATCTCTTCCATTGAACTTATTGTATTTATTTATGTAAATACATATATTGCAACATATGTTTGGGTGCACATTGGCATATTTTCTTTATTTTTGGTGATACACCACTATTACATTGATACAAGTATGTAAGAAGCATATGGATAGAAAATAAAAGGTAGTTTTCCACCCTAAACTTAAGGTTGTGCATACTTTATTGATTGTTTCACGGGATGAGAGGTAAGAAGATTGAAGAAGAAGTGTACAAGAGGGTTAGTATCATGTGCAAAACTTATTTTTATGATTAAATACATCAGGTTATTCCTTGAATTCACCCCACCCAAATAATTTACATGATAAGAGGATGTATGGAAATTTCATGGATATTATTCACTCAATAGAGGAGTAACCATTGGTAGTATGTCCTGAGACCCAATCATACGATGATTGTAATGGCACACTTTGTCATCAATTTTATTATTAACAAATGCAATTCCAATAATTATGTTTTCTTCAAAACATGAGATAATGAATTAACATAATAAGAACTAACATAATAATGTCTTAAATATGTATGTCACAACGACATGTGATTTTGTATTGAGGATCTACACATGAGAATATTTTGGGCTAAGAGTATCCATTCTTGTCTAGATCCCTGGACATATACTAATGTGGAAATCAACACATCCTAGTATGTGTGTTGACTGGTGACTATATCTAATTAGTCATGATATTGGTGATCAAGTCATAGATGTTAATACTTCTTATGAATGAGAGTATTGGACATACCTAACTTGAGTAGGTACATGGAAGTCAGTAATGGTATCACAATCATATCCCACTATAGTCCTTAGACCTGAAGTCACTATATTGATGGCATGTTGTTCAATGTACTTTAACAATGCTCAACGTGACCTTGAGTAAGCGTTGTCATACATGTAGTGCCTGGGTGCATATGACACATGCAGATTAGTGTGAGTGATGTAGATGGAATTTGTCTCTCCTATTGCAGTCATATCTCGACATTGATAAGAAAGACTATAAAATGCATTGACGTTTTTATATTGAGATGATATATATCTCAAATAGTCTAATCTAGATTGGGGAATAAAGTTTGAGAATTAAGAGATTGAAGTTTGTGTGCCTTAGATCTAGATATCAGGGATAAAGGGACTATACAATCACTATAATATTAGGTTGAAGTCATTCTCTAACTTCTCCAATTACTTAGGTGGCAATGAAGTCTTGTAGTCCTTACCAACAAAATTTGGAGCCTATGTAGATAGACATGTAGGATGCACATGGAAGAAGAGTATAATAATGGACATATGATTAATGGGTTAATATAAGGTTTAGGTAATCAATCAAATCATCAATGACTTGTGGAATCTCAGTTGACCAACTGGAAAGTCCATTCATCCAACTAGACAGACCAGACAATCAATTAGAAAGTTGAGTGGATTAACTAGGCTAAGATGAGCCCAATTGGTTGACTATCTGTCCCAATCATCTGATTGGACAAGATCAGCCAACTGGTTGACCGACTGGTCTAGTCACCTAACTGGATTGGATTAGTGAATTAGCCGATCAGATCCACCCAGCCTAATTGCCCAACTGGTTGTTTTGGGAGGGCCTTTGAAACATAGCATGACCCAACCTAGTCGCCTGAAAACTATCTTGAGTGGAATACTAAAAAGCGAGTGTTGTCTTTACATTTTTTGGGATTTATTAGAAACCATGCTTCCCTACCTCTCGTATATAAAGGGTCATGAAGGCTAGGATTTTATTTATACATGTTGCACATGTGAACCTTATCCTTCATTACCCATAAAGAGAGAGAGAGAGAGAGAGAAAGTTGAGATTGTGCAACTCTAGTATGTTGCAATGGAAGGGTGGCTCCTTACTCGCTGACTCTACAAGGGTGACATAGAGTTCCATTAAGAATGATATAGAGACATAGGCACATTTATGAGTATGTTAGGATAACATCATCAACAAGTTATTGTATATATATTCTTTGTGAGCAATGTCTCCAGATCTATTCTACAACACGGTATACATCACATCCCTTACTTTCTAATAAATTTTATTGACAAGATGTTCTTGTGGGAGTGTGGACTATGATTAAGTTTATTTGCTTCCATTGTTCTTGTCACCTCCATAAATTCCTATGGGGACATCATGTTTGATCCCTATCAATTATTCTAACACCAACCATCATTTTTAGGGAACATGACACATATATTCATTGTTTATAAAGGGTGGTTTTAAACCACTAGCACATTCTTAGAAATAAATTGTACATCAAAAATTTTCTTCAAATAAGGTCGGCTTGTACGGAAAATTGTACATGCAATACAAATATGAATGTAAAATGAACCAACTAGATAATGGATCCAACTAATGATTAGAATTAAGATTCAAAATGAGAACATTTTTAAGCCACATGCAATGCAAGAAATATAAATGTGAATGATACATGCAAATCTAGCATGTTGGAATAAAATAATATGAATAGAGATAGGTGTTGGTGGAAGGGAGTTCATACCACACAACCTCCATCCTAAGCTTTGAAATGTTCTTATTCCCAAGTAAATGCTAAACCAAATATGAAGGGGAAGAAATTCTTGATACTCTTACAGATGGCCCTAACAACTCAAAGAGGGTCCATCTAAAAGGAAAATGAACAAGGGATGTAAGATTGAACATGATAGATCTATGATCAAATAAGAAATTTGGCAATTGCGACATCTCAAGCATGCTATTTGGGTGATTGAAATGATGTTGATTCTCACTCTAGAATCCATCCAACAAGATCTACAAATACTTCCTTATCAGTAGAGGTATAATGTAGTGGTTGTTATTGGATCTGTAGGAAAGGAGCAATGTAGGAGTGGTACCTGTCTGGTGGCTCTCGGATTAGCTCATATGTAAAATACATGAGGTGGACTATCTTCTTATAAGGCTAAGATAGTATGTGATAAACCCTCAACTAGTGCTACCAACTATGCCAAATCAGTTGGATGGTCTGACTCTAGCCTTTTATTATGACCTACATCTACATACAAAACATGTACTGTAGGGTGGCAAACCCCCAAAGGCACTGGATGGGGTCATATACAGTATCTTGGAGAAGGCGGACAGCAACACTCTGTGTAATTTTGCTGGTTTATGCTTAGCTACTGCTTGTCATATTGTGTGGAAAGAACGTAATGATAGAATCCATGGCAGCATAGAGTCTGATAATCTTGTTTTGTTTGATAGAATTGTATGCCAACTTGGCTAGGCTGTTATAACCAGACCGAAGTTGATGAGCGGGATCAATCCTTTGATCCTTAAATAGTGGGGTTTTTGTTGTTAGTCCCCCAATGTATAGTATACGAGGTTAGACTCTATACTTCCTTTGTGATAGTAATATTTTACTTGCTCCAAAAAAAACATGTTAGTAGGAATAGGAAGAATTGTCTCATCTATAAAATCAGCATTGCAAATTTTATTGAGAAGTTTTGCATTGTCATGATCTAACGTCCAACCAACATAAAAAACAATACTCGCAGTGGGGTCCTACACAATCCCAACCTCTAGATTTGGCTCCTCCATGTGTAACACATCAACTCATGCATGGGTTTGTATGAACTATATTAGGAGAGGATATAGAAAAATAAAGAGGTGTCAACATGTAACTACATTCTATAGGGGTCGTACCTCATCATTTAAGTCAAACACATATGTAATGCAAAATGGTTGTGTTTGTTTATCTTCCAAAATATCGTAACAAATATTGGTTAATAATTATAAATGTTTGGATCTAAGTCTGCAAAAAGGTAAGAATTGTGAAGGATATGGAATTTCTTCCATGTCATGATCACTCTTCAGCTAACACATCAAATATTGATGTCTCATGACTCCTAAAGAAGAAAAGTACAAAATACAAGTATACAAGTCAACCTCTGACTCCAATTCCTCAGTTTGTATCATAGTCACTATATCATGCATCATCATCTCTAGAATTCCATGTTAGTGATCATGATTAGAAAGAGATCCAACTTCCCTAATGAGGTATCCAGTCAATCCTCATGTAACACGGTTGGATGGGAGAGATTTGATATTAGCAGAGCCAATCATGCAAGTGTTCTTTTTAATGCTTTTTGTTTAATGATCATCGTTCCTTAGTTAAATAGAATCTTTTCATGGGCACTTACCTACTCATTCTTTTCAATTGCATGTTGATTTTCATGGTAAGGTTCTTCACTATAGAATCAAAAATATTTTTTATTGATGTTTATCTCATTTTGATGTTGATTTTAGTAGCATGGTTCCTCATGGTATCCTCTAGAATAATGTGGATTTTATATTTTTTGTATCCACTATTATACAAGGGCATGACATTTCTCAATGGAAATATTGCAGAGTTCTTCCTTTAGCTATCAAGAGATGTTGGGGCAATAAAATGTATGATTATAGTAGCCACACATTTGACACAGTATGCCTTACATTGCTGACCATTCCCTTTAATGTGGTGCCTAAAAATAGAATTTTTTTGCTATCAGGTTCACAAAAAAATATACATTCAAAGAATGCAAATATACAGTTGATTTTTTTCTTGAAAAGAATGTAAAACAATATATTCTCAAATTGTAGGAGAGATAGCTAAAAGTATAGGTAATATACAAGAAATTATATGACCGAACTAAAATTACAAAACAAACTAAGAATTATGAAAAAAAACTAAGAAAAAAAAGAAACAAAATAAAAAAAATTAAATAATATATGAAATATAAAAATATTTTGTTGTCCCCAGAACTGGTGCCAAAATTGAATGTGAGGAAATTATTGTATAGGACATTCACTAAGACATAAATATGAAATATTACCTAATCGTACGTGCAATAATCACCACCCACAAGCAGGTCATTGTATCACAATAGAGTTTTAGGAACAAATCAAAAGGACAACATTTTTAAGAATAGATTGGATATTTGGCCTAATCAAGAAAAAACAATTAACATGGATAATTGTTTGAAGGATTTTTTATTAAGGAAATTAACTTGGTAACAAAAATAAATTAAACTGAGAAAGAAATTGTTTTTAACACTATGATGAAGTTACCCAGATGATGGGTTTTATCACCACTATGTATGTATCTGCTCCCTGACATTGCATCACTCGAAAATATGTTGTTATATTTGGGTTAAGCAGATCTCATATCCTTTTGGATTATAAAATTTACAAGGAATAATCATATGATAGGATTGAGGTCTCTTTACTTACAAATCCTAAATCTGCCACCACAAAGAGTACCCTTCCAATGCCTCATCCGGGGCTCAACAATGATTGATGGTATTTTGTCATGTCTCTATGCTAAGGATTATAATAGACATGAAATATAGGTGATCAATATATAAGGAATGCATTAAGAAATCAAATATCAATTTAAGAGTTCATACGAATAATTTAATATGATTAGTAATGGAAACACGACTACAAATACAAGCAGTGGGGCTAATTTCTATCCCTAGTAAATGAACTACAATCTACTCATGTCCATGATATCAGAGAAATTAGACTGAAGAAGAAGAGTCTCATGGATAGTGTACCACTGTATAGGATCCATGGTCTGCTAATCACCCACCAAATAGTAGTTGTGATCTCCAGTCACCTCCTCTAAAAAGTGTGTCTCCATATCAAGAAGTGAACATTTGTCTCTGACTATCTCTAATGATAGACAGGGTGTCATTTGGAGTTTGGGTGGAATAGGATCCCTTCTCTAGATGTTCCTCTAGTGTTTTTATAGCATGGCCCATGGTTCCAAGTCAATCTGACATCATCCAATGACTATGAGTAGTTTCTTGCATATTTTCTGTAAGGACCCTGACCTTCCTTTAGGGTTTACCCTGATGCTTAGTTGCTTGCTAATCACCTTTAGTGGTGATTAGGGTTTGGTTGTTCTTTGTTGAGAGTTAGAGGTGCTACTTGCAAATAACCCAAGTCTAGGGTTTGTGGGCAAGTTTGCCACCTTGTGAGGTGTTCCTTTCTCTCTCCTTGCTTCCTCTAGTGTTGAGGGGAAGGTTTGGGCTCGTTGTTTGAGTTCCTTTGGGCTTGGTTGAGCTTGTTGGGCCTTGTGGTGCCTTTCTTTTTCTTGGTTGGACCTTGTGTCGGGCAAGGAGGTGGTTGTGTCGCCCAGGGGTGTGTCGCCCATGTTGGAGGTGTGTCGCCCAAGTGTGTCGCCCATGACCTTTGACCAAGCTTTGACCTCATTTGTGTCACCACTAGTGGACACTTGGTGCTTGATGCTTGCATGTAGCAATGACCTTGTACATGTGTTTAGGGCTTGCTAGAGTGGTGGCTCGTGCACTTGGACAAGTGTCCCTAGGTGGGTGACACCTTGCCTTTCTTTGCTTTGGTTTCTCCTCCTTTCTCTTCAATATATGTGGTTCCTTTCCCTTGCTAAGGATCCCTTTTATCTCGTTAGTCTTCCTCCTCCTTGGTGCACGACACACTCCCTTTCTTGCAAGTTTGGTGGCCGATATCCTTGGAGGAGCTAGCTTGGTGGCTGATACCCTTGGAGTCTCCTTCTTCCTTTCTTGGTGGTGCTTGGAGCTAGGAGCTTGGAGCTTGCTTAAGGCGGGTTACATAACTCCTAACCCTAACTACATTACCATCTTCTATGTTCTTGTTCTTGTTGATCGGCTATGTTGTTGTTAGTTTGGTTTCCTTGCTTAGTTGCACCTTGTTGGCCAAACCTAGGATCTAGGGTTTCTTGGTGAGCAATACTCCTTTCTCTCCTTGGTCTAAAGGAGTGAGTTTGAGCTTCTAGTAGTAAGGAAAATACCCCTCTCGCATTTAAGTTGAGAGGTGAGCTTGTGTTCAAGTTGCTTGAGCAACACCCTCCTCTCACCATGAACTAGAAGGGTGAGCTTGGTGATAGTTGTGAACCTTCGTAGAGTTGTGCCTTGTGTTGCCCGATGGGTGATAGGTGGTGTGCAAGACCCCTCTTTCTTAGTTGATTGAGGTGAGCCATCTTCTTGATCCTTTAGGGTTTGGTGACCTTGTGCTTGAGGTTGATGATGAGCTTGGGGAGGTGCTGCCCGACAGCCCTCTTGACCTAATACCATGAACGACACATGTGTGATGATGATGGACAATACCCCTGGTCTCTGTGATGGGTGTCACACCACCACCCTACCTTGTGACGGCCGATAGGTCATGGGTTGGTTGGTTGAACGATAGGCCCCTTTGCTGGTTGTTGTTGTGCTTTAGGGTGGACGTTGCTAGTAGTCCTGTGACGGGCGTCACGTTAGCTTTTTGTGTCAACCGACAGCTACCCCTGATGGGCGTTGGGCGACACCCTATCGCCTGATACACCTAGCTGCACGGCAGGCCCTTGGTCGTTACCTTTGTACACGACGCTGCATTGTGCCTGACATCCCGTGTTGCCTAACGCTGTGTTGCACGATACAAGTGAGTGCACGGCACGCCTGACGCAGCGTTGCATGTTACACTTTGGTGCTGGCCGTTATGGGATGGACGATAGATGAGGGCATCCTGCCCGATATCACTTATGGTGAGGGTTTGTGGTGCTTTTAGTGAGAGTCCTGCCCCTCATAGAAATCGATATGCTGAATGGTAATTGTTATGGTAAAGCTTGTTTATGTAACGCATATGTCTTTACCGATGTATGTGACCATCATGATATGTTGTATAATGCTAAACAATGGTAAGCATGTAATATGGTTGCTTTATGATGGAACCTAAGCTCATGATCACAAGTTGAGGCTTAATTGATAAAGTATATAGTCACTAATGTCACCCTATATTGATAAGAATGGTCTTTCTGTTAAGCCTATGATTATTGTGTACACTAGCCATACAGGTGATGCATAGCCAAGTAAAAGGCTATGAGGTATATATGATGAGTAACATTGCTTTGATAGTTACTCTTGATGATGAGGTAACAGGTATGATGTGGTTGGCTAAAAGTACTTGGGATTTGCGAATCCACGATGATGATGTAAGCCTTGAGAGGCAGTGGCAGTACATGAGGAGGGATTGAAATCCCATGGTATGTGATGATCCTTGAGATGGATCTGGATGAATGGCAAGAGGCCAAGTGATAACATGTGATGTTGGATCCTTGTGATGGATCAGGATGATGTGATTACAATAAAAGCAAAACATGGAGTTTTATGTTGTTTATTTCCTGTTATAGTTTGCATGTTATACAACTTGGTTGAATCTTGCAATCCATATAAAAGACACTAATTAATCACAGTGAAATATATCATGTAGCTACCCTGGCCATAGATCCATCATCGTCAGGAGTTGGTGATGGTGAAACAGGTTCTCCTGCGGGTTAACCTAGAGCGCATATTTTTGAATATGCGAGGTTTCTCCTAGCCTCAAATAGAGAGGGAAATGAGTGGAGCTGTGGTTGCAGACTCAGAATATGTGATGAGCATGGTGAACAGGCCCATGGCTCCAGATATGTGATATGAGGAGCATGAATGTGTTCATGGCTCAGAGCACGGTGAACAGGCCCGTGGCTCAGATATACTAGCGTCGTGACCTGTACCGAGGCGGGCTAGAGGAAGGGTAGCCTATGGAGCTGACCCTGTGGCTGAGGCCACTTAAGCATGAGACTGCGGTCCTGCTTTGGTTCTCGTGCACTGACCACGAGGGGAAAGGTCATGGAGTCTGGCTCTTCCATTGACCTTGTATGGCACCGACTATGGGTTTCGCAACCGAAGGTTGGATTTGAGCGGTACGACTCACTTCCTCAGGGCATAATAATATGTAATCCAGCCGTATAGTGTTTATTGCTTAAGGCAAAATACGGAACATTAGTTGAGGCCTTGCTTGCGTAGTTAATCTTGTTATATCTTGCATTTACTTATATGTTCCTCATGTTACGTGGCAATATATCTTATCTTGTTAATCATGTTCCATAAAAGGATTGGTTATATGCCTTCTGTACATCTGGTAAGCTTGTCAGTATGAATAGCTTTACTTTACATAACTGCTCTTGTTATACCTTTTATCAGTTATCTGCTGTTGTTGCTTTATCTTTCGGAGGTTCTATAGTTTTGGCTGGGACTGTGTGTCTCACCCTACTGGTTTACACCCTTTTTATGTGGTCGAGCTAGACGTGGTGGTGGTCGCGGAGTTGCGGCCGAGCAGTAAGAAGAATAGTAGAAGGCAAGCGATGGATATGTTGTTGTTTTTGGATGTTTTGTAGTAGAGTCTTAGAGTCATCCCTGTACTCTCAGGTCCTTGGAGGTGTTTTGACATTGTTTCACGATGTATAGCTGTTGTTCTTCTGTATATCCTGCTGCTGGCCAGATGTGGGCCTTTATGTACATATAAACAAGTGATGAACTCATGATATGGTTAGACAGCTGTTCCTCTAAGCTATGGACACGTACCAGATCTTGTATATGTTTATATAACATGTTTCCTTGCCGGATGTGGACTCAAATGTAATAGTTTCTCAGTTTATCAGCTTTCCGCAATCGGTTTTAATTAACTCATATTTTTGGTAATATGTGGTTTATGGTGATTTCCGCACGTTTTCGCGTAACACCTCACTGTCTGTGTGATAGTGGGATGTGTTGCCACAAGTTTTGGTATCAGAGCTGTGATGGAGTGGATTTTTGAAATCCATAAATCTCCAATAACATATCAGAATCAATATGGTTGAGTTATAATGAGAGTTCCAAGTGTTTTGGTAAAGTTGGAATTTTGAATTGAGAATTATATAATGAGTAAGATCTCTCTTCTAATGCCTTTTTGAGGAATTTTATGGAGTGGTCCAACATATGAGTTTTGTCATCAAATTTGAATAGAAGGAAGCTTGAGAGGTAGGGGAGCTATGGTTAAAATTTGGTGGCAATCGGAGTATCCTAGAGGGAGTTAGTAAGGTTTGATATTTGAGAAATAATGTGCTTTTTTTTATGGTTTAGAGACCTAAGTTAGGACTTTATCATGTGTCACGTACCCCTTTGTTTGAGGGCGAGAAGCGTGGATAGATCCTGGCCTTTTATGTCTAATCTAGTGGTTGAAGCCTTTGAAGAGTCAGTGCCACGACTCTAGTTAAGTGAAGGGGGCTTTGCTCAGCCTTTGGATGAGGATCAACGGTCGACATACTCTCTCCTACCTTGCGGTTATGGTCTTGCTGCTGAGTGATGTTCGCGACGTCGCAGTACTCGCTGATCGTGGGCTGAGGAACACTTCTGAGTGGCTATGCGTGCGTGGTTTGGCATGAGGGTCAGACTGACCCCTCATTTGAGGACAGTGGGTGAGAAACTAAGGAGAGTGCCCCCCCCACATCCATCGCTTCTCCACTGCTGTGCGGAGGTAGTGCGGGTAGGAAGAAAATAGTGGTAGAAAGGGGATACGAGGAAGATGAGCAGGCTGGAGGGAACGTTGGGACCAACTGAGTCTCATACGGGTGTTTTTGTGCCCTGTATCTATGAGCTCCAGGGATGCCGAGGCCAAGATCCCAAGGAAGAAGACGGAGTTGGGGGCGTCAATCTAGGACCCTGCAACTAAATCTAAGGGTCCGTCCATGTCCTTGAAGCTCCGACGAAGGTTTTCGGTGCCTCATCAGTGAGATTCGAGGAAGGGAAGCCTTCTTCCCCTTTCCCATCATCGCGACGGCCACCATGGCCGGTGAACTAGAGGTCTTGGAGTTCCAGAGGCAAACCTGGAGAGAAAATCAGCCGCAGAGGTCCTTGCAAAGTCTTCGGAGCTACTGGTGGCCAAAGGAAAAGATGAGGAGCACCTGAGCCTTGCAGTTTACTCGCCGGAGCTGAGCTCTGCGGCGGCGCTCTGTGGAAACAGAGTCCACGCTGAACGCGAGGACCGGAGGGAGGAGCATTCAGGTCCTCAGATCCTTAGACCCATGGATCCACTGCCAGATCCGGATCACGAACCAGCCAGCAGAAAGGAGAGCCGTGCAACCCTAGGGCCATGTGGCAGCACGCCATTGGCCAGAAAAAGGTAATTATCTAGATCTTTCATAAATCGTAGTAATTAGCTCGAGCATCAGAAAAATACATATGATATAGAAAAATGTTCAGAAAAATGCGTAGAACAACCTGGAACTATAATATCAGGCTTTTGATGCTAAAATCTCAGTGATATCATGAAAGATGTGTAATGCTTGTTTAGTGGATAATAAATAGCAAATGATGACATAAAATTATGGAAAAATGTCAGTAACTCCATAATAATGTCTATAATGCACCTGATGTCTGTAATCAAGATGTTGATGTACGAAATCATGTAATTTGATTAATATGTCTAATTAGGGCTTATAACCCTAAATAAAATGTATTAAATGCATACATGTTCAATAAATGGTGAAATTTACAGAGTAAGCTCATATCAATATCTGGAACCTCAGAATTAAATATGAGATCAATATGATACACATAATCTATGTTATACGAAGATGACCCATAATATATATGATGAAACCCTAATTCGAGTAATACATGTAACTAGGGTTAATATGTGCACAAAAAGGATATGGAACCTAATGTTCAGATGAGGAACTTTGATAATGAGATATAATCTGGAAAATGACATCAGTGAGATAATTATAAGAAAGGAATACAAGTAATGACGTGCATATCCTAATGAGATAAAGTGAAACCCTAATGAACACGATTAGGGTTAAGATGAGATGTAGATGATGAGAACCTGATGATAGTATGTGGTCTTGTCTTAACCAGGGGTTTGACCAAGATATAAATGACATCAGGAATATGATGATTAGAATGTCTCTTTGGAAGGTACGCCATTACCTCTTACTTGGCTTATTATACAATATGCTTGTGTTATATTGTAGTAAAGACTTGGCATATGGTATTGATTGAAATGATTGTTCTGGTATGATATGTTGCATGATTTTACATACTTATTGCTATGAACACATGAAACATAATATATCTGTTCCATTATATCTAAGCACTTCAACTCTTTGGTAGTAAAGTGCTGGAAATAAGTACTTCAACTCTTTGGTAGTAAAGTACTTGAAAGTGATCCAACTCTTTGGTAGTAGATCACATTGTGAAATGATCCAACTCTTTGGTAGTAGATCATAAAGGCCTTAATGCATTCAACTCTCAGGTAGTAAATGCATGAATGATATAATGGAAAATAAGCTTAAAATTAGTGTTCTCTTTTGTTGATGAATGTCTTTGTGCAAGTATACGCTTTTCTTATATTCTTCTGTTACTGCCAAGTATTAGTTTTATCTTATTGCCAAGATATGATGAGAGGTATATAAAAAGACACATAGGCATACTCAATACAATATTCATGAAATATTGTGCTGACGTGTACTGCATGTAATCTTTTGTTTAGGTTGTGGTTATGCTCTTGAAGATCCAGGATAGTTGAGAGTTGTGTGGCGAGCTGATGTACAGGTGGACCTGTTGTCTTAAGATCCTGTAGTTTAGATGTAGGACATGTATATGTATAAGTTTGCTGTTCAATATGTAATATCAAATGTTGTAACAATTCATGTTGTAATTATATGTTGAA